>CM030361.1:150087695-150687695 GCA_017893485.1 Hemerocallis citrina
AGAAAATGCCCAATTACGGCAAGTCGGCCCGTGAGCCTTTGAATTTCTTTGACGTTCGTAGGAGGAGCCATGTCCAAGATAGATTGAATCTCCGGGTTCACCTCTATCCCTCGCTGGCTGATCATTAAGCCCAAGAACTTTTCCAAGGTCAGACCGAAGGAGCATTTAGATGGGTTAAGTCTCGAGTTATTCTTCCTTAAGACGTTGAAGGCCTCCTCGAGGTCCTTCATGTGGTCTCTACATATGAGGCTCTTGACGAGTATGTCATCCATGTACACTTCCATATTCCGGCCTGTTTGTTCCTTGAAGATATTGTTCACCAACCACTGATACCTGGCTTCTGCATTCTTTAGGTTGAAGGGAATAACCCGGTAGCATTAGATTCCCAGATCAGTGACGTAAGATGTTTTCGGGATATCCAAAGGAAACATCCAAATTTGGTTGTACCAGGAGAAGGAATCCATGAAGCTCAAGGGTTCATGCATTGATGCCGCATCGATCAGGGCGTCCATGCTTGGAAAAGGGAAGAGGTCATTTAGACACGCCTTATTGAGATCCGTGAAGTAGAAACAGATTCTTCATTTGTCGCTAGCCTTTTTCAGTATCACAACATTCGCCAACCACTTCTGGTAGTTGTCCTCCTCGATAAAGTGGGTGGAGATGAGCTTCTCGACCTCTTCCATTACTGCCTGCTGCCTCTCAGGTGCGAACTGTTAGCGCCTCTACTGTATTGGTTTAGAATCTGAATTAACACTCAACTTGTGCATGATTAGTTCCTCTAAGATGCCCGGCATGTTCGAGGGAGTCCAGGCAAACAGGTCTCGGTTCCTTCAGATCCAGCTGATGATCACCTCTTTGAGACTGGAAGGTAGGGCTTTGCTCACTTGAAACCACTTGATCTCGTCCACTTCAGAGAAGGGGGTTTCTTCCAATTCATCGACTGGCTTGAAGTCAATCGAACTTCTATTGCTCGGGAGTTCAACCGCGTCGAGGGAAGAACCAAGCCCTCCATTGTGGCGCTATAGCATGCTCGAACGGCCACCTGATTGCCCTTCAAGACCCTGACCCCAGCCCTCGTAGGGAACTTCATTCTCATATGATAGGTCGAGGCTACGGCTTAGAGAATCGCAAGGCCGGGACGCCCGAGAACAGCATTATAGGCTACTTTGACATCAACCACCATGAAGTCCATGGACTCAGTTCGGGTGACCAGGGATTTTCCCGCAGTAACGTCCAGAGTAATGATCCCCTCAATTTGGATCGGAGCACTAGAGAAACCATGGATGGTGTAGCTAGCGGGCTTTAGCCTCTTTCAGGAAAGCTTCAGCCCTCGAAGGCGGCAAGGAAAAAGATGTTGATAGAGCTACCATTGTCCACGAGGATGCATCGAACATTGCAGTTCGTTAACCCAATGCTGATTATTAGGATGTCGCAGTGAGGGATCCGGACTCCCTCAAGATCTTCATTTGAGAATGAGATTGTGAGTCTGAGACCTCAAGGAGGAGGACAGTTATGGACCGAGTTCACCTCCGGGACAAACACCTTGTGGGAAGAATTGGAATCTCCCCCCATCGGTCCTCCATGTATAAAGTGGTTGATGTCCTGGGGTTCGGAGTTCGTCTTTGGACGCTTATTAGGACCTCGAGGAGGGGAGAGGTTCTTTGGTCCTTCCGAGTGAATTTAGACAAGTAGCCCCTACGGATAAGGGCGTCAATCTCTTCTTTTAGCGCCCGACAATTATCAGTATCATGACCATGTTTCCAATGAAATCAGCAGTAGAACCTCATGTCACTCATCTTGTTCCTGATGTTCGACTGGGGGGGGGGGGGGGAGGGGGGGTCGGACCAGCCCTCTTCTTCTACTTCCATGATGATAGAGGAGACAATTGCATTGAGTGGAGTGAACTTCTCGAACGGGGGTGCTGTCGGAGCATGCCTCTATCTAGAGACATACTTATGAGACTTCTTCAACACCTCAGAACTATCCATTTTCCTTTTCCCCATGGAAGGAGATTATTTTCGGCATCCGGGATGCAAGACCCCCTCGGCTCAGATGTATCGCTCACTTCGGAGCAAGAGTTCAGAGAAATCTGAGCGAGGCTTTTTAGCCAAGGAGGTTTTCAAAAGGTCGTATCGGACGTTGTGCCTAAAGATAACTGTCGCGACCCCGGCATCAAGGGAAGTGATGGACCTGGCCTTCGCTGTGAACCTCTGAATGAAGTCTCCGAGGGGTTTCCCTTTCTTCTATTTCAAATCGAGTAGGGAGGCGCTCATCATTTTAGCCTTATGGCTAATCAAAAGATGGGCGATGAAGCTCTCCTCGAGCTGGTTGGAGGAGAAGATCAAGTTTTGGGCTAGTCTGGAGTACTACTCTCTCACGAAACCTCACAACGTGGCGGGGAATGCTCAGCAGAGCAGGGCTACAAAGGCGCTATGAATCATTATAAGGGTTTGAACCCCCTCAATGTGATCAGCTGGGTCTGACTCTCCATTGTAGGTCTCGAATGTGGGGGGCTTGAATCTCCTCGGGACCGGAGCCTCGAGGATATAGGTGGAGAAGGGGGGCCAGACTAGGCGGTATCCCCTATTCGATTACCTCTTGTCTTCTCCTATTCGGGCCAGCCTGTCCTCCATCTTCTGTAGCCATTTCAGGATTGCATCTTCTCATCCCTCGGATCCGGTTGACCCGTACGACTCCTCGTTGTTGGAAAACTAATGCGCAAATTATCTGAGTGGTATTCAACTTTGGCTTCCCCTCAGAGAGCTTGGAGGACCTCATTCCGGAATTCCTGGAACTCGACTCTGGTCACGTGGCTAGAGCTGGTAAAGGGTCCTATCGGTTCGGGTCCTGCACTACCCGAACCCGAACCCAATACCCTATGGATCCAAAAGTTGGACCCGAACCCGACCCATGAGAACTGGGTCCGGGTCCGGATCCGGTTCCGACTTAAAATAACCTTACCCGTTGGGTCCGGTTCCTACTTAAAATAAACTTAAGTACATGAATAAATATTATACTTGCACATCTATCTTCAACAATTACTATTTACATGTATATCTCTATAACTCTATTATTCAAATTCCATATTTTTTTGGATACTTATTAATGGGTCTGAGTCTGGTCGAGTCTATTTTGAGCGAATCTGGACCCGGACTCGAACCCGAAACTGCAATAGGTCTTATTTTATGACTCGGGCCTATATAGATCGGATCGGTTCTGATCCAATGCTGGGTCCAGATCGGGTTCGGGTCAGGTCCAGGTATCAGTTAGTTATACCAATGATACACGTGACCCCCTTATTCTATGGGGCTATTTGGGATCCACCAATTTCTAGGAGAAAGGCTTTGCTCCTCTTCTGGCCCGCAGGGGAGTGATGGTTGCAGCTCGGGCGATGACCTGATCAGCCATCACCGTTTCTGGAACGATTGATGTGGTGGCGAAGATCCTCCTCGTCATGTCGTTTGTTGATAAGATATCATAGGTCTGAATATGCTTGGTGTGGCCCTTCGCATGACCGAACAAGTGACGCTTGTAGATGGCCCCTATTGACGTCTGGCTCATGACTATTGTGACCTTTGAGTAGTCACTCAGCTGCGGGATAGACGAACTGGAGGAGGAGGAGGAGGATCCACCCGATGCCCCGGGGTAGTTGTCTTCCTAGCGTTGGGGGCCATGGGAGAGGAAGGCGGATACGATCTAGGATCTGAGTAGGATACTGGATCTAGACTTTCCCACAGATGGCACCAATTTGATGTTGCTGATTTCTGGTGTGAGAGAAACAGATGATGAATTCTTGTATTTGGTGGAAATCTCAGATCTCAGTCGTCGATCTGATCTTGAAGAGAGGCTAGTATTTGGTGGGAATTTGTGGATCTGGTGGTGGTTGTACTGGTTGTGGGCCGCCGCTAAACCTGCAAAGGTAGTGTAGCGCCTCGAATTTTCAATATGATATCTCAGAAATACGTGGCACAATTTCCAGCGTTAACCTCAATCGTAATA
Organism: Hemerocallis citrina; assembly: GCA_017893485.1. NCBI lineage: Eukaryota > Viridiplantae > Streptophyta > Magnoliopsida > Asparagales > Asphodelaceae > Hemerocallis > Hemerocallis citrina. Next base: position 150,091,695 of record CM030361.1, read on the forward strand.
GTAAACATAGCCAAAAATACAGACAATTTTTTTAAAACTATTATTACATTAATTCTTCACAATGCACATCGGAAAACAAACACCTTGAATTACAAATTCTTTCTTTTACAACACATTCTTTTACAATTTACATAAGCCATAACATCAATTTAGCACAGGCATCCAAATCCCAAGCTATAGGTACCTACCTGTAAAATATGAGGCTAGAGATAATCCTAACCCCCAAAACTACAGGGGTCAGCCATAACGGTGTAAGTGACATAAAATAAATGCAACATAAATAAAACATAAAGCATAGAGTCATAAACAACATGTATCAACAGCAAGAATGAATGAAATAAGAAATAACAGTAAATAAAACATGAAAACATCAAGTGAAACTCGACTAAGTGTCAAGTGTAGAAAAACAGGAAACAACATGTATGAAAACGAGTCAAGAAAACATCAATGCTATATGCTGACTCTCTAATGCATACTTGTCGGATTCTATGATCCCACTCTACATAGGTCTGGTGCAAGCCCTTAACGTTCTCCACTTGATAGGGTTTAATTCCCTGCTCTGCAACTAATCTTATTATGATGACTACTACGAGATATAGATAAACTGTTAGTATTAGCCCATGCCCCCATAATTCCGGAGGTCAATCTCTATCCACAGATAATTTCGGAGACTATTTCACTCACACCTGGGAATCTTCGAGAATACCCCACACCGCAAGCTATGACGCTTCATCACACGAATACCCCATGAGTGGCGCCTCGACCCCGATAATTCTGGAGATCAATCCCACACCACAGATAATTCCGGAGACTATTTCACTTACACCTCGATAATTCTGGAGAATATCTCACACCATAAGCCATACTGAGGTCCATAACCCATGCTCTTATTTCATCATATCACCATCTAGTGCATGTCCTTATCTTTTTAAGTTAATTAATTTATTTCGAATCTCCTAGAGTTGGTGTACCCTACCGGACTTAACTCGACTGATCAATAACAAAGCCACAACTGGCCAAATCATAAAATCTCAACTGCCGGTATCTAGGGTCCTACTCACCCTCTAGAGACACACAACTCAACCATCAATATAAAATAAATCTTTCATTTTAATCATTTCATTTCATTTCATTGTTAACCTACTCACTGTGAGAAATTCATTCATTCATATTGTTTGTATGTATGTATATATATATATATATATATATATATATATATATATATATATATATATATATATATATATATATATATATATATATATATATATATATATATATATATATATATAGGAGATCCTCTTTACTGAATAGAAGTGTGCATATGTGTATGTGTAGAAATTCCTTTACTGAAAATGAAATGTGCATAACGTGTATATAAATCCCTTCAATGAAATGCAGTGTGCACACTGTGTATATGAATCCACTTTCTTATATGCAGCTCTTGATTATAGGCATATATAAAAAAAATCCCTTTTTACTGTGATGAAACATATGTGTGTGTATGTATGATATAGAAAAGCTCTTTTTCTAAAATGAAGCATTTGTGTGTATATAACATATATAGAATAACTCTTTGTATTATATGTACTTATATATGATATATAGAAAGGAAATCCCTCTTTACTGAATGAAACATATGCAAGATGTAGAAGAAAACTCATATTGAAATGGAGCATATGTGTATATATATGATATATATATATAGAAAAACCTTTTACTCGTATGAAGTATATGTGTATGGTATTAAAGAAAACCTCCCTTATCTTTATCATGAAATTCTTTCTATCAAAACTCAATTGACAATTCATTACAAACTTACAGTCCTGATACAACATCAAATTTGATACAAAAGCTATAATTTCAAATAATAACTAGATAAGAAGTTCCCAATGCATACACAAAGAAACTACCCAACACAAATCTTACGACTACTACTTAGGTACTGTTCTTTTTTTTTCCTCTTATAAGAGGTTACATCTTATAAGAGATTTACAGTAAGAGCCTCTTGTAAGAGCCGCTTTTTGATGTGTTCTTTTTATATAAAAATAACCTCTTATAAGAGATTTCTGTTCTTTTTTCACCTCTTACAAGAGCCTATATTACCCCAAAGTCTATATTACCCCAAAGTATAAAAATAGTGAGATGAAGGACAAGAAAAGATAAGTTCAAATTACTAATATATAAACTAGTTTAATGGCAAGTTAAATTCACAAATCAGTGTAAATCATCAATTATAATTCCGGGCTACTATAAACTTTTAATTAGTATGAAAAGTAGTATGTATAAATATAAATAATAATAATTTGTTTCAAAGAAGTTGGATTAAAAAAATTTAAGGTCGATGGGCTAATATAAATTCTCCCTTAGCTGTAAATAAATAAATAAAAAATTTTAAAAATTTATTAAAAAAAAAACCTGACCGGCTGCAGGATTTGGACATGGTGGCATCATAACAGGACAAATCAACTAGCCACAACTCAAGTAATGTACTTACTGGATGTAAATATATATATCTTTAAATAAATCAGTGTTTCGACAGCATCCCTAACATAATTGTTCAAGATTGTGAAGAATGAATTCCCACACTTTTTCTAGGATAGCATATTATAGTCAATTACGTATATGATTACACTTTTTCTAGGATAGCATATTCCGGGCTACTATAGACTAATATATAAACTAGTTTAATTAGTAACAATTATAATATAGACTTTGGGGTAATATAGACTTTTTAAGTGATAGAAGTCTTATAAGAATTTGAAAGAGGCTACTAGAAGTCTTTTAGGCTTATAAGATATTTTGATAAAAATGTCTTATAAGAGGTAAAAAAAGAACACTGAAAAAACTCTTGTAAGAGGGGGACCACCTCTTACAAGAGGTAAATCTCTTATAAGAGGAGAAAAAGAACACTACCTTAGACAAGATACTGGATGTATATGTAGAGATGAGTTTTGTTCATGTGTGCACATGCACAACAATGCAGCAGAAGCAGCAATCTGCAGTTGAAGAATCCTGATACTCAACCAAACTTTAACAATTTACTAGTTAATTAAAGGTACAGAACTGGTTTTTCTTGATGGTAAATAAGGTATATTAGGACTTTTAAGAGCATCAGTATACATGTGATTAACTCTATATATGTATATATTCATATACAGGTATGAACAGTAACCTGCTAATTCGGCATACGTACCTATAATGAGTCTAAAATTCCTCTTCATGATGAAAGCAGTGTGTATAAATATATATTAGATTAAGAATACAATGGACAAACCACACCCAGTTTTGCTAGTTCAATCTTCGACCAAAATCAATTTTATAAGAATCTTTACTCAAGTGTTAGTTTTGAAAAAAAAAAAACTCAACCTGCACATGAAAAAGATGAAGAATTCTTCTTCGAGACCTGATTTCCTCTCAAGTTCCATTATGTGTGATTGTCAAATTCAAACACAAGTATTTCTATCATCCCAGCCCTCAAATTTGCCAAAACCATCATAAACATGCACAACACAGACCCGAAATGCAATAACTCTTCTTTCACTTCAAAACTCAATCTTTTAACTCAATAATCCATCTTGCAATTTTATTAAAATTATGCACCAACACTCGTAATAGTTTACTCATGAATATAATCAATTATAACATCTATTTATCAAGTTCTACCCATCAAAAACCATCAGAACAGAGTGTATATATATATATGAATCAGTAAAGGTGAAGTTTATTTTACTTTCATGAAATAATCAACATACAATCAATATATATATTCAAAACAGCAACATTATGGTTGAAAACATCCTACTCGTGATTTATATTAGGTTCTTAACAAATCTCAAGTCATCAAATTAGGGTTTTAATCATCAATAGTGTAGTTTCACGAAAAAATCCAATTTTTAATTCATCTACTCATCGAAATTTATTTTATCTTCATATCATCATCTAATTCTAATAGATAAATTATCACATACAACATGCTTAGAACAATAAGAAAACAAACATAAGTCATTCACCTTTTTGATGAATCAACCGAAGATAATAAAGAAATAAGAAAATTCCCTCATTTCGCAAGAAAACCAAGATCCTCGTTTTAAAAATCCAAGAAAATAATAATAAGAAATCCCTTTGTATTGTGCAGCAAAGAGACGGCTGCTCCTCACCCTATATAGGCCAGGATTTGATGTATCTAGGGTTTTTGAATAGATTTGCTAAATATCTCTTTTAAATATACCTTTACATATATAAATCCTTATACTTGAAAATTGAATAAAACCAACTTACTTGAGTTTTAAAAATCAAAATAGCCCCTCTAGTATCATCCAGCACTATTTGAAAACACAAAAAAAAATTGCACTTTTGCCCCTCTAAATGATAAATTTGCAAAAAGACCCTTCTTTATCAAAATTTGCAAAATAAACCAAATTTATTAAAACAAAAGGTAAAATTCTTACCTCTTAGTTGACCGGGCATCATTTCCAGCCCAAAATCTGAAAATCTGGAGTTTTTTACTCCAAATGGTAATTTTGTACAAAAGTCCTTCTTTTTGTAATATTTACGAATAGGTCAATTGATTATCAAAAAAAATCCAGAAAATTCAAAAATAGTATCTAATAATAAATAATGACTTTCCCCCAAATAATTTTTGACTTTGAACTTTCCATGAAAATATTTGTACGTGTTTTGCACGTGTAAAAAGGTAATTTTCATGAAATATTTATTAAATCACCAAAAATCGTTTTACTTCATTTATTAATCTTAAAAGCATTATTTAAAAATCTGGGGTATTACAGGCAGTCTGAAACATTGGGGATGATCCCAGCGACAAACCATCTTACAGTCAAGTCAGTATCCATAATATTGAACTGGGTTTAATATGCAAAAGATTGAAGACCTGGTAAAAGAGGAAGATGGGTCGTATTTATAGGCTTGAGTAGGAGCAGTTAGAGGAGGATCCCTTCAATTAAGGGATTTAGTCCGTTAATAAATCCCTAATATCTGGGATTAGATTATCATCCTTAAGTGATCAGTTAATCACTGCTGATTGGACTGCTGATGGTCCCCCACTCGTGTGTTAAGCTGGTGTGATGAGCCCTTGATTGGCCCATGTTCAAATTGCCGGCCAATAGAGACTGGGAAATGACCGCCTTGCTCATAGGGATCCCGAGATTTGTGTAAAAATCGTGCGATGTTGATTAGCGACGATTTTCACCCACACACCCACCATCTCTGCCGCTACCGCCCACTAAACCCAAATCAAACCTGAATCAGACCCGGGAAAAATAATCGGGTCTGATAATACCCAGAACAGATACCCAACGGGTACCAAAATTTTGAAAGAACCCGGATCCGGACTGAATAACACGGGTAGATTCCGGGTCCAATTCTAGACCCGTAGTGTAAGAGGTCCAGGTCCGGGTAATACACTACCCAACCCGATACCAGTGTTAAGTATCAGCTGGATCTAGCTAATAAGCAAGAAGTCAGATGTACAATTTCTATTTGTGGAATAATTAGTGATCGAAAGAGCGCAGATTAATAAATAGTTCATAAGCAGAACAGATATATGAACATTGCAGCATATGATTCTAATGAGCTCATAATCATGGAGTGGATTCCAGGTTTACAATGACAGTTGAAGAAGATGTTTAGTCCTCAAGCAACAAACACCACCAACAGCAGCAACAAAAACCAGAAGAATCCTACCATTATGCTCCTACCAACTCCCCTTTCTCCCCCATCCTGGTTCCTTACTGGCGGCAGATCTCCAAACACCATCCTCCTACTTTAAACCCCCCTACCCATCCTCCTCCCCCATTGAAACCCCCCCCCCAACCCCCCTTCAAAACCCCCGCTCCCTCTCCCTTTGCTGAGCTGCTGATCTCGTCTTCCTCCTCACCTCTCACTCTCAGCTTCTTTGAGTTCGGAGTGTGTTTCCTCAGCATCTTGCTGGCTCATCTAGTCAGCCTATACTGTTCGACCCTTCTCCTCTTCCCCCCAACAGCCTCTCTCACTGTTTGTCCCGCCTATTCTGACCATGCTAACGGTATTAGAGCTCAGTGGGTGCGGGCCCAATGAGAGGGTCCGCTACCCACCGGCTACGGCAACAACAGGCTCATCAGCGCTAGCTTCTTTGACTGGGTCGGGGAACCCAGTTCACCCTTTACCTCCACAGCTAGTAACCTTATTGCTCCCCTCTACTGTATTGAACTCATCCACCGTCCCATTGCTACACCCCCCTTACTTGAGTCCAAACCCTGATGAGAGAGGAGACTGCGAGCTCAGACGCACTCGCTCCCCGGCACGCGCACACCTACATGCACATCAACACCGTGAGGGGAGGAGGTTGGCTCATCATCGCTTTGAGGTGGGTGCGGCAAGGGACCATGAGGTCCAACAGCGACAAGGGGAGTTTTATGAGAGGAGAGCCCAACGACGGGGTCTTCCTACTAGCCATTATAGGCGTAAGATGACCCCGCCATCTGACCACCGTCCCCATCATCTCAAGGGATACTCCCACAGAGGGTATGAACATGGGGCATACAGACCACACCTTCACCCTACTAACACACATCTCAAGCCTTCCGCTTTACCCCAACACATCCATCAACATGCTAGTCTACAAATCCAACATAAGCAGTCTAATGCTCAGCCTAGGATCACTATTCCACCCCTTCAAAGCAGTGACCACAAGGAGCCCCAGGGACCCCAACCTACTACTCCAACCATCCCCCCCAACCCCAGCACCTACCATCTCGTCAACCATACACCACGGGAGAACCTATCACCTAAAGCCAGCGTAGAGCGAGCCCACGATGGGGCTGCGCTGAACGGGTTTATGGCAAAGAGGGACCCCGGCATTGTGGAAGAAGAGGGGAACTGGGTTCAGGTACAGGGAAAGAAAACAAAACATCAGATCTCTAACCTTCAAACCGATACACTCCAACACAGGAAACAGAGGAAGGGGAAGCGAAAGCCGATCCCTTGCTTTAATTGTGGCGATCTTGGGCACTATAGAAGCGAATGCACCAAAGAAGTTAGGTGTCTCAAATGCATGAAGTGGGGACACCTTTCCTACGATTGCACCAACGTGGTGGAAACCCACAGTGACGAGGAGCACCCTGTCAGTAGGGGTAGATCACCTGAGAACCCAACGGTGATCCGTTTGGCTAACAGCCTTGAAATTATCAAAGGCGAAGAGAGATAGCTGAGGCAGTGGTGTGCTATCACCAAGGTCAGAGTTGGGAGACCATCGGAGGTGCACATCATGCAGGCTCTCGCCGCTAAGTGGCCAATGTCAGCCCATAGAGAGTGGGTCGCAAAAAAATTATGCCATTTACAATTCTTGATTTCATTCCCCTCACCAGAGAAAGTGGCTGAAGTTGTAAGAATGGGAACGGTCGACTTTGTCCACTTCCAACTCGACTTCAGCGAGTGGACGCCTACATTCGGAGCGGAACTACCACAGGGTGATAAATTCTGAATATGGATACACAACATCCCCTTACATTTTTGAAAGAGGGAATCTCTTAAAGAGATTGTAGCGGAATTTGGATCGGTTGAAGAGATAGATGAGAAAACGGTGCGCCAATCAGAACTGGTCTCCACCAGAGTTCTGATCAGAAGCCTCGATATCTCGATGATGCTGTGCTTTGCAAAAGTGTTCTCCTTCGAACAATCATACCTAATTAGGTTCGTACTCGATAAGAGAGAAGAAGAACAACAAGCTCAGGCGACCATCGCCTCCCCCAAGCCCACAACAGCATTCAGAGGCCACAGATCCTATAGGCAGGTGGTTACCCTAACAAAAGAATTGACCATTGATGGCGCCCATGAAGTTGAGAGGGCACACCGGGAGATCATCAAGGCGGCTAGGGCTTAGGAGCAGCACTGAAGCACTGTGGGGGAAGGGTCTGAGGCGGACGAAGCTTCTCCGCACAAGGCAGGTCGGGACAAGAGTATCGCCGTAAGGTCCAACGGTCAAAACCCCAATAGAAGTTCCAACTCATCAGATCGAACGGCGGATCTGTCCTACCCCCCTAATTTGGTAAGGTACACTGCCAAAGGGGAAAGCGTTGTCGCTTAGAAGGGTGGGTCAGGGACCGCAGAGCCCAGAAATGGCAAAAGCATGCAAGAGTCGAGAAGAGGGTTGGTGAAGGATACCAACACTTTGGGGAAGAAGACAAGCGAAAGAGTGCTTTCCACCAAAGAGTGGGTCACCAAGAATTGGGTCTCGCCAGAAGAGGAAAAAGGAGGTGCCTTGGAGCCAGAGCTTCGACAGACAACAGACAGTCTGAGGAAAGCAGTGCCCACAGATCTGAGCTGCCTCAGCAAAAAAAGCTCAGAGGAGCGCGAGAGGGTTGCTGAGGGAGTGGGTAGCAAAAAGACAGGTTTGAAGAAGGGCGTTAATGGTAATGAAGACAACGGAGGAGATGAGAGTATTGAAAGTTGCTTGGAGTTGATAAGGAAAGAAAAAGGAATCTCCCCACTTCCGTTATTTACGAAGCAAGCTATGATCTCTGCACCCTCTGAGCATGCCGCGCGCCCCCCAATCGACTGGCCCAACAGCAGGGGTATTCTTACCGCCCCTGTGGACCAGCCAGCGAGCGCAGCATTCGAGTGGTTCGGTCTGGTGGATCGCGGTACAACTTCTCTATCGCATACCATTGAGTTACTTAAGAATGGGCCTACTTCTGAGAATCTTTTGAATGCTACTGGGCCTAAAGAGGGGTCCATTATGCATTCTACTCTCTCTGTGACTTGTAAATCCACAAGCTCGAACAGTCATACACTAGGCGGGCCCAAGGAGGGGACCGCAAATGAAATATCCGCTTTTATCAGTGAGTCGCAAGGCAGTGGGCTCAAGGAGGAGTCCGCAACAAGAGAACCTACTATACAGCTAGACGGACAACAAACAGATAGTGATGAGGACCAGGATGGGCGACTAAATCTAGATGAAGAATTCTCTTTCACAGATGACGAGTCAGAGGATCTAGAGTGCATCACTGACACGTAGAGGGAGATCTCGCCAGAGATGGTTTTGCCACTATTCCAGAATCTGCTCCTGGATCTAGTATAGGAAAGTCAAGCAGTACGATGGGGTTAAGAGTTCAGAGATCGCCCAAGCGGGCTCATGTGGAGTCCTTGGACGACTTCCTAGAACTTGCGACGGCAACCAAAGCTGTAAAGTTTGCCTACGGAGGTTCGAAAAGTTTTTTTAGCTAATATTTTAAATTTTATGTCAGACTCTGATGTTTTTCTGCTAGCTAAAACTTGTGGGCTAGAGGTCTGTGACTTTGAGCGTAATGCCTTACTACTTAATAAAATTCAGGGCTGGGAAACAGAGAGAGTTTTGAATTGTGTGGAGAGCGTTTAGGGAGATAGCGCTTGGTCGACTGACATCCCCAGGGATGAGTCCATCACCACTCCCCCACCATCGGTCACCCCTGACACAATCCCCCAATGAATACAGTTTTCTGGAATGTTAGGGGGCTGGGAGACAGAGGAAAGAGAGAGATGGTTAGAGACATCATTAGCAATTCCAAGGCGGACGTGGTTGGGTTGCAGGAGACCAAACTCCAACACGGGCTCAAGCTTAAAAGAATCGAGGGTAACAGAATCAAAGAATGGGTGTTTCGTTCGTCTGCAGGAGCCTCAGGAGGGATTGCTATAGGTTTCAATTCGGATATCCTCTCCTGCATCAAGACCTATAGTGGATCGTTCTCCCTGTCTATCCGACTGAAACGACAGTCTGATGACTGGGTTCAGATGGTAACTGTCATTTACGGGCCAAATGTGGCTACACAACGCGAGGCCTTTTGGCAAGAGCTTGCTGATATTCGACAGCGGTGGTCGGGACCATGGATTGTTGGAGGGGATTTCAACATCACCAGATTTTTGTTCGAGCACAAGGGAAGAGGATCCAGCGACAGACATTGAGAAGAGTTCAGTAGGGTGATTACGGAACTTGAACTGATTGACATCCCAATTAATGACAGACTATTCACATGGTCTAATATGCAAGCGACTCCGGTTATCGCCAAACTGGACAGGGTCCTTGTATCGATGGAGTGAAAAGTTTTATTTCCTTTAGCCACAGCTAGATCGATTCCTAGACCTACGTCAGATCATACCCCGATACATCTAGACGTGGGGGTACGCGTTGATCAGAGGAAACGAAAGTTCAGATTTGAGAAGGCTTGGCTGGAAATTCAGGGATTCCACCATATGGTGATGGAAAATTGGGTGCTCCCAACTGCGGGCAGGGACGCTACATCCCGATGGTGTGAAAAAATCTGCAGATTGAGAAAGCGTCTGCGCAGATGGCATCGATCTAGGTTCTCGACTATATGGCGCGCAAAAGATTCCTTGCTGGAAGGAATTGATGAGCTAGAAAGGGTGGAAGAGACGAGAGTCCTATCACAAGAAGAAAGAAACAGATTACTAGAGCTCCGGAAAAACGCAGCCAATTTGTATAAGCTCGAAGAGATTAAATGGCAGCAAAGGTCAAGGATTTCGTGGCTCAAAGAGGGAGACGCGAATACGGCTTATTTTCACCGAGTAGCAAGTAATAGACGCAGATCCAATCTGATCTTATCAATAAAGACGAACGAGGGTGTAACACAAGATGAAAAGGTGATTTCCACAGCATTCCAAATTTACTACAAGGGTCCCTTTGGGAGGAAGAATGACTTTAGGATCCCTTTGACGGGAGAGTTCTGGCAGACTCACCAAAATGACTCAGCACAAAATTTTTCCACCTTGGAAGCACCCTTCTCAGAATTGGAAGTGAAAAGAGCCATCGACCAAATGGGAGCAAACAAGTCACCGGGGCCAGACGGATTCCCAATGATGTTCTTCCAAGTGTTCTGGGAAGAAATCAAAGAGGACTTTATGGAACTGATGGAGGAGTTTTTCCGCAACAATCTCAGATTGGGCATGTTTAACTTTGCGGAGGTGGTCCTAATACCAAAGCGAGAAGTGTCTAAGCAGGTAGGGGACTTCTGACCTATTAGCCTCATAAACTGCTCGACTAAGATCATCACCAAGGTTTTGGCCATCTGTTTGGGAAGCTTAATGGACAGTTTGATCAGCAAAACTCAGACTGGCTTTATCAATGGCAGATGTATCCTTGACTGTGTGGCCACCGCTGAACAAGTGATCCACCACTGTCATAAGAGCAATTCCAAGAGCTACCTCTTAAAATTGGATTTTGAGAAGGCATACGACTCTGTCGACTGGGATTGCCTGTTGGAAGCCCTCAGAGGGAGAGGATTTAAAGGGGCCCTCTACTGCTTTGAAGCCTGGTCAGGTCTCAGGATAAATTTTCACAAGAGTGCACTGATTCCCATTTCGCTCTCTGAGGAAGAAGCTCGGGAGCATGCCTCTATTCTTAACTGCTTGACGAATGATTTCCCAATCAAATACTTAGGGCTCCCACTCAGACCAGAGAAACTCACTAAAACGGACTGGCTTCCGATAATAGACAGGGTGGAGGATAGACTGTCGGGCTGGAAAGGGAAAGCGCTATCACTAGGAGGCAGAGTGATACTCATTAACTCGGTTCTGTCTAACCTGCCCATTTATTACATGTCTTTTTTTGAGCTTCAAATGTGGGTAATCCAAAGGATTGACCGAATTAGAAAAAGATTTCTTTGGAAAGGGGCAGACTCGAATAGGGGAGGCTACCACCTAATCAAATGGAGTATTGCCTGCATGAAAAAGCAGCATGGAGGGCTAGGCATCATCGGCCTCAGAGACATGAACCTTGCTTTGTTGGGGAAATAGTGGTGGAAGGTTTTTCACCACAGTGGAGAAGGATGGCAGGATTTCATTCAACCATATCTTCGGGGAAAAGGTACGAGAACTCTAGGCTTTCGAGTTGGGACTAAAGTATCACAATTCTGGAAAGGAATTACCAAAGCTAGTGATCCGTTCAGCTCTGTAGTTACGTCAACAATTGGTAACGGACGGTCCACCAGATTTTGGTGGGATAAATGGTGTGGTGCTCACTCACTGAAGGAAACCTTCCCAGAGCTTTATGACAAAACAATTCGACCCAATATTTCAGTGGTAGAGACTTGGAAGAGGGGAAACTGGAGGCCGCAATTCCGAGGAAACCTTACCCCAAGGTTACAACAGCAACTCCTGGAACAACAAACACTCATCGCTCGGACAGGGACGAGGTGCGTCCATGGCCCAGATCAGATGCGATGGGGGCTAGAGCCCAAGGGAGCTTTCACGGTCAGATCCCTGTACCATCATATTCACTTTCGGGGATGCAGACCCAGCTGGGCACAGGTGTTATGGAAGGCAAAAACTCCACTGAAAGTCAGAGTTTTTCTATGGCTGGTGCTCAATAATGCCATTCTCACCAGAGAGAACCTGGCCAAAAAATAACCACAGATTGCCACGGTCTGTGGGTTCTGCAACATGCATTCGGAAACTTTGAATCACCTATTCATTCATTGCCCAAGGAGTAAGTCAACGATGGTTGAGGTTTTAAGAGCCCTAGGAACAAGTGACTACCCCAACGAATATGAGGATTTGTGGATTGGCCCCAAATTTGCCTCGAATCGCCAGGAAATGAAGGACGCATGGTACATTGCCATTGCGGCAACTACTTGGGTGTTATGGCTAGACAGGAATAACTTTTATATTCGTGCTTCATGTAATAGTATTTCTGATAACCTTACTTATATCATGCATCTTATTTCCTTTTGGGCTACAGCTGCGGCCACTAGAGCGAGAGGGCGGATTGCCAGAGTCTTCGAGGTGGAGGACTTTGATGATGAGGAGGTAGAGCTTGGGCCAACACTTGACTAAGGAGTCGGTGCCACCCATTCTAATCAGAGGTTCGATGGTGGCAGTATCAGCCAGCTTATTTTGGTCCTACTGTATTTTGATTGATTGATGTATGGTGGATTTGCCCCACCCCCCAGGGTTTTATTGGGGGTTTATATTTTATTTCCTGTACTTTACTTTCTGCATTGTACTTTTGTATTACTCCCGGTCCGCCGGGGTTGTTTTATTAATTTCTTATTAATAAAACAGGGTGGCACTATTCCACCTTTTATCTCAAAATAAATAAATAAATAAATAGTTCATAAGAGACAGATAATTTATTAACAAATTCATGTTACCTAAGGTAATATCATATTCTCAAATAAATAATATTATCACTCATTTTGGAACAACACAAGCTTGGAACAACACAAGCTAAAAGAGGAAAGAAAAGGAAAGAATTGAAGAACCCACTATAGTTTTCGACCTTTGGCCACTAAGAAAAGATTTTTAGAACATACCGAAAGTCAATCAAAGCCTTAGAGCAAGTTTAATAGTATATTAGCTTTCCACATGGATTTCCATCATAGAAAGCTATTTCCACTGTGGAAATGGCTTTCCATGATAGAAATTCAATCTTCTATTAGATTTACTCTATAATTTTTCTAATATCTTCTTTTTGCTTTATATTTATTTTAATCAATATAATAAATTTTCTACTGTAAATGTATTGTACACGTATTTGACCTTATCATGACGTTTTAAAATGATAATTAAGACATTTAATTTTTTTCATTAAATAAGATCAAATTACATAAATAACATGCATTATTTTTACTAAGTGGTTATATATTGCGGATAATAAACATCATCTGCATCATTTTGGTTATAGTCGTAGCCACTGCCATTGCTGTCACTACCAATGACACTATTGTGATTAGATTGAGCACGACAATGCATTATTTTTCATTATTCTTCCTTCCAGAATGCAACCTTATCGAGAGTCATTACGGTGGTGTCATACAACATTACTGCATTCTCCAATGATCGATCATCTCTTTTCTCTTTTCTCTTTTCTCTTTAATTTCTCCTTCTCCCATTATATCGTCTCAAAAACCAAATCATTGCTTTTCTTCATCTCATCATCCCATCATCCAACTATTTTTTTGATGGCGTCTTTAATTGTATTGAAAACAGATTTGGGGGAAAATAATAGTTATTCTTATTCTTTATTCTTTACTGTATACATCTATATACAAGGATTACATTCTTGGAGAATAAGAAAGAAGATTGAGAGAAGATTGAGGAGTGAGAGATTTGGGGAATCTGTTTCCTATAGATTAGGAAATAGAATATACACATTAGCACTTACTATATTTCAACACTCCCCCTCAAGTTGGTGCATAGATATTAAACATGCCCAACTTGTCAACAAATTTCAAGAAAAGCCGACTCGAAACTGCCTTGGTCAGGATATCTGTAAGCTGATCTTCTGACTTCACTTTAGATATCTTAATGACTTTCTCATCCAATTTCTTCTTGATGAAGAATCTATCCACCTCTACATGTTTTGTCCTATCATGTTGAACTGGATCGGCGGCAATATCACATGCTGCTTGACTATTGCAATACACCTTCATAGGTTCATTCAGACCAAATCCTAAGTCCTGCAACAAGAGTTTCGGCCATAAACCTTCTGCTATACTTAGAGCTACTCCGCAATACTCAGCCTCTGCACTAGAGCGTGCAACAACATTTTGCTTCTTTCTTATTCATGTACTAGATTTCCTCCAACAAAGGTGAAGTATCCTGAAGTGGAGCGCCTATCAATTACAGATCCTGGCCAATCAGCATCAGTATATGCCTCAACCTTCAAGTGACCATGTTTCGCAAATAGGACCCATTTTCCTGGACCAGACTTAATATATCTCAGAATTCTCATCACTATATCCATGTGATGTTCCTGAGGTGCATGCATAAACTGACTTACCACACTTAAAGCATATGATAAATCTGGCCGTGTATGTACAAGATACATCAATCGTCCAACAAATCTCTGATGTCTTTCCTTATCACAAGGCACATGATCGGAATCGTTGCAAAGTTTCAGTCCTTCTTCCAATGGTGTACTAATCGGTTGACAAGCGGAATTCCAGTTTCCTTCAATAAATTAAGAGCATATTTTCTTTGACACAGAAATATCACCTTTCTTGAGCGAGAAACTTCAATACCAAGAAAGTATCTCAAAGGACCAAGATCTTTTGTTTCGAACTCTTGTGACAAGTAGTTCTTTAATGCCTTCCTCTCCTCAGGATCATCTCCAGTTACTATCATATCATCTACATAAATAATGATAGAAGTAATTTTATCTTCTTTCCTCTTTAGGAATAGAGTATGATCAAAATTACTCTGATAGTATCCGAATGCCCTCATTGATTTTGTAAATCTCCCAAACCAAGCTCTTGGCGACTGCTTCAGTCCATATAATGTTTTCTTCAGACGACATACTTTGTTGTTGTGTTGGACTTGTCTATTCAACCCTGGTGGAAGATCCATATAGACTTCTTCTGTCAATTTCCCATGCAAAAATGCATTCTTCACATCAAATTGCTCTAACGGCCAGTCAAGATTTGCAGCAAGTGACAGTAAGACTCAAACAGTATTGAATTTTGCCACTGGTGCGAATGTATCTTCATAATCAATTCCATACGTTTGAGTGTACCATTTGGAAACCAGTCTTGCTTTGTATCACTCTATTGAACCATCAGACTTATACTTCACCAATTAAATCCATCTGCATCCTACTGGCTTCTTTCCTGCTGGCAGCTCGACTATCTCCCAAGTCTTGTTCTTTTTCAAGGATTTCATCTCCTCATCCATAGCTGCTTTTCACCTTGGATCAGTAAGGGCTTCCTGCACACTGTTAGGAATAAATACAGTAGATAATTGCTTTACAAATGATTTATTTGATTCCGACAAGCGGTGAGTGGATATATAATTATTTATGAGATATTTAATGTTACTAGTGGGATTAGGTTCATATGTAGGTTTTGGAATACCTCTATTAGTACGGTACGGGAGTTCTCTTCAAGGAGGTTCGGACAACGATGACGATTGGTTTTGGGTTCTGATAGTTCACTCTCACTGAAATTCGGTACTAGTTGCAATTCTTCAAGAGGATCTTCTACTGGTTGCAATTCTTCAAGACAGTCTTCTACTGGTTGCAATTCTTCAAGAGGGTCTTCTTCCCTTGGTTGAAGTTCTTCATGAGGGTCTTCCTCCCTTGCTAGATCTTCATTCAAGTGTTCGTCATTATTTGTATCCAGTTGTTCGTTCTGACTGACAATTACTTTATCATATCCAAGAGTCTGAACTTCACTTCGGTACTCCCCCTAAAGTTCAGCCGCAGAAGAAGAAAAATACATCTCATGTTCATGGAACACCGCATCCATAGTCACAAACATCAATTGAGTTGGTGGGTGATAGCAACGATACCCTTTCTGATTTGTTGCATATCCCACAAAAACACATTTCACTGCTCGGGGGATTAACTTACTCCGCTTGTGTTGATGTAGGTGAACAAATGCGACACACCCAAACACACGAGGTGGCAGGTTGACAATAGTTGGCGCATCCACAACATTAGTTAGTGCTTGAAGTGGCGTGCTGAAGTTCAGAATACGAGAAGGGACTCAGTTGATTAGGTATGCTGCAGAGGTAAGGGCTTTCCCCCAATACATGAGTAGGAGATTGCCATAAATAAGTGAAACACGGACTACTTCAAGTAAGTGTCTGTTCTTCCTTTCGGCCATGCCATTTTGTTGAGGAGTATATGAATATGTAGTCTGGTGAACAATTCCATGTTCCACCAAATATTGTTGTAGATCTGTATTCAAGTACTCACCACCATTGTCACTTCTGAGAACTTGAATGTGTGATTTATATTGAGTCATAACCTGCTTATGAAAATTTTGAAATAAACCACTAACTTCTCCAAGTCATACGAGTGCAGTCATCAATAAATGTCACAGACCATTTAGCTCCTCCAATAGTGGTATTTCTAGATGGACCCCAAACATCAGAATGAATAATCATAAATGGAATCTTGCTTTTATTCAAATTGCAATGAAAATAAAGATGGTGATTTTTTGCTAGTTCACATACATCACAATGAAAACTAGAAATATCCAACTTCGAAAATAAACTGGGTAATAATTTAACCAAATAGCCAAACGATGCATGTCCTAGACCTCGGTCCCACAACCAAATTTCTGATTGCTTCTCCCCGTCGGATTTATTAACGGCAAGAGCTTGAGTCAACCTGTTTAAACTCTCAGAAACCAAATTCAGATAATAGAGTTTTCCACATCTAACCCCATAACTAATCGTCCTGCGAGTCCGAATATCCTTAAAGACACAAAAGAAATGCCAAAAAATAACAATACAATGCAGGGTATTAGTAATTTGGATGACAGATAACAGATTAAAATTTAAGGAATGGACTACTGGTACTATGTCTAATGTTAGATCTTTTGTGAGAGATATGGAACCCTCGCCAGTAACGGGGGCAGGATCACCATTGGCAGTGGATACTCTAGATTTGGTGGATGGGTATAAGATTTTAACTTGTCTAGAATCAAAAGTCATATGATTAGTGGCACCGGAATTAATTATCCATGTATTATTCATAACAGATGTAGAAATATTAAAAGGCTTACCATCATTACCTGCAGTTGTAACCAGTGCGGAGGTTTGTTCAATGCTCTTCTCAGCTCCTTCAGCAATTCCAACAGCTACAGTGGATATCTTCTTCCGAGAATCTCTGCTGTGATCCCAGTCATGCGAGTAGCCGATAATCTGATAGCAACAAGCTTTCGTGTGCCCAGTTTTGCCACATTGGGTACACTTCCTGGACTCATAAGTAGATTAATTGAAGCTCTTAGAAGTGTGTGCAGATGATCCCGACTGACCTGGGAGGCTTTTGAATGGATGTGGCTGAGCCACCATTACAGCTACATCAGAAGATTCAAAGGAGTTGTTCATGGTGCTTTGTTGACGAGCCTCCCGCTGAATATATGCGCAGGATGCCTCAGGATCAAGTGCAAGATCCTTTCGCAAAATTTCTCCTCGAACCTGCTCAAACCCAGCATTTAATCTAGCCAAAAAAATATGAACCCGCAAGCAGTTGATCGATTTCTGATATGTTTGGACATGTAACCCTTGTTTTCGTAAATAATTAGCTAATGATTATGTGCTCTAGTTTCCAATCGAGATGATGATCTAAGCCTACCACTTGTCCCATATGCTTCTGCGGCTTCCTCTTTCTTTTTCTATGGGTGCTGATATAGATGTAGGTAAAGGGGCTGGCTCACCTGCAAGAGGTCTAGGCCTCGATTACCGACCTTTTAATGGAATCTAACCTTCCTTTTTTTGTATATTTTATCTATTTCGAATAATTATATATTTTAACATTAATTTATATTTCTATTTGATCGACTTTTTATAATATATATTGTTTGGAGTATTTTAAATAAATCTGTCAAACTCGGATTTTGCATTTTGATATGCATATATTATTGCCACTACTATTATTAGTATTATTTTGTTAGTTTTGTTATTTACAGTATCATTATTTTTATTGCTAATATTATTATTATTATTATTAATTTGTTTTCAGCCGAACATACTCTATTTTATATGTATTCATTATTTGACTTAATGTATATGTATATGTATGTTTTATAAACCCTTATAATGCTTATTGTTTTTCCCCTATTGGATTTAAATATATTAATTGATTTATAACCCAAACCCATTACCCATTCTCCTATTGGATCATACCATATTCAAACCCACAACCCAATAACCCAATCTATATAAACCTAATTAACCCTAACCCTTATTACTGTTTTAACCTAATACCCATTCACGGTAGGCACCACTGTTATGAACTCTTCTCTTACCTCTCACCTTCTTCATCCCGCTCTCTATCTCTCAGAACCCATATCCCGATTCCCCTTCCTCCTGCATCGCGCCCAAGCAATGACTCCGCCTACTGCGCTGCCCCCTGGTCTCCTCCCTATCGCGACCACCTCGCGAGGCGCCAGCGACATCGCGCCTTCAGACAGACCGCAGCACCAGACTCCACAGCGCGACCCTATCACCAGCAACATCCTTGTCCCTGCCCTGCGCTCCACAACATCGCCCAGGTCCTCCGCAGTGCCTCCGCCTCTAACCTGCACTGCTATCCCCGACGCCAACCAGAGCACTAGCATGCCCCGGCACTGTGTTCCTCCGAAAACATGCCACCGCAATAGCCAGCGTAGCTCCCATGCACTGAGACCCCCACGTTCCCTCCGCCGACAGCCGTGACTCCTCCCCGACTCTCTTCCCCTATGCTCCTTGCCAGCCAGAATAGCAGTAACCACGACTTCGTCAGCATCTGTCGTGCTGCCAGTCCCGCCGTCGTGCTGCCTATGCCGCCAGTCGCCGCTCGCATCATCGGTCGAAGTCCCTCTCTCTGTCTCTTTGAAGAAGAAGGAGGGAAGAAGAAGGATTGATTGGTTGAATCTCGACCGTCCGATCTACCTTGTAATTTGGATCCAATCATATCAGATATTGGCCTCCCATCTCTTCATAATTCTGATCATCATCACCAGATCATCAGCAGCAACCCCAGATCAAATCCAAGCCATCGGATCCCTCGATCTTGATCTTGATCTTGATCATCGAATATCAGCTGTCCGATCGCCTTGGTGATCTTGATCATTATCAAGATCTTGATTTCCAGATCTGATCATCATCTTCCCTATCTTCGATCTCGGCCATCGATTGGTTGATCAACTTGATCTCGGCCATTGATCGTCTCGTTCGTCTTTTACTTGGTGATTTAAATATTTGATCCACTTTTGTTCTTATTCATCAATTGTCAATCATGGTATATTTACTCTTTTGGCACCCTTCTAATTCTTATATTTTTTATGTTCGATCTCGGCCGTTGGATTTTCTTGATCTTCAACTTGATCATCATCTTGATCATCGAGATCTGTGCCGATCATGCTCGTCGCCCAGGATCCATTTCCGTTACTCCTTCTTCGGATTCATCGTCTACACCCCTAAGGCAAGTATTCTTCTTGTACAAATTTTTGTTCTAGTACAAGTGTTTAATTGAAAATACTGCAAATAGGTTGTAGTTGTGACTCCTTCTTGTCTCATCATCTGTTGATCTTGAATTATTCATTATCGATCCCATGATCTACGAGTCACAACCCTTCATTGATTATTATACAAACTACTTGGACTCATTTTACCTCCTAGTCACTTGAACACATGAAACTAAGAAACCCTAGACTTGTAGATGTGTGCTGTATCATGTATGTGATGATCATGCATTTCTTTGAGTTGAGAAATATATGTTACTTGCTGATTTGATACCCACTACATCCATTTTGTATCACATGCTAATCTAGACTCATAATAGTCATTTATCATGCAACTTGTATATAGAAGAAATTTACACTTGCTGCTGTTTTTGTCTTTACTTGCTGTTTCGACCCCTATGAAACCAAAATCTGAACTTGAGCCCTGAATATAAAATGTAACCCTAAATGTCTAGTTGTCAATAGCATCCAGAATTTTCGAATTCCGAGTTACGGTCTAGGAGATATCATAGTTTTACTGCTGCTGTGTGTGTAGTCGCAAATTCACAAAAACTGCTGCACCTCTTTAGTTTGCAATTATTTTAACTATGCTAACAGTAAGTAAATGACTTGAAATTTTGTATGCTGTTAATGGACACCCTAGAGAATATTCTCTAATTTTCTCAGAATTAATTAATAATGTTTCAACCCAGTTTCATATGTGCAAACTCAGTTTCACAAATTCTGGCCGAACACAAAAGCTGTATAGTTTGCTGTTTTGACACATGTTACTACAATTTTTATGTACCTTAATTATATGCGTTGGAACCAGACAGGAGTCTAGTTTCTAGACCTTCTGACGGATCCACATTTTCTGTCTTGTAGCAATGGAAATCGCAGTTTTGGTGCAGCAACATCATGCTGTCCAGAATTGGAATTCTCGTTGTTCTTGAATATTTTGATTAGTGTTGACCCTCGAATATGCTATATAATTATCTTAAACTTGTTCAATGTTCTTGATTATGTTTACTTGACTTATTTCACACACTTTCATGCTTGCTTGATGATAATAATAAATAATAAGCTGGGGTTAAGGGAAAGACCAAAGTAGTGGACAATATAGGTAAGTGTACTCGGAAGGAGGCCCGTGTTTCCCACTTGATACATGTCTCATGAACTAGTATATTATTATTCGATTCATGAACTAGTATATTATTTGATTCATGAACTAGTATATTATAAATTGATTCATGGACATGAACTAGTATATGTATGATTCATGACTTGTCTTGTTATGACTTGACACATGAACTAGTTATATGATTACCCGATTCATGAACATGACTTGCTTGATACTTGATACCTGAGTACACCGTCCTATAAACTCCACCACTAGGCCTAAACGTAACTGATTGACTGTGGCAACCATGTAGTAAAAGTATGGATACATGAAGTGCTATCTAGATAGTAATAACCACAAGACTTGATACATGAAACTTGAACATGATACATGCTTACTTGATACTTGATGACATGATGCATGAGACTTGATACATAATTACATGATACATGAGACTTGATACTTGTACTTGATACTTGACACTTGCTACTTGATACTTGTACTTGACAACTTGACACATGAGACTTGTTACTTGACACTTGTGCTTGATGCTTGTCACTTGATGCATGATACCATTACATGTTCACTAGCCACTTATTCTACTATTAGTATTTAATACCCAACCTGGTCACTTGAGTTGTCCTTCTTACTAGCTAGTTTCTTGAATCCCCACTACTTATTGCATCTCTATTACATTCTTGATTCTAAATCTTATTCCATATTCTTGAACTTGTTTTACTATTTGTGGCCCTAACTTGCACTAAGGGCGTTGCCTTGTTTTCTCTATTCTTTTTTCTTTTATATTTATATATACAGACTTTGGAGGCGAGTTGCCTGCTGGAATTGGTGAGCAGACGTTCTAGGCTTTGCTTGGGAAAACTTGCTATGATTATCTTGTATTTGAGTTCATTTCATTTTGTTGTTACTTGAAGCTTGTAACGGGCTATAGTCCCGAGTTTTATCTTTTGTTCCAGATTTGAAAACCATTGAGATATTATTATTTGGTTTCAATCGTTTTCTGCTGTTTAATAAATTATCCATGCATGCGTGGTTTTGTATACTTTGTTGTATTCTTGTTATGATGCTGAGTCAATCCTAATGTCACGCCCCGCTTTCCAGAATACGGGAACACAGGCACGTAACTGAGGCCCAGCGAATGATATAAGTACGCCAACTCATATCATCCATAAGCTGTACCAGTCTTAACTCAACAATATAAGAAAAATTAATCACAACCACGCAGGAAACATGATCACATAAACGGGAATAAAATTCAATAACCAAATCTGGAATATAAGAACTTACCAAATAGCTCGAGGAACTCCTGCTCCAATCGTAGAAGAACTACTCACCAATGCCTTCTGAAAATTCTCTTTGTTCACATGTACTTGTTCATCTAAAAAGAAAGAATAATTTGTCCTTAGAGCAAGTCGTGGACATGCAAGTGGAGAAACAGAGAAACAATGATAATAGTGGTATAGCTTTGAATTCAATAAACGATAAAATCATTAGTGTTGAACAGTGACAAACCGATAATGGCATAATATGCAATACTTTGATTTATCGCGATAACAATAGACAATATCAATAATGGCAATAATAGAGGTAACATTGTTCAATAAGATAACAATATGCAATGATAATGTGATGAGAGCCTTAGGTCTATTATTCATTTTTAATCCTAGCTAATGCACGTACTACTGTGTTCCATGTGTGCCGTACCACAGGTTCGATGCATACAATCAATTTCGTTTAGACTAAGGTGATAGATCTATAGTTCATGTACTCGGGAACAATATTCAATAATGACCGATGACCGAATCAATCGAGATACTGAAGTCAGTAATCTGCAATTAAACGATGACCGATATAACCAATAACCAATAACCGATATAGCGATAATTAGGGAAACATGGGCCCCTCTTCCGAGTACAGTCACTATGTCATCAACTACCCTAATCAACCCTTAACCCTGGCTTGCTTTACTTTCTTTATTCAATTATCACACCATAATGCAATTAATAGGGGACACTAGAAAAGGTGACAAAACAACCCTAGGATCATGCAATATACTCTATACCATTAAATGCACCAAATATAACATTATAAACACAATTGTACATTATAAAACATAGAATCCCAATTCTGGACAGCAATAGGTTGTTGTACCAAAATCAGTATTCCCGTTGCTACAGGACAGCAAATGTGGATTCGTTAGGTGGTCTAGAAACTAGACTCCCACTCGGTTCCAACGCATACCTAAAAGTTACATTCCGACAACGATAGCTAGGCGAAATTCAATAATCTTTATAGATTTTAGTTTCTGGCTGGGTGTAGATGTTGACTAATTTTAATTATAAATGCAGTAAATAATCATTACAAAAAATCAGTAAAAATAATTTTTAACACCCTAAATATGTTATCTATAAATCTGGAATTTATCTTCGTCATATGTAATCATTAGTTCACTTAATTTATTAGCCTAACATGTTATGTACATGAATCTGAAATTACAGCGCAGCTGTAGCAAAAGGGTCATAACTCAGGCGATATAAATTGGAATTCAGAAATTCCGGTGTCTATTGACATCTAGACAAATAGGGCTACGTTTCATCTTCAGGGAGTTTCTGATTTTAATGAAGTTATCTAGGTCTAAACATCACATTAAGATTCAGGTTGGCATAATTTCCAGAATAGTCAACATGTCCATTTCGAATAAAACGATTAAAAGTTAATAATAATAAATTGGAGTTTAATAATCATAAATCACAGCGAGTCAATCTTATGTGAACATGGTATTAAGGTCGATGATGTCCATAATTCTACCAATTAC
This sequence comes from Hemerocallis citrina, assembly GCA_017893485.1. NCBI lineage: Eukaryota > Viridiplantae > Streptophyta > Magnoliopsida > Asparagales > Asphodelaceae > Hemerocallis > Hemerocallis citrina. The sequence continues at coordinate 150,115,567 of CM030361.1, forward strand.
AATTCAACTAATTTACCAATAGCATTCACATAAACAAACAACCCTAATATACAATCCAAAATAGTTGTCTTTAATATCATGATATGAATTGTGACAATAAATCCCTATTCTTATATTCAATAACTATAACTATATGGGTGTATGTAAAATTCCTATACATTAGAGGCAAAAAGAAGGCACGAAGTCGAGATTACCACCTGGATTCGCTCATGTAAATCCATGGCATCTCAACGATAGATACAATAACATTTTATGATATTCAATACGGATCCACTTGCGGAATTCAATAAAAATATCGAATATGATACAATAAATATTCGATAAGAATGACTTGCCTTTAGGACGAAGAATCCGAACACGAACCAATACGGAATGCAAATCCCGATAGACGAGACACGCGCACGTACGAGACACGTACAAACACCCACACAAGGTCGGATCCGGAGCGGATCTTGATGGAAGATCAAGATCAGGACGATCGGACGGCTGGATCTGCTTAGATCTGGGCTGAGGATCACGATCGGGTGGACGGCCGAGATCTGATCTGGCTGAAAAGATCAGATCTGATCAAAATCAGATCTTGATCAAATCGACGGCTGAGATTCAATCTCCCACTCTCCTTCTTCCCTCCTGCTTCTTCTTCCTTCTTCTTCTTCCTTCTTTTACTGAAACAGAGAACGAGAGAGGGAGTAGCACCGGCGAGTGCTGGCTGCCAGGCTGCACGAGGCTGACGACGAGGCGCACCGGCAGCGATGGTGAAGGTTGCGGGGCACGCATAGGGGACTACAGGGCTGTCGCGGCGATTGTTGCTGCTGGCCACACAGCAGAGGAGAGGCGCTGCAGTCCCATGCGGCGCGACCGGGATGTCGCGAGGGAACGCTAGCACGACGGGGAGAGGAAGAGTGTGCACGGGCCGGGGGTTGAGGCGATCGTCAACGCTACCGTCGAAGAAGTTGCCGCTGTGGTTTGACGAAGCGGAGGAGAGGCGCTGGGGAGCAGATGCGCCGCTGCGGTCGAAGGTGGAGGAGGATAGGCGAGGTCGTGGAGGGGGATCGACTGCAGCGCGAGGGCGGTGCAGAGGAGGCACGCCGACGCTGCACTCACGCGAAGGTGGGGCGCGACGCAGGAGGTCGGGGGCGGCGCGTCACAAGGTAGAGGACGGGAGAAAAGAGAGCGGGATGGGAGAGAGGAAGAAGATGTTGGGTTTAGGGTTTTTGATTTGTTTTGTTTTGGTTGGTTTAAACAGGGAAGGAGAGAGGGGGAGATAGCATGATTAGAGGGCTTAATAGTAGGGATTTAGTTACTCAAATTGGGAGTTACAGATCATGGGGATTATGGGGGAGTGATTAGGAGAATTGATAGGGATTAGTCCGTTAGGGAGAGATTGGGGGTAGTTTGGGTTATTGGATTTGGGTTTAGATGGATTTGGATCCAATAAGAGATGGGTCTTGGTTTTGGGTTTAAAAATCCAATAGAAGATAATTAAATAGAATAGGCTTTATAAGGCACACTTATATATACACATATACATTAAATCATGAACAATTAAACTAATAGTATTAAAAATAATAATAACAATATCAAATAGAAATGATAATACTAATAACAATAATAATAACAAAATTTGATTTTCAATAAATAATCAAAGATGACAATAATAAAATAAACTAATAGTCATATTCGTAGCAGTAAAAATAATAATAATATTAGCAACGACGGTAATAATAATAGTAACGATAATAATAACATGAATACAATAATAAGATTTGAGTTCAGTAGATTCATTAAAAATCATTGAAATCCAAATCAAAATAACATAATAGATTTGGACTAAAATATAAATAGTCGATCATTTGAAAATGGCAAATAAGGTTGAAGTATTCCATTATTCAATAATAAATATAATTGTTCGAGAAAATATTCTAAATGTAAAGTTCAAGCCGGATTTAACAAATACTGAATTTATAAATTTTAAATACATAAAAATACATAGAAAATACGCATTTTCGAAAACAGGGGTTACACCTACAGCTCACGAATGATGAAAATCATTCGCTGGGCTTTGTCACGTGCTCGTATTCCGTATTTTTGGAAAGCGGGGCGTGACAGGACATCGTCAGGATTCTTCATGATCACCTTATCTCGATGATTCAGTTCTTGAAAAATTCACTCAATTCTCCATAATAAATAGAAAGTGACCTACCATTCTACCTTGCTGAAAAGCTTTCTGGTTTAGAGCAAATACCTGAACCTCGTCGGTTCCATCATAGAATGCTTTTGCAAGAGCATCCCAAATATCACGAGCAGTTTTCAATCGAATGTATCTCTTCATGATCTCGGGTTTCATGGACATCAACAACCAGCCTTTCACTTTCTGATTATCAGCATACCATTTGGCATAGGAACATCACTTTCAGCAGGAACTTTACTATCACCTTGAATATACTGGATCTTCTCACGTCCAACAATATGCATCTCCATCAACTGAGTCCAAATATCATAGTTTGTTTCATCAAGAATTATCCCCGCATTAAAGCTGTAATTCTTGGATTGCACAATAATCGATGTACTACCCATGTTAGCAATACAAGTAAACAATGGATCTGGATCAAACAACAATGGATCTAGATCTGATCAGGCTTCGGGATGGTGGGCTGAGCGGCAAGGTGGGTGGGTCGAGGGTGAAGAGGATGAGGGTGGAGACGGAGATGACGATGGGTTGCAGTGACTTTGGGAGTGGGGGCGACGAGGAGTTGGATGGTGGGGCTCGGGGTCGATGACGATGAGGATGAGAGGAGGGCAACGATGACGAGATGGCGAGGGAGACGATGGGTGAAGGACGGTTACGGTCGAGGCATCGACTGGGGTCAAGGTGAGGAACAGCAACAGTAGCAGTGGTTGATTGGGTTTCTTGGTGGTTGTCGATCGATCAGAGGAGGAGCACAGGTGGGTGCTACTGTCGAAAGGGAAAGGGGAAAGATCAGGGGGATTTGTTACAAATATTGTTTACAAAATTCCTTTTTCAAAGAAAAGATAGAGAGGCACAAAAAAACATAGAAGAGAACAGGAGAGAGGAAAACCGAAAGAAAAGAAAAGGAAAAAATTAATAAAACAACTTACAAGAACAAATGAAAAGTACAACTTGAGAAGCCGAGGCCTGTGTATCACATAGTGTCCTTAAAACAGATTTCGCCTCTTTTCGGTTGCTGGAATGAACGGAGGCGTCTGTCTCCCAGGATGCAACGACTTGGAGCGATCCCGTAGGCACCACGTACCACTCCCGAACTGAGTACAAGCGCTCGAAGCTATCACCGACTTACCAACAAAAGTAGAACCGACGAACAGTACAGAAGAAGACTCAGAGAAGGAGAGAAGAAGATCTGGTTTTGTGCAGGGAAGAAAGTAAAGGGGAGGCCTCTATTTATAGAGCCTGGGTTAAATCAGTAACGGCAGACAAGGCTGTTAATGCCTTCACTGTAACGGCAGACAGCGAATTGAATGCCGACACTGTAACGGCAGACATCATTTACTGCCTTCAGTGTAACGGCAGACAGTGAATTGAATGCCTTCAGTGTAACGGCAGACAAAATATTAAATACAGCACTGAAACGGCAGACAGAACCGTTTCTGCATTCATTTCAGCCGTTACAAAAGGAAAACTGTAGCAAAAAGTGGCTCTGCACGAGGTGGGATCAAATTGGTCCGGCATTCGTGTCCGCAGGTCGTGCGGGCGCACACAAGTCGCATGTAATCCGGTCCGTGATTTGCACCCGCCCTGCGCGCGCGAGAGAGAGCCTCTCTTCTAGCCATCTTACAATGCTTAGAAGGAGATTACTATATATCCTCTTCTATTTTTTTTGTTATTTCTGATGTGGGACTATGTTTCCTTAACCCATTTTTCAAGAATGAAAAGGTCTCAATTTGAGAGACAATTTTTCATTCACCCCTTAACCGATTTTAGCAAACCAATATATGATTTTGATCTACTCACGAAGGAGAACACAAATCAATCAAGATCTCTCAATAATTCATTGAGGATCTTACTCAAAAAATTGCTCAAAAATCGGTTCGAAAATGGTGTCTAAAAACACTCATTTTCTAACAATCCCCACATGAATGAAAATTGACGATCACAGACAGGACAGACTGACCCGACAGACTGACCCGACAGACTTGGTGATAGAATTCAACGATTGATTTCTGCATAGGATAGGTAGGTGTTACCCTTTGAACCTTCCCTTATGAAAATATGTTTACTTTACTAACTAAACAGTAGACGCGATGTCTTTGAACTGTTCTGCCATTTGTGTAAACGATAACATATCTCACACAGAAATCTTTCTAACGCTTTTTCCGTTCTCACTGTTATGTTCGTTTTGGCCATGAACATACGCCTGGTTCTGCAAGATTTTAACAGGAATATTGCCCTATATTATTCCCTTGGAAGCGGCCCTTCTTCCATCTTACATAGGTGATTTCTTACTTAAGAGTAACCCGCATTACTCTGCTCGAATATCCGACGCATAAGAATCATTAAAAGCCTAGCTTAACCTGTTACCTTGCGGGCATCACTATTTCATCATGGAAATGGACATGGAAAAATTCCCACAGTGATCTAACTTGGTCTTTACAATTTAGTTGTCCTTTTGAACCTAAATGTTGGGATCTCCAGTCAGCTAGGTTGAGTTTCCATTGTATCGACTTATTCTTTCATGGGCTTTAGTCCCATTCCCCTCGATGATTTATCAACTAACTCTCTGTTTAACCCTTTGGTTAGTGGATCCGCAATGTTATCTTTTGACTTTACATAGTCTACAGAGATAACTCCAGTAGAGAGTAGTTGTCTAATGGTATTATGTCTTCGACGAATATGTCTAGATTTACCATTATACATATTGCTCTGTGCTCTACAAATTACAGATTGACTATCTGAATGTATGCAGATTGGAGGCACAGGCTTCGTCCACCTTGGAATATCCTCAAGGAAGTGGCGTAACCATTCAGCCTCTTCCCCACATTTGTCTAATGCGATAAATTCTGATTCCATCGTGGATTTAGCAATCACTGTTTGTTTCGAGGATTTTCAAGAAACTGCTGCACCACCTAGTGTAAACACATAGCCACTAGTAGATTTTGAATTATCACTCGATATTCAGTTCGCATCACTGTATCCTTCAAGTACAGCCGGGTATCTCGTATAGTGCAGCCCGTAGTTACGAGTAAAATGCAAGTACTTCAGTACTCTTATAATTGTTTGCCAATGCTCGCTTCCAGGATTACTCGTGTATCTACTTAGTTTACTTACTGCATAGGCTATGTCTGGTCTTGTACAACTCATTAAGTACATTAGACTGCCTATGATTCTAGAGTATTCTACTTGAGAAATACTCTCCCCTTTATTCTTGGATAAATGTAAAGTTAGATCTATTGGAGTTCTGGCAATTCCAGAATTATCTTTATCAAATTTTCCAAGAATATTGTCAACATAATGTGACTGGCTTAAAATAAGCTCGTCTGATGTTCTTGTGATTTTAATTCCCAATATAACATCAGCTAGTCCCATGTCTTTCATGCCAAACCTTGAGTTTAACATGTTTTTAACAGATTTAATTATCTGATCATTGCTTCCAATAATAAGCATGTCATCTACATACAAACATATAATGACATATCCATCTTCTGTGTCTTTGACATATACACATTTATCACATTCATTGACCTTGAAACCATTTATCATCATGACATTGTCAAATTTTTCATGCCACTATTTTGGAGCTTGTTTCAAGCCATATAATGACTTCACCAGTTTACACACTTTCTTTTCATGTTCTGGAGCTAAAAAACCCTCAGGTTGTTCCATGTAGATTTCTTCATCTAAATCTTCATTAAGAAAAGCTGTTTTTACATCCATTTGATGTACTTCAAGATTGCGTAGAGCTGCTACGGCAAGTACCATCCTAATGAAATTTATTCTCGTCACAGGAGAATATGTATCAAAGTAATCAAGACCTTCCTTTTGTTTATAACCTTTAATTACAAGTCTTGCCTTGTATTTATCAATTGATCCATCAGGTTTTATTTTTTTCTTGAAGATCCACTTGGAACCTAAAGGTTTACTACCCAGTGGAAGATCCACTAGTTCCCAAGTATGGTTTTGCAAGATAGAATCAATTTCACTCTTGATGGCTTCTTTCCATTGAGGACCATCACTAGAGTTCACCGCTTCCTTGAAGGTTTGGGGTTCTCCTTCAAGCATAAAAGTCAAGAAATCCGGACCAAAAGATTTTTCCGTTCTTGTTCTTTTACTGCGTCGAGGTTCCTCCTCAGCTTCTTCATTTTGGTCTTCACTATCTTCACTGATAGTCTCATGTGTTCGTTTGGAGGAACTTGGTTCCTCCTTTGACTTACATGGAAATACATCTTCAAAGAACGATGCATTTCTAGATTCCATTGTCGTGTTCTTTGATATCTCAGTAATATCGGATTTGTACACCAAGAACCGATAGGCACTACTGTTAAGTGCATAACCAATGAAAATACAATCAACTGTTTTTGGTCATATTTTCATTTTCTTAGGTGGAGGTACTACCACCTTGGCAAGACATCCCGACATTCGCAAGTAATTGTAGGATGGCTTTCTTCCTTTCCATAATTCATATGGAGTTTTTTCTTCTTTCCTTTTGGGCACCTTATTCAAAAGGTAGTTAGCTGAAAGAATAGCTTCTCCCCACAAGTTTGGTGGTAAACTAGAACTTATTAACATCGCATTCATCATTTCTTTCAATGTACGATTCTTTCTCTCAGCAACACCGTTGGACTGAGGAGAATAAGGCGCTGTGGTTTCATGTATAATCCCATGCTTAGCACATGTGTCAGCAAATGGCGATTCATACTTTCCACCTCGGTCGCTTCTTAGCGCCTTAATTTTCTTATTGAGTTGATTTTCAACCTCATTTTTATAGAGAACAAATTTCTCTATAGCTTCATCTTTGCTTTTAAGCAAGTATACATAGCAATATTTTGTGCTATCATCTATGAAGGTAATAAAATATTTATTACCACCTCTTGTTTGTATCATTTTCAAATCACAAATATCAGTGTGAATTAGATCAAGTGGTTCGGTGTTTCTTTCAACACTTTTAAATGATGATCTTGTTAGTTTTGCCTCAACACAAGTTTCACATTTGTGTTTGGAATCAATTTGGAACGTTGGTATGTGATTCAAGTTAATTAGTCTTCGCAAAGTATCATAATTAACATGTCCTAGTCTACCATGCCATAAATTAGAAGACTCAAGCAAATAAGTAGAAGAGCTAGCTTTATTCATATTCTTGACCATGGTCATTACATTGAGTTTGAACATTCCACCACTCATATATCCTCTACAACATACATTCCACTTTTAGACAAAACAAATTTGTTCGACTCGAACACTAAACGAAAACCGTGGTTATTAAGCAACGAACCAGATACCAGGTTCTTACGGATTTCAGGAACATATGCAACATTGTTCAGAGTCAGTTCCTTTTCAGAAGTCATCTTCAAGATCACCTTGCCTTGGCCCTTTATTTCTGAAGTAGCCGAGTTCCCCATAAACATTTTCTCCCCATTCTCTAATGGTTCGAAAGTGGAGAACATACTTCTATTGGAGCACACATGTCGAGTAGCTCCAGTGTCAATCCACCATTCCTTCGGGTTTGAACCTAACATATTCACCTCTGATATCACAGCTGAGAGGTTGATGTCAGAAACATCTTGAATGATTCCTTGAACCAAGTTTGCTTCTCTGTTCCTGTTCCTCTTGGGAAGTCTGCATTCAGTGGACTTGTGACCCATTTTGTCACAATTGAAGCACTTGCCTTGAAACTTCGGCTTCTTGGAGATTCCTCCCTTAGGCCCCAACTTCGGACCCTTGTTGTTGTGCTTGTTGGAACGTTGTTTATGTTCCATTACATTTGCCTTAGCTGCATGGCTGATGAGTCCAACTTTTTCAGATCCCCTATTGTCTTCTTCAATACAAAGCCTGACAATGAGATCTTCAATGCTCATTTCTTTTCGCTTATGCTTTAGATAATTCTTAAAGTCTTTCCAACCTTGTGGTAATTTTTCAATTATACAAGCCACTTGGAAACTTTCACTTAAGTTCATACCTTCAGCATGAATCTCATGCAAGATTAGTTGTAGTTCTTGAACTTGACTGATTACTGTTTTAGAATCTACCATTTTATAGTCTAGGAAGCGGCCCACAATGAATTTCTTGGCGCCGGCATCCTCAGTTTTATATTTATGTTCTAGTGATTCCCAAAGTTCTTTAGCTGTTCTTTTGTCAATGTATACATTATACAAAGAGTCGGCTAATCCGTTCATTATGTAATTTCTACACAAGTAATCAGTATTTTTCCAAGCATCCACAGCGGCAATGACTTGGTTATCTTGCTCATCTTTCTTAAGATCTGGAGCATCTTCGTTCAAGAACCTTGCAAGATTCAGTGTGGTCAGATAGAACATCATCTTCTGTTGCCACCTTTTAAAGTTCTGCTCGTTGAACTTCTCAGGTTTCTCCCCATGGGAGACTGAGACAGGTACAACGGTGGGCATTGGCACTCGTGCCGTAGCAGCATTCTGTTCTTGCGTTGTATCAACAACGGGCACATAGACCGTTTCAGACACAACAGCATTGTCCAATGCAGTAGTCATTGTGATTCTGAAATTTACACAACACGAGTGTAAGTTTTCCAGATAAAAGAAATAAAAAGAAAAATCGTGCCTCAAAATCGGAAATCAAAGAAATCCAAAATCTGTTTTAAGTTTGTTACAAATATTGTTTACAAAATTCCTTTTTCAAAGAAAAGATAGAGAGGCACAAAAAAACATAGAAGAGAACAGGAGAGAGGAAAACCGAAAGAAAAGAAAAGGAAAAAATTAATAAAACAACTTACAAGAACAAATGAAAAGTACAACTTGAGAAGCCGAGGCCTGTGTATCACACAGTGTCCTTAAAACAGATTTTGCCTCTTTCCGGTTGCTGGAATGAACGGAGGCGTCTGTCTCCCAGGATGCAACGACTTGGAGCGATCCCGTAGGCACCACGTACCACTCCCGAACTGAGTACAAGCGCTCGAAGCTATCACCGACTTACCAACAAAAGTAGAACCGACAAACAGTACAGAAGAAGACTCAGAGAAGGAGAGAAGAAGATTTGGTTTTGTGCAGGGAAGAAAGTAAAGGGGAGGCCTCTATTTTGAGAGCCTGGGTTAAATCAGTAACGGCAGACAAGGCTGTTAATGCTTTCACTGTAACGGCAGACAGCGAATTGAATGCCGACACTGTAACGGCAGACATCATTTACTGCCTTCAGTGTAACGGCAGACAAAATATTAAATACAGCACTGAAACGGCAGACAGAACCGTTTCTGCATTCATTTCAGCCGTTACAAAAGGAAAACTGTAGCAAAAAGTGGCTCTGCACGGGGTGGGATCAAATCGGTCCGGCATTCGTGTCCGCAGGTCGTGCGGGCGCACACAAGTCGCATGTAATCCGGTCCGTGATTTGCACCCCCCCCTGCGCGCGCGAGAGAGAGCCTCTCTTCTAGCCATCTTACAATGCTTAGAAGGAGATTACTATATATCCTCGTCTATTTTCTTTGTTATTTCCGATGTGGGACTATGTTCCCTTAACCCATTTTTCAAGAATAAAAAGGTCTCACTTTGAGAGACAATTTCTCATTCACCCCTTAACCGATTTTAGCAAACCAATATATGATTTTGATCTACTCACGAAGGAGAACACAAATCAATCAAGATCTCTCAATAATTCATTGAGGATCTTACTCAAAAAATTGCTCAAAAATCGGTTCGAAAATGATGTCTAAAAACACTCATTTTCTAACAGTGTTGGCGCGTGTCAGGGGGCGCGACGGAGGACGGCGACGGGATCGGGGATTACCGGAGGTGACTAGCTTGCCGGGGAATACAATCGGAAAGGAGGCGACGGGGTTTGGTCGGGATCGGATCAAGATGGAGATGTCAGATATGATCACCTCCTTCTCTTCTTCTTCTTCAGTTAGCCTAGATCAGGTTAGCCTCTGATATCATATTGAAAACAGATTTGGGAAAAATAATATTTTTTTTATTCTTTATTCTTTACTGTATACATCTATATATAAGGATTACATTCTTGGAGGAGAAGAAAGGAGATTGAGAGAAAATAAAGGGGTGAGAGATTTGGGGAATCTGTTTCCTATAGATTAGGAAACAGAATATACACATTAGCACTTACTATATTTCAACAAATTGGACTAGCCTCTTCTTGAGACGTGGGTGTTGGCAATGATGCGGGTTCTTCGTCGCAAGTCAAATCTACTGAAGTTGCTTCAATCGACGTTGCTCTAACCAAAAATTATTGGTTTCCTTCAAATCCAATTTTAGGTGGATCTTTGAATTTTTTAACACCTTTAACGATATCCTAGCAAGCATCTAAGTTGAATATTGTACCATGATTTGACATCTACAATCTAACCAACAGTACAAAAATTAATTAAAAATTTATTAATAACATGGATAAGTTTGGATTAATTTGTAAAAATATTTACATCACCTAGATATGTTTGGCTGCTCTTAGTTGTCATTTTAACACGTATCAAAACTTCATGCCACTTGGTTAGTCTTGGGGTAAGATGTCTTCTCCACCTACCCCCAAATCTAAGTGCGGGTCGAAATTTTCGGGAGTACCCTCTCAAATTTCTGCATATCTTACTCAAATGTGATCGTTAAAAAAAAAACTCCTTTGGTTGTTAGGTACCATTTTTCCCATCCAGAGTGACTCTAATCCAAGTTTTGCACACTGCTTCTTCTTCATCTTGACTCCATTTTGTACATCCTCCCATTTTTTGAATGAAAATTTGTAATATTTATTTATGTTTTGAATGAAAATCTATAATATTTATTTTATTGAGAGAGATGAAGAAATGAAAGAAGAAGAAGATTAATCGTCATTTGTGTGGAAAAAATCCTTATATTAATACGAGAAAAAAAAGTTACTGTTTTAATCATAAAAAATAAAATAAAAATGTTACCTTTGGAATTTTAAAATTAAAAAAAAACAACAAAAAAACGTTAGAATCTCTTTTTAGTAAAATTGTAATTGCTAACATCTTAAAGAGTAGTTGGAAATTTTAACAGCTCCTGCATAAGATTGCTGACGTTAGTATCATATGCTGAAACCTTTATTGGACTTCTTCCCGTGTGGTCATTTTGACCATAAATTTTCCATCTTCCCTCTTCTACCAGTAACCCATTTTTAGCATATTTTTTCCTCTTGCCTCTTTCGAACTCTTCTTCCTTCGGAAATTCATATAGCGGGCTGACTTAATTAATTTGATGCTCATTATAAAATCATCTCCAACCACGCTAGCTATCTTTTATTTTTAGCAAAAAAACAAATTTAGAAAGAAAATTGTGCTCCTACCAAATCACTCGCCAAAATAAATTTCTCAAATTCATCCGTCAGATTTTGCGAGTTTGTATCGCTCACCAAACTTTCCCTCCTCCTTTTGATCGTGGACAAAAAATCTTGAAAAAGAAATCGAAAAAAAAGTTACAAAAAAATCACTAAAAAGGATCGCGAAAAAAAAGATGGGATTGCAGAAATCAGAAAATTGCGATCTCAGAATGGCGATCCCATATATCTGTTTTTTTTTTTCCTTTTGGGGGTTTTCAAAAATTGGATTGATTTTTTGTTTATATATTTGGGCTTTAATTATTTATTAATTGTTTAACATTTTATTTGGGCTTTAATTATTTATTAATTGTTTAACATTTTATTTGGGCTTTAATGAGTGATTAAATAAAAATTAAAAAAATTATTGCTAGCTAAAATAACTAGCATGGTTGGAGCGGGAATTTTTTTCGCTAGCCAAATTATCCAATTGCTCTCTATTTTGCCTATTCTAGTAAGCCAAAATAGCTAGCACAGTTGGAGATGCTCTAACAAATTAATAGTAGGTGTCCCAAATCTCAAAAAGAAAACACTGAAACATTTACAAAATTGATTTTTATAAATTAGGTAAAATTATTTCTACACTTGTGTAAGTCAACAAATGTATTATGCTAAACCACTTTTATTTTTAGAATTTTTCTTTAAAAAAAAATAAAAAAACAAAAAAGGAGAGCAAATATAAGAGTTAACTTCCCACTCTTTCTCCATCCAAAATTTTAAGGGGGTATTTGGTACGTAAGAATGTGCAAGGAAATCTCAGATTCCCCCTTAGATTACCTTGTTTGGTATGTGAAAAATATAGTTTCAGAATAAATGATGGATTTCCAAGATAATCAAAATCCTCTGTTGGAAGGATTCCCCCCCCCCCCCCCCCCCCCCCCCCCCCCCCCAAAACCCTAATAATAATAATAATAATAATAATAATAATAATAATATAAAAATAAAAAATTTGACGATTCTAGAATAGAAAAATATTTCTCCCTAAAATCATGGGATTTGAGGATTCTCATGAAATTTCTGTAACAAACAATAAAATAACCTCAAAAATTAGAATAAGGATTCTCTGGAATGCAATGTACTATACCAAATACGATAATGCAATATTCCTAAGAATCTTCATTCCCACCCTCGCATTCCTGTGTATCCTCTCATTTCTGAGAATCTTCCAATCCATGTACCAAATGCCCCCTAAGTGCAATCCTATTAAACCTTAAAAAGCGTGCAATATTGTATAGATGTTATTAGAGATTTTTTTCAAAAATAGTTTTGTTATTTTCTCACTTTTAAAAAAGTATGTGCAATATATTGCAGAGGGTTATACTAGTTATTCTTTAAAGATACTTAAGAAGCCTCTTTTGATCTTAGTAGATGCCGGAAGGAAGTCTTGTCCTTGACTCCCAAACAAAAAAGGAAAGTTGTGTTTGTTGGAAAATTAAGGGTCCGTTTGTTTTGATATTCAGAATAGAGTATTCAGAATACTCTATTCAGAATAGGCGTTTGTTTTAAGTGTTATTCAGAATTGATATTCAGAATACTCATACCCCCTATTTTCCAAAACACCTCCTTTCCAAAACACCTCCTTTACTCACTTTATTATTATTATTATTATTATTATATATTATTATTATTATTATTATATATTATTATTATTATTATTATATATTATTATTATTATTATTATTATTATTATTATTATTATTATATATTATATATATTATTATTATTATTATTATTATTATTATTATTATTATTATTTTTATTTTTATTTTTATTATTAATATTATTATTATATATATTATTATATATATTATTTATTATTATATATAATATTATTATTATTTATTATTATTATTATTATTATTATATATATTATTATTATTATATATATTATATATATTATTATTATTATTATTATTATTATATATTATTATTATTATTATTATATATATTATTATTATTATTATTATTATTATTATTATTATTATTATTATTATTATTATTATTATTATTATTATTATTATTATTATTGTTATTATTATTATTGTTATTATTATTGTTATTATTATTATTGTTATTATTATTATTGTTATTATTATTGTTATTATTATTCTTATTATTATTCTTATTATTATTATTCTTATTATTATTATTGTTATTGTTATTGTTATTGTTATTGTTATTGTTATTGTTATTATTGTTATTATTCTTATTATTCTTATTCTTATTATTATTATTATTATTATTATTATTATTATTATTATTATTATTATTCTTATTATTATTATTATTATTATTATTCTTCTTCTTATTATTATTATTATTATTATTATTATTCTTATCATTCTTATTCTTATTCTTATTCTTATTCTTATTCTTATTCTTATTATTATTATTATTATTATTATTATTATTATTATTATTATTTCAAATTGATATTCAAAATTGTCAGAAATATAACCGAACAGCTTTTAAACACTCTTTTTCAGAAAAACAGCTTTCAGATAATAGTTTTCAGCTAAAAATATAACCGAACAGCTTTTAAACACTCTTTTTCAGAAAAACAGCTTTCAGAATACAGTTTTCAGCTAGAAATATAACCGAACAGCTTTTAAACACTCTTTTTCAGAAAAACAGCTTTCAGATAATAGTTTTCAGCTAGAAATATAACCGAACAGCTTTTAAACACTCTTTTTCAGAAAAACAACTTTCAGATAACAGTTTTCAGCTAGAAATATAACCGAACAGCTTTTAAACTCTCTTTTTCAGAAAAACAGCTTTCAGATAACTGTTTTCAGCTAGAAATATAACCGAACAGCTTTTAAACACTCTTTTTCAGAAAAAACAGCTTTCAGATAACAGTTTTCAACTAGAAATATAACTGAACAGCTTTTAAACTCTCTTTTTCAGAAAAACAGCTTTCAGATAACTGTTTTCAGCTAGAAATATAACCGAACAGCTTTTAAACACTCATTTTCAGAAAAACAGCTTTCAGAATATAGTTTTCAGCTAGAAATATAACCGAACAGCTTCTAAACTCTCTTTTTCAGATAAACAGCTTTCAGAATATCAATATTCAGAATACAATATAAACAAACAGCTTTTAAACTCATATTCAGAATAACTCTACTCAGAATACTCTATTCAGAATACTCAATTCAGAATACTCTATTCAAAATATCAAAACAAACACACCCTAAGATTCTGATGCCCAACCAGGGATGGTATCGGGTTCTATCGGGTCGGGTTCTCCACTATTTGGACCCAGATCCGATACCTCACGGGTCCAAAAATTGGACCCGGACCCGGTCCTACAAGAACCGGATCCGGTCTTGCAAGAATTGGATCGGTAGCAGGATATAAATATTTACACTTAAGTATTTTTTCACCCGATACCTTACGGTTCTAACAATTTTTGCACTGAAGTAAATGAATAAATATTATATTTACACATCTATCTTTAACAATTACTTTTATACGTATAACCCTATAACCCTATTATTCAAATTCCATATTTTTTAGGGTATTTTTTAACGGATCCGGGTCCAGGTCCAGATCCCGGTCCGGGTCGATTCTATTTTGAGCAGACCCGAACCTGTATAGATCGGGTCGGTTCCGGTCCCGGTCGGATCAGATATCAGGTAAATGTGACAGTGCTATGCCCAATGGAATAGATCGATTAGAATTTCTAAATTTCGCTAAATAACAAACATGGATGAAAAATTAACCAATAAAAGCAATATTTGGGAAAGCTTCCAGAGAAATTCAACTATTAAAGAGATGTAAATTGGAGATTAATAGTTCTCTCAAATAAAATAATTTCTTCAATCCTGGACTCACTGATCTCTCTCCGCCAAGCCACAAAGTGATTTTATTTTATTTTATTTTATTTTATTTTTGCGTACAAATCCTGTTTGATATTTTTCTATATATCAAACTACCAGTGGCATATTTTTCTATATATGATCGAACTTTGTGGTGCATATGATAGAAAATCCTACATTTTATTCTAACCTACCTAGCCGACTTTTCCTGTCTGTTTCTTTTTTTTTAATCCTTCTTCTTTAGTTTTGTATTCGAACTTTGGTCGTCGCTCTAATACTGTATGACAGATTTGGTCATCATACTAATACTCTAAAGTTATGGTAGTTTAAGGTTTTACATTTTTATAGAACTAGTATTCTAATACATAACTCATACGTTTAGAAAGATTTTATATCCATTCAAAAAAGAGGTTAAAGAAGAGGAAATAGTTGATGCAAAAGTGTTGTTGCAATATTGATTCAAAATAAATCTTGTTTCAGTATGACGATAAAACTTTATAACATAAAGTAATTAGAACTCCAAGATCCAAATCCTGTTTTCATTAGAATTATACAACAACAACAACAACAAAGCCTTTCTCCAAACTAGTTGGAGTCGGCTACATGAATCCTGATTTTCCATTCTACTCGATTTAGCGCAATATCTCTGTAAGGTCACAAGCTATCATATCTTTTTTCACCGTTTCCAGCCAAGTTAGTTTAGATCTTCCTCTACCACTAACTCCATCATCAATACTTATCAAATCACTTTTTCTAACGGGGGCACTACTAGGTCTACATGTGACATATCCAAACCACCTGAGGCGATTCTCTCTTAACTTATCTTGGATTGGAGCTACCTTTAGCATGTCTCGTATATGCTCGTTTCTAATTCTATCCTTCATTGTTTTACTACATATCCATCTTAGCATCCTCATCTCCACTACACTCAATTTTGAACATATTGTTTATTTGTTGCCCAACACTTTACTTTATACATTATTGCTGGTTTAACAGCCGTCCTATAAAAAATTTTCTTCAACTTTTCAAAGGTATATATTTGTCACACAAAATACCACTGACACTTCTCCACTTAAGCCACCCTGCTTGGATCATCTATATAACATCTTCACAAATCTCTCAATCTTTTTGTATAATCGAGCGTAAATATCGGAAACGGTCACTCTTAGGTATCTTTTGGCTATTAAACTTCACTACTTCCTCAATTGTGTTCCGAGTATCACTAAAAGTACACTCCATGTACTATGTTTTAGTTCTGCTTATCCTAAAGGCTCTAGCTTCCAAAGTTTCTTTCCACAATTCTACACTACAACACAGAACCTATTCGCCGGCATTTTTTTAGACCTTCACCGGCGGTTTTTTACGCCGGTGAAACATTTACCGGCGTTTATAAAAATGCCGGTGCAAATGCCGCCGAATCGAGCATCGCGGAAAGATAGGCGTATTCACCGGTATATCTTCAAAATACACCGGCGGCCAGACAAACGCTGGTATATGGCGATTTCTGGGTGCCGTTCTTTTCCCAATATACATTCACCGGCGGTCACATGCCGCCGGTATATATCTTTTCACCGGCGATTGTACAAATGCCGGTGAATGTGTAATATTTACCGGCGGTCATAAAACGCCGGTGTATGCTTGTTTCTGAGCGCCCTTCTTTCCTTACTTACAAACACCGGCATGTCGTAAAACGCCGCTATAGAGATATTCACCGGCGTTTTATAAAACGCTGGTGTATCTTAGGACTGTTGCAACTTACGGGTACACCGGCCTGTGTGGAAACGCCTCTCTAACGAAATTTTCAACTAAACAATTAGATACACCGGCATTCTATCAAACGTCGGTGTATGCCCGTTGGTTTTTCCTACTCCAATTTTTCATTCGATTTCAATTCACAATTTCATTTAAAAAACCTGTAAACTAATTCACAACTGATTCAACCAATTTCAGGCATATTAATGCGCAAATCACAACCAAACACAAGAATTAATTAAGATAATAAAGTTTCACACTTAGTCCATTCATCGTCCAAATTCACCGCTTAATTAACACAGTGTCATAATTAACAAATACAGTAATTAACATCCCAAATATCTCAACAATTACTTAAAACAACAATCCAGAACATAACAACAACAACTAGAGTAGGCCGACTGCAGATCCATACCCCTCGAGTAGCTTCAGTGCTGATCATCAGAATTTTCTTCATCTGGGTGACCGCTCTATGAAAAAAAAAAAATAATTTAGTTCAACAGGAAACCAAATATAAGAAAAATAAGAAAAATAAGAAGGAGCTCATATCAAGTGTAGTTTTAAGGAACTGTCATCGTGGAAGGAAACCAAATATAGAAGCCAGAAATGAAAACAGAGAATGGTAGAGAATGAGGATACACCAGGCTAACATAGCGGCATTTTCCTCATCTCTCTCTCATCCCTTCTTTCCCTTCAGCACACGCACACAAAGAGACATCAGCAACAACAGAAAGAGCGACAAGAACAACAATAATAATAAATTATTATAAACGAGATGTCTCTATATGGGTTTCCAGATATCCACTCGAGCCCTCTCTTTCTAATCACAGCCCAATTAAGAACATAGACGACAGCCACTAAACAATCCAATCACAGCCCAATCAAAATTTGCCATCCTGGATTTTAAATCTTCAGATGCATGAATTCAGCATCTTTAACAGTAAAAGAAAATGAAAATTTCCAGTATCTAAGCATATATGTTTCTCTATTAATTCTTCATCCCAACTAAATCATGATGTTTGTGGCTCCAAAATAAACCTGCACAAGGTTTGTTCAGCCCAATTCTTGTACAGATTTGGAGGATTTTGGTATACAGCCAGCATCCTTAGTTGACAGTTAACCCATTTTGGTTAAAAAATCATGCTAAGATGACAATCAGATGCATGAATTCAGCTTCTTTAACAGTAAAAGAAAATGAAAATTTCCAGTATCTAAGCATATATGTTTCTCCATTAATTCTTCATCCCAACTAAACCATGATGTTTGTGGCTCCAAAAGAAACCTGCACAAGGTTTGTTCAGCCCAATTCTTGTACAGATTTGGAGGATTTTGGTATACATACAGCATCCTTAGTTGACAGTGAACCCATTTTGGTAAAAAAATCATGCTAAGATGACAATCAGATGCATGCGATCAGTTTCTTTAACAGTAAAAGGAAATGAAAATTTCCAGTATCTAAGCATATATGTTTCTCTATTAATTCTTCATCCCAACAAAATCATGATGTTTGTGGCTCCAAAATAAACCCACAAGGTTTGTTCAGCCCAATTCTTGTACAGATTTGGAGGATTTTGGTATACAGCCAGCATCCTTAGTTGACAGTCAACCCATTTTAGTAAAAAAATCATGCTAAGATGACAATCAGATGCATGAATTCAGCATCTTTAACAGTAAAAGAAAATGAAAATTTCCGGTATCTAAGCATATATGTTTCTCCTCCATTAATTCTTCATCCCAACTAAATCATGATGTTTGTGGCTCCAAAAGAAACCTGCACAAGGTTTGTTCAGCCCAATTCTTGTACAGATTTGGAGGATTTTGGTATACATACAGCATCCTTAGTTGACAGTGAACCCATTTTGGTAAAAAAATCATGCTAAGATGACAATCAGATGCATGAATTCAGTTTCTTTAACAGTAAAAGGAAATGAAAATTTCCAGTATCTAAGCATATATGTTTCTCTATTAATTCTTCATCCCAACTAAATCATGATGTTTGTGGCTCCAAAATAAACCTGCACAAGGTTTGTTCAGTCCAATTCTTGTACAGATTTGGAGGATTTTTGTATACAGCAAGCATCCTTAGTTGACAGTCAACCCATTTTGGTAAAAAAATCATGCTAAGATGACAATCAGATACATGAATTCAGCTTCTTTAACAGTAAAGAAAATGAAAATTTCCAGTATCTAAGCAAATATGTTTCTCCATTAATTCATCATCCCAACTAAATCATGATGTTTGTGGCTCCAAAAGAAATCTGCACAAGGTTTGTTCAGCCTAATTCTTGTACAGATTTGGAGGATTTTGGTATACATACAGCATCCTTAGTTGATAGTGAACCCATTTTGGGAAAAAAATTATGCTAAGATGACAATCAGATGCATGAATTCAGTTTCTTTAACAGTAAAAGGAAATGAAAATTTCCAGTATCTAAGCATATATGTTTCTCTATTAATTCTTCATCCCAACTAAATCATGATGTTTGTGGCTCCAAAAGAAACCTGCACAAGGTTTGTTCCGCCTAATTCTTGTACAGATTTGGAGGATTTTGGTATGCAGCTAGCATACTTAGATGACAGTCAACCCATTTTGGTAAAAAAATCATGCTAAGATGGCAATCAGATGCATGAATTCAGTTTCTTTAACAGTAAAAGAAAATGAAAATTTCCAGTATCTAAGCATATATGTTTCTCTATTAATTCTTCATCCCAACTAAAACATTGATGTTTGTGCCTCTAAAATAAACCTGCACAAGGTTTGTTCCGCCCAATTCTTGTACAGATTTGGAGGATTTTGGTATACATACAACATCCTTAGTTGACAGTGAACCCATTTTGGTAAAAAAATCATGCTAAGATGACAATCAGATGCATGCGATCAGTTTCTTTAACAGTAAAAGAAAATGAAAATTTCTAGTATCTAAGCATATATGTTTCTCTATTAATTCTTCATCCCAACTAAACCATTGATGTTTGTGGCTCCAAAATAAACCTGCACAAGGTTTGTTCCGCCCAATTCTTGTACAGATTTGGAGGATTTTGGTATACATACAACATCCTTAGTTGACAGTGAACCCATTTTGGTAAAAAAACATGCTAAGAAGGCAATCAGATGCATGAACTCAGATTCTTTAACAGTAAAAGAAAATGAAAATTTCCAGTATCTAAGCATATATGTTTCTCTATTATTTCTTCATCCCAACTAAATCATGATGTTTGTGGCTCAAAGAAGATTTTAGATCCAGGATGACAAATTTTGATTGGGGTTTGAATGGAGATTCTAGTCATAGATCGATTCTTCGGAGTCCGACTTTCTAAAGGAAATGTCATTTGGAAGTATGCGGGTACATGTTTGTTGGATAACCAAAACTCCCATTTTTATTGAAGAAAAATAAAAATAGGGCTCATATCAAGTGTAGTTTTAAGGACCTGTCATCGTTGAAGGAAACCAAATATAGATGCCAGAAAGAGGAATGGTAGAGAATGAGGATACACCAGGCTAACATAGCGGCATTTTCCTCATCTCTCTCTCATCCCTGCTTTCTCTTCGGCAAACGCACATAAAGAGACATCAGCAACAACAGCAAGAGCGACAAGAACAACAATAATAATAAATTATTATGAACGAGATGTCTCTATATGGGTTTCCAGATCTCCACTCGAGCCCTCTCTTTCTAATCACAGCCCAATTAAGAACACTTGTTGATAGTCACTAAAAAATCCAATCACAGCCCAATCAAAATTTGTGATCCTGGATCTAGAAACATATATGCTTAGATACTGCAAATTTTCATTTTCTTTTACTGTTAAAGAAGCTGAATTCATGCATCTGATTATCATCTTAGCATGAATTTTTACCAAAATGGGTTCACTGTCAACTAAGGATGCTAGTTATATACCAAAATCCTCCAAATCTGTACAAGAATTGGGCGGAACAAACATGTGTGCAGGTCATAGAATGTCATCTAAGCATGCTATATGCCAAAGTGGGGTTGATCATAGAATGCATGAACGACACGTATTAGTGTTTGTGAGTATGCAGTGGGGTGCAGCTATGATCACTAGTTGGATCACCAAAACTCCCAATTTTATTGAAGAACAATAAGAATGGGGCTCATATCAAGTGTAGTTTTACGGAACTGTCATCGTGGAAGGAAACCAATTTAATATAGAAGCCATAAATGGAGCCAGAAAGAGGAATGGTAGAGAATGAGGATACACCAGCCTAACATAGCGGCATTTTCCTCAACTCTTTCTCATCCCTTCTTTCTCTTCAACACACGCACACAGCAAGAGGGGGTTGGTCCAACAATAATAATAGATTATAATAAACGAGATGTCTCTATATGGATTTCCAGATCTCCATTCGAGCCCTTTCTTTCTAATCACAGCCCAATTAAGAAACATAGACGACAGCCACGTTAAGTTATCTAGCTCAAATGCATCAACTTTACCAACAGTAGTGCCAGCGGTATCAAAAAGATATTTAGTACCATCAAGATTGGAAATGTCTGGATTTCTCCTTGGTCTAGTCAAAGATGTCTCTACACCCTACAGATACCTGGAACAAAAATGTGAACACTCCTCTGATAGATATCCCTGAGCTATTGACCCTTCAGGATATGCTCTATTTTTAACATAACCCTTGAGCTGGTATAGGTACCTGAACATGTATAATTAATGAATTAGAGCGAAGTAGGGGATTAAAAGAAATGAGCTTTTGAAAATTCTATTTTGTAAGATGCATGAATTCTTTTACCTCCCAATGGGGTTCATCCACCGATAGTGAACAGGACCGCCGATTCTGGCTTCACCAGCAAGGTGGATTATCAAGTGAATCATTATAGTGAAGAACGATGGCGGAAATATCATCTCCATTTTACTAAGTGTCAATGCCGCCCGCTGCTCCAATTGGTCAATATCTTCAACACGAAGCATTCTTGAGCAAATACCTTTATATATGCTACAAAGATCTTTCAGAACAGTAGTGATTTGCTCACACATTGAAGACCTTAGGGCCACAGGAAGGAGATCCTGCATTAGGACGTGGTAGTCGTGTGACTTTAGACCCTGAAGCATCTTCTCTTTAAAGTTGACACATCTTGCTATGTTAGAAGAATAGCCATCAGGAACTTTAAGTTCCAGTAGAACTTTGCAAAACAATTCCAACTCCGATTTTGACATTGAATAGATTGCAGGAGGTATGAGTACTTTCCCGTTCGGTAATTCCTCTGGGTGCAACTCATGTCGGATGCCCATTGACTTTAAATCAAGTCGGCTCTTGAGATTGTCCTTTGTCTTTCGGTCATCTCCCATAACTGTTCCTATACAATTTTCATCAATATTTTTTCCGATATGCATCACATCTAAATTATGTCACAATAAGTTGAATTCCCAATACGGCAACTTGAAGAAAATACTCTTTTTCTTCCATGCACCTAAACTCGTCAAGTTCTGATCTTCATCTTCGCCACATAGATCGGTCTCCTCACCTTGCTCCGGCCTTGCCCTTTTCTTGCCCTTTTTGCTGACT
Organism: Hemerocallis citrina; assembly: GCA_017893485.1. Classification (NCBI taxonomy): domain Eukaryota; kingdom Viridiplantae; phylum Streptophyta; class Magnoliopsida; order Asparagales; family Asphodelaceae; genus Hemerocallis; species Hemerocallis citrina. Next base: position 150,138,170 of record CM030361.1, read on the forward strand.
TGTGGTTCTTTTCCATATTTGAACTGATGACCATCTACCCGCCTCAAAATATCTGACCCAGAATAAACTCCAGGAGCATGTTCCCACTCATCGGTACCATCAAATGTCGTTGTCTGCCCGAAATATATTTGTGTCAAGCAGCCATCTCCTATGATCCATATAGCAAAACTTTCTGTCATTATACAACCACCTTGAACTAGTTTGGTTAGCACAACAAGGACATGCATAAAGTCCTTTAGTGCTATATCCAGATAAATTTGCATATGCTGGAAAATCATTGATTGTCCAAGACAACGCGATCCGAAGAGAAAATGTTTCTTTAGCCACAGCATCATAGGTTGAACACCCACCCGCAATTTCTGAAGTTCATCTATTAACGGCTGTAGGTACACATCTATATCATTTCCAGGACCTTTCGGTGCAGGAACTATCATGGACAAAATAAATGAGGATTGCTTCATGCATTTCCAATGCGGCAAATTGTATGGTATTAACACAACAGGCCATATGCTGTATGTACTACTCATTTGCCTAAAAGGGTTGAAACCATCACTAGCTAGTCCAAGTTTCACATTTCGAGGATCTTCCGCAAAATCGGGATATCGTTCATCAAATTTTTTCCAAGATTGAGAATCAGCAGGATGTCTAAGAATCTCATCATTAGTGCGACCTGCAGCATGCCATTTCATATCAGAAGAAGTTTTCGTAGACATAAACAATCTTTGTAGCCTAGGAATCAGAGGAAAGTAACGCAGTATTTTGGCAGGCTTCTTTCTCCTACTTCGCTTAGTAGATCCACTGGCTTGATCGTCTTGATTTGGTGTTTCTGTCCATTTCGAAGAACCACAGACTTCGCAATTCTTGTAACCCCTATTCCCGATTATGCGGGTTATTATTTTTGTATGTCTATTGATGTATTTTTCCCCCTAATTATTGTATCTGGGTCTTTGTCTTTTTGTGGGCTTACTAGTTTCCATTTATTTATTATATTATTGTATTTTTGTGGCCCAACTACACTCAAGCCCAACCCACATCTTATTGGGTATTGGATCCTAGTCTAAAGCTACCCACAACCCAATTCCCTTAACTACAACCCAGACTAATTCTCCCTCAATCCCTCAAATCCCCCAACTTCCCACGTATCTCTAAACCCCTTTATTCTTTCTTCCATACTTCCATACTGTTATAACAATCACCCCCACTCCTCTCACAATCAGAACCCCCTTAACCAACTCTCTCTCCCCCGTTCTCTCTCCCTCTCCTGGTTTTCAAACCCAAACAAAACACAGCAAACCCACATCCTCCTTCTCCAACCTTGCCAACTACACAACGCCACCATCTCCATCTCATCACCACTCCACAACCTCCCCGATCACCTTCGCACACCATCACGACCCCCGCTCCTTATCAGCCCCACCGCGGCAACAATCCGCCGCCATCTCCACCCTTCGAACCACTCCAAAACCCATCGCCTTCATCCACCTTAACGCCATTACCATCGCCAGCCACCTCCACCCTCGCCCTCGTCGTCAACTCCTTCGATCACCGTCTCCAACCCACTAAAACACCACCTCCGTCACATCGCCACACGCCGCCGAATCCCCGAACCCAACTCCTCCCCTGTTCGGACCCAGAAGCAGAGCGTCGTCGTTCTCGACGTGTCGTTGATATCGCCGCCGTCGTCTGCCCCATCGCCGCGTTGCTTCCTGATGTAGCGCCGCTGTCGAAGCACCGCCGTCGTCGTGTCCCCATCTCTCGCTCACTCTCTCTGTTTCGACGAAGAAACGAACGAAGAAGAAGAAGAAAAGGGCGGTGGGATCGATTTTGGGCCGCTGGATCGCGCCAAGATCCGCACCGGTGATTGCTGTTCGCCGTTCGTCCACAGCGAATCCCGGAGCCGTTGTCCCGTGTTCTGGCGCAGATCTGCTGCGTTCGAACCACCTGATTCGCTGCTGCCGCTGTTCTGTGTTCTACCCGTGCCAAATCCCCCTTGCTGCCTTGCTGTTTTGCTGATCGTGTGTAGGGAAATAAGTCACTGTTGCTGTTGTTGCTGTTGGAGGTTCCTTACGCGCATTTTTGCACGTGCTCTTGGGATTGTTCTCCGGGATACTGATCCCATTATTCTTAATTATTCGAATCGACTACTACGAAAAAGGCAAGTCCACTTGAACTATTTTTCTCATTCTAGTTCAAGATTAGTTGACCTCTTATGCAAGTAGTTCCAATTTATTTATCGATAATTTTGCCTTGTGTCCCGTCTCGTTGAGAGTATCGAGGGTTTACACGAGCTAACCCAACGTACTCTTGAATTCTTTTATTATCCATTGACTCAAACCCAAGCCTAGACATACATTTGACATGAATAAATAAATAATTTGCACATGAGGAAAACACGCAGTGATTAAATGCATATTATTTATATGAAATCTTGTGACTTGAACTTGATAAATTCACTTGACCTGTTATTTAGAAAATTCACAATGCTTGCTTTACATTAATCTTGATATATGTGTGATTCATTAATTTGATAACTACTCGCTTAATGAATATAAGCATGATAGTTTTTATAAAATTCTCGTTGCATGTATTGTTTAGCATAGAGGTTTCGATCCTGTAAATATGAGAATCAGCACACAAGATATAAAAGAGAGTTCTTACCCATTGGACCTAGTTTCCAACCCAAGTGGCAAATCCAAAATTGGAGTCACGAGCTGTAAGATATAACATTTTTAGTCCCCGCTAGCCTACATTTTCAGACTGTAGAAATTACTATAATCTCGACATATTTGATGGTGTAATACTATGTAAATGTGTTAGAATGCTATGAAAATTTCCAGGAACCTTATAGACATGCTTAGGGTTCACCTCAAATTTCTGTAGATTTTTATAACATATTTATACCATGTTTTCACCCCTTAGAAGTTGACACCTAGCTGCTGCCAGAACAGCTGATCTGCAAAGAATGGAGTTTTTAGCCTAGATACAGTTAGAACTAACAGAAAGTCCCTGAATATAACTTGTAGCCCTATCTGTGTAGATATCCATAGCCTACTATAAGTCCGAATTTGGAGTTTAAATCTAGGAGTTATACCTGTTTTAGTGTGACTGTGTCAGTCATTTCAGATTTACTGTTTCTTGCTTATTATTATGTAATATACCATTTTGCTGCATTATCATTATTCACTTGACATTCTTATGACTACCCGCATGTGCATATATGACTTAGTAACAAAATATTAAATAAGCCGGGGTTTCTAAGGTTGACCTAGTAGTGGACCGTCTCAGAAAATGTACTCGTTAGGGCCCTCCTGTTACATGGACTTGTTATATGGAAGGTGGAGAATACTGGTGGAGACGTGAACTTGTTATCTTGTTATCTTGTTATCGTGATATGCCCGAGTACACGCTCTGTAGACCCCACCACGAAGTCTAAAACGAACACTGTTGTGCGTGCATCGAACCTGTAGTATGGGATGCAGTAGTACGTGCACTAGTTAGGAGAAATAACTTGACAATAGACCTAGTTGACATGTATATATATTTGATAGAGACCATTGCTATTAGTACCATTATTGTCCTTGCAAATTTGATCTTAATTCATATTTCCTACATGTACCTTATTCCTTTACTCTCTGTTTTCACTACTTGCCGTCCATACTTGCTCTAAGGATATTTATTTTTCTTCTTTAGCAAATCCAGCGACAGGTGAACCTGAGGATCTACCAGAAGGAGTCGGCGAGCAGTACTTTTAGATTGGAGCAACTCCTTGATAATAAATTATTCCCCTTCATGTTATTTTTCATTCATTGTAATTCTTTTATTTATTTAGAATTGTATCCCGGGCTTTTGACCCGTAATTGCTACTCATTTCTCAGTAACATTATCATGTTGGAATATTTAATTTCTTGAATTCAATTATTGTTTTGTGATGTTATTAATTGCGTGGCTGTGATTTAATTTCCTGAGTATTGTTGAGTTAAGACTGGTACAGCTTATGAATGATATTAAAATCATTCGCTGGGCCTACATCATGAGCTCGCATTCCCGTATTTTGGGAAGCGGGACGTGACAATTCTCCAGACTTTCCTTACCTCCCGTGAAAAGCATACATTCATTTGGACATGCTGCTATCTTCTCATACCCTAGATCGAAAGAATTTAGAAATTTTTTGATTTTATAGGCTGAGTTTGGAATACAGATTTCTGGAAATGCTTCATTCAACAGTTCAAGTAGCATACTGAAGGACTTAGCAGACCACCCGTTTAAACATTTAATCTGAAATAGTCTGACAATGAATGAGAATTTAGAGAATTTGGTGCAATCGCGGTACAGCGGAGTACTAGCATCTTCAAGCAACTTAGCGAAGGATTCTTGCTGTTTATTATTTTCAGGGGCGGGGTTAGGCATTTCCTCGTCCACTCCACCACCAATGTGAGATGTTTCTGTTGACTCATTATGAACTTGGGTTGTTGGATTATTGGTGTGGAAAGAAACATTATACATCCTCAAGGCATCTTGCAACAAAGCATGCATCTCATCGGGAACACTTAAGTCTTCGTTCACTAAGGGCTCATCTACATTTTCTAATACAACCGGATGAACAGGAGCTGACGTATGATCCTTTCCATGACAAAACCACCGTGTGTACCCTTGAAGAAAACCATTGACAATCAAATGTGTATGTACTACGTCACATGTCCTCAAATTACAATTTGTACACCGGAGGCATGGACAAAGGATTAGGTTGGGATCACGAGAATGTCATTTGGCAAAGAATAAAATCTTTAATACCATCACGGTACTGCTTGGATAATCTTGGTTTACTAATCCAACTTCTATCCATTATAGCAATAGCACACAATCTGAAATTAAAATTTGACATATTAAATAGTATTGACAGTAAAGGGCATTTTGTATATTTAATTTCAACTTTTTTAAAATCATCTCTAGCTGCAAATAAATAAACGATATAACTATTAACTGTAAAATAAAGAAATCGTGGTTCCAAAAATGTATAAAAAAACAATTAAATCTTAATACAATCTACTCTATTCACATAACCCTAAACTACCTTTGTGGAAATTATCACAACCACCTTAGGGGCATTTTATCGCACACCTTGTGTTCGAATCTAATATCGATTCGACTATAGTCTCCCCTGTATTTGGCTTTCCGTTCAAGGAGATGATGATGGTAAAGGGTATTTGCTGAGGAAGAGGAATCAGACGAATAACGAGGGCGTCGTGCTGTAAATACGGTAACAAGAAGATCTGATGACTCATGAACTATTCTGTTCATGGCTACTAATAATCAGTTACTTATCCCAAAATAATAATAATAATAATAATAAACCTGCACAAAAGAAACTAATATGGCTACTAATATGTTGCTCTATTAATTCTTCATCCCAACTAAATCATTGATGTTTGTAGCTCCAAAAGAAACCTGCACAAGGTTTGTTCAGCCCAATTCTTGTACAGATTTGGAGGATTTCGGTATACAGCTAGCATCCTTAGAAGACAATCAGATGCATGCGATCAGTTTCTTCAACAGTAAAAGAAAATGAAAATTTCCAGTATCTAAGCATATATGTTTCTCCATTAATTCTTCATCCCAACTAAACCATGATGTTTGTGGCTCCAAAAGAAACTTGCACAAGGTTTTTTCAGCCTAATTCTTGTACAAATTTGGAGGATTTTGGTATACATACAGCATCCTTAGTTGACAGTGAACCCATTTTGGTAAACAAATCATGCTAAGATGACAATCAGATGCATGCGATCAGTTTCTTTAACAGTAAAAGGAAATGAAAATTTCCAGTATCTAAGCATATATGTTTGTTTATTAATTCTTTATCCCAACTAAACCATTGATGTTTGTGGCTCCAAAATAAACCTGCACAAGGTTTGTTCCACCCAATTCTTGTACAGATTTGGAGGATTTTGGTATACATACAGCATCCTTAGTTGACAGTGAACCCATTTTGGTAAAAAAATCATGCTAAGATGGCAATCAAATGCATGAATTCAGCTTCTTTAACAGTAAAAGAAAATGAAAATTTCCAGTATCTAAGCATATATGTTTCTCTATTAATTCTTCATCCCAACTAAATTATGATGTTTGTGGCTCCAAAAGAAACCTGCACAAGGTTTGTTCCGCCCAATTCTTGTACAGATTTGGAGGATTTTGGTATGCAGCTAGCATACTTAGATGACAGTCAACCCATTTTGGTAAAAAAATCATGCTAAGATGGCAATCAGATGCATGAATCCAGTTTCTATAACAGTAAAAGAAAATGAAAATTTCCAGTATCTAAGCATATATGTTTCTTTATTAATTCTTCATCCCAACTAAACCATTGATGTTTGTGCCTCCAAAATAAACCTGCACAAGGTTTGTTCCGCCCAATTCTTGTACAGATTTGGAGGATTTTGGTATACATAAAGCATCCTTAGTTGATAGTGAACCCATTTTGGTAAAAAAAATCATGCTAAGATGACAAGCAGATGCATGCAATCAGTTTCTTTAACAGTAAAAGAAAATGAAAATTTCCAGTATCTAAGCATATATGTTTCTCTATTAATTCTTCATCCCAACTAAATCATGATGTTTGTGGCTCCAAAATAAACCTGCACAAGGTTTGTTCAGCCCAATTCTTGTACAGATTTGGAGGATTTTGGTATACAGCCAGCATCCTTAGCTGACAGTTAACCCATTTTGGTAAAAAAATCATGCTAAGATGACAATCAGATGCATGAATTCAGCATCTTTGACTGTGAAAAGGAGAGAAATCAAGAGAAATTACCGAAGAGAGAGGGGAGGGTGACGAGCGGTGGCGTAGGAGATAGAGAGAGAGCGGGGCGACGAGCGGTGATTTTCGATCGCAAATTCACCGCGAAATAGAGAGAGGGAGGAGGGAAATCGAATTGGGCTGTCGAAGATGACGAAGGGACGGAGGCGAAGCGCGAGAAATAGAGAGAGGGAGGTGGGAAAACGAAGGCGGCAAAATTAGGTTTGGGAAATTAGCGAGCAAAATGTTAGGGTTCGTGGGGATTTATCTCAGTTAATTCACCGGCGTTTGAAATTACAAACGCCGGTGAATGTATCTATATATTCCCCGGCGTTTGTTATTAAAACGCCGGTGAATAATACCATTCACCGGCGTTTCTAAATAAAATGCCGGTGAATATCATGATTTCCCGGCATTTTATAGAGGCCGTCGGTGTATAACCATCCAATCTGACGCCCCATTCCTGGTCACTCCCTACCCCGGCGCGAATGGTAAAACGCCGGGGAATATACGCCGGTAAATTGCACATGTGTTGTAGTGCTAATTTAGCATGAACTCCTGCTCCAGTCTCGTCCACTAAGACGATGTCATCGACAAAAAGTATACACCAAGGCACCTCATCTTGTATTCCTTGATCAATTCACCCATAACCAAAGTAAAGAGGTAGGGGCTTAAAGCTGAACCTTGGTGTAAACCTATTGTAATAGGAAAATCGTTGATCTTTCATGTGGTTGTTGTAATTGTGGTCGTTGCTCATTCATACATATCCTTAATTACCTCAATATATCGAATAGTTACTCTTTTATTACTTAACACCCATCAAATTATGTCTCTAGGGACTTTATCATATGCTTTTTCTAGATCTACAAAACCATATATATATCTTTTCTATTCTCCTATATTTTTAAATAAGTCTCATCAGTACATAAATTGCTTCCATTGTTGACCTCCCAGGCATCAACCCAAACTGATTCTCAGACACTGTAGTTTATAGTCTCAATCTATGTTCGATCACTCTCTCCCAAATTTTCATCGTCTGACTCATTAATTTAATTCCTCGATAGTTTTAGTAACTTTGTATATCTCCTTTATTTTTATATAGGTATCAAAATACTCTTTCTCCATTCATCGGGCATCTTCTTAGTCCTTAAAATTTTATTAAATAATTTTTTTAGCCAACCCACTCCTATATCCATAAGACACATCCAAACTTCAATGGGTATATCATCCGGTCCTAAAGCTTTTCCTATTTTCATCCTTCCTAGAGCATTTTGAACCTTCGATGTCCTAATTCTACGAAAAAACATATGCTCTCGACTCTCCCTCGAGTCGTCTATATTTAAGTTGCCCACAACCTTTTCATTTAATAACTTCTCAAAGTAATTTCGTCATCTTTTCTTAATTTCTTCATCTTTTACTAAAACTCTTGAATCATCGCTTTTAATACACCTAATTGTATCCAGATCCTTTGTTTTTCTATCCTTTTGTTTAGCAAGCTTATAAATATTATTTTTTCCTTCTTTTGTTTCTAATTTTGTGTATAAATCATCCTAAGCCTTTTCTTTTGCATCTCTTACTACTTTCTTAACTTATTTTGTAATGATTTTATATCTCTTCAAATCTTCTTCATTTCTATTCTATTGTCATATTTTGAATGTTGATTTTTTTTTCTCACAATATTTTGAAGTTCTTCTTGCCACCACCATATTTATTTATTTAGAAACCCTCTACCTTTAGATTCTCCAAGTACCTTCTTTGAAATTTCTTTTATATATGTAGTCATTTTATTCCGCATCATATTTGTCTTCCCTTCCCAATTCCATGATGCTCCTTTAAGGACTTTATCTCTAAAAACGTCTAGTTTATCTCCCTTCAAATTCCACCACCTAATTCTTGGGTTCCTAATCTCCTTCCTTGCACACATGTATTTCTCAATCTTAACATCCAATACCATTAATCTATGTTGTGAGGTTAAATACTCTCCCGGTATAACTTTACAATCTTTACATGTCAAGCGATCTACTTTTCTAGTAAAAAATCAATCTGACTCCTTTTTTTTCCACTTTTAAAGGTTATCAAATGTTCCTTCCTCTTCCTAAAATAAGTATTTGTTAGTATAAGTACGAAGCCGCAAAATCTAATAGAGTTTCTCTACCATCGTTCTTATTTCTAAATCTATGTCCTCTATTGTAACACCCCGTACTTAAGAGTGTGTATATATAATATTTTATGAAAATATATAATAATAATAATAATAATAATATATATATATATATATATATATATATATATATATATATATATATATATAATATGAGATGAGAAGTGGTTGATTGGCCTATAGGATTTCTATAGGCTGTGGATTAATGGAATTAATTAAAGGAGGCCTATAGATGATTTCTATGAGGCTTATGAACTGATTTGCATTAAAAAATGAAAGAATGAAAAGAAGAGAAGGAGTGGCTGCCATGTTGTGGTGACGTGGCTTGGTGTGTGGTTAATCCCACATCGGAGGAAAGAGGAGTGAGAGGAGGAGAGAGAGAGAGTAAGTTATATTAGGTTGTTAATGATCATAAGGTACTTAAATGGCTATAGCCCCTTTTGTGAAGCATGCCTGTGGTGGGCAGTTGTTAGGATTTTATTTGTTCGCGTATTGCGCGCACATGTAGCCGTGTGTGCAGCTGAGCCGGACTCGGAGCATTACATCCATGCACCATCTCATATCCCATGTTATCTTCTCCTACATGTCTATTGAAATCTCCTCCTATATCGCATCCATATCTTCCCAAAATTTATTTTTAGCTTATGCATCTAATCCTACTTTGGGTGCATAAGCACTAATAATATTAATTATGTTTCCCCCTAATAAAAGCTTAATTTATATTATTCTATCCTCTTTCCTATTAACACCTACTACATCTCTTTTGAATTTCTTATCTACTAAAATTCCCACTCCATTTCTTTTTCCAATTTTACTGGTATAATATAATTTAAAACTATCTATCTCTTTAGCTTTCTCCCCTACCCACTTTGTTTCTTATAAACAAGCTATATTAATATTTTTTTTCTAATTATGGTATCTACTGGTTCTATGCATTTTCCTGTCAATGTTGCTATATTCCAAGTCGCTAACCTAAGCCTATTTTTCTAGACTAATTTCTTTATCCGCACACGTCCATATTGGTGCAGGAACTCTTGCCCACTTTTCACCGCATCCGGGCGCTGGTGCGACGCCCCTTGCACATTTTTCGAAGCACCCGCAGGCAGGCACAATGCATCGCTTTTGGGGAATGTCCTAGTATTTACATATATATTATTAGGATTCATGTTCATAAGATTTGACAAAATTTTATGCTGTCTGCTAACTACCTAACGCAACCCTCCTCCTTACCCCGTTTGTGATCAGATTCCTGCCTTGGAACAGACAATATCGGAGTTTTCATTAGAATTATAGTCGAAAATAATTTTTTTTTAAAAAACACAAAAAAGAAAAAAAAATGTCTATCCCACTCATTTACATGTTTTATAAATATGTTGCAAATTTGTTTTCACTTTTTTAAAAATTTAAATAAAGAAGGTATGTATACTATGTAAATAATCATATACTCCTTGCTCTTCACTTTCAAGTTTCAACCTCTAGGTTGCAATTACATTGATGGGGCCATCACCTTTGGGAAATCATCACATGACATAGTATAATTATGACTGACATGAGTTATGGCCAACCAGTGAACAAACAAAAAGCAAGCATGCTTGTGAATACATTGAACCTATATGAATACACAGCTCATGTGACCTAAATTTAGAAAGAAAGAAATTAAAAATTAAAAATTAAAAAAAAAAAAAATGGGGAAACATAGACAGACGGGGAGAATGTTTTCAGATCCTTCCCTTTTGGCTGAATTGCTTTAACCTCTTCTTAAATGATCTCTAGTACTATATGTTTGTAAGATTTAGGATTGTGTAATTCGTAGAAAATCAACGATCTAATCTCAATCCTTTATTTTTAAATGAAAGTAACATTAATAATTTATTTACTCAACTGTTGTTAGTTACTATTTAAATTTATTTATGACATAATTATTTATAAAAATGTCACTCATATAAAATAAAAATTGGTATTATTAAGGATAATTTGTAAAGAATATGTAATGAATAAATAAAGATCTCAGATTTGAGGTCAGATTACGTCTTAATATTTACTCTGAAAAAATAATATTAGAATATGTATCGCACTTGCAAATTGATTCTTCTTAAATGGCATTTTGCTAAGTGATCGATTCTTAAATGGCCTGACCTAAATGAACAAAAGCAAACATCCATTCTTAAATTATTCTTCTTTATCTAAATGGCATTTTGCTAGGCTACTTAATTATAAACCTGGTCTAGTTATTAGAGTTAACAGGTCTAATTATGCCTTCTAGAAACATGCTTATGCCTAATAATGAACCCACATGATCACTATTATCTCTTTCACATTAAACTTACCTGTCATAATCTCCTTTTAAGTTCACTCCATTTAATATACGTGATATCCTAATTTGCTAGTTTATCAAGTAGTTATATATGTGTGTTCTTTTGCAAGACAAATAGTTATCTAATACACAGGCCGGCCCTAAGTTCCGGGGGGCCCTAGGCAAACTTCCGAAATGGGCCCCCCCCTGTCCCATATTAAAAAAAAAAAAAAAAATTTACGCGCGAAACGCGTGCCTATATTTACAAGGGAAGTTTGAAATCGGGGGCCCCAAAAATGACAAATTCTGCGGGGGCCCGAGGCGGCCGCCTTGCCCGCCTACATATCAGGGCCGGCCCTGCTAATACAGTATTCCTTTGTTCATCTTTAATATTATATTAGAAGAGTTGGAGTTCTCATTTATAATAATACCAATTTACGTATATTATGCATACATAATACATATGAAAAAGATTTCAAATTCAAGGTTAGACTAAGTCGGAGTTTTTACTTTTTAAAAAAATTATTTATTAAGATATATATCACATATGTAAATTACTAGTAAATATAACTCATTTAAAGTTTCTACACTTTATTTAAAAACACACTAGATCAGTGTAAGTATAAATATACTCCTGAAAGATAAGTTGGTATAGGATATGTAATAGGAAATAAAACTCCTCTTTAGTTACACCTACTAGTATTATACACGTGCACACGTGCACGTGGAAAAAATTGAAGGATCATGAGAAGGGTAAGAAGAAAATAATTTCCAAACCGACCCACTTTCGAAAATATTTACAAAACAGGTCCACGTTCGAAAATATTGTCCCAAGTCAGTCCATAATTAAAAAGAAAATAATTTTCAAACTGATCCACCTTTCGAAAATATTTACCAAACAGGTCCACTTTCGAAAATATTTTGCACGGGTTGGGTTACTGACGCGGTTACTGACTAAGGGGTTCTCCCATTATAGTAGTAGAGATTAGTTAACCTATTAATAATGTACTTATAGAAGTGTCTTTCTCTTTGATTTTATGTTTTATTAATGAGTAAAACTCTTAGTATAATTAGAAGTGGAGTAAAATAAATTAATTAGTGGATACTTAACTGTGTTATTGTGTTAAGATATTATTTTGGGAAACTAAAGGATACATAATTTGGCAAAAAAGAAGCTAAAACTACTTATATTTTGGAACGGGGAGTTCGTACTATATTTTTCCCTAGTCATTTAATATAAATAATAATTTTCAAAAAAAAAAAGAAAAAAACTTTTAACATAAATCATAATAGTACAAAGAGAAGAAAATTTATACATTTTCTTTTTACTATTTTAAGTGGTGTTGGAGGTTTCCACCCCCACTCTATAATAACCTAGTAAAGATAAAAATAGTAATTTTGATAGTAAATATACCATTACTCAAAACAGAAATATGCGGATACATTTTTTTGATGAAAATATATGTGGATACATTGAAAATGAAAGTTAAACTGTACTCTGTAGACTCAACACAGCGGCCAATCCATTTTATGGAATTTCAATTTAGCAACAGTAAATTTATTTGCACATGTGATGAGTTTTACCCTTTTCTCATAATGATGAAAATAATCTATAATTACATCCTAGCAAAAAATAAATAAATTCTACAACTATAAATTACATGATAAGGGTATTCCGTAAAAAGCATCTAATGCAATATTGTAAAAACTGAACCGGCCACCAAACCGGAAAGATGGCTGATTTGGTCTTCAACTACTTCGGTTGGACTAGGTTCATGTAAAGTGGGTTTAATTTTAAATTGGCATAGTTCATATAAGCAACTATACATTTTATAGCATAACTGCAATATTGGTGTAGTGGTTAGTCGATCCGCAATGCTTTTTTGGAACTGCACCAGCCCCCCACAAAAGAATGTGTAAGATAGAAAAAGAGTATATTAGATTTCTGAACCGGACGGATTTTACAACAATTTGGGTTCTATGCATGTATTACTGGACCCGGTAGTTCGACAGACCGGTTCGGTCCAGTTTTTATAACAATGATATAATGGCATTTTACATTATTTTAATATATAGATGTTGACTTTATACAATTAATGATGGTTGGCTTCGCGAACTTAATTACTTTATTTCTACGCCTTAACTTTTTTATTCTAATATTAGATTAGATTAGGTGACTGAAATATGTGTGGAGTAATGCTAGAGCCACTACCAATTTCACTATATTTTTCTTCACTACCTTAGATGGCACACTCTAATAGGTAGGAAATTATAGAGTAGGTGGGAGAACTCTCTAATAGGAATATGCCACCTATGGTAGTGAATGAAATGGTAGTGAAATTGGTAGTGGCTAAAGCATTACTGATATGTGTGTACGCATTTATCATTTGTACGCTGTAAGACGAACTATTAATCTACAGCGATTCATTATTCACGCTGATAATGAAATTTGACAACCTTTGCTAAAACACAAGTAACCAGAGTCTAGAGTATGTGTAATCCCTAGCTAAAGGAGGGTAAAGACGTGGTAAGGAAGACGAGATGGATGGACCTGAAATAATATTAGATAGATGGGCCCGAATTAAATAGATCTAAACATGCATTGTCTTTATTTTTGAGGGAATAGATCTAAACACTGTCCTAGATCGATCTTATTATTAGAAACAATAACATGAGATGAGAGGGAAAAATCTAAAGGTACTAAAAGATTTGGTATAGCCGCAAAGGTTGACGTAATAAAGCCTGAGACTGTTTCTTCAACGGCAAAATAATAAAATAAATAAATAAATAAAGCCTGAGACTGAGTGGGGGTTGGGGTGGGGGTGGGGGAGAGAATTCTAGAGATGAAGAGGTAGCTTTAATCTCGATCGTGTTCAGAGATGGGACCTGCTGCAGATCTTAACGTAACATGGCCTCGTTGTGTGTGCCACGTGGGGCGTGCAGGGGAGGATCTAGTAGTAGATACAGTCGTGCAGGAACTACAGTAGATTCCCATGCGTAGATAGATCCAGTAGCAGAAGCTGGACTTCAAAGTTTCATGGGATCTAATCTTTGATCACCACCAATGTAGAAAAATATACTACTCCATATTGGGGTTTTTTTTTTTAAAGGTTACAGATGGAATAACGGCACCCTGTTTTATTAATAAGAGGTTAATAAAATAACCCCGGAGTATCGAAAGAAATACAAAAGTACAGTGCAGAAAATAAAACATAATCCCCCAACAAATCCTGGGGGGTGGGTCTAGTTATTCATACATTAAACAACCAAAAGTATAATAGGTCGATACAAAACACAAAGTAGCAGAGCTTGCGGCTAATGAGAATCTTGATGAGTATGGAGGGCGCCACCCCTCAGTTCAGTGTCGGCCCAAACGCTACCTCCTCATCATCAAATTCTTCCACCTAGAAGACTCTGTTGATCCTCCCTCTTGATCCTGTGGCAGCAGCTGTAGCCCAAAAAGAAATAAGATGCATGATATGAGTAAGGTATCCAGAAATACTATTACATGAAGCACGAAAATAAAAATTATTTCTGTCTAGCCATAACACCCATGTAGTTGCCGCAATGGTAATGTACCACGCATCCTTCATTTCTTGGCGTCTCGAGACAAATTTGGGGCCAATCCACAAATTCTCATATTCGCTAGGGTAGTCACCTGTTCTTAAGGCTCGTAATACCTCCACCATAGTTGTCTTACTCCTTGGACAGTGAATAAAAAGGTGATTCAAATTCTCCGTATGCCTATTGCAGAATCCACAGTTGGTCGCAATCTGAGGTTGTCTTTTGGCAAGGTTCTCTCTGGTGAGGATTGCATTATTGAGCATTAGCCAGAGGAAGACTCTAACTTTAAGGGGAGTTTTCGCCTTCCATAACACCTGTGCCCAGTTGGGTTTGCATCATCGATAGTGAATTCGATGATACAGAGATCTGACCGTAAAAGTTCTCTTGGCCTCGAGTTCCCAGCGCATCTGATCTGGGCCTTGAGTGCACATTGTACCGGTCCGTGTGATGTGTGCTTGCAATTCAAGCATTATAGTTGTAACTCTGGGGTAAGAGTTCCTCGGAACGACGACTTCCAATTTTTTCTCTTCCAAGTCTCGGCCACAGAAATATTTGGTCGATTCATTTTCTCATACAGCTCTGGGAAAGTTTTCTTAAGGGTACGGGCACCACACTGATGGCGCGAAAGTTCTTACCAGCCGCAAGCGCGGAAGGAGGAGAGAAACGTCCCACCAAAATCTAGTGGACTGTCCATTACCGATAGTCGACGTAACTGCTGAATTGAACGGTCCGCTTGCTTTGGTAATTCCTTTCTAGAATCGTGAAACTTTAAACCCTACTTGGAAGCCTAAACTTCTTGTACCTTTTCCCCGGATGTGTGGTTGAATAAAATCCTGTCATCCTTCCCCGCTGTGGTGAAATACCTTCCATCACCATTTTTCCAAAAGGACAAGGTTCATATCTCTAAGGTCGATGATGCTTAGCCCTCCATGCTTCTTCTTCATGCAAGCAATACTCCATTTGATCAGGTGGTAACCTTCCCTATTCGAATCTGCCCCTTTCCACAGGAATCTTTTCCGGATTCGGTCAATCCTTTGGATAACTCATTTAGGAAGCTCAAAAAACAACATGTAGTGAATGGACAGATTAGACAACACTGAGTTGATGAGTACCACTCTGCCCCCGAGAGATAGCAATTTTCGTTTCCAACCAGATAGTCTGTCCTCCACCCTGTCTATGATAGGCAGTCAGTCCGACTTAGTGAGCTTCCCTGGTCTGAGTGGGAGCCCTAAGTATTTGATTGGGAACTCATCCGTCATACAGTTTTGTAACACCCCGCAAAATTGGAAATTACAATTTTGCCCCTGGGTATTACGCACACATATTGTGTAATGTATTTCACTACATATTTTGGATTCGTACTATTTATACATTTTCCGTATTGATTTCAGTCAACTAAAATATAATATTTCAATCCCTGGGATTTACGTGCTTTTTACGTGTTTTGATGCACGTGTTTCCACCACTACGTATAATATTTTCTATAGGTTTAAATTATTTATTTTTATGTATTTAAATCTATTTTATAAAACGAAAATTTATTTTCCCCTTGTTTTGATTAAAATGCATTTTTTGACTTTCTGCACGTATAATGCACGTGCTTTCTACGTGTTGTGATTTCATCATGAAGTACATGTAAATTAGTAAATATAATTTTGGTTATATTGTTTTCGATTATATTTAATAATTTTTCATCAATAAAATTAATTTTCGTATTTGGATATTTTACGTGCGATGCACGTGTTTCCTACGCACGTAGTAATTACATCATAGAATGGATAAATTAATAAATAATTTTTCTTATATTGTATTGAACATTTTTCCGTTGATAAAGTCAATTTTTGTATTTCGGTATTTTACGTGCGACGCACGTGTTTTCGGTAAACGCATTTGTTTTTCAAAATAAATTTCGGAGCGTGTATAACACACGTGATTTTCAAATAATATAAATAGTAGTATATGTATAAATATTAGTAGTGTATACATATGTATAAGTTAATATATGGTTAATAGCTTTTGATATAAAAACCAATAGTGTACTTTGCTGTTGATTATGTTTGGAAATGGATTAATTGGGAAAGAGTTGTGTGGGGGCCCACGTAAGTGTGGTTGTTTGGTGTTATAGTAATATATGACTATATAGATATATGCAGATTGATAAAGAAGGGTAAAAATGAATTGAGTTTGTATTTGAAATGATGGGGGCCCAACTTGGGTGAGTGAATTAACAGCATACTTCAGCTCGTGAATGAGAATGTGTAGGGACCGGTTTTCATGAAGAGAGAAAGAGAGAGATTGAATGAGAAGAATTAAGGTTTGAAGAGTGGGGAGGTGGAGAGTTGTAGGTTTTAGGAGTTTAGAATTGGAAGGGTTGTAAGAGTTAATTAGGAGAGTTAATAGGGGTGAATATATGCAAAATAAACCCTCCCAAAACCCTATAAATAGAGCCCTACTTTCTTTTTCTCATTGCACCAAAAACATTATAGAAAGAAGAAAAAGAAATAAGTGTAAGAGAAAGAAAAGAGGGAAACGAAAAAGAAAGAGGGTAAGAAAAGAAGTGTTCTCTTGCTTGGAGCTTTTGCTAGGAGGAGAAGAGGACTAGGAGGTGCTTGTGAAGCTAGGAGCAAGAAGGAACCATTCCCTTGTAGTTTTCAACCTTCAAACAAAAGGTGGGTGGTCTCTATATTTTCTAATTCATTGGTTAATCATGCTAGAATATGATAGTATTAAAATAGACCAATTTGATGTGATGTGGGTGTTCTCTTACTCTCTAAATATTGAGAATGTGCTTGTTAATAGAAGTGAATGAGTAGTTTTGATAAAATAGAATAACTATACCAAGATTGTGGTGAGATTAATAGTGAATCATGCTATGTTGACAAATAGATTAATATTGTGTTATTGGGTGATTTCATTATTTTCTAGTGTAGGATATGCATACAAAAGAGTAGTATAAGAAGATATTGTTTGAGAATTATAAGATAAAATTTATGCTAGTATATCATGTTTTGAATGAGGATGATTTTGTTGTGATATCATGCTAATTAAAAAGAAGAACTTCTTTATACCATGAATCATGTTAATGTGATTGCAATTTTTGTATTTGTTGAGTATGTGGGAATTTTAGTGATGAATATTATATGATAAACATGCTTTATGATTTATTGACTAAGAAAGAAGAAAGTAAAATTTTGTTATTATTGACATATGTATATTTTTATTGTTACATTTGGAAAATAATAATTTGTTCATGAAAGAGATTTTGTAAAATTCTTATGATTTGAGACTTGTTGGCATGCTATAAATTCTCAATTTGTATAAGAGAAATTAAACAATTTTTTTTTTATTCAAGTTTTGAGAAATGCAAGTTTATGTGTAAATTGAATTATTACTATGAACAATGTTAGAATACTCGATATGTATGAGAAATTGTTAAAGAATGCTATATTTCGACATATGATTAGAGATATGATGAAAAAGAAAAGAGAAGGAAATAATTTTTTATGAAGTATATTGACATATGTCAAAAAATACAATTTTTGTATGAAAGGAATTCCTTTGAGACATCCACAATCGATTAAAAGATATGTTTGATTCTTAACACAAATTTTTATTTGTAGGATGTTGGGCATAAACTAGTTTTTAGAAAAGCATGATTTTAATTTTCGAGTTTGAAAAGAAATGTAAATTTTGTAAAGAAAGGAAATAATCTTTTTTTTTAAATGAGATATATGCTAAAAAAATAAGTTTGGACTTGTTGATTATTATTTAAGATTTCCTTTTAGTCCAAAGAGAAGTTTATTCCAATATCCTAAAGGATTGGATTATTGGGTAAACAAGTTTTGTTAAAAAGAAACAATTTCAGAAAAGTATGAACAAAAGTATACAAATACAACTCTTAGACAGAAATCACATTTGGACTTAATGGTTAGCCAGTAAGCACCTTTTATAATAGATCTTGGGTTCAAATCTTGATAGCCATCTTTTATATTTTTTTTCTTCATTCAATTAAATTACCAAATCTGTACTAATGTATGAAAGGAATTTCGGTTGCTATATTTGACAAAAGTCCATATGGACTAAATGGCTAGTGGGCTCGAGTTAGGTGCTGGCTATGTTTGCCGTAGGTCTGGGGTTCAAAACCACATTTGTTTTTTTTTGGGGGGATTTTACTCATGAATGTTTATTTTTAATTGGAATTAAACTTTAGTATTAATATAAAATGAAGTGGAAATATTAAGAGATAGTTTCCTTGTATATTTTTGAAGTATAAAAAGAAATAAAATTTTGAGAATAGCACTTTGTGGTGAAGAAAAGAAAAGTAGTATTTTGTGAATTGATCTTCTAAAAGAAATTACTCTTGTATCTTATTTAAGAAATTTTTATGATGAATTGAAACATTGTGACAACTTAGATTTGTTATAATAATTCATGTGGTGAAATTTGTGTTCCTGAAATGCATGTTTGTTTAAAAAACATGAATCAATAAATAGATGATGAATAGTGTCGAGACTATGTTTATTTCGTGAATAAGTTGAAAGATGAAAATATCTAGATTTAAGACATGTTTACTAAAGGGTATGTGTACCCATGTTTCATGTACATGAAAGTTTATGATTTAGAGTTAGTAAGACCTCGGTACCGGCATTATTAAAAGAAAAGATTTGCGAAATGATTTGGAGATATGGCCATGGAGCTATCTCGTATTTGTTGATTAAGTCCGGTAGGAGGTAAAACTAATTCTTTGAATGGAAATTATTCATGTCTTGAACTTAAGAAAATTTAGGCACATAAGTGAAGATGTAGTAAACTTAGTGAAACGTAAGTGGGGTGCTCTATATAGTCGGCGGTGGACTCCAAGACTATAGACCCAGTTGGTGGACTGAGGTTGCCCTGTGGGAGACGAATTATTATATTTTAATCCGGGACTATGAGGACGGGTCGGCGGTGGACTCCAAGATCTTGAGTAGTCGGACGGATGGATTCTTTTGTGTTTACCGTCTCCGATGTATATATATATATATACTGGGCTAGAGGGTCACATACGGGACGGTTCGCACGATGTGGAATCTGTTATAACAGCCAGCGGTGGACTCCAAGGCTGGGATTCACATTCGTGGAATAGTCTGAACTTTGTTTTGCTACCGGGTAGTTTTCATGGCGAGGGATCGAGCCCTGTATTGTGAAGAACGTAGGCACTTGCCCTCGGACCTATGTAGTATGGGATGCATAGAATCCGAACAAGTGTGCATTAGTGTCATCCTAGTATAGAAATGTGTGCATTAGGCATTAAGACATGACATACACTTATGTTTAGAATAATCACTTTTGACACTTTACTTGTTCATTCAATCTTTTGTGATTTGTTAAAGTATGAGATCGTTATACTATTCCCGGCATAGAGAGGATAGCCGTGTATAACATTTCGTCAGTTGTAAGTAACTGACGAGCCCACAGATTAACATGCAGGTAAAGGACCATTCATGAAGCTATAAAGTGGATATGCTGATGCTGTTTTATTTTAAAGATGTTGTAAATGTTTTATTGTAAATTTCATTCTTTCGCTGTGTAAAACCAAGTTGTAATTGAACTCTGATGTACTATTGAAAAAGTTTTAAAATTTCCTTGTAAAATTGTACGAAGTGAAGTAAAGATCCTGTGAAATCTCGAATTTATCCTTATTTGAAATTCGGGGTGTTACAGATGGTATCAGAGCATGCTTCACAAGTAGTACAAGTTTATAAGGAACGATAAAAAGGGACGATAAATTTGGGAACAAGCTAAAGGAGTCCTTCTGTCAACCGGGTGTAAACAACCCTAAGCGATACGGTATTTAAGCGTCTTCGGACCACCGCTAGCTGAGAACCGACTCCTACAGCTAACCCAAGTAAATCAGAACTTGATAGACTAAAGATTTGTTTAGGAAGAGTAATAAGATCATTAACTATTGTTTAGAACCCATGACACTTTAGTGAGTTGTTACAATATTATTCCTGTGGACACTAGAGTGTGAGTTTCAGTCTATAGAGATTTAAATGTAAGTGGTTTACATTTGTGTTGCTCTATGCACTGATGTTTTTCTCTCTCTTTTCGATGGCTGGAGTCATCATGATGTTCTCCTTGTATACATTAATATGAGAGTGTATGCGAGCACATTTTCTCCTGGGTATCAGAGTGGCGCAGTAGGAGCGTGGTAGCTTGGACCGTCATTCATGATACCTTACACACTTTCCTCTCAAATTATTTTTGTAGATCATTATCATGGTACTTTCTCCATATTCAATATATAAACTTTTAATAAATATTTTCTTATGTTATTAAATCATTTGAATATTTATTATTTATCTATCTTCCTTAGTCTTGATATTTTAAACTTGTTTTTCAAACTTAAAATTTGTTCTTTTATGTTTGCCCGTTTATATCTACTCTTACTTTACGTATTTTGTCAAGTTGCCGTTTATTAAATTAATATTTCAACAATTATTTTCTTCATTTCTTATTTTGGATTTTTCTTATGAAATTTTCTTATGTGCTCTCATTTTATATGATCTGATTTCTATGATACTATATTATCTTATCCTATATGTTCTTAACAAGATTGAAATTTTTCTACCTATATAAATATGACCTAACATTTGTTTTATTGTCTACACTAGGTACTATTATTATTGCATACTTGTTTTGATTTTTACTATTAATCGCTACTCATTACTTTTTATAGTTTTACACATCTTTAATATAATGTATATACTCACTATTTATACATTATCTTTTCTCAAATTTTAACTGTCTTTACACTCTTAGTTATTACTTATATTTTCCAATGATCTCTATATATATATCATATATTTCAATATTCTTATTATACATATCATTTTACTCCCGTCTAATTACTACATTAATATTTTTGTATATAATTGTTTATGTCTATTGTCCTGATTTGCTATACTATATAGTTATTGTTTTCAATTGTGTTTTCATCTCGTGTATGTGCTTTACACTATTTTGTCCTAATGTTATATTTTCATCACTACAAAATTTTGTATATTCACAAAGTATTTCAACGTATGCTTTCTTTTTTTTTTCAAATCTGTATGTATAATTATTATAATTATCTTACAAACTATTTTATTAATTGGTATACAAAGTCATTTTATGTTCCCATTTATTATTCCAAACTCTTATTCAATGGTCTTGTTTTAAATTGCTAATTAGATTTCGTTTTACAGTTTGCGAATTTTCTACCGTTTATTACATCGATAAATTTTTCTAAATTATCTATTGACTATGTTTTCTTCACCACATTGTTTTCCGAACTATTTCGAAATTAACGACATAATTGACTTTTCCTATTTATCTAATAGCTTACCTAATATTATTTTTGTATGAAAATTTCTCTCAAACTATTCTATCTCTTGTCACATTTCAGTTCTTATGCCATTTTCCTAATTTTCTTGTTCCGTCTTGTAACATCTTAATATTTATAGTTTTCTTATAAAGAGTTTGTCTTGTTTATTGCGTATACTACATTTATTTTTCTTAAATTTAAAGTTTTCAAAATACAAATATTTTCTGTGACATGTACAAAATACAATCTTTACCCTAGCGAGTTCCGGGGACAGAACTACTCTAAGGGGGGGAGAGTGTAACACCCCGCAAAATTGGAAATTACAATTTTGCCCCTGGGTGTTACGCACGCATATTGTGTAATGTATTTCACTACATATTTTGGATTCGTACTATTTATACATTTTTCATATTGATTTCAGTCAACTAAAATATAATATTTCAATCCCTGGGATTTACGTGCTTTTTACGTGTTTTGATGCACGTGTTTCCACCACTACGTATAATATTTTCTATAGGTTTAAATTATTTATTTTTATGTATTTAAATCTATTTTATAAAACGAAAATTTATTTTTCCCTTGTTTTGATTAAAATGCATTTTTTGACTTTCTGCACGTATAATGCACGTGCTTTCTACGTGTTGTGATTTCATCATGAAGTATATGTATATTAGTAAATATAATTTTGGTTATATTGTTTTCGATTATATTTAATAATTTTTCATCAATAAAATTAATTTTCGCATTTGGATATTTTACGTGCGATGCACGTGTTTCCTACGCACGTAGTAATTACATCATAGAATGGATAAATTAATAAATAATTTTTCTTATATTGTATTGAACATTTTTCCGTTGATAAAGTCAATTTTTGTATTTCGGTATTTTACGTGCGACGCACGTGTTTTCGGTAAACGCATTTGTTTTTCAAAATAAATTTCGGAGCGTGTATAACACACGTGATTTTCAAATAATATAAATAGTAGTATATGTATATATATTAGTAGTGTATACATATGTATAAGTTAATATATGGTTAATAGCTTTTGATATAAAAACCAATAGTGTACTTTGCTGTTGATTATGTTTGGAAATGGATTAATTGGGAAAGAGTTGTGTGGGGGCCCACATAAGTGTGGTTGTTTGGTGTTATAGTAATATATGACTATATAGATATATGCAGATTGATAAAGAAGGGTAAAAATGAATTGAGTTTGTATTTGGAATGATGGGGGCCCAACTTGGGTGAGTGAAGCAACAGCATACTTCAGCTCGTGAATGAGAATGTGTAGGGACCGGTTTTCATGAAGAGAGAAAGAGAGAGATTGAATGAGAAGAATTAAGGTTTGAAGAGTGGGGAGGTGGAGAGTTGTAGGTTTAGGAGTTTAGAATTGGAAGGGTTGTAAGAGTTAATTAGGAGAGTTATTAGGGGTGAATATATGCAAAATAAACCCTCCCAAAACCCTATAAATAGAGCCCTACTTTCTTTTTCTCATTGCACCAAAAACATTATAGAAAGAAGAAAAAGAAATAAGTGTAAGAGAAAGAAAAGAGGGAAAGGAAAAAGAAAGATGGTAAGAAAAGAAGTGTTCTCTTGCTTGGAGCTTTTGCTAGGAGGAGAAGAGGACTAGGAGGTGCTTGTGAAGCTAGGAGCAAGAAGGAACCATTCCCTTGTAGTTTTCAACCTTCAAACAAAAGGTGGGTGGTCTCTATATTTTCTAATTCATTGGTTAATCATGCTAGAATATGATTGTATTAAAATAGACCAATTTGATGTGATGTGGGTGTTCTCTTACTCTCTAAATATTGAGAATGTGCTTGTTAATAGAAGTGAATGAGTAGTTTTGATAAAATAGAATAACTATACCATGATTGTGGTGAGATTAATAGTGAATCATGCTATGTTGACAAATAGATTAACATTGTGTTATTGGGTGATTTCATTATTTTCTAGTGTAGGATATGCATACAAAAAGAGTAGTATAAGAAGATATTGTTTGAGAATTATAAGATAAAATTTATGCTAGTATATCATGTTTTGAATGAGGATGATTTTGTTGTGATATCATGCTAATTAAAAAGAAGAACTTCTTTATACCATGAATCATGTTAATGTGATTGCAATTTTTGTATTTGTTGAGTATGTGGGAATTTTAGTGATGAATATTATATGATAAACATGCTTTATGATTTATTGACTAAGAAAGAAGAAAGTAAAATTTTGTTATTATTGACATATGTATATTTTTTATTGTTACATTTGGAAAATAATAATTTAGATTTTGTAAAATTCTTATGATTTGAGACTTGTTGGCATGCTATAAATTCTCAATTTGTATAAGAGAAATTAAACAATTTTTTTTTTATTCAAGTTTTGAGAAATGCAAGTTTATGTGTAAATTGAATTATTACTATGAACAATGTTAGAATACTCGATATGTATGAGAAATTGTTAAAGAATGCTATATTTTGACATATGATTAGAGATATGATGAAAAAGAAAAGAGAAGGAAATATTTTTTTATGAAGTATGTTGACATATGTCAAAAAATACAATTTTTGTATGAAAGGAATTCCTTTGAGACATCCACAATCGATTAAAAGATATGTTTGATTCTTAACACAAATTTTTATTTGTAGGATGTTGGGCATAAACTAGTTTTTAGAAAAGCATGATTTTAATTTTCGAGTTTGAAAAGAAATGTAAATTTTGTAAAGAAAGGAAATAATCTTTTTTTTTAAATGAGATATATGCTAAAAAAATAAGTTTGGACTTGTTGATTATTATTTAAGATTTTCTTTTAGTCCAAAGAGAAGTTTATTCCAATATCCTAAAGGATTGGATTATTGGGTAAACAAGTTTTGTTAAAAAGAAACAATTTCAGAAAAGTATGAACAAAAGTATACAAATACAACTCTTAGACAGAAATCACATTTGGACTTACTGGTTAGCCAGTAAGCACATTTTATAATAGATCTTGGGTTCAAATCTTGATAGTCATCTTTTATATTTTTTTTCTTCATTCAATTAAATTACCAAATCTGTACTAATGTATGAAAGAAATTTCGGTTGCTATATTTGACAAAAGTCCATATGGACTAAATGGCTAGTGGGCTCGAGTTAGGTGCTGGCTATGTTTGCCGTAGGTCTGGGGTTCAAAACCACATTTGTTTTTTTTTGGGGGGGTTTTACTCATGAATGTTTATTTTTAATTGGAATTAAACTTTAGTATTAATATAAAATGAAGTGGAAATATTAAGAGATAGTTTCCTTGTATATTTTTGAAGTATAAAAAGAAATAAAATTTTGAGAATAGCACTTTGTGGTGAAGAAAAGGAAAGTAGTATTTTGTGAATTGATCTTCTAAAAGAAATTACTCTTGTATCTTATTTAAGAAAATTTTATGATGAATTGAAACATTGTGACAACTTAGATTTGTTATAACAATTCATGTGGTGAAATTTGTGTTCTTGAAATGCATGTTTGTTTAAAAAACATGAATCAATAAATAGATGATGAATAGTGTCGAGACTATGTTTATTTCGTGAATAAGTTGAAAGATGAAAATATCTAGGTTTAAGACATGTTTACTAAAGGGTATGTGTACCTATGTTTCATGTACATGAAAGTTTATGATTTAGAGTTAGTAAGACCTCGGTACCAGCATTATTAAAAGAAAAGATTTGAGAAATGATTTGGAGATATGGCCATGGAGCTATCTCGTATTTGTTGATTAAGTCCGGTAGGAGGTAAAACTAATTCTTTGAATGGAAATTATTCATGTCTTGAACTTAAGAAAATTTAGGCACATAAGTGAAGATGTAGTAAACTTAGTGAAACGTAAGTAGGGTGCTCTATATAGTCGGCGGTGGACTCCAAGACTATAGACCCAGTTGGTGGACTGAGGTTGCCCTGTGGGAGACAAATTATTATATTTTAATCCGGGACTATGAGGACGGGTCGGCGGTGGACTCCAAGATCTTGAGTAGTTGGACGGATGGATTCTTTTGTGTTTACCGTCTCCAATGTATATATATATATACTGGGCTAGAGGGTCACATACGGGACGGTTCGCACGATGTGGAATCTGTTATAACAGCCGACGGTGGACTCCAAGGCTGGGATTCACATTCGTGGAATAGTCTGAACTTTGTTTTGCTACCGGGTAGTTTTCATGGCGAGGGATCGAGCCCTGTATTGTGAAGAACGTAGGCACTTGCCCTCGGACCTATATAGTATGGGATGCATAGAATCTGAACAAGTGTGCATTAGTGTCATCCTAGTATAGAAATGTGTGCATTAGGCATTAAGACATGACATACACTTATGTTTAGAATAATCACTTTTGACACTTTACTTGTTCATTCAATCTTTTGTGATTTGTTAAAGTATGAGATCGTTATACTATTCCCGGCATAGAGAGGATAGCCGTGTATAACATTTCGTCAGTTGTAAGTAACTGACGAGCCCACAGATTAACATGCAGGTAAAGGACCATTCATGAAGCTATAAAGTGGATATGCTGATGCTGTTTTATTTTAAAGATGTTGTAAATGTTTTATTGTAAATTTCATTCTTCCGCTGTGTAAAACCAAGTTGTAATTGAACTCTGATGTACTATTGAAAAAGTTTTAAAATTTCCTTGTAAAATTGTACGAAGTGAAGTAAAGATCCAGTGAAATCTTGAATTTATCCTTATGTGAAATTCGGGGTGTTACAAGTTTAGTATGGTGGCATGTTCCCGTGTTTCGACATCGGATAGTGTAATTGGAATCAGAGCACTCTTGTGGAGATTTATCCTGAGGCCTGACCAGGCTTCAAAATAATAGAGTGCCCCTTTAAAGCAGACTGTTTATGACCTGATCCCGTTACCAAAAAGTAGGGTGTTATCAGCGTACTGAAGAATCGTGCACCCTTGATTAGACGCGCTGCTGGCTGCTGTTGTTATCCATCCTTTTCTTCAACAGTTCTCTAGCATACCCCTCAGCACATCCGCTACTATAGTGAATAGAAGTGGTGATAGCGGATCCCTTTGCCGGAGTCCTTTCTTGCAAGGGAACGGCAGCCCCGGCCACCCATTCACCGATATTGCAGTTTTACTAGTATGCAAACACTGCCTAATCCATCTTATCCATTTATTTCCGAATCCCCTTCCTCTGAGAGCTTCCAGCAGGCACTCCCACTCGACGGAATCATATGCTTTTTCAAAGTCCTGTTTTAGGAGGAAGTTCTTGGAGTTGCTCGTATGGCAGCGGTGAATAGCTTGTTCCACGGTGGCCACACAGTCTAGAATACATCTGCTCTTGATGAAATTCGTCTGAGTTTTGCTGACTAAGCTGTCCATTATACTTTCCAGGCGGATGGCCAGGACCTTAGTGATTATCTTAGCCGAGCAGTTTATGAGGCTAATCGGTCTAAAATTCCCCACTTTCGTAGACTCCTCCCGTTTAGATATGAGGACTACTTCGGCAAAATTGAACATGCCCAATCTGAGATTGTTGTTAAAAAATTCATCCATCAGCACCATAATGTCCCCTTTAATTTCTTCCCAGAACACTTGGAAGAACATCATTGGAAAGCCGTCTGGCCCAGGCGACTTGTCTGCTCCCATTTGATTGATGGCCTTTTTTACTTCCTCTTCCGAGAAATGAGCTTCCAAAGTGGATAGTGCTTGCGTTGAATCGTTCTGGTATGCCTGCTAGTAATCATCCCTAAGTGGGATCCTGAAGTCATTTTTCTTCCCAAAGAGGTCTTTATAGTAAGCTTGAAAGGTTGTGGAAATCACATTTTCGTCTTGCGATATCCCGGTGTCCGTCTGTATTGACAGAATTAGGTTGGACTTGCGTCTTGCGCTTGCCACTCGGTGGAAGTAGACCGTATTCCCGTCTCCCTCTTTGAACCACGAAATCCTTGACCTTTGTTGCCATTTGATTTCTTCCAACTTATAAAGATTGGCAATATTCTCTCGGAGTTCTAGTAGCATGTTTCTTTCAGCTTGTGACAGGACTCTCGTTTCTTCCAACGTTTCTAGTTCATCAATTCCTTCCAAAAAGGCATCCTTTGCATGCCAGATGGTCGAAAATCTAGACCGATTTCATCTACGCAGCTGCTTTTTCAATCTGCAAATTTTTTCACACCATCGGGCTGCAACGTCCGTACAAGTAGTTGGGAGTGCCCAGTTTTCCATCACCATGTGGTGAAACCCCTGAATTTCTAGCTAGACCTTTTTAAATCTGAATTTCCTAGGCCTTTGAGCTCCCAGTACCCCTGTATCAAGTAGGATCGGAGTATGATCTGACGTAGGTCTAGGGATCAATCTGGCGGTTGCTAATGGAAACTTAGCCTCCCAATTCATCGATACTAGTATCCTGTCCAATTTGGCCATGATCGAAGCAGCCTGCATGTTAGACCATGTGAATAGTCTATCATTAATTGGGATATCTATGAGCTCTAGTTCCGTGATCACCCTATTGAACTCTTCTATGTGCCTGTTGCTGGAACCTCTTTCCTTGTGCTCGAAGGCAAATCTAGTAATATTGAAGTCCCCCCAATAATCCAGGCTCCCGACCACCGGTGTCGAATATCGACAAGCTCATGCCAGAAGGCATCACGATCTGTAGCCACATTCGGTCCATAAACGACAGTGACTGTCTGCACCCAATTATCAGATTGTCGTTTCAGTCGGATAGTCAGGGAAAACGTTCCAGTGTAAACCTCGGTACAAGTGAGAGTGTCCGAGTTGAACCCAATAGCAATTCCCCCCGAGGCTCTTGCGGACGGGCGTAGCACCCATTCCTTGATTCTGTTGCCCCCTATCCTTTTGAGTTTGGCCCCATGCACAAGTTTGGTCTCCTGTAATCTTACCACTTCCGCCTTGGAGTTGTTAATGACATCGCTAACCATATCTCTTTTTCCCCTATCCCCCAGCCCCCTCACATTCTAGAATAGTGTATTCATTGGGGGATCATGTCTGGGTCGACCATGGGTGTGGGTGTGGGACAGGTTTCAACTTCACAGACCTCTATCAACCCATAGGTAGCTCCTAGTTCTTTATGACAACTAGATTTAACCCTTTCAGTTTCCCAACCCCTAATTTTATTGAGAAGTAAAGCATTACGTTCTGTGTCACACACCTCCAAACCACAGGTTTTAGCTAGGAAAAAAACTTCAGAGTCTGACATGAAATTTAATATAGAAGCTAAAAAATTTCTCGTACCTCCGTCGTCGAATTTTGCAGCTTTTGCTACCGCTGCTACCTCCAGATAGTCATCCAAGGACTCCACATGAGCCCTCTTAGGCGACCGCTGCACTCTGAACCCAACTGTCCTATGAGATAAAACAATACTGTCTCCCGGTGCTGACTCTTGAAGTGTGGCCAAGACTATCTCTAGCGAGATCTCCCTTTGTGTATCAGCAATAAACTCTAGATCCTCTGACTCCTCGTTTGTAAATGAGAAATCTTCATCCAGATTTAACCGCCCTTCCAGGTCCTCATCACTATCTGCTGATTTTCCAGTTGTAGAGTAGACTCTCTCATTGTGGACTCCTCATTGAGCCCACAGATTACCGATGACTCTTCAAGAATAGCGGAGTTTCCTGTGGCGGACCCCTCGATGGGCCCACTACCCGTCTGATTGCATAAAATTAAAGTGTTACATGTCTCAGGGGCTAAAATAAATGTTTTGGGCCCTTCTTTAGGCCCATTAATGCCTATAAAACTCTTATAAACAAGCCCACCCACTTGAGAAGCATCTGCTTTGCTTCTATCGGCTCCTCTGCGGTGTAAGTTACCGCTAGTCTCGAGAACCGAGAGATCAACTCTTTTACTAAGGGCAGTACGCTCACCCCCCCCCCCCCCCCGGCCACATGGCATTACCAGAATGGTTGGCATAGCGGCAGCTGCAGGCCGCGTGGGTTTCGATGTTTTGGGCATTGTGACCACAGCGTTGAGTGCCAAATCGAACTTTTCTTTCTCCTTAAGTTTCAAAGCAGAGGGGGTTTCTCCTTCTTCGTTGGCTTCTTTACCATTTGTGGGTTTCCTCAAAGCTTAAGCGGCAGAGGCCCCTTTCTTCTCGCTCTCCTTTGATCTATCTTCTCTGTGAACGAGCAGCTCTGTGCTCGTCGCTTTCCCCAAAATGGTCTCTGTATCCTATCGCCCTTGACCCAAAGAAGCCACCTTTTTCCTTTCTGGTGCTTTCCAAACCTTTTCTACCCACTCCCTGGCGAATGGCGCTTTCTCGCTTGACATCTTTCCCAAGCTGGCACTGTCCCTCACCAGCTCTTGTCCCCAAGCATGCATGTTGTTACGGAGTTGATATTTGCCATTTTTAGGGCCTGCAAGCCCTGTCCCCCCTCTCTACTCCACCACATGTCCCTCTTCGCCTGCATGCCTCGTTTGACCACTTTGCAGCGATTGATTGCCGTTTTGAGCTATCTGCTGCTCCCCTTTTTTCTGATTTACCCCTGATACTGTGGAGTTTACCAAATCTGGATGTGGGTCATCTTGGCCGTTGGATACCTTGTTCTGGCTTCGTGCTCGACCATCGGCGTCCCGCCCTGATCCCTGCCTCTCTGATCCCTCTGCCGTAGGCTCCCGGCAAGCTTCCATCTCTCTCGTAGCCTTGATCACCTCTCGATGGGCCCGCTCCACTTCGTGTGTCCCGTCTATGGTGAGCTCCCATGTTGGCGAAGCCACTTGTTTGTAGCTATGGCCATCTCTGAGAGAGGATGGAGGCGA
This sequence comes from Hemerocallis citrina, assembly GCA_017893485.1. NCBI lineage: Eukaryota > Viridiplantae > Streptophyta > Magnoliopsida > Asparagales > Asphodelaceae > Hemerocallis > Hemerocallis citrina. The sequence goes on from CM030361.1 coordinate 150,169,064, forward strand.
AGGGGACGTGATGGAGGTGGGTTCCGTCTCCCTATCTGCGCACTTGTCGAGGACAAAGCAGAGGAGATAGGACTCCTCATAGGAGAAGACTTTTGCGAATCTTGGCATTAAGGCGATGTCCCTAATTATGATCAGTACCCTAGCCGATACTATCTCCGATCGGCGAACGGTTTTCTCGTCGACTTCTTCCACTGTGCCGAAGTCTGAGACTATCTCTTGTAAAGCCTCCTTTTTCCAAAAATGCAAGGGTACGTTATGAATCATACCCAGTATCTATCCCCCTAAGGTCGCTCAGCACCAAAGTTTGGTGACCAAGCTTTAAAGTCCATCATGAAATGCCCAAAGTACACCATTGCCATACCAGTGACCTCTATCATCTTTTGTGGCGAATGGAATGAAATAAAAAACTGGAGGGGACACATTCTCTTGACAACCCAGTCATGGTGCGCTTTCATTGGCCATCTCGCTTTCAAAGCTTGGAGAACATGGGCCTCCGATGGCCGTCCTTTTGTCACGCGTGCCACAACGCACCCTTGACTAAGCCATTTTTTCTCATTTTTTATTGTGGCGAGGCTATTTGCAAGCTTAATCGTTGCTGGGTTGTCAGACGATCTACCCCTGTGTACTCGCCGCTCTTCGTACTCCATATCGTTATGCTAGCTACTCTCTATATTCCAACATAGTAGTATAAGGTATTCTCTCTTTATTTTTTTTATTGTTCCTTATATAATATAAATAGATTTAAATTTTTGAGATAAATGTCGTGTTATTCTTAAATATTTATTCATTTATTAAGAGAAATTTAATTTTATTATTGTCGCTTCATATTTTTAAAAGTCTACTAATTACATAGAATAGTAAGTATGACATTTTACAAGTTTCATGGTTATCAAGTATTGTAACTTAAGTCATAATCTTTTTTTTTCCTTTTCCAAGGTCCAAATATATAGTTGATATTGGTAAAAAAAACAGAGCCACTACATCGCGACACGCATCTCAAAGCTTTTCAAAGGCGGAACAGTAATTTTCAGCAACAACAGGCCTACAAGAAGAGCATGGGCCATCTCTATACCAATCATGCTCAATCATGCCTACTATTAAGGCTTACATACAGTCCAAGAAAGAGTAATTTCCAGCTAATTAGGTCTGTCAATCAAATTCCCCATCTAAAACATGATTATTAACTAATTCTATTTAATCACGATGAGAATCTCCTGTTTAAAGTTAAAGATACTGTTTCAGGTCTATATTTTCGAACTAACATATAGCCTATAGATACTCTCCTGCCTGAATAATCAATAATTTTTACTAAAAATCGAATCTCCTTTCTGAGTTACTAATTTGACCGTCAGAGGGTTTTTCACCCAGACCACCTCCGGTGTTTAGACTTTGTGCAGGTTCGTAGGACGTTTTCAATTGTCCAGATTCAAGGCCAGACTTTCTCAACCATTCAAATTCAGATTCAGATCGAGGAGTCTTCAGCCATCCGATCGACGGTACAGATCTTTAGCTTTCCTCATAAAAAAGAACTTATCATCATATTGTTCCCACACCACAAAAAAATAGCAATACATTGGCTCCGTCTGTGGTGAAGCACAAATCTACCTCTCCGATCAAATCTCGCCGATAAGAAATCACTTTCTTCCATGCCTCTAACAAGAAAGACGAAGACGTCAGTTACCGCCCACCGCCAAGGGGTCCTCCTCCTCCGTCGTTCCAACCCCCTCATCTTAGTCTTCGTCCTCTTCATGGTCGCCGCCTCCAGAACAACCTTCTATCGTTGCCGGCACCGTGCACAGGTACCTCACCATCAGAGCTACCATCTTCCACTTGTTAGGGTTATATACTGAAAGCATCACTTTTGTATTAACTTTATTTCCTTTTTTTTTTGAATGAGAATCATATGGGCATATGTTTGCATATTGTGTTTATTATAATATTAATGCAAGTATCTGATATTCTATAAGGTTGATAATATCGTGTGAGGAGACACACAGAAGATCATATTATCAGTTCCCTATGGAATATATAAATAGTTTACAACCTAGACGGACTTGGACAATCCATTGGAAAGGTTGTAGTGTAATCTGGTATTAGTCTATCTTGACTATAGGTTTACACTAGTACACTTTGTGTGCATTGAACAGGACCACTTGAGGTTGTTCTCTTTGTACTGACTACAAAAGAGAACAAACAACTCTGTTATTATGGATGCTTATGATCTTAATCCAGATATAATAACAGACATGTATATGCAGTGTGCATTACTTTGACTCATAAAAGAGTGAGATTCATTATGGATCAACAACCTCTATGAATTGGGTAATAGCATTGTATGTATGATGGGCTGTTGATTGTAAAAGGAATCCATGTCCCGATACGTCGGGTTGATGATGTCCCCTTAAGGAGCTCATAAGGATTGTCATGTAAACCCTGCAGGTGGATTACATCTGACATGACAAATAAAGTTGAGTGGTACTACTTAAGGATAAAAGATGTTGATCAATATAGTTGTCAGTAACTTAATTTGATCGACGGACATTCGATATCTTAACATGGGGAGCTGAACGAGCATATAATAAAAGGAGCCCATAAATATAATTTGGGATTAGGAAGGTAGTGCAATAATAGCTCTTTAGTGGACCGAGCTATTGTTAATGGGCCTGAGTTGTGTGTTCGGGCTGAACACGGGATACCCAGATTCGTTAGGAGACCTAACCCTAATTTCTCCTCATGGTCCCTGCCGTAGCCTTATATATATATCCTCTATTCTCTGGCCATCATATCTTTATCAGAGATAAGAAGTTTTCTCTAAATTCGTGATTCACGTAGGGAGAGAAAGAGATGTCAGCCAAGGAGAAGAAAGGTTGGTAGACCGTCGCCCACACGACGTCCAACCCGAGGAAGGAATACGTGTAGAAAATCTTGGGGTCGCTGACTGCTCGAGGTTGCTAGAAACTATCGTCTTCTTCTCATCGCAGGTATAATTCGTGAACCCTAGATTCCGCTATAAAGGGTTAGATCACGTATTAAATCTGTTAAGCTTTTATGATCGATACGCACACCAATCCGTGGTCCTGGGAATCATCGCAGTTCCATCAATTGGTATCAGAGCCGGTATTGGATCTGCGTATTGATTGTTACATCCATGTTGTCCAATAAAACTTGCATTGTATGATAGTCGGTAGATGTAGATCTGTTCTAACTCGGTTTTGCAGGCATCATAGATCCAACTATTATGGTCTAATGCATGTTTTGTTTGTGTTGTTGTTGTTTTGTGGATGTAATTAATATCACGAGGGTTGATCATGCTTATAATTTTAATTTTTCAATCTAGATTATGTGTGAACTCCTTCGGGAGGCATAGGATTGATGTAATTTTAATTTTTTTTTTCGATCGATCGTGATGGCGGTGGTGGCTGTTTCTGACGCCGGAGGATATGCTGTTTTTAGGCAGTCCGGAGATCGACAGATGGTTTTCGATGAAGAAATCGGCAGCCAAACCTTTTAAAAAAAAATCGGGGCGCTGCCCCGAACCCAGCGACCTGACCGGGCAGGTCGAACCCCGGATAACTCTGCGCAGGATTTGGGATTCGCACAGTCGGGGAAGAATCAAGAAAGATGGCCATAATAGTTGGATATTTATTTTCAAATTTATTGCCATTATTGCTTATTCTGATTATGCATGTTTATTATTTTGTGATTTTTTTTAAAAAACTAGGATCACATTAATAATGGACAACATGGACATAAATTAACTAGTAGAAAAACCCTCATTGTTAAATAACTAAGTGGGAGAGGAAATTCATTTAACATGAATCTCACGGTCTCCATTGCTGGTTTGTAGATGATATAATTATACTTGTGTGTTGGCTTTAGTGCTTTGCTCCATATTGGATGAGTATAATTATGGATCACCAGTACAAACTTCCTTAGGGATAATTGTAGAAAGTTACCTAGTATGTGTTCACTTCTCCATCTGAAGGAACTCAATACAAGATAATGGACTTAGTATTAAGCAATGGTATACACTTAGATATAAATAATGGTATCCTCCCCATCGGAGTCACTGCTATTATTTGTAGGACCAGAGCAAGACCAACAGATTAATTTTATTTGTCATAAAGTTGTGTTGACATGATAGTAAAATTAATAGGAAAAACCTACTTGAACAAGTATTGAATTTGTATACGTCCACACTATCGTGGCATGCTAAATTCATGGTGTTTAAGGTATTGGTGAATTTTTTTTATTGTTTTGAGGGAATCAATATTTAATTATGTTGCCGCTAAATTCGGTGTGGGGGCAAACAGATGAATTTGTGAGTTCTTGGGGAAACTGAATAGGAGAACCTGTATACCTGTTCCGTTGAACTCTGATCGTCGCTCCCGCCGTGCACCTGCAAAAAGTGCGAGACACCGGGGTTGTTCCCGGCGACGCACCCTCCGACGCTCAAGTCAGTAACCAGAAATGATTATGAAAGAGCGTTTAACTAGAAAAAGATTGATTACCTCTTAATGGAGATGGGTGGGGGGTATTTATAGGCGTCTTAGAGAACAATTTAGGGATGTAATCCGCGTAGTCTGATATAGAATAATCTCCTTGTAAACAGATTGGGAAAGTAATCTGATATGATATATTCTGGTAATCAGATAAGGAATTTTAATCCCTAAATCCCAGTGTAAAGATTGATGTGAATCAGGGCCGTTGATTTAGATCTAATCAGGGACCTTGATTGTGTCTTGCCGGATCGAGTTGGTAGCGGGTTGAAACCCGTGCCCAGCTGAGGTGGATCCGTTTGCGGGTTATTGGATCTGTGAGAAGGAGACCCAGTACCCGCTTCGGACCCGTTTGCATGTGAAATTACCATCTCGCCCCTGAGCTGTAGGATTCGTGCCCCATTTGGACGGTCTCGGTTGAACCCCTGGTTTTGGCCACATCACGAGCCCCCCACTCCTAAAGGCTGAGGGTGGTCAGTCTTTGAGGAGTAGTTTGACTAACTCAGTGGTCGGTGGAACTGTATCGCAGTCCGAATGGGTGATTTTTGAATCCTGGAGCACGGGGGTAGGCTAGTTCCTCCTTCTTTGATGCTCCGAAGCTGTGTCGAGTTTTCATCTATTTTTCCGGATGATTTATTTAATTTTGCGATGTGTTGGCTAATTGTTCGGGGGCTTTAACTGCATATTCTAGGTAATAATTGCTCGTTCGGTGGCTTAGAAGTATTCCCCGAATTTTTAATTATTTCCTGGAATTTTTAGCTAATTTTCCCGAATTTTTAGCGATTTTTCGCAATTTTTTAAATAAATAAACCGATTTAAATAAATAAAAATCAATTTTTAATACCTATTTATGGCGTGGCGTCATCTGGGCCTCCGATCAAGGCGGAGCGCGAGTTTCGGAACGATCAGACGCCTCCTGCTCCTCGGAGGGATTTTTCCCAAAAACGAGGGTCGGCACTCCGTCACCCCGGCCCGGATGCGTTGCGCCGCGGCTTGAGGGGTCGGCGACTTGGTTCGAATGGTCGGTACCTCGGTTCGGATCATCCGAGGTACGTGGCATCATCTAGGCCGTCCATCTTTAGCGGGGATCCCCATAAAACGCTATCTTGTCGTTTTGTGGACGTGGCAAGATCAGGGACGTCCATCATGACGAGCGCGCTTTCCTACGAGATCCAACGGCTCCTGAGGGTCGGAAGGATTTTTTCCCAAAAACGAGGGTCGGTACCCCAGCACCACGGCCCGGATGCGTAGCGCCGCGGCTAGGGGGGTCGGCGACCCGGTTGGAAGGGTCGGTGCCTCGGTTCGGAGCATCCGAGGTACGTGGCATCATCTAGGCCGTCCATCTTTGGCGTGGATCCCCATAAAACGCTATCTTGTCGTTTTGTGGACGTGGCAAGATCAGGGACGTCCATCATGACGAGCGCGCTTTCCTACGAGATCCAACGGCTCCTGAGGGTCGGAAGGATTTTTTCCCAAAAACGAGGGTCGGTACCCCAGCACCACGGCCCGGATGCGTAGCGCCGCGGCTAGGGGGGTCGGCGACCCGGTTGGAAGGGTCGGTGCCTCGGTTCGGAGCATCCGAGGTACGTGGCATCATCTAGGCCGTCCATCTTTGGCGTGGATCCCCATAAAACGCTATCTTGTCGTTTTGTGGACGTGGCAAGATCAGGGACGTCCATCATGACGAGCGCGCTTTCCTACGAGACCCAACGGCTCCTGAGGGTCGGAAGGATTTTTTCCCAAAAACGAGGGTCGGTACCCCAGCACCACGGCCCGGATGCGTAGCGCCGCGGCTAGGGGGGTCGGCGACCCGGTTGGAAGGGTCGGTGCCTCGGTTCGGAGCATCCGAGGTACGTGGCATCATCTAGGCCGTCCATCTTTAGCGTGGATACCATAGAACGCTATCTTGTCGTTTTGTGGACGTGGCAAGATCTGGGCCGTTTATCTTGGCACGCATCACTAGGATGGGGTTCAGATCACGAGAAAACGCTATCTTGTCGTTTTGTGGGCGTGGCGCAATCTGAACCGTTCATCAGATTCTGACGCGAATTTTGGAGAGATCCGACGGTGATTTTGACTCGGGAGAATTTTTTACCAAAAACGAGGGTCGGTATCTCGTCACCTCGGTCTGCATACCTCGCGCTGCTTGCCGGGGAGTGGGCTGAATGTTTTCGGGCCAACCCGGTGGTTCGGTCACTGAGCATTTCGTTCGATAGCTCGGCTCGTTAGACTGGTGGCCGAGTCGCAACTTGTGTTTTTTTTTTTTTTTTTTGGGGAGTTCCGCCATCCCTCTCATACCGCCGCCTCTTTCTTGCAGGGCGTTTGGGATTCTTAGTGGGCCTTTGGGATTCCCAAGGAGGCCCGTTATCAGTTGAGGTTATAAGTTACCATTCCTTCACCCCTGAGCTCATTTCTCACTTTTCACTCTACGAATTTACTTTTGTTCTCTAAGTCTTCTGCTAGCGGCGCTCTTGCTCCACGGTGCTGTCGTTAGCTGTCGCGTGGGCCAGGCGATTTCCGGCGAGCATTCTCCGACCGTGAACGTCACTTCAAAGGTTAGTTTGTCTTTGCCTTAGTTTTTTCAAGAGATGTCAAGGGTCAGCTCGGGTAGTGGTGCCTCGTCCTCGGGCGGTGATGGCGCCGGGGAGAGGAGTAGGGCGGAAGCTCGCAGGAAGGGGAAGCAGATGGCCGAACCGCTGGCTGCCGAGTCGAGGATCGGGAAGAAGAGGAGGACGGGGGAGACCCCGCCCCCCATAGTGGGGGTGATTGTGGAGAACCCGAAACGAGCTCCCGAGATAGGACAATATCCTTCCGTCCTGTCCGGGCATTCGGGAGTCAGGCAGTACGAGGGTGATCTTCTGGAGAAAGCGGTCTACGGAAAGTCGAAGATCGTCGAGGAGCCTAGTCCGTTCCATCCCTCCGAAGCCGACGAGCTCACTTCGTCGTTGACTGAGAAGGATCTTCTTCGGATCAGGAAGGCCTTCGCTATCCCGTCGGAGTACAAGCTGATGGTCGCTGGCCCCGGGGTGCGAGCAAACACTAAGTTGCCTTCGTCGGACATGTGCATGTTTGACGTCGACTCCTTGAACGCGGGACTGCGTTTTCCGCTGCACCCTTTCGTACTTCAGATCCTCGGTTGGTATTGTCTCGCCCCTACTCAGTTCAGTCCAAACACTTGGCGTCATGTGAACGCATTCTTGCTTCAGTGCCACCGAGCCGAGGTAGCGCCGGATCTGTCAGTTTTCCGGGGCCTCTATCGGATAAACAGGCAACACCAGACGGAGTACCGGTACTATTTGGGGCCGAGGAGAGGTGTTAAGATTGTAGAGAATCCCGACTCTCTTAAGGGTTGGAGGGAGAAGTATTTTATCGTAAGGGGTGAAGCGATTTGGCACATTCCGTCCCGGTGGAAGGTGGAAGTGCCGAAATTTGCGCGGAGCGACCCCGCACTATCTGAGGCCGAGGAGGAGGTAGCGAGGAGGATCACGGCTCTTCCGGTACTGAGTTGGAGGGAGTTGACCGAAGAGGTGTTGTTCGGGTCCGGACTAAGCCCCATCGACCCGAGTACGCTCTTGACATCTCATTCATTTTTTTTCTAAGTCTTCAATTCGTCTGTCTTGATTCGGTTTTCTCCCCCCCTTTTTTTTTGTTGATGCAGAGTCGATGAAGATTGACTTTAAAGCTATGATGGCCGATAGGTCCAAGCTGACCGGGACCAAAAAGAGGAAGAGGGCGGCCGAAGGTGCGTCTTCGGGTGCTCGGCCCGCGGCCGCCACTAACGTTGCTCCGCCTCCCCCGGCTACCGAGGTGCCTTCGGAGGTAGTGGTGGTGGAGGAGACCTCGGCCCCTGTCGCCCCGTCTGTGAACGAGGGTGTCTTTGATGTCAATGCGGCGCTGGCGCTCGAGTTTCCCCCATTGACTCGGGATGCCGAGGAAATCCTGACCGAGCAGCACAAGCAGTTGTTTGTGCCGAACTGGCTGGTGAGGAATCATGATGGTTTCCTCGGCAACTCGCAGATGTCAATGCAGGTCGTCAAACACTTGGCGACCCCGAAGGATAAGGCCGCGCTGAATGCGGGGAGGGTCGGCGACGACACTTACGAAGTCGCCCGGGGACTTGTTTCGGTAAGTGTTCGCAAATTTCTTCAAGTTTGTTACTCGGCGCGTACTTCGTACTTATCGTTGTCTTCGTAGGCCACCGTTCACTTCGGCCATCTCATGGAGGCGTTCGCCGCACAGGAGAAGGAGCTGAAGTCCGCCAGCGAGAAAGATAGGCTGGCGAAGGTCCGGGCGGTCAAGGATCTCGAGGCCGAGCAGAGGCGGGCCGAGGCTCTGGACGTTCGGGTGGCCGACCTTACTGCCGACCTGAAGAAAGCGAAGGAGGGCCTCGAAGCGGAGTCCGCCAAAGCCGCCAAGGCCGCTCAAGAACTCGCTGCGGCATTGAAGTCCTTGGCCGACGAGAAGGCGGAGAGGGAAGCGCAGGCCGCGAGGATCAGGGCGGAGGTTGAAGCCGAGATTGAGGCAGAGGCGAAGAAACATATGGCTGAGAACATGGAGCGATCCTACCAGACGGCCCTGGACCACGTCCAGGCTCGTGTCCCCGGCTTCGAGCGAGTCGGCTATCGACTGTGGCCCGGGTCGCCCGTGGACGACGAGGAGGGGGATGACGAGGACGAGGTCGAAGGCGAAGACGGAGGGGGAGAGGATGACCCGGCTAAGGGAGAGATCGAGGGGCCGCCCGTCGATGCGTCCGGGGTGGGAGCGGAGACGCAGGTGGACCCTTGATTCTTTCGTTAATCTTTTTGTAGTTTCTGTTCTGCTTTTTCTTCCGAGCTTTGTAACGCCTTTTGCGGACTGGCCACCGCTTTTTGATAAATGAAAAAACGTTTTGTCTTTGAAATTGTCTAAGTGTTTGGTTCGGTCGTAGGATAGGCCCCCGTCACTACGATGGCTCGGCGACAAGTAGAGCTGTTCCACCTATCTCTCGTGAAACGCCTTGAGGGCGAGATCGACCTGACGAGGAGGATGCTGTACAATATGGAGATGAAGAACGGGGATCTGTTGGCTGAAGTGTGCCACTTGCGGATAGCCGAAGCCGAGCTATTTGCTAAGGAAGAAGAATTGGCTTCTGTTTTGGCCGAACGAGATGAGCTCGTGAAGAAGGTCGAGCATTTGCAAAGGGTGACAGTCGACAAGAGTATCGAGGTGACCCATCTGCGTCGTGTCATATCTGACAGCGCCGAATACCCTGGATCGGCGAAGCTTCCTCGGTTCAAAATTGTCGTGAGGGACGAGGCGCTGAAGGACCGGATCGTCGAATTGGAGGAGGAGGTCGCTCAGCTCAAGCCTCAGCCGGTGAGGGCCAACGTCCGGAGCACCTCGTGTACCCGCGAAGAGATCGAGCGAGGTATCACGTTCTACCAAGCGGCGACCCGGACTCCTATCATCGGGGCGTCAGCCGCCGACGCACAAAGTGGTGTGGCGGTGTCTTCAAGTGGTGCTTCGGTTGGGGCGACTGTGAGGCTCAGCGGCGAAGGGGCGTCCCGGTTCGTCGGCCTGGAGTCGAGCTCGGAGGCCAAGAAGCGCCGACCCAAAGTGTCGTTGAACCGGAGTGTCCCCCTTCCTCGGAGGAAATGAGCGGGTCATGCCTTCTAATATTTCTGTTGAACTCGCTGTAGTAATCTTTTTGTAAAACTCGTCCAAGTCATTAATAAAATTGGGGTTGATTTATCCGAAGTGTCTTCTATTGGCTATTCGTCGAGTCTTTTGTCGCAACTCTGATCCTGTCGCTCGGCTATTGACGCCGCGCGACGTGGGGTGTCCACAACCGTTGGATGGTGGCACGAATCCAGAGGCAGGCACAAGTCCCAAGAAAACGTTATCTTGTCGTTTTGTGGGCACGTGGCACAACTGGATCCACTCATCACGCTCTGGCACACAATTTGAGAGGATCTAACGGCGAGTTGACCTCGGGGTGATTTTTTTCCCAAAACGAGGGTCGGTACCTCGTCAGCTCGGCTCAGTTTACGGTCGGGACGGGTTCCGGACCGTTTAAGGACGAGTCGGAGAGATAGAGTCGAGCCATAGGAAAGATCCGGTTGTTAGATTAGTTTAAGGGATGCAGGAGCAGTTTCGAATGGCGAGCTACTTCTAGTCCGCTTAGGAGCGGATTTGCGAAGCAAAATCGAGCCAAGTGTTGGACTCCGATCCATTCAACGGCTGCAGGAGCAATTTCGAACGGCGATCTGCCCCCGGCCCGTCTGAAGACGGGCCGAGTAGGAAGAGTCGAGCCGAGTGCTGGACTCCGAACCATTGTGTGATAAGTTTAAGAGATGCAGGAGCAGTTTCGAATGGCGAGCTACTTCTAGTCCGCTTAGGAGCGGATTTGCGAAGCAAAATCGAGCCAAGTGTTGGACTCCGATCCATTCAACGGCTGCGGGAGCAATTTCGAACGGCGATCTGCCCCCGGCCCGTCTGAAGACGGGCCGAGCAGGAAGAGTCGAGCCGAGTGCTGGACTCCGAACCATTGTGTGATAAGTTTAAGAGATGCAGGAGCAGTTTCGAATGGCGAGCTACTTCTAGTCCGCTTAGGAGCGGATTTGCGAAGCAAAATCGAGCCAAGTGTTGGACTCCGATCCATTCAACGGCTGCGGGAGCAATTTCGAACGGCGATCTGCCCCCGGCCCGTCTGAAGACGGGCCGAGCAGGAAGAGTCGAGCCGAGTGCTGGACTCCGAACCATTGTGTGATAAGGGAATTAGAGGCGGAGGTACGCGATAATGTAAAGAAAAACTTTATTTATTTATTAATATCTAATGGTCGGCTGCTTCTAAAGTTGCTAGCCGTTTATTACAATGAAAAAGAACAAAGGAAAAATTACTAGTAGCAGGAGTGGCGGCCCGACATCTCGAGTTACTTAGATAGGCGGGGTTGCCTTCTCTAGGTATTTCAAAAGATGGTCGGCGTTCCAAGTCCTGGGAATTTCTCTACCCTCAAGGTCTTCTAGCTTGTACGCACCGGGTCGGATCACTTTGGATACTTTGTACGGTCCCTCCCAATTTGGGGCCAATTTGCTCTTCTGTCCGGGGAACGAAATGGCCAGCTTTCGGAGGACCAGGTCCCCCTCTTTCAAGTCGGTTGGGCGGACCCGTTTGTTGTAGGCGAGTTCGATTCTTCTTCGGTAACTTTGCTGCCGTATGGCTGCTCTTTCCCGAATCTCGTCTATCAAATCTAGGCTCGTTCTGAGCCCCCCAGCATTCTGTTCTTCTTCGAAGGCAATCAGGCGAGGAGAGGGTATTCCAACTTCTAGTGGGATGAGGGCCTCGGACCCATAGGTGAGATTGAACGGACTCTCGCCTGTCGGGGTCCGCTTCGTGGTTCGGTAATTCCACAACACATTGGGCAGCTGATCGACCCACAATCCCTTGGAGCACTTGTCGAGTCTCTTCTTGATGCCGGAGAGGATCTGTCGGTTGGCATTCTCGGCTTGGCCATTTGACTGGGGATGAGAGACTGAGGAGAAGCGGTGCTGTATAGCTAGGTCTTGACATAAGGCTCGGAAGGCAGCTCCAGCGAACTGCGTACCGTTATCTGTAACTACGACTCGGGGAACACCGAAACGGCAGATTACATTTTTCCAGAAGAATTGAACGACTCTATGTTCGGTAATTGTAGCCAAGGGCTCGGCCTCTACCCATTTTGAGAAATAGTCGACTGCCACGACTAGGAACTTTAATTGCCCGGGGGCCGGTGGAAATGGCCCAAGTAAGTCCATCCCCCACATTGCAAAGGGGATCGGGCTTGATAGGGAGGAGAGTGGTGCTTGTGGAAGGCGTCGGATGTCGGAATACTTCTGGCAGGATGCGCATTGCCGAACGTGTTGTTCGGCGTCCCGCAGGAGAGTGGGCCAGTAATACCCGTAGTTTAACACTTTGCGCGCCAAGGCTCTGGAGCCGGAGTGGGCTCCGCCGATGCCCTCATGGAGCTCTTGCAGGGCGTAGTCGGCTTGTCTGGGGGAGAGGCATCTAAGGTAGGGTCGACCATCCACCTGGGTGAAGGAGCGCTTATACAGAACGTCTTCGACGAGTAGGTAACGCTCGGCTCGGGTCCTTATCTTTCGGGCTTCCTTCGGATCCCTTGGGAGTAGTCCGTCTCTTAAAAACTCGATGAGGGGCTTCATCCAATTATCTTCGGGGGGAAGTGGCAGTGTTTCGACGGAGTTGAAAACCTCGTCCTCTATGCTTGGCTTGAGGAGGACTTCTATCAGAACAGTTTGTTCGAGGCCTTGCAGGGATGAGGAAGCTAATTTGGACAGGGCGTCGGCCTGGGCATTTTCCTCTCTGGGGATTCTTCGGATGAGGGCCTCGTCGAAGAGCGCCATGAGGCTCTTCACTTTGGCCAAGTACTTTACCATTCTGTCATCGCGGGCTTCATATTCGCCGAGGACCTGGTTGACGACCAACTGAGAGTCGCTGAAGATCTGCAGGCGCCGCGCTCCTGCGTTTCGGGCCATCCCGAGGCCGGCTATGAGTGCCTCGTATTCGGCTTCGTTATTCGAGGCTTTAAAGTTTATCCGGAGGGAATATTGAAGGACAAAGTCGTCTGGGCCCGCCAAGATGACCCCAGCCCCGCTCCCCTCGTTGCAAGAGGATCCATCGACATATACAGACCAGATAGGCGGTCCCTTCGTCGTTTGCTCGGAGTCGGGGATAGTCGTTTCAACTATGAATTCGGCCAGCGCCTGCGCCTTGATTGCGGTCCGAGGCTGATAAGTAATATCATGTTGGCTCAGCTCGATCGACCACTTCATGAGGCGGCCGGAAGTCTCTGGCTTGTGAAGGATCTGTTTCAACGGCTGGTCGGTAAGAACGACCACCGAATGAGACTGGAAGTATGGCCGAAGCTTTCTTGCAGCCATTATCAGGGCGTAGGCTATTTTCTCAATTTTCGGGTACCGGAGCTCGGCGTCCCGGAGCACTTTGCTGACGTAGTAAATGGGCTTTTGAGTTCTTTCTTCTTCCCTGACTAAGACCGCACTTAGTGTCTGTTCCGAGGCTGCCAAGTAGAGGTAGAGGGGCTCGCCCGGTATGGGTTTGCTGAGAAGGGGCGGATTGACGAGGTAAGCTTTAAGCTGGTCGAAGGAATCTTGTTGTGGCTGCCCCCACTCGAACCCCTTAGTCCCCCTCAGGGCTTTGAAGAACGGGAGGCATTTCTCCCCGGACTTCGACAAAAAGCGCCCAATGGCGGCTAATCGACCCGTCAGTTTCTGAACTTCTTTGACGTTTCTAGGCGGGGCCATGTCCAGTATGGCCCTGATCTTCTCCGGATTTGCCTCTATTCCTCGTTGGCTGACCATAAAGCCGAGGAACTTGCCTGATGAGACGCCGAACGCACACTTGTTCGGGTTGAGTCTCATATTGTGCTTTCTCAAAACATCGAACGCTTCTTGGAGGTCGGCCTCATGATCAACGCCTCGGATGCTTTTCACAAGCATGTCGTCCACGTAGACTTCCATGTTCCGACCAATCTGGGCCTGGAAAACCTTGTTGACGAGACGTTGATACGTTGCCCCTGCGTTCTTCAGGCCGAACGGCATGACTCGGTAACAATAGAGTCCTTGGTCTGTTACAAAAGACGTCTTCGGAATATCCGGGGGGAACATCCTTATCTGATTGTAACCCGAGAAAGCGTCCATGAAGCTGAGGAGCTCATGTCCCGAGGTTGCGTCAATCAGAGTGTCAATGCTCGGCAGGGGGAAGGGATCTTTAGGGCAGGCCTTGTTGAGGTCTGTGAAATCAATACAGATTCTCCATGTCCCATTGGATTTCTTCACCATGACTACGTTGGACAACCACTCCGGATAATTCACCTCCTGTATGAATCGGGCTTTCAGCAATTTGTCTACCTCCTCTTTGATGGCGAGCTGGCACTCGGGGGCGAACTTGCGCCTCTTCTGCTGGACCGGTTTGGACCCCGGATCAACGCTGAGGCGATGGACCAAGAGTTCTTCGGAGATACCGGGCATGTCCGCTGCTGACCATGCGAAGAGGTCCCGGTTGGCTCGGATGCATTTCACAATGTTTGAATGTAGGGCGGACGGGAGTGCCTTGCTGACATAAAACTTACGGGTCGGCTCCTGCTCCGAGAAGAGTATTTCCTCCAGCTCATCTACCGGCTCGGGAGTCGGCCGAGCAGCATCTTGTGGGATCTCGAGTGTTTCTAAGGAGAGGACGGGTCCGAGTGTGGAGGTCATGTAACACTTGCGGGCCTGTTCCTGATTGCCCCTAACTTCTCCCACTCCAGCCCGAGTGGGGAATTTCATTTTGAGATGATAGGCAGAAGGGACGGCCTCGAGGGCGGCTAGGCCGGGGCGACCCAAAATGACGTTGTAGGCCGCTGGGACATCTACAACCATGAAATCCATTGACTCCGTGCGGGTAGTAGGAGTTTTGCCTGCTGTGACATCGAGGGTAATCACCCCTTCGATCGTCACCGGCACTCCCGTGAACCCATGGAGCGTATACCCGGCGGGCTTCAGCCTGTCTCGGGAGAGCTTCAGCCCCTTAAAAGCATCGAGGAATAGGATGTTAACGGAGGAGCCGTTATCCACTAGGATTCTTTCGACTTTGAAATTGGCCATGTGAAGGTTGATGACGAGTGCGTCGCAATGAGGGGTGCGGACGCCCTCGAGATCGTCGTCAGAGAAGGTGACGGGCACTCCGAGTCCTTTGGGGGGAGGGGTGGCCCGGACAGAATTTACTTCCCTAATAAAAGCTTTCCGAGAAGAGTTCGAGGAGCCCCCCATTGGGCCCCCATGGATAAGGTGGAGGACTCGCTCTTCCTCGAATTCTGGCGTCTCTTCCCGTTCTGGACGTTTGTTAGCCCCCCGAGGCTGGGGAGGAAGTTCGGCCCCGTCCTTTCTTACAAACTTCGCCAGCTGCCCCCTCTGGATGAGGGCTTCGATCTCGTTTCTCAGAGCCCGGCAGTCGTTGGTGTCATGCCCATGGTCCCGGTGATAACGGCACCATTTGTCTTTATCCCTTCTTTTGGCTGGGGTGTTCATCTTTGGAGCTGGAGGCAGGACCCCTTCTTTTTCGACTTCCATGAAAATGGCGGAGATGTTTGTGGTGAGGGGAGTAAATTTTTCAAATCTAGGGGGAGGCCGGCGCTGGCCAGCATTATCCTTCTGAAACTTTCTGGGTCCCTCTTCTTCCGTTCCCTTCCTCTTAGACCCGGAGGCGGTTGCTTCCCAGTTGGGTGGTTCCTCGGCCTCTTCAGCTCGGATGTACTTTTCAGTGCGGAGGAGGAGGTCAGAAAAGTCATGTGGCGGTTTTTTGGCGAGGGAGGAGCGGAGGTTGGAATTTAGGATGTTGGATTGGAACGCCGCGGTAGCAACGGATTGGTCGAGCGATGCGATGGTTCTGGCCTCGGCTGTGAATCTCTTCACGTAGTCCCTCAATCTCTCCCCCTTCTGCTGACGGAGGTGCAACAGGGAAATGCTGGTCTTCCCGGCCCTTCGGCTGCTGACGAAGTGGGTGATGAACAGGGTCTCGAACTGTTCGAAGGAGAATATTGACGCCGGGGCAAGACGAGAGTACCATTCTCGAGCTGGGCCTTTCAGAGTTGCAGGGAACGTTTTGCAAAGGAGGGCGTCGGACGCTTGATGGAGGAGCATCAAAGTCTTAAAGCCTTCGATGTGGTCAACTGGGTCGGTCTCTCCCGTGTAGTTCTCGAACTGGGGGGGTTTGAAACCGAAGGGAACAGGAGTATCCACTATGGTCCGGGAGAACGGGGGTTGGCTAGGACGGAGGGTCCTCCCCCTGAGTTCTTCTTCTCGGTTTATCTGTCCCAAGAGTTTTTCCACCTCGTTCAGGCGGCGGTTCATAGTGTCATCTCTCCGGCGGTGATCTGCCGAGCCACGGGACTCGTCTTCGTAGGATGGGGAGCGAGGGCTGCGGCGACGATAGTCTCGGGAACGACGAGGACTTGGGGTGCGTCTGGAATTGGTAGGAGCGGGTCGAGGAGAAGGGGAACGTTGGCGAGGGCTCCGTACCGGACGAGGGGAGGGGGCCCTCGGCTCATTGGGATTCTGACGGAGATTGAGGGCCTGCTGTACCATAGCTTGGAATTGCTGGAACTCGGCACGGGTGATGGGTGCCTCATTGTTCCGATGCTGCTGCCGACCTGCTGGTGAGTGCCTCCTTCGGTAGTGATCGGGGGAGTCTTTTCTCCCTCTTCGGGCGGGGGATCCCCTGTGTCCCCGGTGTCGGGGGGATCGTTCTTGGTGGGAGGCTTCTCCCCGAGCCCGCTTTTCGTCCAGATGGTGACGAAGGTCCTTATCTTTCGGGCGTCTGGGATGGGCATCGTGGCGACCAGAGGCTCGGGGATGATGAGAGGCCATGGAGGCACTGGAGGCAGTGTGGTTGGGTATGTTCTCTGGATGAAGAGGCTGTTTCTGGGGGTTAGGCCCCTTCGGATCAGGATGTGGAGGGTTCCGCTGGAGCGGCTCTTCCACGGTAGGAGGGAGCTGCCCTTGTTGCTGAGTGGGATCAGGAAGGACTTCTTGCTGGTCAGGGTGGGGCGCTCGGTTGGAGCCCCTGGATCTGACTTTGCGAGGCGGCATGGCTGGAGAAAACCTGTTCACCGGGAAGAGGAGAGGTCTCTATTCGTTAGTTTCCCACAGACGGCGCCAATCTGTTGCCGCTAAATTCGGTGTGGGGGCAAACAGATGAATTTGTGAGTTCTTGGGGAAACTGAATAGGAGAACCTGTATACCTGTTCCGTTGAACTCTGATCGTCGCTCCCGCCGTGCACCTGCAAAAAGTGCGAGACACCGGGGTTGTTCCCTGCGACGCACCCTCCGACGCTCAAGTCAGTAACCAGAAATGATTATGAAAGAGCGTTTAACTAGAAAAAGATTGATTACCTCTTAATGGAGATGGGTGGGGGGTATTTATAGGCGTCTTAGAGAACAATTTAGGGATGTAATCCGCGTAGTCTGATATAGAATAATCTCCTTGTAAACAGATTGGGAAAGTAATCTGATATGATATATTCTGGTAATCAGATAAGGAATTTTAATCCCTAAATCCCAGTGTAAAGATTGATGTGAATCAGGGCCGTTGATTTAGATCTAATCAGGGACCTTGATTGTGTCTTGCCGGATCGAGTTGGTAGCGGGTTGAAACCCGTGCCCAGCTGAGGTGGATCCGTTTGCGGGTTATTGGATCTGTGAGAAGGAGACCCAGTACCCGCTTCGGACCCGTTTGCATGTGAAATTACCATCTCGCCCCTGAGCTGTAGGATTCGTGCCCCATTTGGACGGTCTCGGTTGAACCCCTGGTTTTGGCCACATCAAATTAATTCAAAAAGTTTTGCCCTACATAATTTTTTTTATGTGATTCTCAGGATTTCAAAAATGGGTTCTTTCAGTCCACTTATGGTGATTCTTAAAGAAAACAAACTTACTGGATTGTTGGTTATATTGACTGGAAACGTAACTTGGATATTGTCTTAACTGCTAAAGAGTACAAATTTGTACCCAATGAGGAATGCCCACCTAAGCCTGATGCTAACTCTGATGAAGAGGTCAAAGAGGCTTATAAGAAGTGGAAAAAGGCAGATGAGATGGCGCGGTGTTACATTTTGGCATCTATGTCAAATGTACTACAGCATCAGCATCAGGCCATGCCCACAGCTTATGATATGATGTACAACCTTAAGGAACTCTTCGGACATCAGAGTAGAGCAGCTAGGCAATTTGCTATGAAGAGTTTGATGAGAGCATCTATGGCTGAGGGGACACCAGTAAGGGATCATGTTCTCAAGATGATGGGTCATCTAAATGAGATGGAGATCCTTGGTGCTGAAATCGATGGGGAAACCCAGGTCAATATCATTCTTGGGACTCTGCCTAAAAGTTTTGACTCGTTTTGCCTTAATTACAACATGAACAAAAGGTTGTATAGTTTGGCATAACTTGCAAAAGAACTACAGGATGCTGAAGCTCTCTTCAAGCAGAATGCCCATGTTTATGTGACTGAAAAGGACTCTACTTCTAAGCCGAAAGGTGGTAAGAAGAAGAAAGTTCAGAAACAAGTAAACTCAGCAAAGAAGGGCATGGGACCTCAAGGCGCTGTGAAAAAGCCGAAAGGCAAGTGTTTCAAGTGCAAAGGGTCAGGACATTGGAAGACTGACTGTCCACTTCTCAAACAAGAGAACAAAGAAGGTATATCTCATTTACTAGTTGTTGAAACATGTTTAGCGGTGTTATCTACCGGTACCTGGTGTGTAGATACAGGAGCCACTAATCATGTCTGCAATACATTGCAGGGGTTCCAGGCTCAGTGATGGAGAGATATGCTTGTTTATGGGTGACGCTACAAGAGTAGCGGCCGTTGCAATAGGAGATGTTATTTTATCTTTTGGTAGAAATAAGTCTTTGACATTGAGAGATTGTCTTTATGCACCTTCACTTAGAAGGAATTTAATTTCTGTTTCCATGCTAGTTAAGTATGGATATTCAGTTTATTTTAATGACAATATTGTTATTAGAAAAAATAAGCATTTTATCTGTTCTGGTGCATTGGTTGATAATCTATATGTCATTAATCCTATTTCGCCCACGATGCAACTTATGGAAATGAATAATATGTCTTCTAACATAAATAAGAGAAAAGAACCTTCTTGTATGAACTAAACATATCTTTGGCACTTGCGATTGGGGCATGTTAACCTAAGAAGGATTCAAAGACTGGTTAAAAATGGATCTTTGAGTTCATTGGAAGTGGAGGCACTACCAGTCTGTGAATCCTACTTGGTAGGTAAAATGTATTGCCCTGATTTTTCAATTAATGAAAAATTATTTATTTTGCACGTAGTGTGCACGTGTAATATTTTTGGCTCATATTTTCATTAAGAAGAGTAAAGATATTTCAATTTGTGTTTTTAATCGTTTTGTACCAAAGCCTTATTTTAATAAAAAGCCCTTTTTCTTAAAGCCCAAAATATAATGCATTCTTTTATTTTTAAATAACTATTGTTTTGGGCCATTTATTAAAGCCCATGATTTAAATTTTATCTTTTTCTACAACTTGTAATGTGGAACACTTTTTTTTAAAGTTTTTCATTTTGTATTTTGGACAAGTTTTATGGTGACTTGTGCTTGCACGTGCATGTCGCATACACGTGCATGAGCACCCTTTTCTTGGCCGGATTGGGAGAGAAGTGGATCAAGTCATGGGTAGTTATCTAGAGTGTGGGTAGTTATTACAACTCCCTAGTTCATCCTAGCCCTTGACCCTATAACTATCTACTAAATCCTAGCCTTCCATCTCACCCAAACTGGTGTATAAATACCCCCCTCTCCTAAACATTTTCTACACTAAAATCCTTTGAAAGAAGATATATATATATATTATATTGTAGAGTTTGTGAGTGAGAATCCCTTTGGAGGCCGATCATCTCTGCAGAAGAGCTTCGGTGAGGAGCAAGGAGCAAGGAGCAAGGAGTCGTGCAGTGCATTAGGAAGCTTTTCTGGATTCGGTTATTTTTCGTCAATAAGGTGGGTGTTTCTCAGGACTTCTAATGTAGAAAATATGTTATGGCTATGATGATTGCTACCATGCTTGTGAAAAGTAAGTTTAAACATATTAGATTACTCTGTGTATGTTTATGATGAAGGTCGTGAGAGACTAATAATGTAGTAATGACACTGAAAATAAGACTGAAATGGGCCGATACAGTCGACTGTCACGTGGACAAGTCGACTGGTACGAGGCGAATATTCTCTCATGATTTATTAGAAAATTTAATGGTGTACATGTGTACAAATTGAAGTGATATAAGGATTGCTAAATTCATATCCCCCATGTTATATATGATGGAGGAGACATGAACAGAATGAAAAAGAATTAGTGATAATTAGTAAAACTGGGAATAACCCATACAGTCGACTGCTGATGTAAACAGCCGACTGGTGTATTGGAAATAGTCCAGAATTCCATGAAATGAGGTATTTTTATTGTGAGGTTCTAGTGTGCTAAATTGAGATTTAGTATTCATCTCTGCAAGTAAATGATGAGCAAGTGAAAGTGCATGCTTAACATTTCCCTTGAGGAAAGAAAACATTGGTTAGGTGAAAGTGTATGTTATGATGTTAGTGAACAGCTAAGAAATTACATGTTTATGTAGTATGAATATATTGTAATGTGACACAATGATGCATGTGAATGGAAGAACAGATGGAATGATGATTCCTTAAATTTGAAATGTTAACCTGTTCAGTCGACTTAATGCAAGTAGCAAGTCGACTGGGCTGAGTATTAAAATGTACTGTTGAAACCCCAGGACAAACGACTGATGGAATGACAGTCGACTGTCACGTGAATGATATTTTGAACATGGAAAATTGCGGAGCAGCCGACTGGCCATGTGCAGCAGTCGACTCTCCTGAGCAGTTATGAAGAACTTGATTTGACTGAACAAGTCGACTGGGCTTTCTCCAAGTCGACTGACCAGAATATTCTGATATGTCAGAGATTTCATGTGGTTTCTGTTAAAAGTTGCGAATCTTATGGTTGATGTTGGTGAACTCTATTTGTTGTTGCATGAATTTACATGAAATGAATCATAGATTTGAATTGAGAATTAAATGAATATGAAAGCTAAGATCATGATAAAGAAAGTCTGTGAGACTATTAAATAAATTATGAGTTGAAAATGCTCAAATTGGAAGTTGTGAATTGGAAATTGAAACAAAAGAGTAGCTAAGTCTTCCCCGGCATTGGAAATGGAATGAAATGAAATTTGAAAAGAAAGACCAAGGTTGGTCGTGTTGAAATGAATGAATAAGTCCGGCTTAGTGGAGAGGCTAACTCTAGAGCTTTGATTTTTGTTCATGATTCTAATAAAAACTAAGGATTAGTGCATAGTGAAGATGTGATGAAAGTGAGAGAAAAACACGAGTATGAGAACTAGGGTTTACGGTGCGGGTGTGTGAGCCACAGAATGCATGCTTGATGATTCAAGACATGGCGTGGGCACAACTCAGAATGATCGGACTCTAGTCACGCTTGTGGGATGTTTGGCGACTGCAAGAGGATCGTGTGCTATGAAGGAGGCTGAATTGCCACAGAATGCATGCTTGATGAGTCAAGACATGGCGTGGGGTTCCCTTCCAGGTTTTCTGTACACGAGCTTGTACTCATAGATCATCTAGGATACTCACCATAGTTACAGTAGTAGATTAAGTCATGGCGAGGGATTGAACCCTACAAAGATGAAGAACGATTAAGAGGCTTGCCCTCGGACCTATGTAGTATGGGATGCATAGAATCCGAACAAGTGCGCATTAGTGTCATCTAATATAAATAATTGCATTAAGGATTAAGTGCACGATCACGACACGACATCATTAAGATTTTCCCTTTTACTTTATTTTGATATGTGAACAAGTTTGTGATCTGTTAAGAAATGAGAATCGTTATACTGTTTCTGGCATAGAGAGGATGGCCATGTATAATTATCGTCGGTTGAATAAACTGACGTACCCACAGTCTTTTATGCAGGATGAATGGCATGAAAAAGATTAAAGAGGAACAAATGCTTAAAGATTTCTCAATGTTGTTGTACATTTGTTTCATTGTTGTAAATTTTACTTCTGCTGTGCAATGTAAATGTAATATTGATGTAAACTCTGATGTAAAGTAAAAAGTTTGAATTTCATTGTAAAATTGTACTAAAAGAAGCGAAAAGATCCTGTAGAACATCTCGAATTCAGTGTATTTGGGATTCGGGGCGTTACAGAGTGGTATCAGAGCCAGGCTTTTCTACGCTTTCCATATTGGTACAAATTTATAAGGAACGACACCCTAGAAGTGGACATTAGAGTGTGTGTTTGAGTCTAGAGATTTAAATGTAAGTGACTTACATTTGTGTTGCTCTATGACTTATGCTTCTTCCTCTCTATTTCTAAGATGGCTGATCACTTCGACCCTGCTGGAGACGACGACTGGCATATCATTGAGGAAGAGTACCATCCTGGACAGGCTGATCCCGAGAAAGAGTACCACCCTGGGCAAGCAAATTCTGATGAGGAGGAGTGGCCTGAATCCCGAGAGATTACCCCACCTCCAGACTCGCCTGACGATTCTTCTTCTGATGAAGAAGAGGGACCAGTTCCGAGTAGTCTTGTGACTTCTCTTCAGAGGCAGGTAGAGACACTGCGAGAGAGAGTCGGATTATTGGAGGCTCAGCTGGCAAAGCGAAAGGACGACTTTTTAGTTCTCAGTCACCGGGTATGGGAACTCGAAAAGAGGAAGAATCTGACTGATGTGCTGAAGGATGAAGTTGATGAACTACGAGGAGAACTTCGAGAAGCGAAGAGGAACCGTAGGAGTTAGACTGTTGTAGCTTCTACTATCTTTCATTCTGATGTTAAGAAATGTTTTTCAATTCGAATGTATAAAGTTTGGAATTCAATAAAATGCAAGTTGATTTAAAATTCTTGTCTTATACTTCGAATTTAATGGATCTTTTGCATCAGAATATGTCGAGAAGAGGAGCTAGAAATGGTGAGGGGTTGGATCTGGAAACAGAACTTGCGAGGGTCTATCAGACGCTCAATGCTGTGGCTATGAACCAAGGAAGGGGACCTGCGAATCCAGTGCCCGAGGCAATTAAACTGGTGGAATCGTTCAAACGAATGAAACCACCTGTATTCGAGGGAAAGTCAGACCCAGATGCGGTTGACAACTGAATTCGTCAAGTGGAGACAATCTTTGAAGTGTTGGAGACCCCGGAAGGCAGCAAGGTCAAGTTGGCAACTTTGCAATTCGAGAAGGACGCGGTTGTTTGGTGGCAGTCGATGAAGAGGACCATGGGGGGCATAGTGCTTGGCTGAGAGGAATTTCTGGAAGAATTCCGCAGTCACTATTTCCTCTCTGATGTTCAAGAGAAGAAGGCTATGGAGTTTCTGTTGCTACAGCAAGGCAGCATGTCAGTGAGAGAGTACGAGACTAAGTTTACTCAGCTCTCTAGGTATGCGCCTGAACTAGTGATGGATGAGGCTAAGAAGGCTCGTAAGTTCGAGCATGGATTGAGACCGAGCTTGAGGTCCCGGATGATACCTCTTGGTATTAGAAGATTTGACAAGTTGGTGAAGAGAGCGGCAGCGACGAAAGCAGATATGGAGCAGTTCCATGTTGTTCAGAACCGGAGGAACAACTGGCAGTCTGGAAAGAGGCCCGCCAATTCTGGGAGTTTCAAGGGGCAACCATCTGCACAAAGGTTCAAACTGACAGGGGCGAATGCTGTTAGTGTAGCTGGAGGACCTGGGAACAATGTGGCGAGACCTCCTGCGGTGACTTGCTACAACTGTGGTGAAACGGGACATTTTCAATCTCAATGCTCCAAGCCATGGAATAGTAATCGCAATGCACCAACGCAGCAGACTGGAAAGAGGCCGTACCAACTAGGGCGAGTATTTGCCCTGACGGAAGCTGATGCTGATGAGGTCGATCATGTCATCACTGGCGAACTTTATCTTAATGGAATGAAAGCTGTTGTGTTGTTCGATACTGGATCCTCTCATACTTTTGTGTCTCCTAAATTTGCTAAAGTGTTGGGAGTTGAACCGAAGACTTTTCCAGGCAAGATCTTGGCAGTAGCTACTCCATCAGGGGAAACTTTAACTACTGATCGGTATTACGCTGATTGCGAGATTGTGATTGGGGATCGAATCTTTGGCATTGATCTGATCAAGCTGACTATCTTGGGAGTCGATGTTATCATTGGCATTGATTGGATGTCGGTGTACAGTGCAAGCATCGAGTGTAAGACCAAGACGGTAATAGTGAAGGCTCCAGGTGGACCTGAAGTCACTTTCCAAGGGAAGCAGAAATGTTCTAAGCTGGTGGCAACTATCCGCAAGGAAGAGACTCCTGTGGAAGTGCAAGGGATTCCTGTGGTTCGGGACTATCCGACTGTGTTCTTGGAAGATTTTCCTGGGTTACCCCCACATCGTGATGTAGAGTTCCGCATCATTGTTCAACTGGGAAGTGCACCCATTTCTAAGGCACCGTATAGGATGGCTCCAGTGGAACAGGATGAGGTGAAACGGCAGATTGAGAAACTGTTGGAGAAAGGCTTTATTCAACCTAGTGCGTCACCTTGGGGAGCACCAGTGCTTTTGGTAAAGAAGAAGGATGGATCGATGAGAATGTGTATCGATTACCGAGAGCTGAATAAAGTCACTGTTCAGAATAAGTATCCTATTCCTCGAATTGATGATTTGTTCGATCGTCTACAAGGAGCAGCTGTTTTCTCCAAAATAGATCTTCGATCAGGATATCACCAAGTTCGAGTGAAAGCTGAAGATGTGCATAAAACTGCGTTTAGAACTCGACATGGGCATTACGAATTCTTAGTTATGCCATTTGGAGTGACGAATGCACCCGCAATCTTCATGAATTTGATGAACAGAGTTCTGAGGCCGTTCATTGATTCTTTCGTCGTGGTGTTTATCGACGATATTCTCGTGTACTCCAAGTCAGAGGAGGAGCACACCGAGCATCTGGCAGCAGTGTTGAAGAAGCTGGAAGAGCAGAAGTTGTATGCCAAGTTATCCAAGTGTGATTTCTGGAAATCTAAAGTGGCATTCCTAGGTCACATCCTTTCTAAGGAGGGAGTGGCAACTGACCCTCAGAAGATAGAAGCAGTGAGAGATTGGGCTAGGCCTACTACAGTGAAGGAAGTCAGAAGTTTTCTTGGAATGACTGGATACTACAGGAGATTCATTCAAGGTTATGCTCAGATAACCGTACCGCTTACTGGTCTGACCAAGAAGAATGTGAACTTCAAGTGGACTGAGCAATGTGAGGCGAGCTTTCAGGAGTTGAAAGAGAAGCTGACTACTGCACCTATTTTGGCTTTGCCTAGAGCAGGTGTTGAGTATGACGTGTATAGCGATGCTTCACATCGTGGGCTTGGTTGTGTCTTAATGCAAGAAGGAAGAGTAATCGCTTATGGGTCTAGGCAACTACGACCACATGAGAAGAATTACCGGACTCATGATCTAGAGTTGGCTGCGATTATCTTTGCCCTGAAGTAATGGAGGCACAACGTGTACGGTGAGAAGTTGAACATGTACACGGACCACAAGAGCTTGAAGTATATATATCAGCAGAGGGATCTGAATCTGAGGCAGCAGAGATGGTTGGAAGTGCTTGAGGATATGCGACCTGAGATCAAATATCATCCTGGAAAGGCTAATGTTGTTGCGGATGCACTTAGTCGTAAGAGCAGTTTAGCCAGTTTGATTACAACTCAGAAGCATTTGATTGAGGAATTGGATCGAGCAGGTATTGAAGTTGTCTTGCAAGGATTGGGAGCATCTTTGGCTCAGTTGAGGCTTTAGCCTACTCTGAATGTGAGGATCATTACAAGTCAGGAAGTTGATGCTGATATCTTGAAGATGAAGGAGCAGGTTGGTGCTGGCAGGTTGTCCGGATTTCAAATCAGGGATGGAGTGCTATGGTTCGGAGATAGGCTGTGTGTTCCAAATCAGACGGACCTGAAAGAGAGTATTCTTCAGGAGGCGCATGCTACTCTTTTGTCGGTACATCCTGGGAGTACTAAGATGTACAAAGACATCAAACAGCATTTCTGGTGGTCAGGTTTGAAGCGGGATGTGGCTGAATTTGTGGCGAAGTGTGAGGTTTGTCAGTAAGTCAAAGCCGAAAATCAGAGACCCGGAGGTCTATTACAGCCGTTACCTATTCCGAAATGGAAGTGGGATCACATCAGTATGGATTTCATTATGGGATTGCCTAAGAGTCCTAAAGGCAATGATGCGATTTGGGTTATAGTCGATCGACTAACCAAGTCCGCTCACTTTTTAGCGATGAAACTCACTGCTTCGATGGACTAGTTGGCTGAGTTGTATGTTGGCGAGATTGTCAGACTTCATGGTGTTTCGTCAACTATTGTGTCTGATCGAGATGCACGGTTTACTTCGCATTTCTGGAGGAGTCTTCAGACAGCTTTGGGGACCAAGACAGATTTCAGCACTGCTTTTCATCCGCAAACCGATGGGCAGACCGAGAGAGTCAACCGTATTATTGAGGATATGCTTCGGTGTTGTATACTAGACTTTGGAGGCAGTTGGAAAAGGCATTTACCTTTGGTAGAGTGCCTACAACAACATTTTTCAGACTAGCATCGGGATGGCGCCGTACGAAGCTTTGTATGGCAGGAAGTGCAGGACTCCTGTTTGTTGGTTTGAAGTTGGGGAGCGTCAGTTGTTTGGTCCTGAGCTTGTGCAACAAACTTCTGAGAAGATTGTTCTGATCAGGAAAAGGTTGGTAGAAGCTCAGAGCAGGCAGAAAAGCTATGCAGACAACCGGAGGAGGGACCTTGAGTTTGAGGTTGGTGACTTCGTCTTTCTGAAAGTATCACACAGTAAAGGTGTGGTTCGATTTGGCAAAGGCAGGAAGTTAGCCCCGAGGTTTATAGGCCCGTACAAGATATTGAAAAGGATCGGAAAAACTGCTTACCGGCTTGAATTACCGGAAGAGTTATCTCAGGTGCACAATGTCTTTCATGTGTCTATGCTGAGAGGTTATATTCCAGACCCGAGTCATCATTTGCCTGAAGTGCCGGAAGGTTTGCAGTTGGATCTGAATTACATCGAGTCTCCTGTCGAGATTGTTGACCGTAGGGAGAAAGTCTTGAGAAATAAGACGATACCAATGGTCAAGGTAGTCTGGAGAAACCATTTGGTTGAAGAGGCTACTTGGGAATCTGAGGAGAGGATGTTGAAGGACTATCCTGAGCTTTTTGCTTGATTGTATCTTTGTATCTTTTGTTCTTGTTGTTGTGTTGTATTTTTGTTCCTCTCACTCTTAACTGTAGTTCCGGGGACGGAACTATTCTAAGGAGGGAGTGTTGTAATGCCCTGATTTTTCAATTAATGAAAAATTATTTATTTTGCACGTAGTGTGCACGTGTAATATTTTTGGCTCATATTTTCATCAAGAAGAGTAAAGATATTTCAATTTGTGTTTTTAATCGTTTTGTACCAAAGCCTTATTTTAATAAAAAGCCCTTTTTCTTAAAGCCCAAAATATAATGCATTCTTTTATTTTTAAATAACTATTGTTTTGGGCCATTTATTAAAGCCCATGGTTTAAATTTTATCTTTTTCTACAACTTGTAATGTGGAACACTTTTTTTTAAAGTTTTTCATTTTGTATTTTGTACAAGTTTTATGGTGACTTGTGCTTGCACGTGCATTTCGCATACACGTGCATGAGCACCATTTTCTTGGCCGGATTGGGAGAGAAGTGGATCAAGTCATGGGTAGTTATCTAGAGTGTGGGTAGTTATTACAACTCCCTAGTTCATCCTAGCCCTGGACCCTATAACTATCTACTAAATCCTAGCCTTCCATCTCACCCAAACTGGTGTATAAATACCTCCCTCTCCTAAACATTTTCTACACTAAAATCCTTTGAAAGAAGATATATATATATATATATATATATATATATATATATATATATATTATATTGTAGAGTTTGTGAGTGAGAGTCCCTTTGGAGGCCGATCATCTCTGCAGAAGAGCTTCGGTGAGGAGCAAGGAGCAAGGAGTCGTGCAGTGCATTAGGAAGCTTTTCTGGATTCGGTTATTTTTCGTCAATAAGGTGGGTGTTTCTCAGGACTTCTAATGTAGAAAATATGTTATGGCTATGATGATTGCTACCATGCTTGTGAAAAGTAAGTTTAAACATATTAGATTGCTCTATGTATGTTTATGATGAAGGTCGTGAGGGACTAATAATGTAGTAATGACACTGAAAATAAGACTGAAATGGGCCGGTACAGTCGACTGTCACGTGGACAAGTCGACTGGTACGAGGCAAATATTCTCTCATGATTTATTAGAAAATTTAATGGTGTACATGTGTACAAATTGAAGTTATATAAGGATTGCTAAATTCATATCCCCCATGTTATATATGATGGAGGCGACATGAACAGATGAAAAAGAATTAGTGATAATTAGTAAAACTGGGAATAACCCGTACAGTCGACTGCTGATGTAAACAGCCGACTAGTGTATTGGAAATAGTCCAGAATTCCATGAAATGAGGTATTTTTATTGTGAGGTTCTAGTGTGCTAAATTGAGATTTAGTATTCATCTCTGCAAGTAAATGATGAGCAAGTGAAAGTGCATGCTTAACATTTCCCTTGAGGAAAGAAAACATTGGTTAGGTGAAAGTGTATGTTATGATGTTAGTGAACAGCTAAGAAATTACATGTTTATGTAGTATGAATATATTGTAATGTGACACAATGATGCATGTGAATGGAAGAACAGATGGAATGATGATTCCTTAAATTTGAAATGTTAACCTGTTCAGTCGACTTAATACAAGTAGCAAGTCGACTGGGCTGAGTATTAAAATGTACTGTTGAAACCCCAGGAAAGACGACTGATGGAATGACAGTCGACTGTCACGTGAATGATATTTTGAACATGGAAAATTGCGGAGCAGTCGACTGGCCATGTGCAGCAGTCGACTCTCCTGAGCAGTTATGAAGAACTTGATTTGACTGAACAAGTCGACTGGGCTTTCTCCAAGTCGACTGACCAGAATATTCTGATATGTCAGAGATTTCATGTGGTTTCTGTTAAAAGTTGCGAATCTTATGGTTGATGTTGGTGAACTCTATTTGTTGTTGCATGAATTTATATGAAATGAATCATAGATTTGAATTGAGAATTAAATGAATATGAAAGCTAAGATCATGATAAAGAAAGTCTGTGAGACTATTAAATGAATTATGAGTTGAAAATGTTCAAATTGGAAGTTGTGAATTGGAAATTGAAACAAAAGAGTAGCTAAGTCTTCCCCGGCATTGGAAATGGAATGAAATGAAATTTGAAAAGAAAGACCAAGGTTGGTCGTGTTGAAATGAATGAATAAGTCCGGCTTAGTGGAGAGGCTAACTCTAGAGCTTTGATTTTTGTTTATGATTCTAATAAAAACTAAGGATTAGTGCATAGTGAAGATGTGATGAAAGTGAGAGAAAAACACGAATATGAGAACTAGAGTTTACGGTGCGGGTGTGTGAGCCACAGAATACATGCTTGATGAGTCAAGACATGGCGTGGGCACAACTCAGAATGATCGGACTCTAGTCACGCTTGTGGGATGTTTGGTGACTGCAAAAGGATCGTGTGCCATGAAGGAGGCTGAATTGCCACAGAATGCATGCTTGATGAGTCAAGACATGGCGTGGGGTTCCCCTCCAAGTTTTCTGTACACGAGATTGTACTCATAGATCATCTAGGATACTCACCATAGTTACAGTAGTAGATTAAGTCATGGCGAGGGATTGAACCCTACAAAGATGAAGAACGATTAAGAGGCTTGCCCTCGGACCTATGTAGTATGGGATGCATAGAATCCGAACAAGTGCGCATTAGTGTCATCTAATATAAATAATTGCATTAAGGATTAAGTGCACGATCACGACACGACATCATTAAGATTTTCCCTTTTACTTTATTTTGATATGTGAACAAGTTTGTGATGTGTTAAGAAATGAGAATCGTTATACTTTTTCTGGCATAGAGAGGATGGCCTTGTATAATTATCGTCGGTTGAATAAACTGACGTACCCACAGTCTTGTATGCAGGATGAATGACATGAAAAAGATTAAAGAGGAACAAATGCTTAAAGATTTCTCAATGTTGTTGTACATTTGTTTCATTGTTGTAAATTTTACTTCCGCTGTGCAATGTAAATGTAATATTGATGTAAACTCTGATGTAAAGTGAAAAGTTTGAATTTCCTTGTAAAATTGTACTAAAAGAAGCGAAAAGATCCTGTAGAACATCTCGAATTCAGTGTATTTAGGATTCGGGGCGTTACATAAAATAACGAAAAGGCCTTTCAAGACAAAGGGGTATAGGGCCAAAGATGTGTTGGAATTGGTTCATTCTGATTTGTGTGGGCCCATGACTGTCCAGGCTAGAGGTGGCTTTGAATATTTTTTCACATTTACTGAAGATTATTCAAGGTATGGATATATTTATTTGATGCGCCGTAAGTCTGAGTGCTTTGAGAAATTCAAAGAGTATAAGGCAGAAACGGAGAAACGTCATGGAAAATGTATCAAGTCATTACGTTCAGATCGTGGTGGTGAGTATCTCTTTGGGGAGTTTAAGGACTATTTGTCAGAGGCTGGAATTACATCCCAATTATCAGCACCTGGAACACCCCAACAGAATGGTGTAGCAGAAAGAAGGAATAGGACTCTTATGGAGATGGTTAGATCAATGATGAGTTATTCAGATTTACCAGATTTGTTTTGGGGATATGCCTTAGAAACTGCAGCTTATATTTTGAACTTGGTTCCTTCTAAGTCAGTACCAATTACTCCCACAGAACTGTGGACTGGGCGTAAGCCTAGTCTGAAACATGTTCGGATTTGGGGTAGTCCAGCACACGTGCTGAATGGGAAAGCTGATAAGTTGGAATCTCGTACAGAAGTACGCTTGTTTGTAGGCTATCCAAAAGGAACGAAAGGAGGTTTATTTTATAGTCCTAAGGATCAGAAGGTCATTGTTAGCACCAATGCTCGATTCTTAGAGGAAGACTATGTGATGAACCATAAACCCATAAGTAGAGCTGTTCTAGAAGAACTGAGAGGTGAGACGCCAAATACTTCAGTACCAACAGTACAACAGGATGTACCACCAGTAACTGCACAACGTGTCACAAATGTTACTCCACAACCGATAGTGCCTCGTTGTAGTGGGAGGGTTGTGATACAACCTGATAGATATATGTTCTTGGGAGAGTCGTCAGACTTTGTCCCTGAGGAACAAGATTATGATCCCTGTACCTACAATGAAGCACTCCAAGATAAAGATGCAGAGTCTTGGCAAAAAGCAATGATATCTGAAATAGAATCTATGGATTCTAATCAAGTCTGGGAGCTTGTAGAACCACCTATTGGTGTAAAAGCCATTGGATGCAAGTGGGTCTATAAGAGAAAAAGAGGATCAGACGGTAAGGTTGAAACCTTTAAAGCTCGGCTTGTTGCAAAAGGTTTTACTCAAAGAGAGGGTATTGATTATGAGGAAACCTTTTCGCCAGTAGCCATGCTTAAGTCTATCCGGATTCTTTTATCTATTGCAGCTCATCTTGATTATGAGATTTGGCAAATGGATGTCAAGACAGCTTTCCTTAATGGAAGTCTTGAGGAAGACATCTATATGAAGCAACCAGACGGGTTCATTGAAAAGGGCCAAGAGCATCTTATTTGTAAGCTCAAGAAGTCCATTTATGGACTTAAGCAAGCTTCCAGATCTTGGAACATATGTTTTGATCAGGTGATAAAATCCTATGGATTTGATCAATGTCAAGATGAATCGTGTGTATACAAAAAGTGTGACGGAAACGTAGTGGTATTCCTAGTACTTTACGTGGATGACATCTTGCTCATTGGAAACAATGTGAAGGTATTATCTAACGTAAGGGTATGGTTATCCAAACAGTTTGATATGAAGGACTTGGGAGAAGTAGGTCACATCCTTGGGATCAAAGTTCTACGAGATCGCAAGAAAAGGATGTTGAGTTTGTCCCAAGCTTCCTATATCGATACTATACTAACTCGTTTTAGCATGCAAAATTCTAAGAAAGGTTTCTTACCTTTTAGGCATGGAATTGCCCTATCAAAGGAGCAGTGTCCGAGGACACCTAAAGAGATAGAGAACATGAAAGCAGTTCCTTATGCTTCAGTAGTAGGAAGCTTAATGTATGCAATGCTATGTACGAGACCAGATATCTGCTTTGCCGTTGGCATGGTTAGCAGATATCAGTCTAACCCGGGACAAGAGCACTGGACTGCCGCAAAGCATATTTTGAAGTACCTGAAAAGGACTAAAGATTACATGCTAGTTTACCAGGCAGATAGTTTAGTTGCCTTGGGGTATACAGACTCAGATTTTCAGTCAGATAGGGATTTCAGGAAATCAACCTCAGGTTATGTATTTACTTTGGGAGGTGGAGCCACTATATGGAGGAGTATCAAGCAAAAATGTATTGCTGATTCTACCATGGAAGCCGAGTATGTGGCAACCTCTGAGGCAGCCAAAGAAGCGATTTGGCTCAGAAACTTCCTATTGGACTTGGATGTGGTACCTAATTTGCCTAAGGCTATTACACTTTATTGTGATAATAGTGGTGCAGTTGCAAATTCGAAGGAACCACGAGCCCATAAGACAGGTAAACACATTGAGCGTAAGTACCACCTGATACGAGATTTCGTAAAGAAAGGAAAAGTTGCTGTGATCAAGATAGCATCAGCAGACAACCTAGCTGATCCCTTCACTAAGAGCTTACCAGCTAAGGCTTTTGATAGTCATGTTGAGGGAATGGGAATCAGATGCGTAGCAGCATGGCTTTAAGTATAAATGGGAGATTTGTAACAGTATACTGAAAAGCAATGCTTTGAGTATAAGTGGGAGATTGTTAGGGTTATATACTGAAAGCATCACTTTTGTATTAACTTTATTTCCTCTTTTTTTTTGAATGAGAATCATATGGGCATATGTTTGCATATTGTGTTTATTATAATATTAATGCAAGTATCTGATATTCTATAAGGTTGATAATATGGTGTGAGGAAACACACAGAAGATCATATTATCAGTTCCCTATGGAATATATAAATAGTTCACAACCTAGACGGACTTGGACAATCCATTGGAAAGGTTGTAGTGTAATCTGGTATTAGTCTATCTTGACTATAGGTTTACACTAGTACACTTTGTGTGTATTGAACAGGACCATTTGAGGTTGTTCTCTTTGTACTGATTACAAAAGAGAACAAACACCTCTGTTATTATGGATGCTTATGCTCTTAATCCAGATATAATAACAGACATGTATATGCAGTGTGCATTACTTTGACTCATAAAAGAGTGAGATTCATTATGGATCAACAACCTCTATGAATTGGGTAATAGCATTGTATGTATGATGGGCTGTTGATTGTAAAAGGAATCCATGTCCCGATACGTCGGGTTGATGATGTCCCCTTAAGGAGCTCATAAGGATTGTCATGTAAACCCTGCAGGTGGATTACATCCGACATGACAAATAAAGTTGAGTGGTACTACTTAAGGAGAAAAGATGTTGATCAATATAGTTGTCAGTAACTTAATTTGATCGACGGACATTCGATATCTTAACATGGGGAGCTGAACGAGCATATAATAAAATGAGCCCATAAATATAATTTGGGATTAGGAAGGTAGTGCAACAATAGTTCTTTAGTGGACCGAGCTTTGTTAATGGGCCTGGGTTGTGTGTTCGGACTGAACACGGGATACCCAGATTCGTTAGGAGACCTAACCCTAATTTCTCCTCATGGTCCCTGCCGTAGCCTTATATATATATCCTCTATTCTCTGGCCGTCATATCTTTATCAGAGATAAGAAGTTTTCTCTAAATTCGTGATTCACGTAAGGAGAGAAAGAGAGGTCAGCCAAGGAGAAGAAAGGTTGGTAGACCGTCGCCCACACGACGTCTAACCCGAGGAAGGAATACGTGCAGAAGATCTTGGGGTCGCTGACTGCTCGAGGTTGCTAGAAACTATTGTCTTCTTCTCATCGCAGGTATAATTCGTGAATCCTAGATTCCGCTATAAAGGGTTAGATCACGTATTAAATCTGTTAAGCTTTTATGATCGATACGCACATCAATCCGTGGTCCTGGGAATCATCGCAGTTCCATCACCACTGCCTCGCTGCGGCTATTGTTGTCGATGCTCCACTTTCTTCTTCTCAGGTTGTCAGAGAACCGGGCCTAGATCCATATAAGTTCCAACCCGATCCTGCTTCCAACCCGATCTGACCTGGTACTACCAACCGAAACTGGTTAAATTCGACCTGGGTCCGATCCTGCCCATGACCAAGCCAAACCGAGCCAGATCCTGCCTTCGGATCCCAAACCAGCAAACCCGTTCTGACCCATTTGCAGAGCAAACCCACCCAGTCTCAACTTTGGATCCAAACCGAAACATACCCAATTCACTTGGAGTTCAAACCCTTAACGAATCCTAATATTTTCTGACCTCACCCGGCCAGCTGTTGTAGAAAACCAGAACCGTTAAGTTTTGATCTGAACCAACTCAAATCCTCACCTGTTAAAACATGGTTGAATTTGAATTGCACAGGCAAAGACATTGTTGGCAAGTTTTTACCCTTAAGATGGATGAGTCATTAACTGACTTCTAAACAGAACTTGTAGATCTTCGTGTCACCTTCTAAACTATAGGTCATATGCCCCAATCGGACATCTGGAGCACCCAAAAAATTCATTATACTGCAACTGCGTGCAGAAATTTGAGAACGGGAAACTTCATCAATGTTGGGGAATTCATCAAAATCTAGGATAAGTCTATCGGATATATAGTTTTGATTTTATACCATGTTTAACTTCCTACTATGTACTGTAACTCAAAATATAAATTAATTTCGATAAAACAAAGTAATGGCTTTAGTTGTAACGTATAAAATTCAACTTTTGAATTGACTATTTTTGATGATTGTAGGGAGCTTGAACAGTTGCTTACAACAAATATTTGTTGGAGACTTTTGAATCCTCTCAACTTTGAAAGGTTAAACAATCTTGAAGGATAAATAAACATGGAAGGCTTCTTCATCGAATCTGGATGATGATGAACAATGTTTCCAGCTTTATCAGGAGCTTCTTCTGCTACACGGGGTGACAGATCTTGTTCTTCCTCACCCTGCCTCTCTAAATTTATCTTGTGCCGCTCAAAATTATCAATGTTTATATCAATTTTTATGATGCTTCAGCCATAATTAGAGTTTGTTCGAGGATAACTTGTACATCGACTACCACGACCTACTGTTAAATACTGTAACAGAACTTCAAAGTGAGGAAACTCACTTACAATCTCTATTCACCATCAACATACATCCAATCAGAGTTCAGTCTGTGCCTCAACACGCCCCTTACATCAACAACTCTCCCCTACCGAGCACCATCAGCCTTCTGGTCTTGACTCTAGTAAGTATGGCCCTAATCAGAATTAGAGCCATAAAAGTTATGGCAATACAAGTTTTTGGTGTCACTTCCATAAGAGTTATGGAAACCCAACTTCGAAGTGTCGTGGTCGACAACAAAACCATTATTCAAGCCTCAGCAGTTGAAGCTGATATCAACGATCCTCCTATTGATCAATCTTAATTGTTGGCACTCCTCCAACAACTCATTGGCTCCATACAATTAGTTCGGTGCTCCGCTCATTCGGGAGCTCCAACAACAACTCATTGACTCCATACAATGAGTTTGGTGCTCCGCTCGTCACTCGAGCTCCTCCAACAATGAGTTTAGTGCTCTGCTGGTCATATAGCTCCTCCAACAACTCATTGAATCCATACAATGATTTCGGTGCTCCGCTCGTCACTCGAGCTCCTCCGACAATAAGTACAATGCCTTGCTCGTCCCCAAGCTCCTCCAACAACTCATTAACTCCATATAATGAGTTCGATGCTTCGCTCGTCTGTCGAGCTCCTCCAACAACTCATTGATTCTAGAACATGAGTTCGATGCTCCATTCGTCACTCTAGCTCCTCCAACAATGAGTTCGGTGCTCTACTGGTCATAAGCTCCTCCAACATCTTATTGACTCCATACAATGAGTTCGGTGCTCCACTCGTCACTCGAGCACCTCTAACAACAAGTTCGGTGATCCACTGGTCCTAGAGCTCCTCCAACAACTCATTGATTCCATACAGTAAGTTTGGTGCTCCTCTCGTCACTCGAGCTCCTCCAACAATAAGGTTGGTACTCTGCTCGTACTTAAGTCAACAACTCATTAACTCCACACAATCAGTTCGGTGCTCCGCTCATCGCTCGAGTTCCTCCAACAACGTATTAACTCCTTACAATGACTTTGGTGCTCATCTCCTCTTCCGAGCTACACCAACAATTCGTCAGCTCTTAAACAGCAAGTTCAGAGTCCACCTCTTCCCTAGAGCTGGTCCACAACTCACTAACTCTTAAACAGTAAGTTCGGAGTCCAGCTCTTCAATAGAGCTACTCCTACAACTAGCTAACTTTGAAATAGGAAGTTCAAGTCTAGCTCTTCCGTAGAACTGTTCCCACAACTCGCTAACTCTCAAACAAGAAGTTCAGAGTTCAGATCTTCCCTAGAGCTGCTCTAATAACTCGTCCAACAACTCGCTAACTCTCTAACAACAAGTCCGGAGTTCAGTTCTTCTCTAAAGTTGCTCCTCATAACTTGCTAACTCTCAAACAGCAAGTTCAGAGTATAGCTCAACTTGCTAACTCTCAAATAGCAATGTCGAAGTCCATCTCTTTTCTAGAGCTGCTCCCACAACTTGCTAACTATCAAATATCAAATTCGAAGTCCAATTATTCCCTAAAGCTGCTCCCGCAACTCGCTAGCTCAATTCAATCGATTGGGACACAAGAAAGCAAGAGTTAAGACAAAAACACAAGGGAAGATCTATATTTCACATCAACACTCTTGTACAAAGTTTGAAAGCTAAGTGCATCAATGCTCCTTGACGCCACTAAGCTCTTCAATGCTACGATGCTCTGGACGCCACAAAGCTCCTCGGCGCTACTAAACTCCTCAGTGGCAAAGCTCATCCTCTTAGTTTCTTGGTTGCAAAGCTCATCTTCTTAGCTCATCGGTAGCAAAGCTCCTCGATGGCAAATCTCCTCAGTGGCAAAGCTCATTTTCTTAGCTCCTCGGCAGAAAACGACAAAAGACTTACCATCCGAGGAGCTCACCGCTTTTGCCAAATCTCCATCGTCTGACCGCCTCATGATTCGTTCCCATCGATCAAGACCATTCGTACTGATCCAAAATTTGTGTTATCTTCTTCAGCAGAAAAGTGTAAATGATGACATCATCAAGCTCCTCGGTGCCAAAAAAGTTGGCTGACCTCTTCGATTTTTACGCCCGTCTAATCCAGCCATCAAATCACCTCAGGTTTCACTCCCTCTTTTGATTTTTTAATTAGAAGTCCAATAAATAGTTATAAATTCAGAAATTTTAATTAGAAATTTTGAAAGAAAAAAAAATTGAAAAATAATAAAAAATAATTATAATTTCAAAAAATTAGTTTAAAATTTCTGAAAAATAATTTTGTATTTAGAAAATTTAATTAAAAATCTAAAATGTAATTATAAATTCTGGAAAAATAATTAATAATTGGGAAATGTTAATTAAATTTTTCTAAAAGTCCGAGAAAAAATCGTTGAAAGGCCCACAAAATTACTACTACCTAGAGACAGCTCCGAACAAGACTCTAGGCATCCCTGAAGATCCTATATACTCTCTTGTTTGTCCAAAATAGAGCAGACTACTCATCGAAGGCTGTGACTCTCAAACTTCAGGAGTGGGGGGCTTACGATTTGGGTAAAACAGAGCCACTAGATCTCGACACGCATCTCAAAGCTTCTCAAGGATGGAACGGTAATTTCACAGTAACAACATGCCAACAAAAAGACCATTGGCGATCTCCAGACCCATCATGCTCAATCAAGCCCACTATTAAGGTTTGTTTACAACCTAAGAAAGAAAGTTTCCAGCTAATTAGGGCTGTCAATAAAATTTCCCATCTAAAATATGATTATTAACTAATTTTATCACATCACCAGGGGAATCTCTACTTTAAACTTAAAGATACATTTTTCAGGTCTATCTTTGGAACTCATTGTTTATAAATACTACACCCCCACCCCCACCCCCACCCCCACCCCCCTCTAAATCAGTCAAAGTTAATCAATACTTTTCCATTAAAACTTGAATCTCCTTTCAGAGTTACTAACTTGAGCGTCAGAAGGTTTTTCGTTGGGACCCCCCTGGTGTTTAGACTTTGTGCTGGTTCGTCAGACATTTTCAGCCATCCAGATCCAAGGCCAGACATTCTCAACCATTCAGATTCAAATCAAGGAGTATTTAACCATCCAACTTCAAATCTGGTCAACGGTATAGATCTTTAGCTTTACTCCTAAAAAGAACTCATCATCTGATTCTCCCACACCAGATAAAAATAGCAACAATAGTTTACCTTCATTCTACTTTGATCTTGTCGTACGCCCCCAAGATGTGACCTAAACTATGCCTAGTATTTGCATGAAACTAACAAATTAAATAGGGAAGAAAATGTTTTTTTATGAAGGAAAATGGGTAGTATAACCACCATGATTCATTAATAAGTTGGTAACGAAACAAACCTAGAAGATTGGGCAACTGTACAAGGAAAAATATATAGATGAAGTAAAATAGTAAAACCTCCAACATCCCTAAGAGGGTGGGACAAATCCATAACTGACCAACAACATGCAGAGCCCGATCTCTATCTCCTCCTTGTTGTACTCCTCAACCCCCTTGGTTCCGTCACTGCTGTAGCCCAAAAAAAATAAGATGCATAATCTGAGTTAAATTACCATAAATACTATTACTAGTCCCACAAAAGTAAATGTTGTTTCTATCAAGCTATAAAACCCAGGTCGTTGCGGTGGTGGCAAATAACATTTAGAGATCTTGGGGGCTATCCACAAGTCTCCTAGGTCAACGGGCAGTCATTTCCGATGGCCCTTAGAACCTCGACCAAAACTATTTTTCTCCTATGACACTCAATAAATATGTTGTTTCTAATTTCAATGGTCGCACTACAAAATCTACAATTGGTGACTCTGTTTGGTTGCCTTTTGACCATGTTCTCACTTGTTAGGATCGTATCGTTAAGTACTAACCAAAGAAATACCTATTTTTAGGGGTGCTTTGACCTTCCAGATTATTGATGACCGGCTCAATCTACATCCTATGAAATATATACGGTTATAGAGTGAGCGTACCGTAAAAGTACCATTCTTTTCAGGCCCCCGAGATTTCTAATTCGGGCCTTGTGGACATTTCACCCCCGGCTGTGTTATATGGGCTTGTTCCCCCAGTCTAAGTTGGGACTCCTGGCTAAGGAAATATCTGAAAGTAGGCCTCCACGACCATCTTTCCATGTTTTGGCAACTGTGATATGTGGCTGTGTGGCTTGTTCATATAGATCTGGGAATAGCTCTTTGAGGGTGCATGCTCCACATAATTTGTCCCACCAGAAGCTGATCAACAAACCATTGCCTACGAACAGTGGTACACAACCATTAAACATATCATAAGTTTTGGAAACCTCTTTCCAAAACCAAGAGACACCTTCGCTGTTTAGGTGGAACACTTTCCACCACCCCTTCTCAAGGAGGGCCAAGTTTATGTCTATCAGATCAATGATGCCCAGTCCTCCGTGTATTTTCTTCATACAAGTTTTTTCTCATTTAATAAATTGGTACCTTCCCCTGTCTCCATCGGCTCCTCTCTACAGGAATCGCTTCCAGACTAGATCGATCCATTGGATTACCCATCTTGACATTTCAAAGAAAAATAGGTAATATTTTGGAAGGTTGGACAACACCAAGTTGATAAGGGCCACTCTACCCCCTAGAGCAAGGATTTACCTTT
This sequence comes from Hemerocallis citrina, assembly GCA_017893485.1. NCBI lineage: Eukaryota > Viridiplantae > Streptophyta > Magnoliopsida > Asparagales > Asphodelaceae > Hemerocallis > Hemerocallis citrina. Next base: position 150,209,162 of record CM030361.1, read on the forward strand.
CCACCTAGATAATATCGCTTCTACTCTATCAATAATCGACATCCAGTCTGACTTCTTTGATTTATCTGGTCTAACTGGCAGCCCTAGTTGCTTGATAGAAGGGCTATCAATTTTGCAATTTAGAGAGACTGCATGTTCTCATGTCTTCTCTTCGGACATAGCAATAGATATTAGAGCATTGTTGAGGAAATCAGCCCATAAACCTGATCAGGCTTCAAATAATATAATGCGCCATTAAATGCGATAGTGTCCTCAGTATCTCTGTTTCAAAAAAGTATAGTATCATCAACATATTGTAAGATAGTACATCCTGGCCAGTTTCTTGCACTAGCTACTGGAACGATCCATCCTGCATATCTACTGTTATCCATCATGTACTGAAGGACATCTGCAATGACTGTAATTAGAAGGAGGGACAGTTGGTCACCTTGTCCAGTCCTCGTATACAAGAAAATGGTTGACCGACCACTCCATATACCAAGAGAGTCGTCCTGCTAGTGGTGCGATAGTGGCAGATCCACCTGATCCACCTGTCTAGAAAACCTCTACCTTTAAGCACTTTCAATAAACATTCCCATTCAACTGAGTTGTACGCTTTCTCGAAGTCTAGTTTCAACAAGTAACTCATGTTGTTCGAGATGTGACATTGGTGAATGGTTTCCCCTGCTGTGGCTACACATTCCAATATGCATCTCCTTTTGATGAACTGGTCAGTTGACAACTAATCAATCTGACCATCATCCTTCCTAATCTGTTAGCGAGGATCTTGGTGATTATCTTGATCGAGCGGTTGAGGAGACTGATGGGTCAGAAGGCCCATGTTCTGTGAGAATCTTCCTTTTTTGGAATAATGATTACTTTCGCAAAGTTAAGTCTCCCCATTTTAAGTCTATGATAGTCAAATTCGGCCATGACCTTAATCAGATTTTCCTTAATGTCCTCCCAGAATGTATGGTAGAATAAAATTGGGAACCCGTCCGGTCCTGGCGCTTTCTCCCTACCCATCTGAGAGACTACCTCCTTCACCTCCTCCTCCGTAAATGGGGCTTCAATAGACCGCAGTGCCTACGCAAGGTCTTCTGATATGTCCTGCTAAAAATCCTCTCTAAGTGAAGCTCTAAAGTCGGTTTTACTTTCGAATAGATTTTTGTAATAAGACTGGAAAACCTATTTGAATTCTTCCTCTTCGTGTACCACACCCGCATCTATCTGGACCAAGAGGATACAGTTGGATCTCCAACTCGCACTGGTTGCATGATGAAAGAATGTAGTATTCACGTCTCTCTCTTTTGAGGCACAAAAATCTAGATCTCTGTTGTTATTTGATTTCTGCCAGTTTGTACAGCAGGGCAATGTCCTCTCTTAAATTTAGCAACCAATTTCGTTCATCTTGAGTGATCCATAGTCTCCTCTATTCTTTCTAGCTCATTAATACCCTCCAGAATAGACTTTTTAGCTCTCCAGATCATCGCGAATATAATATGGTTCCATTTTCTAAGCTTTGTATGGAGTCTACGAATATCTTCACACCAAACCGTTGCTGCCTTTGTTCCCCGGATTGGAAGAGCCCAATTTTTCAAAACCAAGTGGTGGAAACCCTGGATATGCAGCAAAGCCTTCTCATACCTGAATTTAGCCAGTTTCCTAGCGTTCAGTTCGCCAGACGAGAGAACTATGGGGACATGATCTGATGTTGGTCTCGATAGGGATGCTAGCGGAAATTTAGCCTCTCAGGCTAGCACTTTATCTAGTTTCTTCATTATAGAGACTGCTTGCATATTAGACCAGATAAATAGCCTATCTGGTAAGAGATGTCAACCAGTTCCAATTTTGTGATAACCCGATAAAGTTCTAATTCTGGTAAAAGAAAATGTTTGTGCAATGCATTCATCCGCACAGAATATACTCTTTCTGAACTTACAATTGGTAGCAAAAAAACCATGATGACTAAAATATTATGTATTTAAATAGGGCTCTAGTGATTTCAATCAAGTCCATTATAACCATTAAAGCCCGTTAAGGCCCATATTCGTACAAACAAAACTAAAGGCCTGCCCAATAGCAACAATTAATATATAAAGAGAGAAGCCCAGCCCAAAATGAACCAGTGAAAAGGCAAGAGGACTAGAGAGAAAATAGTCAAAGTACAAAATGGTGCTCTTATCTTCCGCTAATTTCTTTATCCCTCTTCTTCTCCCACCCAAAAAATCGCCTATTAATTCGCTCCCATCGGTGACTCGGATCTTTAGTTCTCGATTGGCCTCCATCTCTTCTAGTTATTATACCCCATGGACCACACGTGCTTCTCAGTATCGGGTTCCGGGTCGAGTCGGGTCCGTAAGATGCGAAGCTGTAGGGGAAGATTCCGGTGGGGCCTTGGATGAGGCCGTCTATCAGGGGATCTACGGCCCATGGAGTGTTGAATCTTCCGATGTCCGTGAGGTTTGAATCACTTGATTATTAGCACATGCAATTGACGTGTTTATTAAGTGCATCTTGTTATTAATGTGAAAATTTGGCCGTACTGACCCACTTTTTGAAAATATTTGGCATTCTGACCCACTTTCGAAAATAATTAGCGAACTGATCCAATTTTGGACACGTAGCAAAAAATGTTATTGGAAAAAATAAAACGGCATAGGTTATGTACATACCATTTTCCCAATAACCACATCTATATTTAAAAAAAGTATCATGTTGTTATTTGGAGTAACGGCATAGATTATTTTGTTTTTCGACAGCTTGTAGTCCATTTAGAGAAAAAATTGCAAGTGTGAAAACCTTATAACAGATGCCGTTATTTCAAATAACGACATTCTCAATACTGATATCGTTATTTGAAATAATGGTATCAGTTATAAATTTTTTTTATAAAAAAGTAACTTATTATTCATCATCTCTGACGAATAAGTTAATTTAAAAAAAATATATATCACTGGTGCCGTTATTCCAAATAACGTTATCAGTTATAATTTTTTTTTATTTTAAAATTAACTTATTATTCATCCTCTCTCTTTCCAAACAACGGCAACAGTTCATTTATATATAACTGATGCCGTTATCTCCAATAACGGCATCAGTCATTCGAATGCCGTTATTTGGGATAATGGCATTATTTATAATTTTTTTTCACACTTAGAATTTTTTAAAGTTAGAAGATTCACACTCGTAAGAGAAATATACTGATGCCGTTGTTTCCAATAACGGCATGGTAAAAAAAATGTAAAATAGATGCCGTTATTGGAAATAACGGCACGTAAATAACCTATGCCGTTATTTTCAATAACGGTTTATGCTGACGTGTCCAAAACTGGGTCAGATCACTAATTGTTTTCGGAAGTGGGTCAGACCCCTAATTATTTTCAAAAAGTGGGTCAGTACGACAAAAAAATTCTATTAATGTTCTGCTGCACTGTCATCAGTTTTCAATGTTATCACGTGCTATATATATGCGAAGTTGTAGATGCTTTAGCATGTACAATTCGTGTACATTTCACTATTTCCTTGTATTTTGGTTGTGAGTAACCAATTTCAAATCTTGCGTACAACTTGCAAGTGAAGTCACATATCTACATTGTCACTCCCTTTGGATTTCTTTATTAGATTGTTATTGTTAGAATATAAATATTAAAACCCTCACCCTTACCACAACTTCAGAGTTTTTGTACATCGATAGGGTTATTAGGATCATTAATATGGTATCAGAGCAACCCAGGTTCGAATCTCACCGATTGCGCAAATTTAAATGCGGATTTAAAAAAAAATACCCCTGCATATAGTTTAGGTCTTGGCCCAAAAAGATGGTCTCAATCTGCGGAGGCGTGTTAGAATATAAATATTAAAACCCTCACACTTACCACAACTGCAGAGTTTTGGTCGATCGGTAGGGTTGTTAATAGTTACTAGAGTACATGTGCTTGAGGTCACATATCTATACCTATATATGCGCACAGCCATGGAAGTGTTACATCTCCTGCAAGCCTCCTGTTTAATTGTAGTGGTAAACTTATATCAAAGAAAACAGGTAGGATCATGGAATTTTTTTCCTTGGAAAATTACAATTATGGATTGTTGATGGTAACATTTATGTGGTTGTTCTGTCATGTTATGTTGTAGGCATGCATCAACAAAAATTCTACCTATTCCGGTTAATATTTCAAAAATATTTATGTTGTAGTGTGTCATGTTTAGCACCGCCTCATTTACTCGTGACCTGGACCCGACCCATGGACTCAGTAGCAGACCAGTAACTTAAATTTTAGTATATTAGAGCAACATTGTTGTATATGTTTCAAAAAGAAATTATTTTTTTGGATATAAAATAAAGTTCAATATGTTAATATTAACACTGTCATAATTATCCGTCACCCGGACCAAATCCGGGTCCGGCACTGGACCGGAACCGACCCGATCCGAAACGGACAACATTTCCGACGATTTTGGACCCGACCCAACTAACCCATTGACCCGGTAGTAGATTAATAACTTAAATTTTAGTGTATTAGAACATGATGGTTGTATGTGTTTAAAAATATATTTTTTTATAGAAAATAAAGTTAAATATGTTAATATAACTTAATAGAGAGTGTACAATCTTTTCTTTTACTTCCGTTTTGCATCTCAATTCTTTATATTGTAAAATCAACATATCTAAATTCATTTACAAATTAATTAATTTTACTTTCACTTTCTCTGTGTAGCTAATTCATGTGATCTTCTAGAGAAAAAAATATGTTATGAATTTGAATATTAAGATCTTTAGTAAACATTAAAAAATAAAATTATTGTCGTGTATTTTTGGACACGTTGGGTACCCCGAAACCGATCGGACCCAAACCGGACCCGGAAAAAATGAATAGACTCGAATCCAGACCCGAACCCGTTGTCATAAGGAAGGGTACAGGTATCTCACTACCCGACCCGATAACATTGCTATTTAGTATAACCTAATAAAGAGTACAATTTTTTCTTTTATACCCAATTTGCATCTCATACTCTTTTTTTTTGTAAAATTAACCTACCTACATTCATTTATATATTAATTAATTTTACCATTTCGCTATATAGATAATTCATGTGGTCCTATATATATATATATATATATATATATATATATAAACAAAGTCGTTGTTCCGAACAACGGCTTCAGTGGTTTGCAATGGAGCAATATATATAGCAATGCTCCATTGCAAACCACTGAAGCCGTTGTTCGGAACAACGACTTTGTTTATTTTGAATATATATATATATATATATATAGCAATGCTCCATTGCAAACCACTGAAGCCGTTGTTCGGAACAACGGCTTTGTTTATTTTGAACATAAGTCGTTCTTTCGAACAACGACTTAGTTATATAACCTAAGCCATTGTTTTGGAACAATGGCTTAGATTTATAACCTAAGCCGTTGCTGGCTTAAGTGGTTTGTATACCCGTTTGCACGGGACCCGTTGGCAATGGAGCATTACTCATATATATATATATATATATATATATATAAATGAGCTTTATTTCGTTGCAAACGGGTCTGTGTGCACAGACCCGTGCGAATGGCGATCTGGGTCGTGGATCTTTGATCCAGCAGCCCACATTTTTTTTCTTAAATTTAGCCTTAACCTGTTCTTGGGAACGACGGGTTAAGGCATATTTTTTTTAAAAATATGCCTTAACCCGTCGTTCCCAAGAACGGGTTCAGGCATATTTATAATTTGAGGCAATTTTGCCTTAACTGATCTTCTCTCGATCTCTCCCCACCCTCTCTCTCGTTTCTGCCGAACCCAGACCCAAAAAGTTCTAAGTAACCATAATCAAAACAGAAACCTCTCCTCTGTCCGCTCATCCTCATCCTCCTCCAAACATCCAAACCCTAGTCTCTCATCCCATCTTCGAAAGCCAATCGAAACTGTAGTTCAGCCACGACACTTACATTTGCTAAATTCTGAGTTATTTTGTATGGTATTGACTAATTCTTTGCCTTAATAGTTTTAATTGTGTTGATTTTTAAATCTTTCCATAGTAAATTATTTAGAAAGTAGCAAAAAAATTTGTTGTCTAAGTAATTTGTAGATGTAAAATTGGGAAGACTTGTAATATATTCAAGTGCCGATATTTGTAGATTTTTAAATTTTTTTGGTCTCTTTCCAATAATTTACCGTATATAAAAAAAGCCTAAAAAATTTGTAGATGTAGAAATTTGTAAGTAGTCATTTGATGAATTTACACGGTGCAAATGTAGTCCTAGTTGTTGTTGATTGGTCGACGATATTGTAGATTGAGTCGTTATTATAATCGTTCCATATATATTAAATTACTTAAACCTCTATGGTGCGGTTAGACTAGAAAATCCTTCAACCGACCTCCAAAAAATATGAAACTTTGGGAGTAGGATGGTCTCACGTAGCCCAAGCCTCCCTAACTTGTAGAAGTGAGTTTCGACTCACGGTTGGAGAGATACGGGCGTGTATCGCTTTTGGTTGAAAAAAACCTTGTAAAGCGATACACAGCCGTATCTCTCGAACCGTGGGTCAAAACTCACTTCCACAAGTTGTGGTGGCTTGTGCTACGTGAATTCAACCAAGTTGCAAAGTTTTATAAATTTTGGATGCCGTTTGTACCGTTTTGTTACGTTCATCGCACAAGAAGTAAACTACTTAGAACTTTTGTAGTGCGGTTAGACTAGAAAATCCTTCAAACGACTTCCAAAAAATACGAAACTTTGCGAGTAGGTTGGTCTCATGTAGCACAAGTCATCCCAACTTGTAGAAGTGAGTTTCTACTCATGGTTCGAGAGATACGGCCGCGTATCGCTTTTGGTTTAAAAAAAACCAAATAAAGCGGTACACGGCCATATCTCGCAAACCGTGACTCAAAACTCACTTCTACAAGTTGGGGTAGCTTGTGTTACGTGAATTCGACCAAGTTGCAAAGTTTTATAAATTTGGATGCCGTTTGTGTGGCTTTCTCATGTTAATCGAACTATAAGTAAATGACTTAGAACTTTTTTAGTGCGGTAGACTAGAAAACCTTTCAACCGACCTCCAAATACGAAATTTTGCGATTAGGATGGTCTCACGTAGCACAAGTCTCCCTAACTTGTAGAAGTGATTTTCGTGTCACGGTTAGAGAGATACGGGCATATATCGCTTTTCATTGAAAAAACCCTTATAAAGCGATACACGGCCATATCTCTCGAACCGTGGGTCGAAACTCACTTCCACAAGTTGTGGTGGCTTGTGCTACGTGAATTTAACCAAGTTGCAAAGTTTTATAAATTTTGGATGCCGTTTGTGCGGTTTCTTACGTTTCTCGCATAGGTAGTAAATCACTTAGAAAGCTTTTAGTGCGGTTAGACTAGAAAACTCTTCAAATAATCTCCAAAAAATACGAAGCTTTGCGAGTTGGTTGGTCTCACCTAACACAAGCTACCTCAACTTGTAGAAGTGAGTTTTGATTCACGGTTCGAGAGATACGGCCGTGTATCGCTTTTGGTCCCAAAAAAACCAAATAATGCGGTACACGGCCGTATCTCGCAAACCGTAACTCGAAACTCGTTTCTACAAGTTGGGCTGGCTTGTGTTACGTGAATTCGACCAAGTTGCTAAGTTTTTTAAATTTTGGATGCCGTTTGTGCGGTTTTCTCACGTTCATCGAACTATAACTAAATAAAGTTAGAACTTATTCCTCGCATTCCGTAAGGGTTCGTGGCCCTAACTGTTATACTTTTTTTTTATCTTACATATGGACAGTCTTGAAGAAAGTTTCGTTGTCGGAGAAAAATATGTTCGTGCACAAGAAATTGGTGAATTTCGGTCTTATATTGACGAGCACCTAAAATCGAAGATTGGTATGACATTTCTCACTTTAGAGGAAGCGGAGAAATTTTATTCCACATACTGTAGATGTGCGGGTTTCGCTATGCACAAGGGTGAAAATAAATACAAGGAAAATGATGTAGATAAATTATATGTATGTAATAAAGTCGGGGAGTCACCGAATAATCATAATGAAGCTAGATGGGGAACTACTTCTAGAACGGGTTGCAAAGCTTTCGTTCGTGTAAAACTAAACTCAGAAAGTAATTCGTGAATTATTTATTCATTTAATGAACCACACAATCACGGGTTTACTTCATCCGACATACGTCACTTGCTTCCTCGAAACCGTGTATTGACAAATTCAAATAAAAAAGTGATTGGTCAACTTACCGAAGCTAATGTCCCTATATGCAAACAAATGCTTTTCTTCGAAGGTGCAAGTGGAGGTAATTAGAAAATTGGATTCACTGAAACTGATATTAGAAATCTTAGGAGAGACGAGTTGGAAGGTTTGAAAGGACATGATGGGCAAATGCTAATTGAGTTCTTTGAATCAAAAAAGGAGACCGATCCTCTATTTTTTTATGATTATCAAGTAGATCCCGAAGGGCGATTGTCCTATTGTATTTGGGTGGATGGTATCGGTAGGAAGAATTGTGAACTATTTGGGGATGTAGTTTGCTTTGATGTCACCTACAACACGAACTGATACGGGATATTATTCGTACCATTTGTTGGAGTCAACCATTATTGGCAGTCAACATTCTTAGGTTGTGGGTTCATTCCAAATGAGAATGCTTCCTCATTTGGGGTCTGTTTGGTTCAAAGGAGGGGAGGGGAGGGGAGGGATTTTAATGGAGGGGAGGGAAGGGGAGGGAAGGTGAGGGGAGGGATTTAATGAAAACTCTGTTTGGTTCAAAGGAGGGGAGGGGAGGGAAAATAATGATTTTCTTGTTTGGTTTACAAGGGGAGGGAATGGATTTTATAATAAAATTACTTTTATACCCTTTTGCATATAATAAGAAATTCATACAACCACTTCATACAATAAGAATTGAAACAACAACGAATTAGAGAAATCTAGCTTGTTCAAATTTTTTTGAAAGAAATTGTTAGATTACTTCACCTGCCTATATGCCTACTTCTAGCATGTTTGCATTACTACTTTGAAATATCTTAATACAAAGCTGTTGTTAAGAAAATGTAGGATCCAAACAACTAGCTATTTGTTGATAAAGATGAAAATCTGAGGAGACTTGCAAACACACTCCTCCTACTACTATACATTAGCATAGATGTAGTGCAAAGTCCAAACACCTGGATCCAACTGAACACTATGCCTGGTTGGGCAATTGCTGCATACTATTTCAAAAATTTGCCACATTCTGTTGTTTTTCTGTATGGAATATTGGCTACAGAATAATATTTGGAGACCAGAATAATATTTGGCTACAGAATAATATTTTCTGTATGGAATATTGGCTATAACTGTAACGTAATAATAGCACGAGTGCTCTGTCTGCACTTTGCCAGTTGCATTAGTGGATGAGAGTATGTTGTCTTGCTTATGTCCGGCTGTGCTAGCTTATCTGCTTGGCTTTGGCAGTATGGATGGCACATTGATTTCTGCCAAGTTATAAATCCTTAGGACGTTTTTATTCCATTTTTTCTATTTGATTTCACTACTTTAGGATGTTTTGTGATTCTGTTATCATAATGATTATAATTAACTAATGTCTAACACTTGCAAAAACCCTCCTGACAATAATTATCCTAGATATGTCTGGTCTTCGCTCATTCACCCCTAAGCTTTCTACTGGTATCCTATCTCAACTTGGGAATGGACTGCAGGGGAACCGCAGCACGAGGAATATTCACAGAAATGCCCCCAGCCAACAAAGATCATAGAGCCTTCAGAACAAGAAATTGCTTGTGCTTTGAATTGTCGCTATATATTAAGGTCATTGCTTGTAGCAATCCAATAATGTATGTGGTTCTGCATCATCAGGATAGGGAGAAAGAGAGAGCGGGAGAGAAACAGTCGGTAGGGAGAAAGAGAGAGGTTTTTTTATTAGATTAGGATTTAGATTTTAAAGGGCAATTTAGTCATGCCACTTTAAAAAATTAACCCTATTTTCTCTTCCCTCCAAATCCCCCCACTTTTGGAGGGGAGCCAAAATTGGCTCAGGAGGGGTGTTGCACCCCCAATTTCCCTCCCCTCCCCTCCTAAAAATTGAACCAAACAAGAAAAGTAATAAAAAACCCCTTCCCTCCCCTCCCCTTCCCTCCATTCCCCTCCAACCAAACAGACCCTTGAGTGGTTCTTTGAAAAGTGGCGAGGAGTAATGAGTCACGATCCGTAGGGCATCGTGACAGATGAGGATCGTAGAATAGGTGCTGGATTGAAGAAAGTTTTCATTAACACTGTTCATAGATATTGAATTTTGCATATTTTGGATAAGTTGCCGTATGAGGTGCGCATGTCAAATAATATCAATAAGTTTAGGGATGCTTTGAAGACCATCGTCTATACGACGAAATTTAAAACTAAATTTGAAGAGAAGTGGAAAATTTTGATTTTGCGATACAAACTTGAGAATAACAAATGGTTGAACGAAAAATTTGAAATTTGCGAGAAATGACCTCCCGTCTACGCAAAAGATTCATTTTGCGGTGGCATGTTGGGTACCCAGCGTAGTGAATCGCTACATTCATCCTTGAAGCAACATACCCATAAGTACTCATTACATGAATTTGCCGTGATCTTTGACCGAGTTTTAGCAAAACAAAGACACGAGGAACTTAAAGAAACTCATCGAAATTGCGTGGAGAGACCAAAATTAATACCGAATAGGCATTGGAGTCACAAATGGCAGGAACATACACACTAAAATTTTTCTACAAATTCCAACAAGAAGTCCAAAAAAGCTTATTACTTAATGTGAATTTCATTCCGAGTATGGATACACCCGATAGTTCAGCTTTTTCTGTAACGATTTGTGAAAATTCAGAATCGGGGAGGATGATTTCTTTTTGCAAAGTCCGTCAAACGGCTAAATATCCTTGCTCAATGTATGAATTCGTAGGTATTTAATGCAAATATCTATTGACGGTTCTTCGGTTCACCGATCACACCGCATTACCGGAGCAGTATATTTGTAGACGATGGACCCGGGATCAGTTGACAAGAAGCAATACACCCATTTTCAATAGTATGAGCGACAATTTTGCCTCCCATTTTGTGAATTGACTTAGCACTCAAGACAGTTGGTCGATCTTGGTTCTTCAGAGGGAGCGTACAAGTACATGCTCGACCACATGCTTAAGGGCGTTGAAGGCGTTTCTCACATTCAATCCGGGAATAGCACACAACGCGAAGGTAGTGCACAACCGGATAGTGGTGGACATGCACATACACCAGTGGGGGACCCTGTGCAATGTACTATAAAGGGAAGGCATAGTGGGAAGAGATTGAAGTCCATACGAGCCAAAAAACGAAGAGACCAAGACTTTGCAGGACATGTCTTCGTGTCGTATGTCACGATTCACTAAATTGCCCTAAAAATATGGCAAGGTAATATATATAAGACTAAGTTTATATTAATTTGACTCAATCAATCTTAACTTCTTGTTGTTGACACCAATTCATTCTTCTCATTTTTTTAGTGGATCGGTAGCACATGAAGAAGCTCCAATCGGTGGAGAGAGTGCTGACGATGAAGATGAAGATTCGTGCTAAGGTAATTTTTGTATTATGTATGTCATGTTTAACTTTGTGGACCTTCTTTCTACAATTTCTTTTTTTTTTTCCAATTGATGAGAAGATAATTATTCATTTCTACAATTCCTTCTTTTTTTTGTAGGTTCGGAATGAAAGTTGAGCGTGCCGATGGAAGCCGTGGGTCATCAAAAATTTAATACCCTTTTGATTGTATATATATGCTCAATTTGTGTAATTTATGTATGTGTGCAATTTGTGTATTTATAAGTAGATTTTTGGTGTATTTAAGTAGAGTGCAATTTGTGTATATGTGCACTTTGTGTATTTGTGAACTGCTTTATATTGTTGTGAATGTTGATGTTGTAACTGGTTTGCGAATGTTTATGTATGTGTGCACTTTGTGTATTTGTAAACTATATATCTCCTGTGGGTTTATTTTTATTTTTAAATTTCTTTGAACCTAACCCGTTATCAGCAATAATGGATTAGGTAGACTGAAAATGTGTACAAACAGCGAATTGGTGATCTGAATTTCTGAATTGTTGTGATATGAGTTTCTGAGTTGTTGTGATCTGATATATATTGTTGTATTGTTGTGATCTGAGTTTCTGAATTGTTATGAATGAACTCTTTTTGTGAAGTTGTATTTTCATCCACATGCAGCAAATACACTGTCAATATATCTCTACCTAACCCGTTATTGACCTTAATCCGTCATCCCCAATAACGGGTTAAGTTGAAAGATATGGCAGAACTTCATCATCTACAGACCAAGTATTCATTGAACACTATCAATATCTCTCTACCTAACCCGTTATTGACGATCTTAACCCGTCATTCCCAATAACGGGCTAAGTTGAGAGATATTGGTAGAACTTGGTCATCTACAGACCAAGTATTCATAGAACACTGTCAATATCTTTCTACCTAACCCGTTATTGACGATGACAGGTTAAGTGATCTTAACCCGTCATTCCCAATAACGGGATAAGTAGAGAGATATTGGCAGAACTTGGTCTTCTACAGACCAAGTATTCATAGAAAACTGTCAAAATCTCTCTACCTAACCTGTTATTGACGATGACGGGTTAAGTGATCTTAACCCGTCATCCCCAATAACTTGCCAACTTGGTGAAAAGGACAAGTCCATAACTTGTCTACTATTACATTTCACTCTACAAAGTGGGTACCATATGTAGATAATGTTTTATTACAGTAATTTTCACTCTATTACATTTCACTCTACAAAGTGGACAAGTCCATGACTTGCCTACTATTACAGTAATTTATTAGGCAAGTTATTGGGGATGATGGGTTAAGATCACTTATCGTCAATAACGGGTTAGGTAGAGAGATATTGACAGTGTTCTGTGAATACTTGGTCTGTAGATGACCAGGTTCTGCCAATATCTCTCAACTTAACCCGTTATTGGGGATGACGGGTTAAGATCACTTAACCCGTCATCGTCAATAACGGGTTAGGTAGAGAGATATTGACAGTGTATTTGCTATTTGTGGATGAAAATACTTCACAAAAAGAGTTCATTCATAACAATTCAGAAACTCAGATCACAACAATACAACAATATATATCAGATCACAACAACTCAAAAACAATCACAACAATTCAGAAACTTAGATCACCAATTCATTCACATAAATAAAAACTCAGATCACAACAATATATATGATACGACAGATAATATGACATTAATTACCAAATATTCATCTCAACAATTTATTCAACTACATTTGTGGAATTATTTCAAGTAGCAATTACAAGACATTCAGTACAAAATATTCATCTCAACAATGAAGTAGTCTAGATGGATCAATACATTTATCTTTATGGTTGACTTCCGTGGATGCCCGGTATTTATGTACAACATTTATCAACATAGAAACAAACTTTGCATTAGTTATTTGAGGAATAAAATCATCAACCAAACACTAAAATACTAATAACGAATCACTTGTTACATACTACCTTTTACGACCACGTGGTTTGCGACCACTGGGTGTAAATTGATCAGGCAGGTTCCTATTTCGTTGAGGATTTCGTCGTCTACCTTGCGTCTCGGGGGATTGAGGGTCATCTGACCACTGCTCCGCATCTTCTTCAGGTGGTTGCTGTTGTTGAACTTGTTGTGGCTCGGCGATGTGAATTTCAGGCCTTGTCACGTTCTTTCGCCTAGGAACTGCCACGTTGGCTTTTAAATATGTATCAAGTTGCGGACCTTCACCCACCTCTTTAAGACTACGGCGGCACGGCTTTAGCATCTCCTGCATTAATTCCTTAACGCTCACGGGTCCCTTACTCTTTAAGAAGCGAGTAGCTATCCGAACGTTTTCCCATGTGTTTTCAATCTACATTAGGTTGAAATTTTCAATTTAAACAACATGTACACTAAATGTATCATCCCATCCTCAAATAACAATACATGCATAGTAAATGTATGAAATTGCGTGAAATTTTAGTAACCAAGTTTCAATACATCGACGCCTTTGGTTGATACATCAGCTGGGAAGAAGAATATGCTGGTGGTGGTTCTTCCTCATTGGGGGAATCGGAATCTGCACACCGGCTGGTACAGCGGCTTATGGAGAAACATACAACCGTGTAATGCGCATGTACCACATCATGTATACATGTTGGAAAGAGTCATCGAACGGTATAGCGAAGAACATCATATTCGGTGTCATCTGATACCGCATGGTGTTCCAGTTGGCCACATGGACCCGGTGGAAATCAGTCCAATCGAAGTTGGGCACTCGACCTGTTCCTCTCACCTCGTGCAATTTTTTATCATAACACCGGACTTTGAAAATCTTCTGCTGATATCCAAATTGACGCATCACTCTATCCGGATACTGGAACTCAATAATAGAAAAATTCACAAGTGGTGCAGCCGTCAACCAAAGGGCACCAGCCAAACAAACCGGTGGAACCCTTTCCAACCTGACGGTCGAGTACGGTTTCCAATTGATGAACTCGTTCCGCAAGTTATCTAACTCATCTCTATAATAGATAAGTGATTGTTGTGGGTTATCGATCCACGTGTGCCGTCCCGCCTAATATACCCCTAAAGGAGGTAACAACTCTGGAACCGGTGGGTCGGCCAATCAATCCGGTGTTGGTTCAATAATATGGGGATGTCCGATGTGGATTCGTTTCCAACTCCAGATTTGCAATAGAAATATCGGGCCACCTATTTGTACGGCACTTAATGCACATGCGCATAAATTCCTATACAGTAGCGCCAATGCCGCACTTCCCCAACTGAAATGGCCAGCAAAACCAAAATTTTCCAACAACCGTAAATACATCAGTGGCACGCTCGCACCGGATGAGTTAGGGAAGATCACTCCCTTGATCGAACTGAAAATGTACGCATGAGCATAGTAACGTAGGGAAGTGATTTCCCGTCGAAGATTTCATCCCAAAATTCAGCTTCTGCTTTATCTTTCGCATCATCTAAGACTTGATCTAATAGATTTGGATCATATTCTTCGGGAGTATCTCTAAGGATTTCTCTTTCAACAGCCTCTCTTTTTTGGATCAACGACTCCTCAACATCGATACCGAGCAGATCACGAACAACTGCTACTCGGTCAAAATCCATGTTACCCGTCACGGCAACCATATCTATTGGTAGCCCAGAAATGAGTGCTACATCTTGGAAAGTGACGGTCATCTCACCCACCGGTAGGTAGAATGTGTGGGTCTCTGGCCTCCATCATTCAACCAGAGTTGTAAGTAGAGGTCGGTTAAGCTTCACATCCCCAATAAATCGAGCTCTGTAGAAACCGGCTTCAACTAAGTACGGAGTGATACGGAGGTCCATGGGAAGAACCGCGTGCTTCCGGAAGTTGCACTTCTTTACGGACCAAGTCCACATGGCTTCGGATCGGTGTCTGGATTGCAACGAAAGTAAGCTTGAGTCCAACGGTCCAGGAGGTGCAACGAAAACCGAAGACGACGGACCGGCCTCGGCAGATGTAGATTGACGGCCACCAACCTATACGAACAAAGATAAATGTTATTATTGAGACAATATTACATATTCGTATTCAAAATCAATAATTATCAATCTTACCTCTGTCATTGGTGCGCCACTAGCACTACCAGAAGGACTTCTCGGTCTCGTTCTAGCCATTTATCTGTGAATCAAAAATTTAAGCTTAGTTGATACGGGTTACATCCATTTATCTATCAGTAATAAACAAAGCGAAAATGTGTAAAAAATGCACAAAACACAACGAAAAATAGCAATACTATGTAACTTGTTCGAATTCACGTAACACAAACCACCCCAACTTGTAGAAGCGAGTTTCGAGTCACGGTTTGCGAGATACGGCCGCGTACCGCTTTATTTGGTTTTTTTACCAAAAGGGATACGCGGCCGTATCTCTCGAACCGTGAGTCGAAACTCACTTCTGTAAGTTGGGGTGACTTGTGATAAGTGAGACCAACCAACTCCCAAAGTTTCGTATTTTTTGGAGGTCGTTTGAAGGGTTTTCAAGTCTAACCGCACTAAAAAAAGTTCTAAATCATTTACTTATAGTTCGATGAACGTGAGAAAACCGTACAAACGGCATCCAAATTTTATAAAACTTTGCAACTTGGTCGAATTCACGTAACACAAGCCATCCCAACTTGTAGAAGCGAGTTTCGAGTCACGGTTTGCGAGATATGGCCGTGTATCATTTTATTTGGTTTTTTTAAACCAAAAGCGATACGCGGCCGTATCTCTCGAACCGTACTTCGAAACTCACTTCTACAAGTTGGGGTGACTTGTGCTAGGTGAGAACAACCAACTCGCAAAGTTTCGTATTTTTTTAGGTCGTTTGAAGGGTTTTCTAGTATAACCGCACTGAAAAATTTCTAAGTCATTTACTTATAGTTCGATGAACGTGAGAAAACCGCACAAATGGCATCCAAAATTTATAAAACTTTGTAACTTGGTCGAATTCACGTAACACAAGCCACCCCAACTTGTAGAAGAGAGTTTCGAGTCACGGTTTGCGAGATACGGCCGTGTACCGCTTTATTTGGTGTTTTTTATACCAAAAGCGATACGCGGTCGTATCTCTCGAACCGTGAGTCGAAACTCACTTCTGCAAGTTGGGGTGGCTTGTGATAGGTGAGACCAACCAACTCCCAAAGTTTCGTATTTTTTGGAGATCGTTTGAAGGATTTTCTAGTCAAACTGCAGTATAAAAGTTCTAAGTCATTTACTTATAGTTCAATAAATGTGAGAAAACCACACAAACGACATCCAAAATTTATAAACTTTGCAACTTGATCGAATTCACGTAATACAAGCCATCCCAACTTGTAGAAGCGAGTTTCGAGTCACGGTTTGCGAGATACGGCCGTGTACCGCTTTATTTGGTTTTTTTTAAACCAAAAGTGATAAGCGGCCGTATCTCTCGAACCGTGCTTCGAAACTCACTTCTGCAAGTTGGGGTGACTTGTGCTAGGTGAGAACAACCAACTCGCAAAGTTTTGTATTTTTTGGAGGTCGTTTGAAGGGTTTTCTAGTCTAACCGCAGTAAAAAAATTCTAAGTCATTTACTTATAGTTCGATGAACATGAGAAAACTGCACAAACGGCATTCAAAATTTATAAAACTTTGCAACTTGGTCAAATTCACGTAACACAAGCCACCCCAACTTGCATAAGCGAGTTTTGAGTCACGGTTTGCGAGATACGGCTGTGTACCGCTTTATTTGGGTTTTTTTTATACCAAAAGCGATATGCGGCCGTATCTCTCGAACCGTGAGTCGAAACTCATTTCTGCAATTTGGGGTGGCTTGTGATAGGTGAAACCAACCAACTCCCAAAGTTTCGTATTTTTTGGAGTTCGTTTGAAGGGTTTTCTAGCCTAACCGCACTAAAAAAGTTCTTAGCCATTTACTTATAGTTCGATGAATGTGAAAAAACTGCACAAACGGCATCCAAAATTTATAAAACTTTGCAACTTGGTCGAATTTATGTACCACACGCCACTCCAACTTGTAGAAGTAAATTTCGACTTATGGTTTGCTAAGTACTGCCCGTGTACCGCTTTATTTGGTTTTTTTCAACCAAAAGCGATATGCAGCCGTATCTCTCGAACCGTAAGTCGAAACTCATTTCTACAAGTTGGGGTGGATTGTGCTACGTGAGACCACCTACTCGCAAAGTTTCGTATTTTTTGAAGGTCGATTGCAGGATTTTCAAGCTTAACCGCACTAAAAACTTTCTAAATAATTTCGTATATATCGAACGTAAAAAGCATGGAAAAATATTCTTGGATTTTTTTCGTTGTATGACCAAAAAAAGTTGAAAATATAATTTTCTTACCCAACCACACCTATTTGGTGTAATCTTATGATAACTTTATAAATGATTTCATCCCCTAACTCTCTTCTTCATACTAAGATCAACTTGAGTTATAAGCAGATGTAATACACAAACAAAAAACCTGTAGAAAATAATTAATGACTTGAAACCTCTAGTTATAACCTTGTCGGTGACTAAGATCAAACAGATTGTTTATTATCAGATATTATTGGTAAGTAATATAGTTATATCTGAATGTGAGTGAAAACCATAAATTGGCACAATTGCAAGAACGCCAATAAAGCCTTTCTTCTTCAGCAAGCATTGACATTTATAGCACTTGGTGAGATGATCAATCTTAGAATAGTCTTGTTCGGTGTTCTTACTTGTATTGTCATTTCTAAGTTAGTTGGGATTTGAAGTAGGCTTGCTTAGGTAAGACTTGTTGGGGTACTGATGAGATGAGTGCTCAGGTCTAGGGGGGTCAGGGAGGGTCATTCTAGAGGAATGATCCATCGAATTGCTTGCCTTATCATGGGAACTTGCTTTAAGGAAATCCATATTGATGACAAGGGCATAAGTTGCTGCTAATGAGTCCACATTTCTATGAATTAGCTCATTCCTCAATCAGCTCGTAATCCAGCCCTGATTCTAGAGAGAGTTTGTTCTTTGCTCTCTTTACCTAAGGCATTGCACCGAATAAGGAAGTCATCAAACTTATCAACATACTCTTGGGTGGATTTTCTTAATAGAGTTGGTTTCACGAATCTAGTAATCGGGTATGAAACGATAACAGTACGTATCTCTCAGTGAACTTTTTCATGGCTTCCCAAGTGGATATGGGTGTCAGGCCTCGGCTTCTACAAGCATGTTCAAGATTGGTCCAGTGTTGAGTTTTTCCAGTCAATTTTATCGTGGCAAATTTGACCTTCAAGGCTTCGCTCAAGTCAAACCACACGAAGTAGTGGTCCATGGCACGGATCCAATCAAGATAAGCTTGGGGTTTCATGTGGCCTTCAAAATGGGGAACGTCAGCCTTAACGTTCTTGTATTGTTCATTAGGGTCACGATCTTGACGTCGGCCGTTACGATCATTCCCTTGAGAGATCTGACGATTAGCATGAAGTTCAAGGGCAACAGTTTGATCTACTTTCTCAAGCCTCTGATTAATATTGGCAAGAGTTGCTTGAATAGAAGATAGGGTAGCGGAAATATCAGAGTAATCCATCTTAGTTTGGGGAGGTCTAGGGTTCCTAATTGAGTGGTCTGGGAGGGACAAGAAAGGCTCTTCGGGATTTATGATGGTGCTGCGAAGACACATTCACCAATGGTGACAACTAGGGGTCGTGTGTGCTGAAATTTGGGAAAAACATGTCTAAATGCAATTAAGTTTTTTTTTTATAATCTGAAGTGATCTAAAAGAACGAAAGAAAATGAAATTAAAGACTCTAGACAACCCTAAATGAATGCAAAAATTTAAGACTAAATGATGCAGGAACTAGGGTTTTACAAACCTTCGCTCTGATACCAAAATAATGTAAAACGTAATCCTAAATAGAGAGTTTCCAAGAATTTTAAAGGATTAATTTTACCAACATGTAATGCGGATCAAGTTAGAAATTAAAACAGTTAATCGGTTCGATGGATTTTCAAGAATTGAGTTATGTTTAACAGGTTCAATTAACAATTCAGTTCTAACAATCAGTAATTATACCCCTAAGCTCTCTAGCAAGTAAAAGATGCAATATTGATTTGTATTCTATTTAGGCAAGTAGAACACTCACTCTTAATATTTGTTGACGACAGTTAAATCAAATAATATGATAGAGACGATAGAGCAATAATACAAATATTTAAGAAGTGAAAAGAGTTTACTGGGAGTTCGAAAAAAAATTAGCAACAGAAAGGAGGTTGTTGTTGTGCTGTAGGCGTCAGGTAGCAGGTGCTGGCTGTGGTTGATGGAGGCTGCACAAGGTGGAGCTTCGAGTGGTCGAAGAGGGTAGCAAGGAGCTGTTGGCGATGGTTGAGGGGTGCAGTGGGGTTCCGGTGATGAAGCGACAAGGGGGTGAGTGGCGCCAGCGGCGGCTGGTGGTGGGGTGAAAAGAGGCAGCGGCTACAGGTAGCCGCAACGGTGGAGCGCTCGGGGCTGTTGAGGGCTGTGAGCAAGGTGATGCTGAGGCTTGGAGATGATGGACTTGGGAGTTGCGGCTGAAGGGAGAAAGTCGACTAGAGGGGAACGGCTTCGGGGTGTAGGATCGAGACGACGGTTGTGGTGAGGTCGGAGATGGAGGCTAGGGTTTCGGTCAGGGCTTGAAGGAAGAAGCGGAAAAGAGGATTAGGGTTGGATTTAATTTTATTTGAGGATTAGAGTTTAGGATTTTAATTTGGGGATTAGGGTTTGGGAATTGAAGTGGATTTGGGGATTTGAAGGTAGTTTTAGAGTTTATCACAAACCTTAAAATTTTATTAGGATTTGTCACAAACCCTAATAATTGGATCTTAATTGTATCACACAAAAAGAGATATGAAGAGCAAAACTTAACACGGTATTTTTTTAAAATCAAGAATAGCATAACTTCTCATTAATCTCAAGGCCTATATATATGCTCAAAACAAATTTTGATACAAATCTTAAAATATTCTAAAATCTCAGCAATATTTTAATGCATAAAAGAAAGATTACAAATCGTAAAACTACTATATATGGCTATAATTGCCAAAACAAAATAAAATAGATTTGATGTCCTCATCAGGTAGTTTAAAATTTAGGGATGATTTTTTAAAATCGTTGAGACTAATGTGAAAAACACAGAATATGAAAATATATAGATTTCGATCATGAAATGAAATGAGATGTTTATGCATTGGTTTCTTATTGTCTTAAGTGGTATTTGGTAGTTCAAATTTGATATAAAAAACAATTTGAGAAACTTACGAAGTGTTTTCTTGTTTGCTCTTGCCCATTTTTGTTCTTGACGCCGGATTAAAAATTTTCGTTTCTCACATACATCAGAAAAGCATCAAATTTAATGTCCCTCCATCTCTCTCTGAAATACTTGGAAACAACTAAAAAGAATTTCTTGCATGGGGCTATGTGTGTTAAAGAAAGCATAAAGAAATCCTATTCTCACCTCTTCATCTCAATTCTTCTTTCCTTTTCTCTTTCTCTTTCTCTTCTTGTGACCTTTATTTTTCTCTTCCTTCTACCTTGGATCTCAAGTAATTTGTAAGTTTTTAAATTTGCAAAAGAAGCAATTCGAAATTGTTTGGTAAGTCTTTCCCCGCAAAAAAAATATTTTTACTTATAATTGCTTTTCACTTGTTCACAATTGTTAGACCTTTGCGTTAATGATATTGATCACTGTCAAGCCTCGCTGATGAAGAAAACCAATTCTTTTGTTTGATGCTTTTAGCATTCTCACGATCTAGGGTTTATTTTCAGTACTATTTAAGTAAAAACTATAATATGAACAACCATAATATTTTCACTACTTTTCATCTATAATATGAACAATGACATACTGCATATATTTTATTTGATCTTATTCCTTAAGATGGTTATACAAACTCTAGTTTCTCAAGTTATGAAACTTTTTTCTTTTTCTTTTTCGCCATGTACATTTTATGTGCTTGGATTTCTAGTTAATCTTAATCAGAAGAAGAGTGAGTTTGAGTGGGTAGGATTATTCCATATAGGCGTGGTTGGGTTAAATCATTTATATAGTTTTCACAAACTTAGAGGAAAAGAATTAAGTGGGTAAGATTACTCCAAATAGGAGTGCTTTGGTTTAGTTAAACAGTCTGATTCTTATGCTCAGCCTTGGTGAAGTTTAACTAAAATTCTCGAAGGAGATCTCATTGAAAATGTAAGCAAGCAAATCATATATTCCTTGCTATCTGTTGCTGCTGATTTCGGTGTGGGGCCAATCAGATGAATTTGTGGGTTTGTGAGGAATTGAATGGGTCAAACATGACTACTTCCACTGTTGTTTGGCTGGCTTCTCGCTGCTCCCGTTGACCTGCACAAAGTTCGAAACACCGGGGTTGAACCCGGCGACAAACCCTCCGACGCTCTTGTCAGTACTCAGAAAAGAATATGAAAGAGCTTTAAATTGGCAAAGAGTGATCACCTTCTAACGGTAGGAGGTAGGGGTATTTATAGTCGCCGTAGGGATATGTTTCGAGATAAGAACAAATCTTTAGTCCCCGGTGTGGATGGATAGAAATGGTTAGAACTACCTCCTACTGATAAGGACGAGTCAGGATTTTTCCATATCCTTATGAACTAGTTCTTAACGGGTTGGGACCCGTACCCAGTTGAATGGACCTGTTCATGGGTTATTAGGCCATGGAGAAGAGACCCAGTTCCCATTTCGGACCCATTTGTAGGTGAAATTATTGTTTTGCCCTTGTAAACTTTAAGATTCGTGCCTAATCGGTCCCGATTTAATCCCATTTTTAGCCATATCACGAGCCCCCACTCCTAAAGACTGTTAGCTACAGCCTTTAGGGAGTAGTTTTGCTGTTTCAATGGCGTACAGGATTTTATCGGAGTTCTTAAAGGGAGTTCGAATCTTGTTCGAGGAGTAACGGTGTTTTTCTGAGCTGGCAACATGCCCAAGATCGTTCTTAGGCTCTTCCTGACTCTTGGTGATTTTTCCCGATTTTTTAAACTATTTTTCGAATCATTTATTCAATTTTGCAAAGTGGTGATTTATTTTCTGAGAGCACTAATTAATCATTCTAACAAATAATTATTTACTCAGGAGCCCAAAAAATATTCCCTCGAATTTATAATTATTTTTTAGAATTTTTAATTAATTTTCTTTAATTTTAATTTTTTTTGCAATTTTTAAATAATTAATTCGAATTATAATTAAAATAAAAATGATTTAATCAAGGAATTATGATGTGGCACGATTTGGGACGTCCATCGATCACTGGCGTGAATTTCTGAACAATCAGAGGGTGGATCGGCGCTTTGATAACGTGGTTGAATCTGGGGCGTTCATCAGGCTATGGCGAGAATTTCTGAGTGATCGGACGGTTCTCATGATGCGAAGGCGTTTTCTCCGCATAAGCAGCTCGGTGCCTCGGTTGCTTGGTGCCTCGGTAGCTCGGATTTCAGATCCGAGCTACTTGGCACAATCATGGCCATCTGATGAAGATCAGACTCAAATCACGAGGAATTAGTGATTTTTCGCCAATACGCAGCTCGGTGTCTCGGTTGCTTAGATTTTGGTTCCGAGCGATGTGGCACAATTATGGCCGTCTAATGAAGATCAGGTGTGAATCACGAGGAATTAGTGATTTTTCGCCAATACGCAGTTCGGTGCCTCGGTTGCTCGGATTTTGGTTCCGAGCGACGTGGCACAATCATGGCCGTCTGATGAAGATCATGTGCGAATCACGATGAATTAGTGATTTTTGCCAATACGCAGCTCGGTTGCTCAGATTTTGGTTCCGAGCGACGTGGCACATTCATGGCCGTCTGATGAAGATCAGGCGTGAATCACGAGGAATTAGTGATTTTTTGCCAATACGCAGCTCGGTGCCTCAGTTCCTCGGATTTTGGTTCCGAGCAACGTGGCGAGATCTTAGCCTTCTTATGGAGATCAAGCGCGAATCACGAGGAAAGGGTGATTTTTCGTCAATATGCAGCTCGGTGCCTCAGTTGCTCGGATTTTGGTTCCGAGCGACGTGGCACAATTATGGCCGTCTGAAGATCATGTGCGAATCACGAGAAATTAGTGATTTTTCGCCAATACGCAGCTCGGTACCTCGGTTGCTCGGATTTTGGTTCCGAGCGACGTGGCACAATCATGGTTGTCTGATGAAGTCAGGCGCGAATCACGAGGGAAGGGTGACTTTTTGCCAATACGCAGCTCGGTGCCTCGGTTGTTCGGATTTTGGTTCCGAGCGACGTGGCGAGATCTAAGCCGTCTGATGGAGATCAGGCGCGAATCATGAGGAAAGGGTGATTTTTCGGCAATACGCAACTCGGTGCCTCGATTGCTCGGATTTTGGTTCCGAGCGATGTGCCGAGATTTGAGCCGTCTGATGGAGATCATGCGCGAATCACGAGGAAAGGGTGCTTTTTTGCCAATACGTAGCTCGGTTCCTCGATTGCTCAGATTTTGGTTCCGAGCGACGTGGCACAATCATGGCCATCTGATGAAGATCAGACGCGAATCACGAGGAATTAGTGATTTTTCCTCAATACACAGCTTGTTGCCTCGGTTGCTCGGATTTTAGATCCGAAGTACGTGGCGAGATCTGAGCCGTCTAATGGAGATCAGGCACGAATCACGAGGGGTTAGTTGCATAGGCTTCTGATGGGCCTTTGTGGGGGCTCGAAACGTCTGAAAGCCCACCCGAATCCCCTTCTGTGCTATAAGATCTTACCCCTCCCTCACCACTCCCCCATTCTTCACTTTTCACTTTCGCTCTCACTCTCTCAGTTAGTTTTTTGCTCTCGAGTGGCGCTGCTAGCGGTTGTGGCCAGGCGATCAACTTTCCGGCGAACTATTCCGATCGTAGCTGTCACGTCAAGGTAATTATGTATCTTAACTCATATCTAAAAAGATGTCTAGAGTCATCGGGGAGTGAGACCTCCACCTCGGACCAAGACAGCGATCGACCCTTAGTGGTCTCCTCGGCAGCAAGCAAGGGGAAGGAAGTATCAAGGCCGGTGATCGTGGAGACGATCGTGGAGAGTGTGAGGGGAGCTGGTGCGTTAGGCAGGCTACAGTCCACGCTATCGAACCTTGGGAAGGTAAGGGAGTACTCCGACGACCTTCTGTCCAAGGTGGTATACAGGAGGCCGGCCACCTACGAGGAGAATAGTCCGAGGGACCCCTCTGAGGTCGACGATATCCCCTCAGTTCTGACCGAGGCGGATCTACAGTGTATCAGGAAGGGGCTTAGGATCCCGAAGGAGTACACCTTGCTTCTCCCCGGTCCAGGCTTCCGAGCATGCTCGGGGACTTCGCCCGACACGTGCATCTTCCCCTACGATGCGCTGAATGCCGGACTTCGTCTACCGCTGCCATCGTTCGTGACCAAAATGCTACAATGGTACGGACTGAGCCCGATCCAATTCATGCCGAACATGTGGCGGCACTTCATCGGCTTCATCCTCCAGTTTCAGGCGATAAGTGTCGAGCCTCGGCTCATCTTGCTCTGCAGCCTTTATCGAATCTGCCGTATGAGCAAGATGGAGTACCGATACTATCTATCTCCAAGGAAGGGGGTCAAGCTGATCGAGAATCCGGACTCCATCAAGCATTAGAAAGAGAAATACTTTCTGATCCGAGGTCCCGAGCCGTGGGGTTTCCCGATGAGGTGGAAGGCGGACGTTCTGAAGTGGGCGAAGGCCGAGCCTGTGCTGACCAAGGAGGAGGAGATCGTCTCGAAGTTCGTCGGTCTTCCGACCCTGAGCTGGGATATAACTGAAGGGGTCCTCTTCGGTGGGGGTCTCAGTCCGATCGACCCTAGTATGCTCCATCTGTTGTTTTTTTATAAACCTTCGTTCTCTTCTTGTGCTAACCTCTTCGGTTTTTTCTTCTTCAGAGGCCCTCAGTATAGTTTTCCGAGCTATGTTGTCGAAACGAGGTGCAGGCGCCGCAAAGGGATCGGACAATAAGAAGAGGAAGAGGACGACGACAAGACCCTCGTCCGGCCGGGCTGGCCAAGCACCTTCGGCGGCGACGCCCATTGTGGACTTGGTCTCCGCCTCTCCTTCTGCTCCTCAAGCGGTCCTTCCCTCTGCTGCAGCTTCCGACCCTTCTGCCGGGGTATTCTCCGTCGGAGCTGCGCTGGCGCTCGAAGCGCCGCCCCTCACCACCGAGGCAGAAGCGATCCTGACCGAGGAGCACAAGAAACTATTCATCCCTGATTGGAGGGTGATGAAGCTCGACGACTTCCTCGGCGACGCCGCAATGAGCATGCAGACCGTGCGCCACCTGCCGATCCCGAAGGACCGAGCGGCACTGAAGGCGGGGACCATGGGCGACGATGCGCTCGAGATCGTCCAGGCCACGATGTCGGTAAGTGTCCTTGTTGTGCCTTCGGGATTTCTCAATTTGTTGCATTCGATACTCACGTCTTTTTTCCTTCGGCTTTCAGATCACATGTCACTTTAGTCACCTGCTAGAGCAGCTTACCGAGCAGGAGAAGGAACTGAAGACGTCGAGTGACAGGGATCGGGCCGAGCGAGCTAAGGCCGTGAAGATGTATGAGGCCGAGCAATGTCGCTCAGAGTCCCGAGCTGCTCAGATTAGCGTTCTTGAGGCCGCGCTGGCCAAGGCGAACGAACGCATCGCTGCGGAAGTGGCGAGGGCGGACGAGAAGAAGGCCAGAGCCGAGCGGGAGAGGGAGAAGGCCTTAAAGGCTTCGGAGGAGATGCAAAGGGAGCGGGAGGCAGCGGTGGCTGAGGCGGCGAAGGTGATCCAAGCAGAGGCGGAGGCCCATATGCTCACGAATATGGAGGAGTCTTACGCTCGAGCGCTCAAGCACGTCGCGTCTCGCATCCCCGACTTCGATAGCTCGGGATACAACCTGTACGCCTCCATTGAAGGCGAGGAGGTGGTGGCCGTAGCCGGAGCCGAAGCTGAAGCAGAAGAAGAAGAAGAAGAAGAAGAAGAGGATGCGGCGGTGGTGGCGAACCCGGAGAGGGCGCTCGTGGCGGTGCCGTGTGAGATCGCGGAGCAACACTCCGAGGTGGCTCCTTGACTTTGTTTTTGTTTTTGTTTTTGATTTTGTTTTGTATCGCCTTGTAGCGGACTGGCCACCACATTTTGTACTCGTAAACTTTAATGAAATGAAAATTTGACTAAGTATTGTACTTGTGTCTGAGCTGCCTCGTAGGAGCTTTGTTTAAACTCGGTATCTTTATGTTCTGGCCTTTTCAGATCGCCGAAGCATCTCAAATTGTTGAAGTGTCTCAGACGGCCGAGGTATCATGCCTTCGATCTGGTCTAGGGGTCGCGAGGTTGGGCCTCGCTCGAACTCGAGAAAGGCTTTTCAAAGCCGAGTCGGAGCTGAACCATCTTAAGCTGACGTTGGCTCGTCAAGACTCTGAGCTGAAACGCCTAGAGGAGCAGGCTCGTGAAGTCCCCCCCCGAAGGGGAGGAGACGTGTCCCTCGATGGCCTTCAGCCAAGACTTGAGACTCAAGTACCTTCGTCAATCTCTGTTCGATGTCAAGGCCGAGAGAGAGGGGTTAAAGAACGTAGTGCTCGAGAAGAGTTTGGAGACGGCACACCTTCGGAGGGCTATCTCCGAGGCTTCTCGTGGAAGCAGCTCTAGCCGAATGCCTCGTCTGAAGATCAGAGTCACGGACGACTCGCTGAGGGAACGGGTCGTGGAGCTAGAGGCAGAGAACCATCGACTACGACGGCTTTCCGAGGGGAGTAACGTCAGGAGCACTTCCTGTCCCCGAGGTGAGTACGCACAGGGGAGGTCGTTCAATGAGTTGGCGCTATGCTCGCCCCCCGTATTGAGGCACCCTGGGGACGCACAGAGCGGAGTGGCTGGCTCGTCGAGCAGAGCGTCTGCTGGGGCCATACTTAGGCTCCTAGGTGCCGAGGACGCAACTCGGCTTGCCGGTTTGGAGACCTCCACGGAAGTAAGGCTACAGCAACACGGCGCTCGCCGGCCGCGCTTATCTCTTAATAGAAGTATCCCACTCCCTAGGATGGGTTAGGGCTGATCTTTGTAATTTTGTAGTCTTTGTTTCACCTGAGTCTTGTGTCTCGATGTAACGGTGAGTTGTTGGTCTATAATTAGACTTGTACCTTAAATTTTAATGAAATAGTATACTCATTTCTTGAACTTGTGTGTGTTTTGCTAGCGTTTGCCAGTGTCAACAGTTGTAGAAGCAATTCTGAATGGTGTGCTATTTTGTACTCGCTCGTTCGCAAGTGGCAAAAGTTGCGTCGAACCAAGTGTTGGACTCCGAACTTGTCGTTTAGAGAATGTCAACAGCTGTGGGAGCAATTCCGAATGGTGAATCACTTCATACTCTCTTATGATCAAGTAGTTAAAGTGGAATTGAACCAAGTGTTGGACCCCGAGCTTATTGTTTAGAGAATATCAACAGCTGTGGGAGTAATTCCGAATGGTGAACCACTTCGTACTCGCTTATGAGCAAGTAGTTAAAGTGGAATCGAACCAAGTATTGGACTCCGAGCTTGTCGTTTAGAGAATGTCAACAGCTGTGGGAACAATTTCAAATGGTGAACCACTTCGTACTCGCTTCTGAGCAAGTAGTTAAAGTGGAATCGAACCAAGTGTTGGACTTCGAGCTTGTTGTTTTAAGAGAGTTTCGCGCATCTCAAAGCAAACCAACTAGATTATTATAGACAGAATTCCCAGGAAGTGACTCGCCTTTATTAAAGATGACTTAAGTGCCTGCTTCTGAGTTGCAAACCACTCTTACATTTTGAAAAGAAAAATAACAAGGTAGATAAAAACACCAAATAGAAACTGCTTGACTCAGGAGTTGCTTGAAGTTGTTTGGAGCAGTGTTACAACACCCTTTTGGTACTTCATCAAGTGGTCAGCATTCCAAGTCCTCGGTATTCTCCTGCCTCCCGGGTCTTCGAGTTGATACGCGCATGGGCGAATAACTCTGGAGGCCCTATATGGACCTTCCTAGTTGGGCGCTAGCTTGCCCTTCTTGCTTGGAAGGGAGATTGACAACTTCCAGAGCACAAGGTCCCCCTCTTTAAGATTAGTGGGACGGACTTTCTTATCGTAAGACTGGGTTATCCTGCGTCGGTAAGTCTCCTGTCGGATGGAAGCTCTTTCGCGGATCTCATCGATGAGGTCCAAACTGTTGCAAAGTTGGTTTGCATTCTGCTCTTCATTGTAGGCGATCAATCGGGGCGAAGGCAGGCCGACCTCTAGGGGGATGATGGCTTCGGAGCCATAAGTGAGATTGAAGGGGGACTCTCCTGCTGGATTTCTCTTCGTGGTGCGATAGCTCCATAGCACGTTGGGAAGCTATTCGACCCATAACCCCTTGGTGGATTTATCGAGCCTCTTCTTCAGGCCGGAGAGTTTGTCGATTAGCGTTTTCTGCTTGGCCGTTGGATTGAGGGTGGGATATTGAGGAGAACCGTTGTTGGATGTCGAGGTCGGTGCAGAAGTTGCAAAAAGTTGCCCCTGCGAACTGGGTTCCGTTGTCGGTTACGAGGATACGAGGTACGCCGAACCGACAAATAATATTCTTCCAGAAGAACTTCTGAACCTTGTTCTCCGTAATTGTTGCAAGGGGCTCGGCCTCAATCCACTTGGAGAAGTAATCGATTGCCACGACAAGGAACTTCAGTTGGCCTGGCACTGGGGGAAACGGTCTGAGCAAGTCCATCCCCCACATTGCGAAAGGGATTGGACTGGCTAAGGAGGAAAGCTGGGCTTATGGTAGGTGATGGATCGGTGAAAATCTTTGGCAGGAGCCGCATTGGCGTACGTATTGTTCAGAGTCGCTAAGAAGTGTAAGCCAGAAGTAGCCGTAATTTAAAATTTTACGGGCTAGGGATCTTGCTCCCAAGTGCGCGCCACACATCCCGTCATGAGCCTCTTTCAAGGCATAGTGTGCTTCTTCGGGGGGGAGACATTTTAGGTAGGGCCTACCGTCTGTCTGAGTATAAGAGCGTTTGTACATGACTCCTTCAATGAGTGTGTACCGCTCGGCTCTAGTCCTGACTCTTCTAGCCTCTCTGAGGTCAGCTGGAAGAACTCCGTCTCTAAGATATTTGAGTAGGGGTTTCATCCAGTTCTCCCCAAGTGTTAGGGGCAGGGCTTCCATTGGTTCTGGGTTGTCTTCCTCGATGCTAAGTCTCAGGAGGATCTCTATTAAGACGGTCCGCTCCAAACCTTGGAGGGAAGAGGAGGCAAGCTTCGAGAGAGCATCCACATGTGTGTTTTCCTCTCGGGGGACTCGTTGGAGTTGAGTATCTTCGAAGAAAGCCAGTAGCCCCTTCACTTTTGCCAAGTACTTGGCCATGCGCTCGTCTCTTGCTTAGTACTCCCCAGACACTTGGTTCACGACTAGCTGTGAATCACTGAAGACCTTGACACGTTTGGCCCTTACTTTGTGGGCCATGCAGAGCCCCGTTATAATGGCCTCGTATTTAGCCTCATTGTTCGACGCGCGGAAGCTTATACAGAGGGAGTATTGCAGTAGGAAACCGTCTGGGCCGGTCAAGATGACCCCTGCCCCACTTCCGTCGGCGCACAAGGACCCGTCAACATACACGGTCCAGAGCTGGGGTTCTTCAACCAACTCAAAGGGGTCGGGAATGGTGCTTTCCACAATGAACTCCGCTAGGGCTTGTGCCTTGATAGAGGTTCGGGGGTTGGTAGCTAATGTCATGCTGGCTCAGTTCTATGGACCATTCATTAGACGTCTCGATGTCTTAGACTTATGGAGAATTTGTTTCAGCGGCTGGTCGGTAAGGACGACCACCGAGTGAGACTGAAAATATGGGCAAAGTTTCCTCGCCGCCATGACCAATGCGTAGGCCATATTCTCTACCTTTCGGTAGCAGAGTTCTGCGTCCCTAATGAGCTTGCTCACGTAGTAGATTGGCCGTTGCATCTTATCCTTCTCTCTTACCAGGACGGCACTGAGGGTCTGCTCCGAAGTTGCTAGGTATATGTAGAGGATTTCGCCAAGCTTCGGCTTGCTCAAGAGTGGGGGGTTCACCAGGTAAGCCTTCAACTGATCGAAAGACTCTTGCTGTTGTTGTCCCCACTCAAAGCCTTTCACTCCTCTTAGGGCTTTGAAGAACAGGAGGCATTTCTCCCTTGACTTGGAGAGAAAACGTCCTATAGCTGCGAGGCGTCCCGTGAGCCTCTGCACTTCTTTCACATTGGAGGGAGGAGCCATATTGAGTATGGCTTTGATCTTCTCAAGATTGGCTTCTATGCCCCTCTAGCTCACCATGAATTCGAGGAATTTTCCGGACGAGACGCCGAATGTGCACTTGCTTGGATTCAATCTCATGTTGTGCCTTCTCAACACCCTGAAGACTTCCTGGAGGTCACGGACATGCTTCTGCCTGCTGACGCTTTTGACCAACATGTCGTCCACATAGACTTCCATGTTACGGCCTATCTGGTCTCGAAAGACCTTGTTAACATGGTGTTGGTACGTAGCTCCAGTGTTCTTCAGCCCGAAGGGCATCACCCGGTACAGTGCAAGCCCTGGTCGATTACGAACGAGGTCTTCGAAATGTCAGGAGGGAACATCCGGATCTGGTTATACCGCGAGAAGGCATCCATGAAGCTGAGGAGTTCGTGGCCGTAGGTAGCATCGATTAGAGCATCAATGCTCGGGAGGGGGAATGGGTCCTTCGGGCATGCCTTATTGAGGTCAGTAAAGTCGATACATATTCTCCAGCTCCCGTTGGCCTTTTTGACCATCACTACATTAGATAGCCATTCGGGGTAATTTACCTCCTGGATGAACCGAGCGTTCAAGAGCTTCTCGACCTCTTCTTTGATGGCTTGTTGGCGCTTGGGAGCGAACTTACGTCACTTTCTCTGGATAGTTTTGACTCCCGGAGCAACGCTGAGGTGATGCATCAGGAGCTCTTCTGAGATTCCAGGCATATCAGCCGCGGTCCAGGCGAAAAGATCGCAGTTCTCCCTTATACATTAGGAGATGTCTTCTTTGATGGAGGGGGAAAGGGCCTTGCTGATCTGAAATGTCTTGGTGGCA
The DNA here is from genome assembly GCA_017893485.1 of Hemerocallis citrina. NCBI lineage: Eukaryota > Viridiplantae > Streptophyta > Magnoliopsida > Asparagales > Asphodelaceae > Hemerocallis > Hemerocallis citrina. The sequence continues at coordinate 150,240,756 of CM030361.1, forward strand.
TCTCCTTCCGAGAAGGCAACTTCTTCCAGCTCGTCCACCGGCTCGGAGATGGTCTGGCTACTTCCTTGTGGGAGTTCGAGGGCTTCAAGGGAAAGGACAGGCCCTCTCATCGAGGTTAAGTAACATTTACGGGCCACCTCCTGGCTCCCTCTTACTTCTCCCACTCCTGCCGAGGTTGGGAACTTCATTTTCATATGATAGGCCGATGGTATGGCCTGGAGGGCTGCCAAACCTGGTCGACCCAAGATGACATTGTAAGCGGACCTTGACGTCAACCACCATGAAGTCCATCGGCTCAGTCCACGTAATCGGGATTTTGCCAGCGGTCACGTCAAGGGTTATTACTCCCTCGATCGTCACCTGCCACCCTGGTGAATTCGTGAAGAGTGTAGCCGGCTGGCTTGAGCCGATCTCTTGACAGCTAAGACCCTGGAACGCCTCCAAGAAAAGGATATTGACTGAACTGCCATTGTCTACTAGGATCCGGTGTACGTCGAAATTGGCCATTCGAAGGTTTATAACAAGGGCATCGCAATAGGGTGCCCAGTCGCCCTCTAAGTCCCTATCAGAAAACGTAACAGGAATCCCAAGGCCCTTGGGAGGAGGATGACTCTGTACGGCTTCACTTCTCGGACGAAGGCTTTTCGGGAGGAGTTGGAATCTCCCCCTATTGGGCCTCCGTGTATGAGGTGCAGGACGGCCTCGGCTTCGACATCCAGGGTCTCTGCACGTTGTTCGGCTCATCTGTTAGCCCCCCTGGGGGCGGAGGAGGATCGACCCTATCCTTCCTCACGAACCTAGTGAGCTGTCCTCTCTGAATGAGGGCCTCGATCTCGTCCTTTAGGGTCCGATAGTCGTCTGTGTCGTGACCGTGGTCCCTGTGGAAGCGGCACCACTTATCCCGGTTTCTCTTTTTTCCGGGGTGTTCATCTTTGGAGGTGGCGGTAGAAGACCCTCCTTCCCAACTTCCATCAAGATGGTCGAGACACTCGCATTGAGCGGAGTGAACTTTTCGAAGCAGGAAAGAGGGCGACGTTGACCCCGTTGTCTTTTTGGAGCTTCTTAGCTCCTTCATCTTCAGCAGTCTTCCGTTTGTTCCCGGAAGATGATCCTTCAAGAGTGGGGCGGTTGAGAGCTTCTTCAGCTCGGATGTACTTCTCACTCCTGAGAAGAAGTTCTGAGAAGTCCCGAGGAGGCTTCTTGGCTAGGGACGCCCTGATATCGGGGTTTATGATGTTGGACTGGAAAGCGGCCGAGGCCACTGATTGATCCAGAATGGCGATAGATCTGGCCTCTGCGGTGAACCGCTTGACGTAGTCCCTCAGCCGCTTGCCCTTCCTTTGACTGAGGAAGAGCAAAGAGGTGCTTGTCTTTTCGGAGCGGCGGCTGCTTACGAAGTGGGTGAGGAAGAGGCCTTCGAACTGGTCGAAGGAGAAGATGGAGGCTAGAGCAAGTCTGGAATACCACACCTGAGCGGGCCCGTTTAGCGTGGCTGGGAAGGTTTTGCAGAGAAGGACGTCAGAGGCATGGTGGATCATCATGAGAGTTTTGAAACTCTCGATGTGATCAGCGGGGTCCAACTCCCCGATATAAGACTCAAAATGCGGAGGCTTGAAGTTCTCTGGGACGGGGTCCTCCATGATAGTATGGGAGAACGGGGGTCTGCTCGGGCGGGGGTTCCTCGCCCGTTGTTCCTCATCTCTATCGAGTTGGCTGAGGCGCTTCTCCATCTCGTGGAGACGGCAGTACACCGAGTCCTCCCTTCGGTCATACCTCGGTGAGCCCCGAGACTCGTCTTCATGTAGAAGAAGGCTGGGGCTGCGGCGGCGATAGCTTGGAGTAGGTCATGGACTGGGGGTGCGACGACGATGGCTCAGAGCCGGCCGAGGATTGGGAGAGCGGCGGCGATGGTTGGGAGCCAGCCGAGGACTGGGAGCCCGTTGGTCGTTGTTAGGGGCGACGTTGAGTGCCCGTAGGACTGCCTCCTGGAACTGTTGGAACTCTGCCCTTGTGATGGGGGCCTCCTGCTTCTGATGGGCTCGAGGGACAGGACTGCTGACTGGAGAGCGGCTTCTTTTCTGGCAATGCTGGGGCGACTCTCTCCGCCTCCTGGGAGAGTTGGACCCACTGCGGTCTGTCCTGCAAGGTGATCGGTCCCTCTGATGCTCCCTGCGAGGGTTCCCATCACGGGTCCGCCTCTCGTCCAAGCGGATCCGAAGATCTGTCTCATTCTGCCGGTTGTTGAGAACATCCCGTAGATCTTTCGGTGTTGGAGGAAGGATTGTGTATGGAGACATGGACCTGATGAAGGGGTTGCTTTTAGCGACTTCGACGAGAGGGTTCTCCAATGGCCCCTTGAGGCCTTTGAGATTGCTGAACAGGTTGAGGGATCGGTTGTTCGAGCTGCTGGGCCGGCTGGACGGGCGGAGGGAGACCCTCTGGAGGCGGAGGAGGGATGGAAGTTGTTCTACGGTTGGAGACCGCGGACTTTCCTTTCTTCGGAGGCATAGCTAGGAGCTGCTTTTGCTGATGGAGTAGGGTCGGATTGCTATTCGATTTCCCACAGACGGCGCCAATCTGTTATGGCTGATTTCGGTGTGGGGGCAATCAGATAAATTTGTAGGTTCGTGAGGAATCGAATGGGTCAAACCTGACTACTTCCACTGTTGTTTGGCTGGCTTCTCGCTGCTCCCGTTGACCTGCACAAAGTTCGAAACACCGGGGTTGAACCCGGCGACGAACCCTCCGACGCTCTTGTCAGTACTCAGAAAAGAATATGAAAGAGCTTTAAATTGGCAAAGAGTGATCACCTTCTAACGGTAGGAGGTAGGGGGTATTTATAGTTGCCGTAGGGATCTGTTTCGAGATAAGAACAAATCTCTAGTCCCCGGTGTGGATGGATAGAAATGGTTAGAACTACCTCCTAGGGATAAGGACGAGTCAGGATTTTTCCATATCCTTATGAACTAGCTCTTAACGGGTTGGGATCCGTACCCAGTTGAATGGACCCGTTCATGGGTTATTAGGCCCTGGAGAAGAGACCCAGTTCCCATTTCGGACCCATTTGTAGGTGAAATTATTGTTTTGCCCTTGTAAACTTTAAGATTCGTGCCTAATCGGTCCCGATTTAATCCCATTTTTAGCCATATCACTATCCATAGAGAAGAAAAGTTTGGTGCCAGATTTCTTTCTTTTTTCGGGTGAAACAAAACGTTAAAAAGTCGTTGGATAAAAAGGAAATGCAAAATTTTAATTTCCTCAACCTTAAATTTTTTGGTGCCAAACAGTCTTTTAGGAAAGAGAGAAAGAATTCCTTTTTCTCTAATATTTCCTTGTTTCTCTTGAGGAGAAGTGGAGGAAGGGGAGAACAAGGAACATGCAATAGGAAATTGACCATTTTTAAGCTCAAAATAGAGCTCTGCCCTTCTAGATGGATGATGGATAGAGCTCTACCCTTTTAGATGGATGATGGACCTCCGCAAGCCCTAATTTGGTCTTGTGGGTGATGCATTCTTCCTGCTAACTTTATCATTCTCTCTATATGTGATTGGTAGATTTTTTTATTTTTTTTGGAGAATGTAATAAATTATTAATTACTCTGACTGAAAGCCACCAATATATAAAATTGAAGGGAAAAAAAAACTACAAGACAGTTATATAAACCACTATGCATTGCAGATCAAAGTGTTGGGCGGGTTCGAAACAACGTGTTCAAAAATTGAGTATAGTTAAAATGAGGTTGCTTTGGTGGATGAGTAGAAACATATTGAAGACAAAATTAAATAAAACGAATGCGTACGGAAGAAAGTAGAGGTCGTCCGAGTTGAAGATCTAATGTAGAAGAAAACCAATTAAATTGGTTTGCACACAAATACTATGAAGACTGATGATCACCCCTGATAGGAAAATTGATAAGATGGTAGTAGGGGGCAAAAAGAACCTGGGATAGACACGAAAGAAGCTTGGTTGAAGCTAGTTATAGGGATTTGAAAATTTTTAATTTGATGGAGGAGGCCCTCAATATAGTTGAAGTGGAGAAGGATTGAAGTAGCGACCCCAAAATTTTGGGAGAAGACTTTGTTGTTGTTTTTGTTGTTGTTGTATAACCAGTTTATAGATGTGCAGGTTCTCCTTACATGGTTAGACTTGCATGAGAAGAAAATACAAAAGGGAAATAGCAAACAAGATAAAGATAAACTAGCACATGGGACATATGTGTATTATGCACATGTTACATTCAATACACATGTTAACCGTGATATTAGTGAGTTGGAACACTGATGCTATATATATTATGGTTTACATGTTGGTTACTGGCATATCTCTATGGTTATAAGTGTAAAACTTCAGTTGAATGATTCATGTGGACATGTAGATGTAATTAGCTCATGAACATTCAACGGTTTTCCTCTAAATAAAACATGCTTTCCATTTGATTTTCCTTCTTCATTTAATAATCTTTTAAGGATTCTCATTTCCAAAAGATCCATCATTGGTTATGTCTAAGGCTCTTTCCTTTGGTTTTAAACATTTGCCAAGCTATAACTTTTTTACGCACATGCCTTGAATCCAATTTAAGAAATGCCATGAGATATATTTCATTTTGAATATTCACCTAACTGTTTTATTAACTTTTTTTCAGGTGATCTTGTATCGGTCAGGATTGGTAACTGCTGCTGCATCATTCATACTTTCGTCTTCCACTGCTTTTCTACCGGAAGGAAACTTTTTTGGAGATATTCTCAGGCAGTATATTGACTTCTTATATATTCTAGGAGCTAGCGGGCTAGGTCTTTCATTATTCTTAATCCATATTTATGTCACTCCTATTAAACGCTTCATTCAAGCTTTGTGGGCAATTGGAATTGTTGGGTCTCTTGGAACATATTTGACACTTGCTAAACCTCTTGATGAGAGTTTGGTACAATATGTCATAGATAACCCAACTGGTGTATGGTTTGTCGGGCCTCTGTTTGCGGCATTGACTGGTCTTGTCTTCAAAGAAGGTATTTCTGTTAGATTTCTAACATACTTTTCCATTTAAAATTCTTTGATTTGAACATGTGCTTTTTATGTGCTTGCATATGTTTGTGTCTGTGGCATTTGTGAGAATTTAATGAATTTTGCATTATTTGTATCTTCCATTAATCATGCTCAAACTCATTTAAAAGTGTTCCATTAGTCTGACCTGTTTTAAAGTTCCTTCCATTTTTTTGGTCACTATTTTTATTTTTCAAGTTATCAGGATGTTATAAACTTATGATCTTTTTAAGAAGTTACTATTATAACCGAGCTGTACATTTTCTGCTAGATTTGTTATTGTTTTTATTACTCTTGCATTCTGATGTATCTGCAGCTTTCAGTTACAAATAGTCTTAATGAAGAAACTCGTTTTCCTAATAAATAATGGTACCAACGATATCTTGCATCGCTCAGGTCTTTGTTACGGAAAGTTGGAAGCTGGGATCCTAACATTCATCATCCCTAGTGTCCTCCTCGGTCACCTGGTATGTAACCTGCTGTATACATTTTTTAATAAGTTTTTACTAACATAAAAAAAAGCTTCTCTTTCTAGAATTTCTAGAGAGAGAAGCTCTCCCAAAAAACCACACAAAACAAAACCCTAACTGTCAGGGATGCCAACAGTCGCTCCGTCACTGCCGGCACCGTAGGAAGCTGTGGACCATCGTCATATTGTATCGAGTCTGTAATGGGTTCATTGTCATTGTATCAGTTTTAGTGTCTGTTTGTTTGTTTGGGTTTTACGTGCTTTGAGCACTGTTTCCTTTCTTTTTTAAATTGAGAAGGGCGGGAGTGGTGGCGGGGAAGGAGAGTGCATTCAGCACGTGCTCTTTTCAAACTTTGTCGTATGTGTAACCGCCTCCACCTCCAGCTACTTAAGCCTCATTTGTAACAAACTCAGATTCAATGAATAAAGAGTAATTTCTTTTGCCTCAATCCACTTCATCTTCTTCCTCCCTCAATCTCAATCCCCAATTTCCCTTCCATGGCCAGATCACGAGTTTAGCACAATCCCACTCCTGACAATCTGGTATCAGAGCCAGGTACTGCCGAAGATGATGGCCGCACTGAGGGAAGTACGGAACTAGAAGGAGAGGTGGCGAATTTGAGAAGTAGATTGACGGAGAACCAGTTGCAGACGGGGTTCCTTACGGAGAGAGTGGAAGCCATCACGACCAGCATCGGAGAGAGATTTGCAACGATGGAGTCCCGAATGGAGACGATGATGAGAATGATGCAGCAGATCTCACAACCTCCTTCCAATCCGCAGCAACTCAGATCTCAACAACCCACGTTGCTTCCCAACCCACCGCATCAGCAGTCCTTTAGGGAGGTAAGTCACGCCAACTCCCACTCGGTAATGTTCACAGGCCAGAGTGATTTGGGTAATTTGATTAAAACCCCATTCAAAGTCGAATCCCCAATCTTCCAAGAGGGAGATCCAACAGAATGGATCTGTGGCGTGGAGCAATTTCTTGAGTTCTATGAGATTCCAGAAGCACAGAAATTGAAGTATGCATCCTTGAATCTGAGGGGGAGAGCGGCGCAGTGGTTCCGTAGGCATCTTAAGCCTCGAGTGCATGAAATCACTTGGACGAAGTTTCTGGAAGAGCTGCTCACTCGATTTGGGCCTACTGAGTTCAACGATTACAGCGGAGTCTTGTCCAAATTGCAGCAAAAGGGAGATATCGAAGTGTACATACAGGAGTTTGATAAACTTTCAAACTATGTGGAAGATTGGACGGAGGCTCATTACTTGAGCACGTTCATTAGCGGTTTAAGAGATGAAATTAGATGGGATGTTAAATCTCAGCGTCCCAAGAATGTAAATGAGGCCATAGGATTGGCTCGTGGGTTTGAAGAGAAGATGTCCTGTTTGAGAAGAAGCTATAAAACTCCTTTTGCTACCAAGACTCAGTTACCTATGTCTTATCCTACTCCTGCAAAAACTTCCTCCACATCATCTAATTCCATCAACCAGTATACTCCTCACAATCCTGCAAACAACCTTAGTCCCTCTAATCCTACAACCAGTTTTAATCCTCGACGTCTTAGCATCCAGGAGATGAGAGAAAGAAGAGCCAAGGGGTTGTGTTTTAATTGTGACGAGAGGTATTCACAGGGTCACATATGCAAAACTCAGAAGTTTTATTATCTTGAAGCATTGGAGGAGGAGGAAGAGAGCTCAGATGATGTAGTACTAGAAAGTGAAGAACAACAGCTTATCTCCAACTCCACAGTTCCTAATTCTACAAATATAGTTCCAGAGATTTCCTTCCATGCCTTGGTTGGAGCGCAGGTTTATCCTCAAACGATGAGGGTGAAGGGGAAGATTAATGGTAGAGAAGTCAGTATACTGATTGATACGGGGTCTACTCACAACTACTTAGACCCTCAAACTGCTATTAAGGCTAATTTGCTGATCAAAAGTGTACCCAAGTTTAAGGTCACAATAGCTAATGGACAAGCGATGTATAGTGAAGGGAATGTAGAGAAGATCAACTTCACCGTACAAGGAATTAGTCTACAGGCTGATTTATTGTTGCTTCCATTAGGACCAGCTCAAATGGTGTTGGGAGCGCATTGGCTGAGGTCGCTTGGGCCAGTGACTATGGATTTTGACGAAATGACAATGCAATTTCAAAGTGAAGGCAAATGGCATAAACTACAGGGTATTATCAATCCGCAGTTGCAGTTCCTTGAGGGGGAAGAGCTAGCTAAAATCAGCAGCTGCGTGTGCCAAGCTTACATGATACAGCTGCAAGGGGAATTATCTGAAGTGGAAGCATTAGAAGAGGCAATGTGTGAACAAAACTTCCAAGGAAATGAGAAATTAGTGGTACAAAGTGAAGCTGATATACTTCATGTTTTACAAAGATTTCCAGAAGTTTTCACTGAGGAACTGAGTTTGCCACCTCCAAGGTCCATCGACCACCACATACCCATGATCGAAGGGCATACACCTGTATGCATCAAGCCGTATAAACACCCACACTTCTATAAAAATGAGATTGAGCGGCAGATTAAGGAGATGCTCAACTTAGGATTTATTCGACCCAGTAACAGCTCTTACGCTTCCCCCGTCATTCTTGTGAAGAAGTCTGATGGAAGCTGGAGAATGTGCGTGGACTATAGAGCTATAAACAACCTCACTCTCAAGGCTAAATTTCCCATTCCCATCGTAGATGAGCTATTAGATGAATTGAGTGGCTCTAGATACTTCTCCAAAATCGACTTAAGGTCAGGATACCACCAAATCAGAGTGCATGAGAATGATATCCCCAAAACGGCATTTCGAACTCACCATGGGCATTTCGAGTTTCTTGTTATGCCCTTTGGACTCACCAATGCCCCCGCAACTTTTCAAAATCTTATGAATGAGATATTCAAGGAATTCTTCCGCAAATTCATTCAGGTCTTCTTCGATGACATCTTAGTTCATAGTACTGATTGGGAGAGCCACCTTGTACACTTGGCACAGGCATTAAAAGTTCTAAGTGATCACCAGCTGATAGCAAAGAAGAGTAAATGCAGCTTTGGGAAAACATCTGTGAGCTACTTAGGCCATGTGATTAGCGCAGATGGAATTGCGGTGGACCAAAACAAAATTAAGGCAGTAGGGGAGTGGCCTGTGCCTAAGACTGTAAAGGAGCTGAGGGGATTTTTGGGGCTTACTGGTTACTATCGGCGGTTTGTTAAAGATTATGGTAATATAGCAGCTCCGCTTACTCAATTGCTCAAGAAAAATTCATTTCAATGGTCGGAGAAAGCAACTCAAGCATTCCTCAAACTCAAGCTAGCCATGACTACTACTCCTGTTCTTCGTTCCCCAGATTTCTCAAAGCCTTTCACCTTGGAAGCAGATGCATCTTTAGAAGGAATCGGCGCCGTACTTATGCAGGATTTGCACCCAATAGCTTTCATAAGTAAAGCTCTTAAGGGAAGGGCTCTAGCCATGTCGACATATGAAAAAGAGATCCTTGCTATATTACAAGCTGTGAAAAATTGGAGACACTGCTTGTTAGGATCCTCTTTTGTGATCAAAACAGATCAGCGGAGCATCAAATATATACTTGAACAGAGGATCAATACTGAAGTTCAAGAAAAGTGGATGTGGAAGCTGCTTGGGTATTCTTTCAGAGTTGAATATAAGAAGGGATCTGATAACGTAGTTGCTGATGGGTTGTCAAGGAGACAAGGTGAGCAAGATACTTACTGTGAGATCACTTTTGTAGTTCCTAGTTGGTTGGAAGAGTTGAAAACCATGGTGGAGAAGGACCCTTACTTCATTGAGCTAGTTGAGAAGTTACAAGAAGGAACATTAAACTCTACAGATTACAAAATCCTTGGGGGAATTTGGTATTATCAAGGAAAGATTTTAGTGAGTCCAAATGCAAGTGTTAAGAAATTAATTTTCCTAGATCATCATTCATCTTCGGTGGGGGGGGACACTCTGGATTTCATAAGACGCTGCAAAGAATTAAGAGGGCCTTTGTGTGGGAAGGAATGAGTAAAGATGTGAAGAAATTCATTAGAGAATGTCTTGTTTGTCAGCGCAATAAAAATGAAACTGTTTTGCCTGCAGGGTATCTTCAACCTCTTCCAATCCCTGAGAGAATTTGGGAAGATATTTCTATGGATTTTATAGAGGGTTTACCCAAATGTGCCGGTAAGAATGCCATCATGGTGGTCGTAGATCGTTTATCTAAGTATGCGCACTTTATTGCCATAGCTCATCCCTATACGGCACAAACCATAGCTCAGATTTTTATAGACAATGTCTACAAGCTTCATGGAATGCCACGCAGCATAGTTAGCGATAGAGACCCTGTGTTCGTTAGTAAATTCTGGAAAGAATTCTTCACACTGCAGAACTGTCATCTCCAGATGTCCACGGCATATCACCCTCAAAGCGACGGGCAAACTGAGATAGTAAACAAAGCACTAGAACTATATCTGAGGTGCTTGTGTGGTCAAAAATCTAGCGAATGGGTTAAATGGCTGAGTTGGGCAGAATTCTGTTACAATACTTGTTGGCATGTTTCGATGGGATGCACTCCATTTGAAGGTGTTTATGGGAGACCACCACCGTCGTTATTGCACTATGTTCCTGGTACATCAGCTCTTCCCGCTGTTGAAGATAGCTTGGTTGCTAGGGATGCTATCATTAAATTGTTAAAAGACAATTTGGTTCAGGCCCAGAGTCGTATGAAGTTTTTTGCAGATCGAAGGAGGACTGAGAGGAGTTTTGAAGTAGGGGATCTGGTACTGTTAAAATTGCAACCATACAAACAGGTGTCCTTGCGGAATGCCACTCCTCAGAAGCTGCCGTCGAAGTACTTTGGGCCGTATCGAATACTGGAGAAGATTGGGTCAGCTGCCTATCGCTTGGAGCTTCCACCATCTGCTACTTTGCACCCTGTGTTCCATGTGTCAAAGTTAAAGAAATGTCATGGAGATCACCTCCCTAACATAGCAACGGAGTTACCTCATTGGTGGGTTAAAGAATCTCAAGATGAGGAACCAGAATCCATACTGGAGAGAAGAGTGTTCAAGAAAAATAATAGAGTGGGTATTCAGCTGTTAGTGAAATGGAAGAATGAGGATTTGAGTGATGCATCCTGGATCGATATTGACGAATTCAGACTCAAATACCCAAACTTCGAGCTTGGGACAAGCTCGATTCTATGGGGGGAGGAGTTGTCAGGGATGCCGACAGTCGCTCCGTCACCACCGGCTCCGTAGGAAGCTGTGGACCATCATCATATTGTATCGAGTCTGTAATGGGTTCATTGTCATTGTATCAGTTTTAGTGTCTGTTTGTTTGTTTGGGTTTTACGTGCTTTGAGCACTGTTTCCTTTCTTTTTTAAATTGAGAAGGGCGGGAGTGGTGGCGGGGAAGGAGAGTGCATTCAGCACGTGCTCTTTTCAAACTTTGTCGTATGTGTAACCGCCTCCACCTCCAGCTACTTAAGCTTCATTTGTAACAAACTCAGATTCAATGAATAAAGAGTAATTTCTTCTGCCTCAATCCACTTCATCTTCTTCCTCCCTCAATCTCAATCCCCAATTTCCCTTCCATGGCCAGATCACGAGTTCAGCACAATCCCACTCATGACACTAACCCTAGATCTGAGTTTGGGGGGGGGGGGGGGGGGGGGATGGGGGCTACGGTTTCATCGCCCCCTTCCCCCCCCTCCGCCCTCGCTTCTTCTTCCCCTCTACCTCTGGCACCGACTCTCGTCGCCTCTCTGTCCTTCTTGTTTCTTCTCCTCAATCCCAACTTTTCTTTTGCTCGCCGGTCTGAGCCTCATCCGCGAGGCAGAAAGGAGGGGGTGGATGGTCGCGGCCACCACTCAGGGGTTGCTCCGGCGTCGGCGTCTTGTGCGAGCGGCGATGGGTCCCGATTTGGCGGCAGTCTTGGCGGGGCCGACGACTGTGCACGAGGAGGTTGAAGGGATCTATCGGGTGCGAGTGGGTGCGGGCATCGCGTTGGAGTCTTGGCGGGTGCGAGCGGCGATGGATCCCAATTTGGCGGCAGGGCGGGGCCGATGGCTGTGCGTGAGGAGGTTGGGGGATCCATCGGGTTGGGGGCTACCGTGGAGGCATGTGGGGGAGAAAGGAGAGAGAGTCAGGGGGAAGGGAAGTTTTGATTTGATTTGGAATGCTGTCGTAAAGGGAATTTTGAATTTCAAATTAAGTTTTGAAATTCGAATGGACGTTGAGGAGTCCCTAACATCCAAAGTGTCCCTAATTTCTAAATTACAACTGATTTACAATTAACAGCGAAATATTTCCTAACTGGTGTGGGCGACGGTGGTCAGACAATTTTAGGATTTGGGCACTTCTTTCACCTGGTTTGGTCAAAGTGAGGAGTGTCGTTGGTTTCTCTCACGTCAGGGGGGCTTGGAGGGGTCAGGTGTGACGCCTGCTTTCGTCGCGATTTGGCGGTGAGAGTCAACTAGGATTAAGCGAGGGGAAGAGAACGATGACTCAATCTGGATAGGGTGTTATCAGATTGGCGAAGTGCCTACGGTTTCTCTCTTAGAGTGCTTAGTGTTGACGTTCGGCTCACTGCTGCGAGCGACGGAGGCGATCGTGCGATAGTTGGAGAGGAAAAAACGGTGTACAAGCAAGGGTCTGAGTGAGAGAGTGAGCTCAAATTGGCACGAGCAATTCGTTGTGGCTCGGTCGGCCGATCAATAGAATTAGATTTCGTTGTTTTTGTTTGTTGGTTGGGGTGTATGAGTTCCGGAACCCAGTCTGTTGGGATCTGAGCTTCATAAGCCTTATTTTTTTGTTGTATGTTTTGTTAATTCCTTATTAATGAAACGCGGGGGGCATTCAACCCACCATTTAACGATAAAAAAAAAGTTTTTACTATAACTGTTTCACTTTATGATATTGAAATTTTATGTTGTTCTACGAATATAACTGTTGTCAAGTTGAAATTCTTTTTAGGAGTATTTTAAGATATGGAATTTCTTATAAAGAAAGAACAATTCTGCCAAGCAGAAACTAATCTCGTATAAATCCAAGTTGAGAACCAAGTAAAATTTTGTTGTAATATATTGCAGTGGTAATTTTCCCAACAAATATTTCACTGGTAATATTGGTGTACAATACCCATGGTTTGTAAATTTCATACTTTATCATGTGTCTAAAATCAGAATGACTTGATGAGTTTTTAACTTGCAAGCCTTCTTCGTTTCTGGTCTGCTATCATCTTTTTTTTTTATAACTAATAGATAGAGTCCACAGGGACTCCAGCCAAAATTAAAATAAAATATAAAGTAGCATACAAAGTATCATCAGGACTGGAGTTAAACAAAATAGTGATCACGAAGATCACAAACTCTTAGTCGCAGAATAAGAACAACATGGACAGTAAGGATCTACCCTAACTAAAAGGTCTTCTATCATCTTATTAAGAGTTCTCAACAATGAACTCAACCAACTAAAAGGATCTACCCTAATAGAACAATTCCTACTAAAAAATGAATGAATCAAACTCAAGCTTCCAATCGAATTCATGTTTAACTCTATTAGATCAATAGAAATATCGTGCATGGATATGCAGTGAAATTTTGCATTTGACCATATGCATATGCTCAATTCACCGAGAGAGCAACTGAAACTTTCTGTACTATTCCACTTATTAGCATGAATATATGCTTGAATCATAGTCATGTAACGACTACAGACATCAACAACTAGTAAAGAATACCCTAAACTGATGCATGTTGGATGCCTGTATTAACTTGGCTAATAAAATAAAGATGAATTTAGTATAGAGGAATTTAATTTTTATGAACATATGCTTAATGGCTAAATTTTTCATATACCCTAACGTTTACCTACCTGTACCTTTATATACTCCATGCGAAAAACTTTACCTTTAAATACCCAAACGTTTCCCCAGCTGTACCTTTCACTACCAAAAGTTACCATTCCGTTAAATAATGGACGCAATACTCCCATGTGATGTGCATGTGATAATTTTAGGACGTTCTTGCCCCTGGAAAAGTAAAACTTTTCAGCAATAATATTAATTAAAATTGCGTTTGGTTTGTTGTTTTGAAAATAGTTTTCTGAAAACAGTTTTCTAAAAACACCTTAACCAAACAAGTTGGAGTTTTCAAAAACAGTTTTCTAAAAATGTAAGGTTGCGCTCGTGTAGAGAGAGAATGACTGAAGTTGGAGTTTTGTGAAAACTCTTTTCACAGAACACCCTAACCAAACACGTTTTTAGGTTTTGGAAAAAGAAAAAAAAAAACTTCAAACCAAACAAACCCACTCGACTAGTCATGTTCCAAAGTTTAGATGGGAAAGGTGACATAGAAATGAGGTCAAACTTGGTTGAGGGAGGTTTTAAGCGTCTCAAGTGAAGGAGAATAGGGGGAAACTAGTCGTGTTCCATGAGGTCAAACTTGGTTGAGGGAGGTTTTAAGCGTCTCAAGTGAAGGAGAATAGGGGGGAAAGGGCATTTAGTATAACTGTACAATTGGCTTTTCACTTTTTCCTCTATGAAAGTGAGGTAGCGAAAGGTCCAGAAAAACGTTAGGGTATTAAGTTTTTCGCATGGAGGTATTTAACGGGAAAGGTGGGTAAAAAGTTAGCGCATATAAAGGTAATTTAGCCATACTTAATTGCTAAGAAGACAAGACAAGGTAATTTAGCCATACTTAATTGCTAAGAAGACAAGACAATATATTTGGCACTATTATATGTACTTGCATCTAGCATTTCATAATTTACAATTTGAAATGTGCAGTCTGGAATAATGAATAATGGAGTCAAACTTAGCTTGCTGGGTGTTTGGATGGCGCTCTTTGTGGTATTTGCAGCAAGGAAGTTTCAGCAGCCAATTAAGGTAATCTCCCTCACTGATAATTTTCTAAGAAATGTGGATATGGTGCTTTTTCGAATTAATTGTGCAAATTGTATTTTCATACTTGTATTATCCTTTTCTTTGGTCCGCTATAGGATGATATTGGTGACAAATCTGTGTTTATGTTCTATGCTCTCCCCGAAGAAGAGCAGAAGGCCCTGATTCAGAAACTTAAGCAGCAAAACTACCAGGAGTATGATTGATAGATGATGAGATCGAACCAGACCTATTGTGGAGTTGAATGTATACAACAAGTTCAAGGAGCTCGTTACTCCACGAGCTGTGCATCTTTTTCAGTCCAGTCTAAACAGCTATTTGCACCAGTAGATTGCTAAAAAAAAGTATAGAGGAGCTGAAACATTCACATTATTACATCATGATATGCCTCAAAATGTAATTGCAACCATACCAAGTTCAGTTTTCAAAAATATTGAATTTATTAAAGGCTTATATATGGGTTCAATGAGAATTAGAACAGCTTTGTGATTTTGCGCAAAGGTTTATATCTGCTTCCAGTCCTGAGTGTTGTCCCTTTTGAGAGTGATACCTTGATCTTCGGTTGTATGTAGGTAAAGAAATGAACAACTATAGGCTTTATGTTGGGATATGAGTATGCATTCTGTTTGGCGCTTGCTTTATCTTAAGAGTTGATTGTGATTCCGTAAAGAAATTTCATCATTTTCCACTTCTAAATGGTAGTATTTATTAGTTATGTGAGATTATAAAGTGCTGTTATCTTATTCGTTCAAAATTTGAAATAAGAGAGGGGTTGACATCTCTCCAACTGGAACCTCCTCATCCTTCAGAATTGACATCATCTTGATTGGCAAAAATGATGATGAGATAAGGTAACAGGAGGTTCGGATCAGGTCAGGTCAAGGTTGAAACTAACTCGTAAAAGGCAGTTTTTTTACTACTGAAAAAAAAACTGTTAAATTATCAGGCCAGATTCCAAATCTAAATTCAATATGCATCTGCGCATGTTCCATATTGAAGAAGATACCACCGGACCTAATCACAACAATATACACTGTCTATTCAGCCAAATGCCGCGGAAGAACTTGATTTCTTAGACTAGCATGATCTCCTGTTACTCCCAAAGTAAACACTTAATGAGAGCAGTCGAAGAAACCTTTGAACAAATGAAGGCTTGCAATGACCACTGTCATTGCCTCTTATGTCCACCACCTCGGGCCTCTTTGAGTTGGCGAAAAGGCACATCAGTATGCAATGCTGAATAGATTTGCAGTATACGTCTATGCAGGAAATATGTTTGCCAGATGCTGGAGAATAGAGATACTGCAATTCTTTAAAGTGGAAAAGAAAAACCTCTTCTTCTGGAATTGGATGATCAATCCACAGACAATCGAATAGAAAGCACTTGTATATAATAATGTTATATGGGATGAAGACTTGGAAGGTCAGAATGAGCCAAACTGGGTAAGCTTCGTCAGTGTTCTCGCAATACATTTTCAAGCATGATAAAGATATCACCAGCAACGAACCCCCCCCAAAAAAAATGAATGTAGCTCTATTTTAGCATGGACCACCACTTTCTAGGCCGTTGCTTGTCTCCTCTTGCTTGTCTCCTCTCCTCAACGAGGGGATTGAATATGGTAAAACAGACAGCATAAGATTGAAGGGCAACGCCATCCAATGATAAAACATATGATATAAGGGCAGAAAAACACAGGCGAAGATCAAAAGGATAATAACAGTAGAATGTCAAACTGTGTTTATCATAATATATGTCAATAACACTTTAAACACCTATTCAGTTTCAAAATATGAAAATAACAGGCAATTTCTACCAGCACTGAAACACCTTTAAGACAAAACACTTTTAACAGACCCTCTTTCAGTTTTCAAAATAAGAATATACCAAGTACAACCTTACCAAACCACCTTCCAACCTTCGACTGTTCTCCAATTCTCCAGTTACTAACAAAGCAGACAGAAAACGAAAAATGAAAACTATTTCAACCTTGACTTTGTCAGCTATGAACTTTGCTCTGCCTGGTTACCCTTCTATTCTGGGTGCTGTGTGAGAGAGAAGCTGATGCATTTGCCCATGCTTGATTCTCTCTCTTACCATCTCCTCCTTCAGAACCATCTTCCTTAACAATTGAATTTTCAACTGTATCCTTCAGCTCTTCATTGGTAACTTCCACATCATTACTAGCTTCACCGCTCTTCTTTGTCTTCTTTCCAGCCCTCTTCCGCCCCACTGTTTGCTTTCGCTTGCGAGAACCCTGTTTCTTAACTGGACTTTGACAGTCCCCTCCATTTTCCTCGGTCTCAGAATTTGCAGCATGAACCTCAGAGTCTCCATTTGTAGACTCAATCTTCTTTTCTTCCACTTCCATACCATTACCATCACTTCCTTCTTCATTCAGCTCCTCGGCCACAATGTCAGCATCATCATTACTTGACTTCTGTCCTTCCACAACATCACTTTCATCGCCAGTCTTTTCTACGACATCACTCCCTCCATCACTTGACTCCTCAACATCCACTTCCTCCCCGGCATTCTCCTCCTCAATTTTCTTCTGAAGTGATTCAATCACTTCCATAAGATCCCGATTAACCTAAGGATAAGAAATTGTCAATAGCATATGATGTTGGCTAAGATAGGAATATGTATATGAAGGACCCTAAACATAAACTTATCGATTTAAGATGCAATGTACTCTTACACTTACCAATACTGCACACACAGCATTTACTAAGCATTTGATAGGGGGGAAAGGGAATGCAAAGCATTATAATACTATAACGGTTTTTGCACTAACTGTTTGGAAGGAAATCTCCACATAATTTGGCTAAGCAGAAACCCAAAAATGATGGAAAGAAATTTGTCAATCATATCTTATAAATGAACACGAAACAGAAATCAAGAAAATTCCTAGCAGAACAGAAATAGTTTTCTGGGTACACAGTACTTGCGTTATTTTTTTCTGCTGGAAATTACAAATATAAATATGATTGTGTAATATGATTGTGTGATGTAATTCATGACAGCTACAAGTTTTTCCAAGTACCATAACCAGAGCTGTCTGTCTAATACTTGATATAACAGGAACCAAATTAATCTAATCAACTCATACCTGAGGATTTTGTAAGAAATCTGAAATGTCATTGGGACAGCCGGGACACTTCTTGACAACCTTTTGTGCCCTGAGAGTACGACCTCCTCTTGTTCTCTCGCGTATAAAAGATTGATCAGCATAAGCCTCAAGCAGGCATAGCTTGCAGAAATTGTGGGCACATGGTGTAGTAAGCGGAAAAGTCATCACCTTCCGGCAAATAAGGCAGCTGAATTCTGCATAATTAACCAACTCTCATGAAACCATGAAATAAAATCACAGATACAACACAGACATGCATGTGCCCATAATTTCTGCAAAGAGGAAAGGCCACCTTCCATGGTAAATAAGGCAGCTGAAAGTTAACAAACTCTAGTGGAACTGTAAACAAAAGTCACACACAAATAATATGTTCACAAAAGTATGGGGAAATACCTTTCAGGAGCTTCTCTTTCCCTGTGCTTGGAGCATGTTTCCTTCCACGCTTTCTTTCACCAGTCTTATCAGTTGTAAGATGCTTTTTGCTTTGAGGTGGAGACTTCATCCACTTCCAACCATGCCCCTCCTATTAAAGGAATTTGAGGGAGAGGGACAGATTAGCGCAAAATGAGAGGAACTCCTATAAAGCAGCTTATGCACAAAATATGAAGCTTAACCTTTAATGATAAATGAGAGCACAGTTAACTACACAATTATACTCCAAACACAAAATTTTAGAAACCAATGTTCACTGTCTTAGATGTCAACACTCATATTACCTGAAAAAGGTAAACTATTAGCTTCTTTTAATGGGTATAGTAGGTTCATTTTGGTTCCATCTCAGATTATACCATGAAGGAAATCAGAAACGAGGTATTTCACACTAGAATATGTAATCAACCGCTCCCCTTCGTGTAAGTTGTAAACTCCTTCCTGGTCTAGGAGGATATGGTAGCAAGCGTTTGCATGAATTTTTACCTTCTCAAACTTCACCCCTAACTAGATCATACCATAGCTAGGATTCAGAATGAAAGAAGTTGATTATGAATAATTTCTTATTCAAGGTAAGAGACAGTCAAAAGACATTGTCTTTGGTACACAGGCACTTCTATTTGATAGACATTCTACTCCCTCCGTTCCAAAATATAAGTCATTCTTGGTTTCTACACAACTAATAAGAAACAACCTAGGATTGGCTAAAAGTATTAGACATTCTTGATTATTGTGTAAAAGTACTAGACTTAAATGAGCATGTGATTGTAAAATGTCATACTTACCCCTCCTCTATAAGTGAGCATGTCATTGTGTAAGAGTACTAGACAAGGGTAAAATTGGAAATCTCTTAGAAAAGTAATTAATGGACCTTCAAGAATGACAAGACATCTACCTCGAAAACCTAAAGTGACTTGTATTATGAAAAAAAAGGTTAGAATGACTTATATTTTGGAACGGAGGGAGTATTTGGTAGCCAGGTTATGTCGCACACGAGTCGAACGCTCATGTCAGACAAATGAATCGACACGACAGTCGATATTTTGGGCTAGTTTTCAAGATCACCATATTGGTGTCATGCCGCATCATGTCCGTTTCGGCATGTCTCTGTGCTTCTTCAGACATTGTCAAACACAGCCCAACACTTCCACAACTTTGGTATGTTCCTCATTTCTACGTACCAGGCCCTGTTGCAGTGTGAAATGTATGTAATATATTTAATAAGAATTTCATGCATTACATGTCAAATCCAGTTTCAGCTGATACCCCTAACCAGCCCAGCTGCAGCAAGGTTGTAATTTAGTTTCAATTTAAAGTAGGCGCATGATAACTTTACCTCTACTACATAAATGTTATGCATTAACAGGACTTATTACAAATTCCAATAATAGCAAATGTGGTATGCAGGGCTATACAAATTAGGCTCTCCTACTGCATAAACCCTATATGAGTCGCATATGTGGTTTTCCACAATTTTAGAAAAAGGGAGATCATTAAAACATGTTTTTAAAAAGATTGTATCTTCGTTGCGCATGATTTAGCCGTTGTAACATATATGACAATAATGTACATAACCAAAGATTTGGACAAACTTCCAAATTTCGGATCCAAACTCAACGACATGAATTATCTGTGGCATTAACAGGTGCATAAAGAATACTGTGGCCCACATATTATTTGTGTCGAGGTTGCCTACATGGTAGAAAAAATACAGGAGAACCTTTTGGGGTGGTTTGGGCACATACAACAAAAACTGATAACCGCCCCAATTAGGAAAATTGATAGGAACGGCATTTAAGGGGGTAAATTCTAAAATGGACTTAGGGTAGAACCAAACAAACTTGGGTTGAAGTTAATAGGGATTTGGAAAGTGTTAATTTGACTAAGGAGGTGACCCTCAATAAAGATAAGTGGAGAAGAAGGCCTCATGTAGACGACTCCAAAATTTTAAGATAAAACGCTTTGCGTTGTTGTAGATGTAGATATATACTTTGGGGATGTTAATTTTTTCCTGAAATCATCCTTAAACCAAACAGAACACGCATATGCAGCTGAATATGCGGCACATAAGACCTTGGTTAAGAACACTGACATGTTCATTTTAGGGTTCTTTAAAGCTAAGGATATTTCAGGAGGGATATCTGATATAGTACGTTTAAGTTTAAAGACGAAAGGCGAGATCAAGGCATCATTATTGGTTATGGCAAAACACGGGGAAAATGGCATCACCAATGAGAAAATAGAGATAAAAATTAAATAATTTATCAAATATTAGATGGTTTCTAATTCGCAACTCAAGTGAATTTGTAGATGGTTCCAAAATGAAATCTTTTTTAGAACTATAATCAATCAGTGAGAAATAAGAGAAACGCTCAGTTCGAAAGAAGTACTGGTCCTACTGGAAAAGACAAGTAACACATGAGAAATACAAAAAGAGCAAGGTGAAACTTAATGGTCATTACTCAATAGTCATAGAGGAGTTATATACAGAAGATACTAGTGATTGGTAAATGATTCAAAAAATAAAACACAGCGTAAAAAGATTAACTTTAAAATTTCAGTTATCCTCATTAATGGTTATCAAGGGTGACCAGAGTCTGTAAATGTCAATAAAGATTACAGATATTAACAAAAGAAGTAATGTGATAAAGCTAGATTTTTCTTCATTAAGTAAAATATAATGAATTGAAGAGGGGGACACATAATATTCCTCACTGAAGAATTATATCTTGGTTGTCACTAGGGCTGCAAACGAATCGAGCTATTCGCGAGCTATTCGGCTCGAGCTCGGTCAAAGCTCGGCTCGAACCGAGCTCGTTTCGTAAACGAGCCGAGCTCGAGCTTCAGTTTTTTTTAGGCTAAGCTCGCGAGCTATTCGGCTCGAATACAGTCAAAGCTCGGCTCGAACCGAGCTCAGGCTTGAGCTCAAAAATGAGCTTGTTTCGTAAATGAGCCGAGCTCAAGCCTGAAGGTATTCGGCTCGGCTCGAACCGAGCTCGAGCCGAGCTCGAGCTCGAGCTCAAAAATGAGCTTGTTTCGTAAATGAGCCAAGCTCGAGCCTGAAGGTATTCGGCTCGGCTCGGCTCGATTGCAGCCCTAGTTGTCACTAAGATGCTTAATTGAGTATGAGATAAGGAAAAAAAAACTCAATCAGTATTGATATCGTCTGGCCAGAGCACTTGAGGCCTAAAGGCGCATCACTTTAAAACTCATATAGTACAACATCGTTTGGGCCTATATCTATGAGTTGAATGTAACATAGTTTGGATTATGAAATAGTCATACTTGAATAGTGTTTTATATAGGAGTTGCATTTGACTTTGTTAATCTAAGATCATGTATGACAATTGTTTTGAGCTATTTTATTGATTTTTTAAAGCGTCTAGACACCTACAGAAAGTTGTAATTGGAGGAGACTCAAGTTTCATAAATCTGGTAAAAAGAGAACGTATTGAATAAATAACCGTGTTTCTCATTACAACTCAAAGGTCTGTTGCCATGATGGGAGCAGGATGTCACCTAATGCCTAGATGAGTAAGTAGGTGACTGAGAAAAGTTCTAAAAAAAGGTGGATGATGAGGTCGATCTTCCCATTGATTCTTTACTACCAAGTCTAATATAAACGTGTTTATTTTAATTTTACTCTAATACAATGAACTAAGCAGTAAAGTCAAAAATCAAGACAAATTCGTGGTAGGCACGTGTCATAAAACAAGTCCATGGTAGTAAAGAAAAAGGCAAACAAGTTCATGGTAGTTTACAGTAATTTACCAATTAATACAGTAACCAAGTATTGGTAAATCAGAAAAGAAATTTAGCTGCAAATCAGAAAGTTATTTCAAAAATATTATACAAGAACACCACTTATTGATGAAATAGAGAGAACTATCAAGCCATTTAGAATATCACAAAAGGTCGGGGAATACAAACATACATCATAATCCCATGCAGGGCTCTCCTTTCTCACTGTAACATCAGTTGCTTCTTTCAGTTCCTCAATAACAGGCAAAGGTCTTGGACGATCTCCTTGTTCATCACTGGTTGACAATTAAAAAGGCTCAGAGATTATAATTAAAAATAAATAGGTACCATATATAAAAAGCTTCCGTATCACAGAAAAGATACAAAAACAGAAACTAACTACAATAGGAAATATATTACGAAAAGAAGAAATGAGATCCAAAAAAAAATCCAACAAGCTTTAATAGGAAAGAAAAAATTTTATAAAAAAAACATGTTATTGTTAAGGACTTCTTTCAATATGTACACAAAAACAGACTTCCAGAGATAATTCAAAGATATGAACTCAATGCTAGATGATTGCAATTCAATCTTTATTTCTTTAGCAGCAAGTGTAAAACTTCATAAGTATATTATAGTGCAAAAATAACAAATTCCTGCTTTACAAAAATATCCATCATTTATATTTGCAACCATCTACTGTTTATCTGCATACTGACTCCCCATTCGAACAAGTAAACATCGTGAGTACATTGGTTTAAAAACATTAAATGATCTCAATTTACTACATAAAGAATGTTTATATGTGATCCATCTTGCACACATCCTTGTTCTCTTTAAGATTCAAAGAGTTTTCAAGGCAGTATGAACAGATTGGGTAACATATCCACACCGTTCACATTGCATTCTCAATGATACATCAATTTTTTTATGTCAAATAACTTAGTTTCCAACTTGCTCTATTTATGGTATGACAGTTTTCCAGCCTCCATTAAAAATCCACTACACTAGTGCAGTGTCAATGCTTATATAATGTAAATTACACATTTTATTTATATATGCAATAAGTTGCTCATTGTTATAGTAAGAGCTTCCAACTCTATATAGCACTAAACGTAAGCAAGTTAACTTCTAATAAAAAATAAACACAAAGGACTAACCTTGCCCATGGTGCTGGCTCATTATCACATCGAACAAAAAGATATCTGCAAACCTTGAAACCCTGAAACAAAGCCCAAATGCTAAATTAATATATGAAGCAGGGGTAAAAAAAAGAACCAACAGAGCAATCATATTGTTCATGACCGAGAAGATAGAATGAAAGTGAGATTATTTTTAAGGAAACTTCAGAGTTTTCTATAGTGGCAGGGATAATTTTACAAGGATTAAGACAATTTTCAGATTATGAATCATGATAAATATCTGCCATCTTATAAACACATCAATCAATATAAAGAGTACAATAAAAAAAATTATAAAAACCAAGAAGAATAAGATAAAGTATATTTGTGTTAGAGACATGGAGAAAGGGGGTGCATATTTACTAGTGAGAAAATATAATTAATTAGATACCATGAATCAATTCCAAAAATTCGACGTACTTGTATTCGTAATCACAATTTGTCAGCAACCAAAACATCCTTGGAGGACTTAAAAGACGAGAAGCTTTGCCATAAAAGATAAAAAACAATGAAACAATAATTAAATAAAATGATTATACCTGTCTCGCAACTTTCCTCCAACACTTCTCAATCCTGTAAATGCCATCATATCGGACCCCAGTTTCAGGTGCATATGCAGAACGCTTCTCTTTGTGTGATCTGCCAAGAAAACATTCCTTGCGAATAAGAGGTTTTAGACAAACAAATCACTCGCAGAAACATGAATAAATTCTATCAATAAAATCTAAAAGTGGCACAAAATTTTAGACACCCTCAAATTGTTGTCTTTGTAGTCTTAATTCTTAAACAACAGTTAACATCAAAATGAGAAAAGGTGAGACATTTCTGGCGATAAAGCATGGAAATTGATTAAGTGAAGTAAACTAATGATTGATAACTATTATGAAGTGGTTACATTGCACGTGTCTTGTGGCATTAAACATGCCTAAAGGCAGTGCCGTCACGTCTGCTGATTGGGTGCCCATTATAATGTTTCTGAGCATAACACACCTTACTAACTAATGTTGGATGAAACACATGACAATTTAAATGCACTAGTCCAGGGAGACTACAGACATGTATGCACATTGATAATTTTTGACAGGGAAACGTGTTAATAAAATATATATGATTATTTGATCATTAAAAGAACCATGTAACATACCTCACCACTCTAACAGGGTAACCTCTTTTGCAACTAACACGGAGCGCCTCATTGTACTTCTCAAATGTCTGGTGAGAGGAATGATCCTTGTTAGTTCGCTTGTTCCCACTCAGGTCTCTTCCACCACTGTAAAATCCACAAAACAAAACACACAAGGATCAGATAAATTTTGCAAAAACTGGAGCATTATACAAGGACTTAGGCAAGTGCCACTAGAATCTAGTGGTAAGCTCTTCGCTGGTGAGCAAGAGGTCTAGTGTTTGAGTCCCGCTTGCACCAATCCTCTATTATGGCGCAAGTGTGTGTTTGACATATGGACCTTCCGACCTTGTTCAAAAATAAATAAATAAAATACGATAAAATAAAACAAAAGCAATTAAAAAGTGAATAGAGCATGCACTGCAGTGAAGAAGAAAAAGAATAGGATGTTTGGAAACTGATATCTAAAGTGAAATGGGATCATCAACAGTTCCATTACTTCAAAACATACAAAGAAAAGAATTAGAAGAATGAGAGAATGCAATTAAACATTAAACAATTTAGCAGTCCAAATTTTAAGATTATTTAATTTTAGTATGGAAGTTATTTTACAACCAACAATAGTTGGTCAAAAGATGGTCACAGAGCTTGTATACCTTCCAGTGTACAAGAACCACTCTCCATGATCTTCATCATCTTCATATCCCCCTGAAAGTGCTACGGACTGAGCTCCATGGTTAGACTGTCCAGCAATTCCCGCAACATGTGGAAAATGTACTCCCCATTGCCTAACTTCCATTCTATCCTCCCATGACTCCCCTACCAGAACACCCTTGTTCCTCTTGGGGTCATGCTCTGCAAGAATAGGGCCAAAATGATCTGGAGCAATAGTTACAAAAATCTGACCACAACAAGCATTGGCTTTCCCAGCCTTCTTAGCCCGCTCAGTACGGAATGCAGCTTCAGGTCTATTCTCATTGCCAATAAAGTGATAGGCAGGTGTTGGAGTGGTCAGAGAGGCAGGTTTCGCAGTCTTCGCCATTCGAATAGCAACAACTAGTGCCGAGTTGATTCTTGGTTGGGATGCCATACTTTTGGGAATAGGAGCACGACACTTTACACATACTTTTGCCCTCTTTTCCAGACATACCCATTTCTGGAAGCACTTTAAACAGAAATTGTGACCACAGGGTGCCTGCAAGAGAAAACAACACCATAAAAGGGTTAAGACCCAAAAATAGAATAATAGGATAAACACTACAAATGCAACATGAAAGAAACATTCGTGAAACAAGGCATCATGTTTGTGATCACAAGATGTTGGATATATACTGAGCAAAGCATATTATACCCAACATAACTATACTTTCACTTATAAATCTCAGAAAGGATTGTTTATTTCTTCCTTCCCCAAAGGATCTGTATCCATAACCTGTTCGTTCAACTTTACTCGCATTTCTAAATCCAACACTCCATACATCAGCATCCTTAATGTAAGACTTTAGATGCAACAACATGAAACAATGAAACCAATTCATCAAAATTATTCTCCATAGTCGATTGAGGTGAAACAAATCCTAGCCACTACAATAAATTTCAACACTAACACTTCAGTCATCTATATTAAAGCACAATTCTTCTGAACTTTTTCTAAAGAACCGCACACTCCACACATCAAACAATCCATCACAAACAACGACTTCCCAACAAAATCAACCATCTAGGGTTTCTTGTTTTCCTTTTTCTTTTTCTAATCAGCATTTTAGCCCAAATTTTACTAAACACTAGCAGATCTAACAGCAAATCAATCATTAAAAAATCAAGAACTCGATCGATTCGGTTCGAAATACTCACAGTGACAGGCCGATCAAGAACCTCCCTACAAAACAAACACATCAGCCTCTCATCCACCACCTCCTTCACCTCCTCCTCCCCCTTCTTCCCGCTCATCAGCTCCTGCCTTTTCACTGCCTTCTCCTTCTCCGTCAGCGTCTCATCGGCCTCTATCGCCCTCACCGCCGCCACCAATCCCCCCGATCCACCGCCAACCGCTTCTCCACCCCTGCCGCCGTTGACCGGAGCTCCGTCTCCGGCGATCGGCGAACAATCGGGGCAGAGCCACGTGGCGGCAGAGTCGTAGTCCTTCGGGGGGGCCGCCAGGCACTGCACGTGCCATGGGGTGGCGCACGTGTGGCACGTGAGTGATTCGGCGGCGGGTGGTTTGGTCTTACACTTCATGCAGGCGCCGTCGCCGTCGATCGGGAGATCGGACGCCATTGAGGAGAGAGAGAGATTTGGGGGTTTTATTTATTGTTAGAGAGAGAAAGTGATTTCGGGGGGTTTAGAGGGAGAGGGGAGAAAAAAGAGGCGGGGATTTGAAAAGACGGAGACGGGGGTTTTGAATTTTCACTGATATTTGATTCGCTGGCGAGTGACAGATGGCAGTGTTTAGGGGCTCTTCTGTAATAACGTTTTTTCTTCAAGGGTGGATTGGGAAGAGTTTTTGCTTTTTGTGACCGGAAATTAAGGGATAAAGGGTAGTGTGGGGCCCAATTGGGTTGGACTGGGGTGCGGGTTTTCGGGGTTGGGTGAGTTTTTTGGGTGGACTTGGATTTAGGGTTTTTAGGGTGGGGGGTGTGTGATTTCGTAATAATGTTTTTTGAAGGGGGTAGAGGGAGGTGTGAACAGAGATTGCAGCGTATTTGGATCAGAAAATTTGGGGTTTGGGATCTTATCCAATAGTGGAGGGTTGACTGTGTGTAGGTGGGGATGGCAAAGTGGGTCCTGCGGGCCGTGAACCAACACGTTACCGGGCCGGGCCGGTTTCAAAGGGGAAGGAGACGAGCCCGGACTGGCCCGCCAACCTAGTCCCCTTGGTTCTGGACTGAGGTGGGCCGTACTGGCCCAATTTTTTTCCCTTTCTCTTAACATATAAAATAAAAATATTTTAAAAAATATCTCAGTATTGTAAATATACTAGATTTGCCCGTGGGCACGTGTCTACGGCACGTCTTTAGAACGATACAGCATATGAAAAGCCTTGTAAACAGTAAATTAACAATTATGTAGCTCAAGTTTAAATAGTATGACAATAATTAGTTGTAAATAAAAGTCCATGTTTCCATAAGTGTGTGTGTGTGTGTGTGTGTGTGTGTGTGTGTGTGTGTGTGTGTATGTACCACTCCGAATTCCAAAACAGACTGAATTCGAAGTTCCACAGGATCTTTTCACTTCTCTTCGTACAATTTTACAAGAAATCTAAACTTTTATTACATCAGAGTTACATCTTGAATTACATTTAAACAACGGAAGTCATTTACAATAATTACATGAATATAATGTACAACACTTGAAATATTCTTTAAGCAGCATGCATACTTAATCTTGTCAATCTCTTTATCCTGCATAGAAACCGTGGGCTCGTCAGTTCATTCAACTGACGCAAGGATATAAAACATCAAATTTCTCCTACTTAGAAAGCACACACTTGTCACAAACAAAACTACGGGGACTATCCTATAGGTGTCGTGTTGTGCTGTGCACTTAGTCCTTAATGCAGTTGTTATGTTATATGACATTAATACGCATTTGTTCGGATTTTATGCATCTCATACTACATAGGTCCGAGGGCAAGCCCTTAATCGTTCTTCATTTTATAGGGTTCAATCCCTCGCCATGACTTAAACTACTACGGTAACTACGGTAAGTATCCTAGATGTTCTATGAACTACGAGCCCATGTCCAGACAATCTAGAGGGGAATCCCACGCACTGACATGACGCATCATGCAGGCAATCTATGGACAATTCAGCCTCCGTCGTGGAACGATGGTACCACCCGTAATCACCAAACATTCCAAAAGCATCGCCACCGAGATGATAATTCTGGAGTAGTGCTCACGCCGTGTTTTGAGGCATCAAGCAGGCAATCTGTGAATCACTCTCACACCGCCAATCCGATGGCCCTTATACTCGTATTTTTCTCTCACTTTCGTCGCATGATTAGCACACAACCTAGCATGATACTTCTTAGAAGTTAGAGAAAATTGCCCACCTTATTTGGAGAGAAACAAATGTACTCCTAAGAACTCCTAGATTAATCAAAAGATGCCTTCTTCTCCTAGTTTGAGCATCCACAAGTCGTCTCCTCCTAGCCTTGAAGCAAACCCGAGCCTCCCTTGCTCCTTGAAGAAAAACCGGTCACCAAGGGGATGAAGAACACACAATTGCAACTCTTAATCTTTTGAACTCACTGATTTCTCAATCTTTTACTTTATAACTGTATTTCTTTATCTTTCTCTTTTGATATAGATTAGGTATAAGTATACTTTGGGGGGGGGGGGGGGTATTTATACAAATTTTTAGTGAGAATGGAAGGCTAGGATTAGATCAAGTGGTTAAGGATCAAGGGCCTAGATGAATTAAGGAGTTGCCATAACTTTCCATGATGGAATAACCACTCCTCCACTTCATCCACTCTCCCTCTCCACTCATGCACAATCCGGCCAATGCTCAAGGGTGTGTTTTGCACACTCTAGTGCATGCATGTGCTGCCCTAGTGTCCCCCACTTACAAGTTGTACATGTTAGTTTTAATTAATTGTCTATTATTTGAGTCTACACTACAAGTTAGGCTAAAATAAAGAAGAATTAAATTTCATGGGCTTACTAATGGGCCAAGAGACCATGGGCTCTACTAATTTAATTAATTAATTAACTAATGTGGGCTACAAAGAGACAAATTAGGCTTAGGATTAAATTAGGCTTTCTAAAAAGAGAATAAATGGGGATTACTAGTTTATGAAATATTTTTAGAGAAATGCTTGCATATATTGCAAGTGCACAACACGTAAAATCAAACAACTCCAAATATAAATAAGATTTGAAAATCCAGGGTGTTACAATATATATATATATATATATATATATATATATATAGGCTTCTTCCGTTGTAAACGGGTCTGTGTGCACAGACCCGTGCGAACTTTAATCTGGGCCGTCGGATCTTTGATCCCACGGCCCATATATTTTTTTATAATATTTAGCCTTAACCCGTCGTTGGGAATGACGGGTTAATGCTAAATATTATAAAAAAAATATAGCCTCAACCCGTCATTCCCAACGACGGGTTAAGGGACTCTAAATTCATTTTGATCTACATACAGATCTTCTTCGACTACTCCCTCTCTCTCATTCTGTTTTCTTCGATAAACCCACAGCGAAAAAAACCTTAATCCTTGATCTAAACCCAAATTAGCCCTCCTCCGTCCGCTCCCCCTCCTCTCTCCCAATATCTACTCCAAATATTGAAACCTAACTCTCTCTTCCCCTCTTCGAAACCAAATCGAAACCCTAGTTCGGACCCAAATTGAATCATTGTCTAAATTCGGACTTATTTTGTAAGGTATTGACTATTTCTTTACCTCAGTAGATATATTTGTGTTTATTTTTCAATTTGTGTATACTAAATTATTTAGAAAGTGGGAAAAAAATTATTTGCCTTAGTAGATTGTAGATGTAGAATTGGGAAAACTTTTAGTATATTCAATTGCCAAAAATTTTTGTTTGCCTTAGTAATTTGTAGAACTAGAATTGTATATACGAAATTATTTAGAAACTTTTC
This sequence comes from Hemerocallis citrina, assembly GCA_017893485.1. Lineage (NCBI taxonomy): Eukaryota > Viridiplantae > Streptophyta > Magnoliopsida > Asparagales > Asphodelaceae > Hemerocallis > Hemerocallis citrina. Next base: position 150,270,392 of record CM030361.1, read on the forward strand.
AGTGCGGTTATGGTTGAAAACCCTGCAAACGACCGTAAAATAATACGAAACTTTGCGAGTAGGTTGGTCTCACGTAGTATAAGCCACTCCAAGTTGTAGAAGTGAGTTTCGACTCACGGTTCGAGAGATACGGCCGCGTATCGATTTTTGTTGAAAAAAACCAAGTAAAGCGGTACACGGCTGTATCTCGCAAACCGTGACTCGAAACTCGCTTCTACAAGTTTCGGGTGGCTTGTGCTACGTGAATTCGACCGAGTTGGAAAGTTTTATAAATTTTGGATGCCGTTTGTGTGGTTTTCTCACGTTTATCTTTTTATAAGTAAATGAGTTAGAACTTTTTCAGTAAGGTTAGACTATATTACCCTTCAAACGACCTCCAAAAAATATGAAACTTTGCGAGTTGGTTGGTGTCTCCTATGAGAAGCCAACCCAGCTTGCAAAAGTGAGTTTCGACTCACGGTTCGAGAGATACGGTCACGTATTGGTTTTGGTTGACAAAAAAATCAATAAAGCGGTACATGGGCGTATCTCGCAAACCGTGACCCGAAACTCGCTTCTACATGTTCGGGTGGCTTTCCCTACATGAATTCGACAAAGTTGCAAAGTTTTATAAATTTTGGATACCGCTTGTGCGGTTTTCTCAAGTTTATCTTTTTATAAGTAAATGAGTTAGAACTTTTTCACTGCGGCTAGACTAGATTACCCTTCAAACCACCTCCAAATAATTCAAAACTTTGCAAGTTGGTTGGTGTCCCCTATGAGAAGCCAACCCAACTTGCAGAAGTAAGTTTCGACTCACGGTTCGAGAGATACGGCTGCGTATCGCTTTTGGTTGAAAAAAAACCAATAAAGCAGCACACGGCCGTATCTCGCAAACTGTGACTCGAAACTCGTTTCTACAAGTTCAGGTGGCTTGCCCTACGTGAATTCGAAACCAAGTTGGAAATTTTTATAAATTTTGGATGCCGTTTGTGCGATTTTCTCAAGTTTATCTTTTTATAAGTAAATGAGTTAGAACTTTTTCACTGTGGTTAGACTAGATTACCCTTCAAACCACCTCAAAAAAATTCAAAACTTTGTGAGTTGGTTGGTGTCACCTATGAGAAGCCAACCCAACTTGCAGAAGTGAGTTTTGACTCACGGTTCGAGAGATACGGTATCGCTTTTGGTTGAAAAAAACTAATAAAGCGGTACACGGCCGTATCTCGCAAACCGTGACTCGAAACTCGCTTCTACAAGTTCGGATGGCTTGCCCTACGTGAATTCGACCAAGTTGGAAAGTTTTATAAATTTTAGATACTGTTTGTGTGGTTTTCTCAAGTTTATCTTTTTATAAGTAAATGAGTTAGAACTTTTTCACTGCAATTAGACTAGATTACCCTTTAAACCACCTCGAAAAAATTCGAAACTTTGCGAGTTGGTTGGTGTCAGCTATGAGAAGCCAACCCAACTTGCAGAAGTGAGTTTCGACTCACGGTCCGAAAGATACGGCTGCGTATGCTTTTGTTTTAAAAAAAAATAATAAAGCGGTACACGGCCGTATCTCGCAAACCGTGACTTGAAACTCGCTTCTATAAGTTCGGGAGGCCTGTGTTACTTGAATTCAACCAAGTTGCATTGTATTGCTATTTTTCGTTGTGTTTTGTGCGTTTTTTGACACATTTACGTTTTATTTATTGCTGATAGATAAATGGATGTAACCTGTATCAACTAAGCTTAAATTTTTCATTCACAAATAAATGGCTAGAATAAGGCGACTGAGAAGCCCTTCTGGTAGCGCTACTGGCGCACCAATGATGGAGGTAAGATTGATTATTATTATCGGTTTTAAATACGAATATGAGTTTCATTGTCTCATTAATAACAATATTTCTCTTTGTTCGTGTAGGTTGGTAGGTCTACACCTGCCAAGGCCGGTCCCTCGTCTTCGGTATCCGTTGCTCCTCCTGGACCATTGGACTCCAGCTTACTTTCGTTGCAATCCAGACACCGATCGGAATCCGTGTAGACTGGGTCCGCAAAGAAGTGCAACTTCCGAAAGCACGAACTTCTTGCCTTCGACCCCCGTATCACTCCGTGTTGAAGCCGGTTTCTACGGAGCTCGCTTTATGGGGGATGTGAAGCTTGAACAACCTCTACTTACAGCTCTGGTCGAACGATGGAGGCCGGAGACCCACACATTCCACCTACCGGTGGGTGAGATGATCGTCACTCTCCAAGATGTAGCAATCATTACTGGGTTACCAATAGATGGGGTCGCCGTGACGGGAAACATGGATTTTGACCGAGTAGAAGTTGTTCGTGATCTGCTCGGTATCGATGTTGTGGAGTCATTGATCCAAAAAAAGGAGGACGTTGAAAGAGAAATCCTCAGAGATACTCCTGATGATTATGATGCCAATCTATTAGATCAAGCCTTAGACGATGCGAAAGATAAGGCGGAAGCTGAATTCTGGACTGAAATTTTCGATGGGAAATCACTTCTACTTAGTTGGTTGAAATATCAATTTGACGGATATTTGACGGAGAATTCGGACGATGAATCCATACGTTACTATGCTCGTGCGTACATTTTCAGCATGATCGGGGGAGTGATCTTCCCTAACTCATCTGGTGCGAGCGTGCCGCTGATGTATTTACGCTTGTTGGAAAATTTTGGTTTTGCCAGCCGTTTCAGTTGGGGCAGTGCCGCATTGGCATCTCTATATAGGAATATGTGCTCATGTGCATTAGGAGCCGTACAAATGGGTGGCCCGATGGTTCTTTTGCAAATTTGGAGTTGGGAACGCATCCACATCGGACGTTCCCATATTATTGAACCAATGCTGGATTGGTTGGCAGACCCACCAGCTGTAAAGTTGTTACCTCCTTTAGGGGTATATTGGGCGGGGCACGCACGTGGGTCGATAACCCACGGCAATTACTGATCTATTATAGAGATGAGTTAGATAACTTGCGGGACGAGTTCGTCAATTGGGAACCGAACTCGCCCGCAAGGTTGGAAACGGTTCCACCGGTTTGTTTGGCCGGTGCCCTTTGGTTGACGGCTGCACCACTTGTCAATTTTTCTGTTGCTGAGTTCCAGTACCCGGATAAAGTGATGCAGCAATTCGGATATCAGTAAAAGATTCCCGAAGTCCGGTGTAATGATAAAAAAATTGCACGAGGTGAGAGGAACCGGTCGAGTGCCCAACTTTGATTGGGCTGATTTTCACTGAGTCCATATGGCAAACTGGAACACCATGCGGTATCAAATGACACCGAATATGATGTACTTCGCTATACCATTCGATGGCTCGTTCTAACATGTATACATGACGTGGTACAGGCGCATTACACGGTTGTATGTTTCTCCACAAGCCGCTGTACCAGCCGGTGTGCAGATTCCGATTCCCCTAGCCGAGGAAGAACCAGCCCCGGCATATTCCCCTTCCCAGCCGATGTATCAACCAAAGACGTCGACGTATCGGAACTTGGTTAGTAATTTTTTACGCAATTTCATACATTTAGTATGCATGTATTGTTAAGATATAAGGATAGAATGATAAATTATTATACATGTTGTTTAAATTGAAACTTTCGATCTTATGTAGATTGAAAACATAAGGGGGACCATTCGGGTAGCTACTCGCGTCTTAAAGAGTAAGGTACCCGAGAACGTTGAGGAAATCATGCGGGAGATTCTAAAGCCATGCCGTCGTAGTCTTGAAGAGGTTGGTGAACGTCCACAACTTGTTGCATATTTAAAATCCAACGTGGCACTTCCTCAGCAAAAAAGCACGACAAGGTCGGGAATTCGCATCACTGAGCCACAACAGGTTCAACAACACCAACCACCTGAAGAAGATGAGGAGGAGCAGTGGGATGATGACCCTCAATCTCCCGAGACGGAAGGTTGACGACGGAATCCTCAACGAAAGAGGAACCCACCTGATCAATTTACACCAAGTGGTCGCAAACTGCGTAGTCGTAAAAGGTAGTATCTAACAATAGGTTGGTTAGTGATATTTTACTGTTTGGTTTATGATTTTATTCTGTTCAAATAACTAAGAACTACTGTTTGTTTCTACGTTTATAAATATTGTAGATAAATACCGGGCATCCACGGAAGTCAACCATGAAGATAGCTGAATCGATCCATGTACACGACTTCATTGTTGAGATGAATATTTTTGTACTGAATGTCTTGTAATAGGTAGTTGAAAACATTACAGAAATGTAGTTGAACGAATTGTTGAGATGAGTATTTGATAATGAATGTCATATTATTTGTTGTATCATATATATTGTTGCGATATGCATTTCTGAGTTGTTGTGATATGATATATATATATTGTTGTATTGTAGTGAATTGAGTTTCTCAATTCTTGTGATATGAATTGTTGTTGTGAAGTTGTATTTTCATCCGACACCTGTACTGAAGTTCTGCCAATATATGTGTACTTAACCCGTTATTGTTGATGACGGATTAGTGTACTTAACCCGTCATCACCAACAACGGGTTAAGTAAACATATATTGGTTGAATTTCATCATCTACAGACCTAGTATTCAAACAGTTCTGCCAAAATATCTCAACTTAACCCATCATTTGTGATGATGGGTTACGTACACCTAACCCGTCATCAACAATAACGGGTTAAGTAGACATATATTGGCAGAGTATTTTGAATACTTGGTTTGTAGATGATGAAGTTCTGCCAAAATATCTCTACTTAACCCGTAATTGTGAATAACGGGTTAAAATCACTTAACCCGTTATTCTCAATAACGGGTTAAGTAGACATATATTGGCAGAGTATTTTGAATATTTGGTTTGTAGATGATGAAGTTCTGCCAAAATATCTCTACTTAACCCGTTATTGTGAATAACGGGTTAAGATCACCTAACCCGTTCCTTAATAACAGGTTAAGTAGACATATATTGGCAGAAGATTTTGAATACTTGGTCTGTAGAAGATGAAGTTCTGCCAAAATATCTCTACTTAACCCATTATTGTGAATAACGGGTTAAGATCACTTAATCCGTTATCCTCAATAACGGGTTAAGTAGAAATGTATTTTTATGCTTTCTACAACTTTCTCTTCACTCTTTGCGAACATTATCTCCTGAACTCTACAAAGTGACATTCATATGCTCGTAAATTGTTTATATTTTTTAATAATTTTCATTTATTGCCACGTAACTAACCAATATAAAATCGTGACCACTAAATGTGGTCAAAAAGTTAAATTTTTTTTTTTGATAACTAGCCTAGGGTTAGGGTTAGGGTTAGGGTAAGCTAGGGTTAAGGGTTAGTGTAGGGTTGTGTTGGGGTTAGGGTAAAACTTAATATTAGCCCTAAGTGGTTTTTTTTTTTGATTAATTGGGTTAAAAATTGTAGTTCTCCGATCTAAAATGCACTGAATTTATTCCATTATTGGGTTCTACATGTGGGGTTCTACATGTGGTGTTCCACATGTGGGGACTATAATCTTATGTGATTTTCACAATTTTGTTCAAATACACATATTATTGGGTTTGACATTGTGGCATTGTACATGTGGTACCCACTTTGTAGAGTAAAATGTAATAGTAGAATCGTACTTTTCTTGCTCGGCTCTTGCTCTTTTTCTCTCCACAGTACCCTTTTACTCAGATAGATTTTGGTAAGTCTATGTCGAGGAATGGAGTGTTCATTAAGTGGGCACTACATGTAGATCCCCACATGTAGAACAAGTCCATAATTGGCCTATTATTAGATTTCACTATACAACATTTGGAACCACATGTACAACATGGCCATAACTTCGTCCTTACTCTTTTTCTCTCCATAGTTCCCCCTTTACTCAGATAGATTTTGGTAAGTCTATGTCGAGGAATGGAGTGTTCATTTAGTGGGCACTACATGTAGATCCCCACATGTAGAACAACTCCGTAATCGGCCTATTATTAGATTTCACTATACAATATGTGGAACCACATGTACAACATGAGATCGTAACTTCGTCCTTACTCTTTTTCTCTCCATAGTTCCCCCTTTACTAAGATAGATTTTGATAAGTCTATGTCAAGGAATGGAGTGTTCATTTAGTGGACACTACATGTAGATCCCCACATGTAGAACAAGTCCGTAATCGGCCTATTATTAGATTTCACTATACCTCATGTGGAACCACATGTACAACATGAGATCATAACTTTGTCCTTGCTCTTTTTTCTCTCCATAGTTCCCCCTTTACTCAGATAGATTTTGGTAAGTCTATATCGAAGAATGGAGTGTTCATTTAGTAGGCACTACATGTAGATCCCCACATGTAGAACAAGTCCGCAATCGGCCTATTATTAGATTTCACTATACAACATATGGAACCACATGTACAACATGAGATCATAACTTCGTCCTTGCTCTTTTTCTCTCCATAGTTTCTCCTTTACTCAGATAGATTTTGGTAAGTCTATGTCGAGGAATAGAGTGTTCATTTAGTGGGCACTACATGTAGATCCCCACATGTAGAACAAGTTCGTAATCGGCCTATTATTATATTTCACTATATAACATGTGGAACCACACTTACAACATGAGATCATAACTTCGTCCTTACTCTTTTTCTCTCCATAGTTCTCCCGTTACTCAGATAGATTTTGGTAAGTCTATGTCGAGGAATAGAGTGTTCATTTAGTGGGCACTACATGTAGAACCCCACATGTAGAACAAGTCCGTAATCGACCTATTATTAGATTTCACTATACAACATATGGAACCACATATACAACATGGCCATAACCCTAACATGTAGTACAAGTCGTTAACTTGCTTTTACAAAAATAGGGTTACGGCTTGGCAGCACCCTAGGGTTACAGTAGGGTTACGACTAGGGTTAGAATAGATCTCTCTACATTAGGTTTAGAGATTAGTTTGTAGGGTTATTTCCAATTTTTTAGCTATATTATTTAACTTCATAAAGTTTAAAATTACTCTAACCCTACTGTAACCCTACTTTAACTATCCAAACCTACTGTAACCCTACTCTAACCCTACGAACTACTCTAACCTTATCTCTAACATACTCTAACCTCCTCTAACCTTATCTCTAACCTTTTCTAAACCTACAACCTTGTCCTTGTCCGAACCCTAACTCTAAACATGACTTTAACCTTACGGTAGGGTTACGACTTGGGTGAGAGTAGTTCAAAGGGTTAGATTCATATGTAATAAACTTTTTCAAATGAAGGACTATATTATTTATTTTCATAATGTTTAAAATTACTCTAACCCTATTTTCATAATATCTCTACTTAACCCGTCATTGGTTCGACGGGTTAAGTACACCTTTATTTATTTATTTGGGTTATATGTATTTGTTGTGAACCAAGTTCCTCTAATTTTAGGTTTTTTTTATATTTCATCATTTTCAACACTCAAAGTTTTGATAAGTTGGATTTTACAAAAACCCGTAACCCTATTTTTATCCTAAGGACTACTCTAACCCTACCGTAACCCTACAATAACCCTGTAACCCTAGCCGTAACCCTACAATAACCCTGTAACCGAATTGGCTGAATGTACGTAAATGTTATAAAAATATATTTGTTTACTTTAAAAGTTCAAATCGTGTAACGAACTTATGTGGATAGGTGATTATATAAAATTTTATGAACAGGTTAGAGGGTTTTAGTAGGGTTAAAGTGGTGTTTGAATAATTTATAATAAATTGTTTTCATTTATTGAACTACATTATATATTGAGAAGTTGTGAACAAACATTTTTACATTTTTTTTCAAACAATTTAAAAATTATTAGTACTGCTAATATATGTCTACTTAACCCGTTATTAAGAATGACGGGCTAAGTACACTTAACCCGTCACCGCCAATAACTGGTTAAGTTAACATATATTGGCAGTGCTTCATCATCTATAGACCAAGTTCGCATAAAGTACTGCCAATATATGTTTACTTAATCCGTTGTTGGTGATGACGGGTTAAGTACACTTAACCTGTCATCCATAATAACGGGTTAAGTAGACATATATTGGCAGTGCTTCATCATGTACAGACCAAGTATTGGCATAAAGTACTGCATATATTTGTCTACTTTACCCGTTGTTGGTGATGACGGGTTAAGTACACTTAACCGGTCATCATCAACAACGGGTTAAGTAGACAAATATATGCAAAAGTTTATGAATACTTGGTTTGTACATTGTTGTCGTTGTTGCTGCATTTTAAGAGGTGTATCATATTGCTGTTCATGCTTGCTGTCCTTGTTACTGCATTTTGAGAAGTGTATCAAAGTTTTGAGAAGTGTATCAATGTATTGAGAAGTGTATCAACATTTTCTTCTTGTCTTCATTTTCTTCTTGTTTTCTTGCCTTCTTGTTTGTTGTAGAGTTTGTTGCATGCTTGTTGTCCTTGTTGCTTCCTTCTTCATTTCCCTATAACTATGCCTCTTGAGTTCAAGCCACTTGAGTTCAATGAAGAGAAGAAAGGAAAAAAAAGGGGGAGGAGACACTGCATATAACATTGTTAAAAAAATGTAGGAGGAGCCAATCTTTTCTTCTTGTCTTCATTATAATCTTTTCTTCTTGAAGGGGGAAGAAGTTTGAGTTCTAAAAAAAACTGAGTTCAAAGAGAGTCTCCTTCAACTGAGTTCTTCATAACATTGTTTCAGAAAGAAGCTGAAGATGCAGGAGTAGAGAGACATATGCATGTCTACTTTAGCGTACAAGTGCATGTTGGGTTTCTCTCAAGGAGTAGGGAGAACCCCTGGCTCTGCCCTTTTTTTTCTTCATTCCCCTTAGTCTACTTTTTTGGGGATTTTTGAATGTATGCATAAGTAGCAATTCTCCTTCCTTCATACACATTCGTTCCCTATTGTTACACAGAGTGCAACAATTCTCTGGTTTCGTAGGACGCTGTAGTGGTGGGTGTCACAATGTATTTATGGTACTTTCAACTTCTTGGCATGCACACTTCACAATCGTGTAACAAATAGTACGAATATGAGGAGTGTGTGTCAAGAAGTTGTCAAGTACTTTGAATATACGGTTACACCCACTACTACTCTATCCCATGAACCAGAGAATTGCTGCCTCTGTGTAATTGTAGTGAAATAAATTGTATGCAGGGGAGATAACTGCTACTTATGCATTCAAAAAAAGGCAGAGTCAGCAGTCCTTCCTACCTCTTTGAGAAGAAACCCAACATGTACTTGTATACTAAATTAATTACAAATTTGGGTGAAAGTGTCAAAGAATGACTTTGTAATATCAATTCCCTTGAGTTATGTATGCATTCTATGTATGTTCAATTTACATGTATTTGCCAATTTGTAATGTTTGATGTACAAAGCTGTTATAAGATATAACCTGTATCCCTATATTCTGCCAGTCTTGCCAATATCTTTGTACAAAACTCTCTACTTAACCCGTTATTGACGATGACGGGTTATGTGACCTTAACCCGTCACCACCAATAACAGGTTGAGTAGAGAGATATTGGCAAGACTTCATCCCCTACAGACCAAGTATTGATAAAGTACTGCCAATATCTATCTACTTAACCCGTTATTGGAGATAACGGGTTAAATGATCTTAACCCGTTATCCCCAATAACGGGTTAAGTAGAGAGAAATTGGCAGTACTTTATCAATACTTGGTCTGTAGGGTATGAAGTCCTGCCAATATCTCTCTACTTAACCCGTTATTGGTGATGACGGGTTAAGTAGAGAGTTTTTTTACAGAACTTTCGTCTGTGTAGGCTCTATTTTTAAAATGTAAGTTTGCACAAACACGTAAAATTCACTCACAACCTTCAACACAAATAATATATCTGTACACATCGGCATCCAAAAAAAAAACAATTACAAAAATAATCACTAATAATTCGGGTAGTCCAAATTGCACACATCTTCAAAATTCACAAATTTCAGCATAAATATACATTCGCTACCCAATTACACTCTGATCAAATATACAAACAGAGATTACACTCTGATCAAATACACAAATTGTACCAAAAAGAAACGTTCAATTAACCACATATATACAATCAAAAGTAAGGAAGTTTTCAACGCAGACGAAACTTTCCATGGGCACGATTTTGTTTCATTCCGAACCTACACAAAAAAAAGGGGTTAATAATCAAGTCGAAATTAATAATTATCTTCACATCGAAAGACAAAAGTAAGCAATTATAGTAAGCAATTATAGACAAAAGTAAGCAATTACCAAAAAAATTATCTTCGAAGTTTAATATGACATACATAATACGAAAAACACCTTAGCTCAAATCTTCACCTTCCTCATCATCACTCTCTCCAGCGTTTGGAGCTTCTTCATACCCTATCGATCCACTAAATAAGGGAGAAGAATGGGTTAGTATCGACTACAACAAGTATAGATTCATTGAGTCCAATTAACAAATACTTAGTCTCTGATATATTACCTTGCCATATTTTTTGGGCAATTTCGTGAATCGTGACATACGACACGAAGACATGTCCTGCAAAGTCTTGGCCTCTTCGTTTTTTGGCCTTCTCTGATAGACTTCAACCTTTTTCCTTTAGGCCTCTCCTTTGTGGTGCACTGCATGGGGTCCCCTACTTGTGCATGTGCATGTGCATGTGCATGTCCACCACTCTCCGATTGTGTGCTACCTTCGTGTGGTGTGCTATTCCCGGATTCAATGTGAGCAAAGCCTTCGATTCCCTTCAGCATGTGGTCGAGCATGTACTTGTATCCTCACTCTGAAGAACAACCAAGATCGACCAAATGTCTTGAGTGCATAGTCAGTTCACAATAACGAGAGGTAAAATTATCGCCCATACTATTGGGAACCGGTGTACTGCTTCTTGTCAATTGATCCCTGGTCCATCGCCTACAAATATATTACTCGAGTAGTGCGGTATGATTTGTGAACCGAATAACTGCTAATAGATGTTTGTAGGGAATGCCTACAAAGTCATACATGGCACAAGGGCATTTAGCAATTTGACTGATTTTACAATAAGAAATCACCTTCCCCAGTTCTGAATTTCCACAAACAAAATAAGCTGCACTATCCGGTGTATCCATAATCGCAATTAAACTCACATTATGTAATAAGCTTTTTACGACTTCTTGTTGAAATTTGTAGAAAATCTTCAGTGTGTATGTTCCCGCCATTTGTTACTCCAACGCCCATTCGGTCTTCAATTTTGGCCTCTCATTGTGATTACGATGTGTTTCTTTAAGTTCATTGTGTCTTTGTTTTACTAAGACTCGGTCAAAGAAGATGACAAATTCATGTAATGAGTACTTCTTATAAGTATGGTGTTTCAAGGATGAATGTAGCGATTCGTTACATTGGGTACTCAACATGCCGCCCCAAAATGAGTCTCTTGCGTACATGGGAGCCCATTTCTCGTGGATCTCAAAATTTTCCTTCAACCATTTGTTATTCTCAAGTTTGTACTGGGAAATTAATTTTTTCTACTTCTGTTCAAATTCTGTTTTATATTCCGCCGTATAAATGATAGTCTTCAAAGCATCCCTGAACTTGTCAACGTTATTCGGCATACACACTTCATGAGGTAACTTATCCAAAATATGCCAAATGCAATATCTATGTGACGTGGTTGGGAAAACTTTAGAAACTGCAGAAGTTATTCCACGATCCTCATCTTTCACGATGTTCATCGGATCGTGAGTCATTGCTCCTGGTCACTTTTCAAAGAACCACTCAAATGAGGATGCCTTCTCATTTGGGATGAATCCACAATCTAGGAATATTGATTGCCAATGATGGTTGAATCCAACAAATGGTACGAACAACATCCCATATTGTGTTGTAGGTAGCATCAAAGCAGAGAACATCCCCAAATACTTCATAATTCTTTCTACCGATACCATCCATCCAGACACAATGGGACAATCGTCCTTCGGGATCACATTGGTAATCAAAATAGAATAAAGGATCGGTCTCCTTTTTGGATTCAAAGAACTCAAGTAGCATTTGCCCACCGTGTTCTTTTAAACCTTCCATCTCGTCTCTCCTGAGATTTTTGACATCGGTTTCAGTGAAACCAATTTTCTTATCACCTCCACTTGCACCTTCGAAGAATAGCATTTGTTTGCATACAGGGACATTAGCGTCGGTAAGTTGACCAATTACTTTTTTATTTGTATTTGTCAATTCACGGTTTCGAGGTAGCAAGTGATGTCTACTGGGTGAAGTAAATTCATGATTGTGTGCTTCATTAAATGAATAAAGAATCCACGAATTACTTTGTGAATTACTTTGTGGGTTTAATTTGACACGAACGAAAGCTTTGCAATCCGTTCTAGAAGTTGTTCCTCGTCTAGCTTTATTCTGATTATTTGGTGACTCCCCGACTTTATTACAAACATATGATTTATCCACTATATCATTTCCCTTGTACTTATTTCCACCTTCACGCATAGAGAATCCTGCACATTTGCAATTTGATGAATAAAATTTTTCTGCTTCCTCTAGAGTGGAAAATGTCATACCAATCTTCGATTTTAGGTTCTCGTCAACATGAGGAAAAAACTCGCCAATTTGTTGTGTACGAACAAATTTCTCTCTGGCAACAGAACTTCCTTCAAAACTGTCCATACCTAAGAAAGCGTGAAAAGGAGAACAGTTAGGGCTACTAAACCCGTTACGAAATGTGATGATAACTTTCTAACTTTATTTACATATTATTAGAGAAACTTCACAAAACCGTAACTTTAATTCACCTAGAACAAGCCACCATAACTTGTAGAAGTGATTTTCGACTCACGGTATGCGAGATACGGTCGTGTACCGCTGTATTTGGTGTTTTTATAACCAAAAGCGACACACGATTGTATCTCTCGGAACGTTAATCGAAACTCACTTCTACAAATTGGGTTGCTTGATCTACGTTAGACCATCCGAGTCGCAAAATTTCGTATTTTTTGGAGGTTGTTTGAAGGGTTTTCTAGTATAACCGCACTAAACGCGTTCTAAGTCATTAACTTCTAATGCGAGGAATGTGAGAACGCCCCACAAAAAGGCATCCAAAATTTATGAAACGTTGCACTTTGCTTGAATTCACGTAGTGCAAACCACCACAACTTGTACAAGTGAGTTTCGACTAACGGTTCGAGAGATACGGCCGTGTATCACTTTATTTGGATTTTTTCAACTAAAAGCGATACACGGCCGTATTTCTCTAATCTTGAGTCGAAATTAACTTATACAAGTGCAGGTTGCTTGTGCTACATGAGATCATTCTACTCGTAAAGTTTCGTATTTTTTGGAGGTCGTTTGAAGGGTTTTCTAATCAAACCACACTTAAAAAATTCTAAGTCACTAACTTCTAATGTGAGGAACGTGACAAAACCATACAAACGGCATCCAAAATTAATAAAACTTTGCATCTTACTTGAATTCACATAGCGCAAGCCACCCCAACTTGTACAAGTGAGTTTCGACTAATGGTTCGAGAGATACGGCCGTGTATCACTTTATTTGGCTTTTTTTCAACCGAAAGCGATACACGGCCGTATCTCTCTAACCGTGAGTCGAAATTGACTTATATAAGTTCGGGTTGCTTGTGCTACATGAGATCATCCTACTCGCAAAGTTTCAAATTTTTTGGATATCCTTTGAAGGGTTTTCTAATCTAACCGCACTTAAAAAATTCTAAGTCACAAACTTCTAATGCGAGGAACCTGAGAAAACCGCACAAACAGCATCTGAAATTTATAAAACTTTCCAACTCGGTCGAATTCACATAGCACAAGCCATCCGAACTTGTAGAAGCGAGTTTCGAGTCAGAATTTGCGAGATACGGCCATGTACCGCTTTACTTGATTTTTTTCAACCAAAAGCGATACGCAGCCGTATTTCTCGAACCGTGAGTCGAAACTCACTTCTACAACTTGGGGTGGCTTGTACTACATGAGACCAACCTACTCGTAAAGTTTCGTATTTTTTACGGTCGTTTGCAGGGTTTTCAACCATAACTGCACTGAAAAGTTTCTAAATAATTTCGTATATACAATTCTAGTTCTACAAATTACTAAGGCAAACAAAAATTTTCGGCAATTGAATATACTAAAAGTCTTCCCAATTCTACATCTACAATTTACTAAGGCAAACAATTTTTTCCCCACTTTCAAAATAATTTAGTATACACAAATTGAAAAATAAACACAAATATATCTACTGAGGTAAAGAAATAGTCAATACCTTACAAAATAAGTCCGAATTTAGACAATGATTCAATTTGGGGCCAAACTAGGGTTTCGATTTGGTTTTGAAAAGGGGAAAAGAGAGTTGGGTTTCAATGTTTGGAGTAGATATTGGGAGAGAGGAGGGCGAGCGGACGGAGGAGGGCTAATTTGGGTTCAGATCAAGGATTAGGGTTTTTTTCGCTGTGGGTTCGTCGAAGAAAACAGAATGAGAGAGAGAGAGAGAGAGTCGTCGAAGAAGAAGATCTGTATGCAGATCAAAATGAATTTAGAGTCCCTTAACCCGTCGTTGGGAATGACGGGTTAAGGCTATATTTTTTTATAATATTTAGCCTTAACCCGTCATTCCCAATGACGGGTTAAGGCTAAATATTATTAAAAAATATATGGGCCGTTGGATTAAAGATCCAATGGCCCAGATTAAAGTTCGCACGGGTCTGTGCACACAGACCCGTTTGCAACAGAAAAAGCCTCTCTATATATATATATATGTTGGATATATTGGTATATTCTCTCTATATAAATATTGCATGTGCGTATGAGTAATACGTGTATTGAACGTACAAATTGATTGGATATTGGAACGCGGGGTTTGTGGACTTATAACCCGATACCCAAACCATTATTTAGGAATAAATACTGGCCTGTGATAGCAGTCTTGGTATTCCATTCTTGATACCTAGGGTGAATATCTCAAGCAACTTAGATCTAGATATTAACCCTAATTCCCAATTGTTAATTTCTCACAAAACCTAACAATCTTGAGATATTATTAATCAATTTGTGAGATCAATAAAATTACCATTCGTCGGGATTTGATCGCTACCGTCATCGCTGTAAATCGCCACCATCGTAGGTGGACGCCGTCGTTGGGCACCATCTTTGGGCGCCATCCCGTGAGCCATCGCTGGGCACCGCCGCGCCGCATCCACCTCGTCATCGTGGATCAATGTCGATGCAGGCCAGCCACATCGCTGGGCGTCGCCTTGCTGAGCGCCGCTGCCGTTGGGAGTCGCCATCGCTGATCTCCACCACCGCTGGGCACCACCTCTGGGGCTAGCATCGAGGCGCCGCCACTGACCACTGACAACCCTTCTCACTACTCCTCCATTTTGAACGTTTGAGGGGATGAGTTCAGATCCAAAAGATCCAATTTTTGGATTGGATGTTTTTGGTGTTTGGTATTTGGGTGGTTAGAGCAGATCCAGATCCAGATCCAGTCTAACAACTGCTCTATTGGTTGGAGATTGTTGTTTGGTGTTTGGATTGTTGGAGCAGATCCAGATTCAGATCCAGTCCAACAACTGCTCTATTGGTTGAAGACTGTTGTTTGGTGTTTGGACTGTTGGATCAGATCCAGATCCAACCAAAGGAGACAATCCATTGCGTATTGTTTTGTATTCCGTGTTTGGGGAGAAGACTGTATCTACTGCAGTGTACCTCCAATTGAGATCTAAATTAAAGATATGTTCTTTACTTTCCTCATATTAAATTTTCGTTAAATATTTTGCTATGTGCTGGAAGTTCAAAACATTCGTTATAAGTTTATGTTTTGAATTATAGAATTACTATAATACTAAGTGGTTAAGTCCAAGACTGTATTAATCATTTGTTTAGTTAAATACAAGTTGAACAGATGTTTTGGCTATGTGCTAAAATCAAATACCTATTTTTGATAAGTTAAACTGTTTGTTTTGACTATAAAGTTCGGATCTCCAATTAAATTGTTGCTAGAATTAGATAGTGCTAATAATATGTTTAATTGGCTAATCTTTAACGATTTGATGAATGTAGGAACTTCACAGTTACTTACAAACTATGTGTATTGGAGACGATGGATTTGCATCACGGTATGATAAGTCTGCACTACGCAGACTTCTCCATCGAATTTGGAAAATACTTCTAACTTGAAGTGTCGGTATGATCTACTCTAATATTTATTAGTATTTTCATGTGATGAATGTGTTAACGTTTTGTGCGTTTGATCATATAATTGAGAGTTTTAGATCATAGTTATTCTCGGAAAACTAGCATGTTTAGGGTTGTTAAGTGTTTTATCATACTATGTGTATAGATATTTTGACAAATCCATTGTTTGCAGTTTGTGTGAGATTATATTCACTTATCTAATAATTAAAATTAAAAGTTAAAAATTGTATAAGATGTGTAACAAATGTTTGTAACTTAGGAGGGAGCATCTCTTGATGCACGATATGACTCCGTTAGTTACGTTTTGTTCTTTCTCGTTCATTGTACTGTGTGTGCAAAGTTGAATTATAATATGTTAGTCATTATCTCATCTAGCGTTATGAAGATGATGAAGAACGAATAAAGGAGAGAACTCTTCGCTCAATGTGTTTGCGCAAGTGGACATTGTTATAATCACTAGAGAAAGTAAATAATTTTGTAAAATGTGATAGAGTAATTTTGTATTAACTCTTATAAAGTGCATATATTATCAATCACATGTATAAGTTGAGTTTAACAAATGAGACAATTAATAATAATAGTTCTAATTTTGTTCTTGAACATAGCATAATTGGCTAGGATTTGAGAACTATATATTTAATTGTTTGTGAGGAAATGTGATCTAATTATCAAAACTGTGGGGTAAATGGAGTTAAAAGCTATTGAGTAAAAAGCTTTAACATCTAAGTTGCTTTAAAATATAGAATCACTATGAACTATATATTAAATTGTTTGTTCTTGTTAAAACTTATAATTCTACTAAATGACATCATTAAATATGACAAATGTGAAGTTTGAATTCAGATTTTGATCACTAGAAAATCATTTTGTATAGTCTCTAGGTGTTCATAACTTTTTGAATTATAACATTCTGATATTTGTGATCTTAGTAGCTTTGTGACTATGTGAGATAATTGTTGGTCAGAAGTATTTAATCTCTTTTGAAGATGATTAATATAAGTTTGTCATATATATGAAGAATGAAGCACTTGTTATTCTTAATGAATTAAAAATTATAGTTAAATACTAAAAATCAAGGGTTCAGATTTGATAGAGGTGGTGAATATTTTTTAACTACTTTAGAGAAGTTAGCATTGGGCATAATCTCTACTGCACTCTACTTACAACAGTCAAACGGTATTGATAAAAGTTATAATCAAACACTTTGTGAAATGTTGAATTCTATATTATTGACTGTTGTTGTCTTGTATAATTATGAGTGATGTTGTATTGTTAATCATATCTCGATGTGTTACTACACTCTAAATTGAATACACCTTGTAGATCATGCATGAAAACACAAATAATTTTGTTAAAGTGAAATTTTGTGTTGTGATACTTCTGTTAGAGTACATGATTCTAGAAGGCCTAAAGTAGGACATACAAAAAATATTTGTGTGTTTAGAAAGTGCAGAATGTAGTTCTGTGGACAGATGTTGGATCTATTTAATTTGTGTTATAAGAATCTAGACTTGCAGAGTTCTTTGAGAATGTGTTTATCAAAGATAAATGTATGAAATAATCTAGTCCTACAGACACGTTCAATGGTTCACAGTTGGAATCAAGAACCAGCCTTACTGATACTTAAAAACCTGAATGACAAATGAGCTAAGAAGAGTCTTTAGTAGACAATGAGATGATTGTGTCATACAATAATACTTTAATTTAGTTGATCTGCCGAAAGGGGCTAAAACTATAGTAAGTAAGCAGGGTTTTATAGAAGAAACTTAATTTTTATTGTTCAGTAGCAATTTTAATGCTTTTTAGTAGCTAACAGATTGACTGAGAAAAATGAGGTAGATTTATTTGATGTCTACTCACATGTTTATCATATTGCTACAACAAGTATTCTTCTTACCCTTACAACTATTGAAAATTTTGTCATTCATTAAGGATATTTAAAAAGTTTTGTACTTGATATTTTGTACTGAACAGTTTTGTACTGGAAAGTTTTGAACTAATATATTTAGTGAACAAGATTTACAATTTAGTAAAATCATTGTATGTTCTTAAAACATGTATAGCCGACGAATAAAAAAATTTGACAATTTTTTAAAGAGCCTATATATGAATCAAGTAATTCAGATCAGTGCCTTCAACTTTGTGGTGTGTCAAATATAGTGGCTATTATTTACTTGTTCTGTTGATATGCATGTTCTTGGAAGTGACCTCTCTGTTACAAATGAAGTTAAAAATTGTGCTATCCAAGAATTCAACATGGAAAACCTAGGTACTGTTGACACTATAGGTATAAGGGTGAGTTTCAGTTTGCAAGGGATAACTCTTAGTCAAACTCATCAAATCAAAATGTGTTTCAAAAGTGGGGATATAGTGATTGAAAGTGTGTTTTGAAATACCTTATGATTATGATAAAAGGTTGACACTTAATGATGGTGCAACTATGAGACAGGTAGATCATTTTAAAGGAATTGACAGTCTCATGTATACAAAGATCTGCACTAGAATAGACATAGCCTTTGAGGTAGGTATGATCTGCAGATTCACTAATAATTCCATACACATTTGAGTGCCCTTAAGAGGCTAATGAGATACCTGAGTGGTATTCAAGAGTTTGCATTGTGCTACTCTAGTTATTCTTCGAATGAATGACTGATCTGATGTATTATGATGCTCAGAATTTAGTGAAAGTCGATAACTAATAGATATGTGTTTACACTAGGAGAAACAGAAATGTTATAAAAATAAAAAACAAACAAACACTATGCTATCAACCATGAAATCAGACCTCTGTGTGTTATCTGCTGCAGGGAAAAAGGCTGAGTGGATTGAAGAAATTGTTGCTACTTATCCATTAAGAAGTTTAAGTAACTCTCTAATTCTGTTATGCGACTATCAAACTACAATGTACTGCAGCTCATAACTCACTCTATAATAGTAAGAGGAGTATATTAAGGCTGAAAGAAGCCTAGTTGAATTTTCTCATAATAAAGTGCAATTGCGATAAGTATGGCTAATGTTCTTGCTAAGAGACTTGAAAGTGATCTAATTATCAAAACTGTGGGGGAAATGGAGTTGAAAGCTATTGAGTCAAAACTTTAACATCCTAATTGTTTTGAAATTTAGAATCCAATTGGAGCCATAGAGAAGTTCAAACTTAAGCATCAATTTGAGGCAGTTGACATGTTTTAGATAATTTTGATGATTCCACATAAATTTCACAAATATATAATGTCATTCCAATTTTGATGGTATTATATATCTATAGAATTTACTTAGAATAATTATATTATTCCAATACGAAACATGAAAACTTATCGATATATTTCCGATGATTAAATTGTCTTAAATATCATTCCAATTTTGATGATATATTTTTTATGGATATATATTTCATTCTAATTTTGATGATTCAATGTTAAACCATGATTGAAATAGCAGTCTTTTCATTCCAATATGAAACATAGTATGGTTCTTGTGTAGAAACTATAAAAGTTTGTGTTTTTTATTTAGTTAAAGAAACTTGATTGTGATGCTTGCGTTATATTTTTGCTAAGCTAATTATAAATTGTACTAAGTTCTTTTGTGGAACTAGATATTTTGTGAAATTCGTTGGAATTCTTAGAGATGTGTCTCTTGATATTGTTGTTTTCAATAAGCTAGCAAAGATGGAGGAGTTGAATCTGTCAACATAGATTTCAAAAATAATAATTTGCTCAAAATGGATGAGTAAACATAAAGCAGTGTGCAAGGATAGAGTTTCAGTTTATTTCTTTCGAGAATAAATTAGTCACTTGCTTGGTAAAACTTCTGTTGAGTTTAAGACTCTTGTGTTCATGAGCTTAAAACACATATTTTGTTCTTGAAGTTTATTTGCTTTGTTTGATTTTGAAACTATGACAGATTATTCCAGTTGGTTTAGTCTTTGTGAACTATTCTGAATTGATATGGTTTGGAACTATTTAATTATATTGGTTTAGTCTTGATTGAACTATTCAGATTTATAATTATATTGACTCTTATGAAACTATACCTTTATGATGCTTTTTTTTTATGGACTGTTATTAGCTAGTCAGTTTTATACTGAACTGATGAGATAATCCTATACTTTATATATTGAGAATATAGGAAGAGATTGTGGGATATATTGGTATATTCTTTATATATAAATAACGCATGTGCATATGAGTAACACGTGTACTGAACGTACAAATGATTGGATATTGGAACGCGGGTTTGTGGGCTTATAACCCGATACCCAAACTAGTATTTATGAATAAATACTGGCTTGTGATAGCAGTCTAGGTATTCCAATCTTATATACCTAGGGCGAATATCTCAAGCAACTTAGCTCTAGATATTAACCCTAATTTCCAACTGTTAATTTCTCACAAAACCTAACAATATATATATCAATATATATCTATATAATAAAACACAAAGAAAGCTATCAAGTGGCTCTCCTTCAATCTTCCCAAAATCAATGGCCCAGATCAAACCTTACAAAACACATTCCCCCCCCCCCCCCCCCCCAACTCAAATTCAAATTTCAAAACAACTCATTTATTTATTTAATTATTTATCTCTCTCTCTCTTTATATATATATATATATATATATATATATATATATATATATATATATATATATATATATATATATATATATATATATATATATAGAGGCTTCTTCCATTGCAAACGCTACTGTAGCGGTATATATATATAGAGAGAGAGAGAGAGATGTCAACCAGCAATCTTTGGGAGGCTGATCAATAACAAACAGATGGGCTTTCTATTAATCCTTTAACTGCAGGGTTTTCTTCCGAAACACTACTGATCATCCCTCGATCGATACCCACACGACCTTGGCTCAGCTGATCTCCCTGCAGCAACTGTGGGGGCAGCTGTCAAGAACCCGACCTCAAAGATTATATACAATGATTACAATCATGAGGCGCTACCCACCAGGTGATCACATTATGATATTTCGAAGGGACCTGCTCCATTCAACCTCCTGGAGGTGCCAACATACAGCTTCTTGGAGGAGAACAAGTTGCTGATTGGTTGATTTTTTTTTTTTTTAAATTTTATTTTTATGTATGTATTTGTTTTCTTTCTTAGAGGTGAGTGCTGTTCGAGTTTCAATTTTTGAGATAGAATAATTTTGTTGGCCTCTTGTGTGTATCAGAGAATTTTGTCAAATTTGTCTCTTTTCTTCCCCTGCTGTTAAGCTACCTGGCAAACGCATCTACTGCTGGAGAAGCGATTGCTTCTGCAAACTGATTAATACCCATCAATTTCGAACTTGGTTTTTTTTTTTTTTTTTCCCTATACATAATTTTTTGCTGATTCAATCCTGGTCTGACAATATAATTTAAGTTCCAATATTTTTTTCCCCTTTCTCTCAAATACTACTCCTTGATGCACACACAGTAATGGGGTGTCTGGGATTGGTATTAATTTGCCTTCAGTTGTATTGTTTACATTTACTGTGTTCAACTGCAATTATCCTTTGTATAGCAGAAACTACGATTCTCTCTTTGTCAGCTACCTGTATATGATTTATTATAGTTGACACATTCTTTTTAGTTGTAAGGTAAAGTTGCTTCATTACGATATGAAAATTACATGGTCGAGCCACAATACCGGTACTGAGGTTATTTTCTGAAGTGAGGATTTTGCGCATCCTCATACATTTAGGCCAACAAACACACTCACTTACACTTCAGATTATCTGCATAATAATTGACCCTTCAAGGTCTACCAGTTTCTACTTTTACGACTTAGATTTGGATTATATACTATTCTTTTAGTAGTAATACATCCATCACCCAAATACGACTGACAACAGTTCACTTAAGACTGCCATGACTAGAAACCAGCAGCAGCTAGCTCTTCCTCCTGCAAATAAACTCAGCATGCATGCATCTCGAAATTTGGTATCCATTGTTGCAGACTAGCTAGTATTTTTAAGCATCGATAGGAACCAGCTGCAGTTTCCCACCATAAATCTCTGGGAGTTGGCTTTCTTCGATATGTGTCAAGAGTGTTGATTGCAGATCCTTGTCCTCCACAAACACAAACTGCAATACAAACAAAAGCAACAAACTTCGTAAACTCCATCATATGCTGGGTACATGCATTTTAATAAAACCGTGACTATATTATTTAATGAGGGGCAATTCGTGAAGTAAAGACCAAGAATTAAAGTTAGTACCTTATTCCTGGTGTTCTTATCGATGAACGGGTACACCATCTTATATGCCTTCATGAAAATATACGGCACATGGATGAAGAACACTTTACCAAGCCTCTCGGGGTAGTAATTCTGCCATTAAAGATTAAAATTTGAAGAATAAGATGGCAAATTTGCTATAAACTTACAGAAATAACTCAACAAACACGTATTATTATTATTAGCTCTTTTTCTATGTGAAATTCCATAAATTATGTTGTTAAGGATGCTAAACTACTTGATACAATACTAAATCTTCTTCATTAGAGAAGATGCTATATAAGAGAATGATAACACTTGACCAGAGTTAGTCGACTTGCTCCTCAACCTCTAGAGTCAAGGAGCGATAACCAGCCCCAATTGGACAGTCCAACTGAATATATATTGAGTATATTTTAGGCTATTTACATAACTTAATATACAATACGTTATCCTAGAACTACTAGGAATATATATATATATATATATATATATATATATGGGTAAAAGGGATATGAGCAACTTGCTCATTTAGTAAATGAGCAATTGATTATATGGCATGCATGTGATACATTGGACAACTAACCCTTTTAATGATTTTTCAATCACATGTATGCCACATCATCAATTGCTTATTTACTAAATGAGGAAGTTGCTCATATCCCTTTTTCCATATATATATATATATATATATTAAATTGAGGAGCTATTCTAATCTCATACTAGAGAGAAATAAAGCTTTGAAAATTGAATACCTAGAAAGCCATGACATATGTATGCTGACATGACACACCGACATGGAAATTTTTATTTATTTTTGTTTGAAAAACTACAATAAACTAGCAAGCATGGTGTTGGCTTCGTGTGCCCGATACTATACATCGACCAAATAGAATGTATGTGCTTCATAATTGTATACCCTTATTTAGGAGAATCTTGGAGATCAAGGGGGGAGCACTTGCATGCACTGGTCCGATAATATAGGCCGAATTGGCCTCCAATATCTATTGTATCTATATTCTTCTATGATTATGTGATTTAGCAGCAAATTGTTCACCCAACTAACAATAACCTTCAGAGGTACACTATACATCATATATAAATAAATTACTTATAGTTTTGATCTGAACCAACCTGCATGATCTCTAGGGCTGCAAGGTATGCACGAATATCACAGTTATAGTATCCCCAGCCTTGGAGCTCTGCTATGCATATGAACTTCTCCTGACCCCTTGGCATACTGCAGTGTGGAAGAGTACGTATCAATATAAATATTAAGCTGTGATTTCTAACAGCATTAATTTCAAGAGACTATTTCTGTAATTAGTTCTCAATTTCCCTAATAAAGTACCATATATGCTGATGTGGTAATACATCTTTTACATAGCCTATTGGTATCTCTTATGGAGCATGGATACTTTTTCGGGCACTCTGTATGAATTTTTTTGATAATAGCAGACATCGGACACTTAAATACAACATTCTTTGCATTTAGCTAATGAAAAACCTTGATTGACAAACATAAAATATTGGCATGCATTGGCATCATAAAATGTAATTTGGATTTCTGACTTGCTTTGTTCTTCTCTTTCCAAATTTAGGGGTTTGGGAATGAAGGGAGGGAGGGGGGAGGGGGATGCACAATTATTCTTGCCTAGGATTTCTAGCTGCTACGGTTAAAGAATGGTGATTATCAAAGTATAATGGCATATATGTACTACACCGAAGTACATACGAAACAACAAGAACAGAAAACAAGATGCTTTTCTTTACAGAGAAGTACTAAGTTATTGTGGAAGTACCTGGCACAAAATCTGTCCAAAACATACACAACATAACCTGTATAACAAGTAGTTAGCCATGTTCGAATCTATAACAATCTGGTCAAGAATGAAAGAAGTTAGTGAAACAAAGTGCATACGCTTGAATTCATCAAGATTTCGATTGCATGAGGAATGCTTAGCTCCAAAGACAACTCCTATTGGGCGACCCTCCTTGTCGAATCCTTGCATGAAGAACTTTTTCCGTGCAAGCTCATTTTTGACCTCTTCATTTGAGATTGAACCATTTGGGACAGCTTGCTTCCGCCATTTCAGGTATTTGAGGAACATTGTGGACGCCTTGTCAATGTCGTGATCACGTGCTCGCAAAAACCTTCTAAGCATAAAATTGTCCACTTCCTGCACACATGACAAACAAGTTCACAAATTCAGAGTTCAGAGAAAAGGGGAAACAGTAATTGAAACTGTGTAGCTCCAAAAGAATCAAAGAAATTCTTATTGTGGACATGAACGGAGACTAAACTAAAATATCAGCTCCTACAATGTAAATTGGATGTCAGTAAGAACAGGTTTTTTATTCCACTAATAATCCCCTATCTTGAACTAAATCATACTTGAATTACTAATCAATGAGACAATGACAAAAAAGCTTTGGGTAAGAGGATTTATTAGTGAAAATGTTATATAGAATAATAGAAAGGGACTGTATTCGAAACCCACTTCCGCTGATATCAAATAATTCCTAATCATCATCATAATTATTGTCAGACCACAACACCACAAGTGAAATTGAACAATTCCACTTGAAATAATCACTAGAAAATAGAACCATGTTTGTAAATACAGTATAAAAACAAGAAAATTCCTTTGTATTGAAGTCTTTGAACAGATGCAAAAGATTCGTAGCAACAGAAAACGAACATAGTCATCCCTCATATTTAAATTGTTTCTCAGTGTGTGAGAAGTATAAGACAACTTGGCAGGGTGAATGTGGCAAGGTCCGAGTACCAGTGTTATGTGTCTATTGGATAGCGAAATGGCGGATCACCTTTTCAATGCATGTAGTTTAGCTAGGCCTATATGGGCAGATCTTGTGCGCAACTCCGCATCTTGTTAGGGATTTCTACCAAAACCCCTTTTAGGATCTTGTTGAATTATTCGATGCAATCAACACAAACCACCAAGCACATATGAGATCATACCAAACACACCAAAGCACACATAAATTTATCCCGGTTAGGGCTTTCGCCTTAATCCGGGAGAGAAGAAACCCAAGATGTTGTTCAACTAGAGAAGATACAAGAACATTACAATTCTCACCATGATCCTCTCTCAAGCCTCACCAGCAAGTACTAGTTGTTTACAATTAGGGAATCACTTAATCTCTCTTTCAATGAAGTACTCTCTCTATTGGCTCTCAATGGAGGCCAATAACAACAATATATAGAGATCTAGAGAAACTCTAGTTTGATATCTTGATACAATAGCCTTTGGATATTACTGAAGAGATAACCCTACGATAAGAGCTGTCAGATGTGACTTGAAAAGCAAGTTGGGCTTCTCACGAATCACCAAGATCCGACCAAAAAATTCATCAGCGCCGCGCGCGGTCGACCGCACCACAAGGTCGGTCGACCGTCCCCCTCTCGAAAACTTCTGCAGAGTTGGGCGGTCGACCGCACCCCAAGTACGGTCGATCACAACTCCATTTGCTGCTACAATTGCTGACTGTTTTCCTTGCTTCCACTCTGTCTCCAATCGTCTCCATTCCTCCATCGTCTCATCGTCTTCTTATCCAACATAGTATGCAAGACATAAACTCAATAATCTCCACCTTGGATTGCATACTCATGAATCTACACCTGTGTGATTTAAAACCTTCTAGACTCTTTTTCTTCTCTTCTTGTAAACAATTCGTTTCAATGGTTTCCTCTGCTAGTTAAATCTATCTCCAGCTGTTTTTCTCCTGCTGTATGTCCCCCTCAAGTGCACACCCCAGTAGATGCAATGATGGAGGTGCCACTCTTCACACGAACTCCACCTACCTCAAGGCTCTCTCCACCTCCCGACGATATTCGAACATCGCAGTCTCGCTCGGATGATTCTAATGACGACATACTAGATGGTGCTTTAGGAACAATGGGCTTCAAACCACTTGGCCAAGGTTTCCTGTCCTCCAAAGCTGGTAGAGGTTGTGCTGACCCTGCTCATTCCCCTTCACACCCTTCATCACCTTGCGATAACTTTCCCAAACTGAACAAACTCCACCTGGATCTGTGTACCTGTAGTCCCGAGCTTCTAGAGTTCTCATGGATATAAGGCTCCACTTCATCAAAGGAATATACATGTCCTCCTCTAGTGTGTCTTCCCTTCCATCTGTCATCTTTAACTCATTTGTTTTCTCACCCCTTACTTCACAAGTCTTGTCAATCTTCGTTCTTACACAACGATATGAGGCAAACTTGTAAGTAGAAATCATTACTTTACAAATCTTATCAACCTTCATTCTCACATGACGACATGATGCAAATTTGTAAGTAGAAACCATCTCCTTCTCGGAGCAAACTTGAGAAAAACTAACCGAATCAAAAGAACTACTGGAATTCACATCTAAGGAACTTGAAACAAAAGTACTGTTTAAGCCGTTACCTAATTCAGTAGCATTGTATTTGACACCTCTCTGACTCAACCACTTGCAACAGTCTTTCATGTAATGCTCAATCTCGTTGCACTGGTGGTCACAGACCTTACTCCTACATACACTTTTCCTTCCAATCAAAGTACAATCCACCTCTAAGCTACTCACAGAAGTTGACACCGATTTCTGACTCTCCTTCCTAAGTGCATCCTCCTCCAACTCCTTGATTATACCTGCTATAAAAAACTTCTCCTTGGTAGATTCCTTATCTAGCAGGGTTATCATGTTGGATGGATTTGGTGATGAATATATCGAGTTGGAAACCCTTAGATCATCTGCGTTGAACGCCCTCAGTTCAGATAACTCCAGATTGAACTCCACTACATGATCTAGAAGAGCGGTACTTTCCTTCATTGAGAAACCCCACAACTTTCTTTGCTGGTACATCCGACCCTGTGATGACGATCTCGAGTAGTCAGTTCTGAATCTTGCCTAAAGACTCGCCATACTTCTCCTATACCTGACTTTGCTCGTCGATGACAACCAGATTAAACCCAATGCATCTGAACATATCTCCATCCACTTCTCCTTCTTTGTGCCGATTGGTCTCCCTTTATCTCCTTCTAGGACTAGATCCAAGTCCTGTTGAACCAATGCTTCATGAATGCCCACCTTCAAGAGATCAAAGTTGATCTTGCCTTTGAACCTGTTAGATGATAGATTAGTTTAGTCCCACATTGAATAATGTATTGGTTTAGTATTCTCTTCTCTCCTATATATAGGAGTCAATTGTATTCAGTTTAATCAATCAAAAAAGAAATATTTCTTCTATTCCTAATTCTAACATGGTATCAGAGCCTATTAATTTATAAGGCCTATACTAAATTTTATCCTTGTCGTTGAGGTGGAGTGGTTCTCCTCTTCATCGAAATCACTCCACCTCCCGACATCTCTCTTCCGCTCCCAATCAAATACCAAAACCCTAGCCGTCATCCTTCTTCCTTTCCCAATCAACTCCTCCTCTGCCCTCGACCAACAGTAGAACCCAAAAAAAAAAAAAAAAAAAAAAAACCCCTAAACCCCATTACTGTAGCTCATCTTCTCCGGGAGCCCCCTGGTCTCCGGCGACCCCCGCAGCCCCGTCGCCGTCCTCCGTCGCGCCCACTGACGTGCGCCGCCCCCCCCCCCAGATTCCAGTCAATCAAAAAAAAAAAAAATCCCATTTAGATATGTGATTCTTCAATTTCTTCCCATAAAAATCCCACCTTTTTCCATCACCATGTCGACTTATTATTCACCTCAAACTCTTCATCAGTTTCCATCCTTTCCTCAATCCCATCTCTAAAGATCTCTTCATCAGTTTATTCTTGGTGTTGTTCACAACCCAGTGCTTCTCATTGTGGTGGTGGTTTTCTTTGGGGGTGCTTGGTCCGTTTTTCATCTGGAATACTTCCACAAAAAATAAAAAAATAAAAATTCCTGTGCTTCTACATCCAGATCGTCAACTTACTCCGGTTGATCGATCGTGATTTTGGGAGGGGGTGTTATCAGCATCCAGTTCTCAGTCATCGACAATTCTCAAATCAGGAGTGAGATTCCAGCATCGACTATGTCTCAAGTCAGGAGTGAGATCCCAGCATCGACTATGTCTCAAGTCAGGGGTGAGATCCCATCAGTCTATTTCTCAGTTCAGGGGTGAGATCCCAGCATCGACTATGTCTCAAGTCAGGGGTGAGATCCCATCAGTCTACTTCTCAGTTCCGTCATAAGCGCCATCAAGCGCTGTTTCTGCATCACAGTTTGTCGTTCCTTCCACATCAACATCGTCAGTATTCCAAACTCTTGTTGGTTGAACCAACTTGAGTTTGAGAGGGGGTGTTAGATGATAGATTAGTTTAGTCCCACATTGAATAATGTATTGGTTTAGTATTCTCTTCTCTCCTATATATAGGAGTCAATTGTATTCAGTTTAATCAATCAAAAAAGAAATATTTCTTCTATTCCTAATTCTAACAGAACCGCTTGATCTTCGTGATCTGATCTGCCATCATCTCCAAGGAACTCGAACAAACCCTTTAACCCGAAACTCTGATACCAATTGTTAAGGATTTCTACCAAAACCCCTCTTAGGATCTTGTTGAGTTATTTGATGCAATCAATACAAACCACCAAGTACATATGAGATCATACTAAACATACCAAAGCACACATAAATTTGTTCCAGTTGGGATTTTTGCCTTAATCCGGGGGAGAAGAAACCCAAGATATTATTCAACTAGAGAAGATACAAGAACATTACAATTCTCATCACGACCATCTCTCAAGTCTCACTAGCAAGTACTAGTTGTTTACAATTAGAGAATCACTCAATCTCTCTTTCAATGAAGTACTCTCTCTCTTGGCTCTCATTGAAGGCCAATAACAACAATATATAGAGATCTAGAGAAACCCTAGTTTGATATATGAATACAATAGCCTTTGGATATTACTGAAGAGATAACTCTACGATAAGAGCTGTCAGATCTGACTTGAAGGGCAAGTTGGGCTTCTCACGAATCACTAAGATCTGACCCAAAAAATTCATCAGTGTCGCGAGCGGTCGACCGCACCACAAGGTCGGTTGACCGTCCCTCTCTCGGAAACTTCTGCAGAGTTGGGCGGTCGACCGCACCCAAAGTACGGTCGACGCAACTCCATCTGCTGCTACAGTTGCTAACTGTTTCCCTTACTTCTACTTCGTCTCTGATCGTCTCGATTCCTCCATCGTCTTATCATCTTCTTATCCAACATAGTATGCAAGATATAAACCCAACAAATCTTTGGATCATTTCCAAAGATGGTGCAGGATGTCTGGGGGGACTGGAGAGATGGTCATGTTCGCAGAGGGTACACTGACATATGGGGTATTTGGGCACGGGAATATGGTTAGAGTGGAACAATAGGATCTTTAGAATAACACACGGACACATCATACATCAACAACTGTTATTCAAGATTATTGCTAATATAATATTCTGGTCTCAAACGGCAGGTGAGGAACCAACAAAGAAAACCAAGAAAATGTACACAGACATCAATACCTCAAGCCATGAAGCTGAGCCAGAGGAAAGGGGAGGGACTTTGGAGGAGGAGTGATTGGCAGGCGGAGGATGACTCGTCTCGACTAGAGATTGAGGTTTACACTTTTTTTGGGTGGATTCGGTGCTATGGTGGACCGGTGATTATTGTATTTATCTGTATTTATATTGCTTTTGGGTGGGATCTATCTTGTATGGGATGGAGTCTTTGTTTTGACGGAAATAAGTATCATGGCCCACATGTGGGGACACATGAACATCATTTCCTAAAGCTTGATTATTCGTTTAGTTAAAACCTTTTTAATGAAAACAGACCACCTTTTATGATTAAAAAAAAAGAAGACATAATTGAATATTGCAGACAGTGTTATATATTGCTAGTTGTTGCTATTGCGAATCACTCACCAAATAGCTATTTCACTTCAAGATCACTTAATGGCATGTGATCTAAGGAAATTGAAGACTATTCCAAACTACCGCTAACATATAGTTTTATAACAAATTATCTGATCAATTATTTGACAAATATCAGGTCAATCAACCAAATATGAGATGGTCTACTGCAGTACCCAAATCTCTCAGTAGTCAGTTCCTTTGTACATCGAGTGTTTTGGAAAACTTCAAGTGGTGGATATATATAAAAGAAACTTGGTTTGAAGAAAGATATGAATAAGAAAAAAATTCCTTATAATTTACCATTTCTCTACTTTGACTGAAGAACAAGTCGATCAAAATTCCATTTCATCCATCCACAACCTAGAACTTCGATTGTATTATCTTAACCATTTCAATTATCTAGTTCTTTACATCTCAGTTCTTCAGTTAGATTTACTAATCTTGGGAAATTCTTCACAACTATAATAACTTGAAAATCCTAGCCGACTTTTCGGTAATTTGTACACAACAACCAATATTCCTCTCCTCTCAATAACCCTTTTTTTTTTTTAACAAAAAAAATTCTTAAATGGGTGAGAAAATAAATATTACCTGCAGCAATGCTCTTAGAAAAAGATTAGGGTTTCAAAATCTTCTCCCTTCCTAGTTGATGATCCTAATTCACAAGGTCAACCAAGACTAATTCCAGATATAACTAATTAAAATTCAAACCAAGACTACCAATACACTAACCACTAATCCCTAGTCCTTTGGCTGAGTTCTTTAAAAAATAAAATACAATGATTAAGATAAATGCATGCAGCTTGTAGTAAATTAATATAATAAAAATTAATTTCTTGAAGGAACACCCCCACCCCAACCCAAATAATTGGTAATTAAGAAACTGATACCTTAGCATGAGGATCTTGTGACTCAACCACTTTCCTTAACAAATCCACCTTCTTCCACTCCTCACAGGATTCTTCGCACTTCAACGGAATATTCCCCTCTGAACCCATTACTGATTAATTATCAACTCTATTCTTCAGTTCTTCTTCCTTGTGATCCTCTGATATTTATAAAAAAAGAGGAAGAAGAATTAATGGTGAGCCAGTTGCAACAAAGAGTGGGTGGTGGACAATAAAAGTGAGCCTGAGGATGTACTTTGTATGGATGGAGCCTTAAATGAACTACATGCTGTCAGCTGTGTATTTTTTCATGGAAGAGGTACAAAGAGATTAAACGAGGGAGAGAAAGCGACTATCTAACTCATATGTATGTGTGTATATATATATATATATATATATATGAAATCTATTTCTAACTTTATTTTGTTAGAGAAAGAAGAGAGATTGAGAGAGAAGAGAGGGAAGTAGTTGAGAAGTCGATGGGAAGTGGTAAAACCAAATGTACGTGTGCAAAGATATAGATGTGTGTTTTTGGCAGAGAGATCCCTGACAAATTTGATATATTTCATGACAACGCTCATTAATTTTTATTTGCATAAGTATCCATCATGCTTTTCAAAACCTTGTCAGGGAAGTAAGATGGATATGTAAGATGTTTATGTAAGCCTATCACATGTCCCCAGCTCCTTATTGACTTGTTTGTACTCTATATTAATGGGATAGTTTATTACTAAATAAATTTTAATTGTAATCAAACAAATACGTACAATGCACATGTATAACTATTATAAAAAAAGTCTTAGATTCGATGTTAGATAATGTCGAATTTATTTTCTTAAAAAAATATATATTTATAAAAATGTGCATCACACATGTAAATTACTAGTTGTTTAAACGAGAGGCCTAATAAAAAGTTTGAAGACTATATCTCTAAGATATTTCTCTTGGAATACAAGAAAAAAAATTTAAAGAATCTAGGCTATGAGAGCATCCACAGTGGTTTCTTATATTTGACAAATTGCCATTTTATAGCAAATAGATCGCTACAGTGGTTTTCTATTTTGCCATTTTTTGACAAATATGCTATATTCGTTTCTCATATATGAGAAACAGAATAGCGATTCTCAAATTATGAGGGACGGTACAACATATACCGTCCGGTATATGTTATACCGTCCCATTTATTATTATTTTTTAAAAAAGTTGGTAGGACGGTATAACATATACCGTCCGGTATATGTTATACCGTCCCATATATATATATATATATATATATATATATATATATATATATATATATATTTTAAAATTTTTTTCCAACCCAACGGTCCAGATTTTATCTTGAAAAAAAAAACCCCAAATTCTCGGACAGTACAACATGTACCGTCCTTGAATCTGGGGGCAATTAATGGGTAGGGGCCAAACTCTGTAGTTAGGTGTAGTTAAATAGGTTTAGTTAGTTTTTAATTAGGTTTAGTTATTATTATATTATTTAATTTATTTAATTAATATAGTTTAATAGTTGATAAGTAATTAACTTTTTTTAATTTATTTTTAAACGATGAGACGGTATAACATATACCGTCGCTCGTTCCGCACAATATTTTTTAAAAAATGAGAAACATATAGCAAACGACCACTGCAGCAAATATCGCTATTTGCTACTACTGTAGTTGCTATTTTTTATCATATGAGAAACACGACTGTAGATGCTTTGAGAGTGGTTAAAGGAGATTAAATTTTTTACTCAGATTTATTACAAAATGGTCATCCATAAGATTGCTATTTTCAGATACCCCACTCATAATGTTGAGTTGACTTATGGAATGTTCACTCGAATTATCTAGCGCTAAGTGAGTTGAGAATATTTCGTTAAGTCCAACGGAATGAGAGTGAAATAACTAAATTACCCTCGTCTTTTTAAACTGGCCCTAGGAGAGCACAAATCTTAAAGAATGATGAATCTTGAAGTTTAGTTTAGTTTGATCATCATGGTTAAGGGGCTAGTATGAGAGTAGCCATGTCATAGTAATCTCAACGTTATGAGTGGGGATTCCGGGAAAAAAATAATTAGCATATTTGTCGGTAGCTTTCTTGAGAAATGACTCTCTTTTAAAATTTTTTTGAGCGGATCACCATTAACCATTTACTTTCAACCATCAGAACTTTATTGTAACTAGCGTTTTTGCCATTTTTATAATATTTAAATTGTAATTAAATAAAATATTCTATTTTCTCTTTCTTAATTATTTTAATTTAATTTGTTCATGAAATCCTTCATTCTTCTTGATTGAGCTATTCTTTTTTATCATAATTTCTTTTATTTAATTGTGGGTATTTTTATCTGAACCATATTATTGAAACCTAAAACCCAATTTCAATTGTTCTAGACCTAAAACCGCTATTATTGGATCCTAAACCGTTATCTCAATATCCTAATTGTACCCTATAAATACAACTCTATTGCAAACCCTAAAAATCGTGCACTTCGAAACCCTAGTCTACTCTCTCACCTCTTCCTCTCTCCTCCTGTCTCTCTCTCCCTGTTGTGTTTTCCCGCCAAACCTCCCGTTGACGCCCAGTACACCAGAACCCCCAACCCCGACCCTCCTCCTCCCCCTTTGCTCTATTTTCGATCGGCAGCAGCGCCAAAACCCCAACCCTGATGTTGCTCCCCTGTCCCATTGACCAACTCAGTAGCGCCGCCGCCTTCCTGTCCCCGTCGCGCCGCCGCCTGCGATGCAGACGACCGCCGATCGCCGTCAAGCCGGACCCGAGCCCCCTTGGCTGCTGCCTTTACTGTTGCTGCTGCCGTTGCTATCTCTTTGTGCTGTCTCTTTGCTTTGGATCTTTATTGCACGTATTATACACGTGCTAATTTTTGTATTCGTGGGTTCATTATTTCGGGATCCTTATCAGGTTATTCTTTGTATTCATTTTCACCGTCTATAAGGCAAGTCACTTTTTTCTTTAATTGTACATTGTATCAAATTCAAGTTTCATTGAAATTCTTGCAAGTAGATCCTATTCGTTATCATATCGTTGTATTGATTATCTTCGTTGGGTCTATTGAGGGTTTACACGAGCTAACCCATATATTCTTAACATCGTGCCACTTTTGACTCTAAAGATTGAATCTTTCATGCATTCATGTAGAATTGAGAATATGGTTAATCATATAATCATGACACAATTAATTATTGCGGAGAGAATTGCTAGATGGTATGTTGTTTGATCGATTGATGTTTGATTGATGATAAATTAATGTTTGTATGTGTTCTTAATCTTATTTACTATGTTTTATACCCTTCATGCTGATTGAGAAGTTCATTGACTAATAGAATGGTTACCCATCATGTTTAATTAATTTATTCCATGAAAAATAACCAAAAAACTTGTATGTTGTCTGCTATTTTAGACACAGTAAATGATCTCAAAATAAATTACTTTCTGAATAAGAGTTGTAGCCTTACCTTTCTAGTTTTCAGAACATCTTGAATTTTTGAATTCCGAGTTGTGTAGCAAAAAAGTTAAGATTGTTTTACTACAGCTGTGTCTTTATTTTCAGATTATCAGATTCTTGTATATTTGATATTTAAACTGTTAAAAGGCTGATCAAATGTTAAAACTTTACTCTGATAATTTCCAGATTGTTAGTTATCATGTTTAAGAGTCTAATAAATATTTTTAATGAATTTAATAATGAGTTTTTATTGTTTCTAAAATTATAATAATTTGATGTCGAATTTCTGCATAAACAAAAAATCGGTTAAAAACGATGTGTTTAACCTAGTTACTGTTGTCAGATTTTGAAATTTAAATATGCGTTGGAGCCGTGTGGAAGTCTAGTTTCTAGAATTTTGGATGGATCCAGTTTTAGATTTCTGAAACAGAGGGAATTTGTATTTTTGTATAGACTACACTTGCTATCCAGAATTTTATATTCTAGGTTTTAATAAGATTAATTATTCCTATATAGTACTATTGCATGAATTAATGTATGTATGTTGTATTGCATGATCCTAATGAGTTATTTTCATCTTTCTAATTGTCCTATTCAATGTTACCATCCTATTGTTCCCCTATTGATACTATTGTTCATCTCATGTCTCAAATTGTATATCGCATTATTACCATGAAATAATTAACAAGCTGGGGTTTAAGGGATTGACTAGAGTAGTTGATGATATAGAGACTGTACTCGGATGATGGCTCGTGTTATTATCATTATCATCATCGTGTAAGAAATTACACCATGACCCGTGTTATTATCGTTATCGTCATTATGCAAGAAATTGTCTCAATGGCCCGTGTTATATTGTTATCGTCATCATACCCAGTACATGAACTATAAAATCTACCAATATAGTCTAAACGAAATTGATTGTATGCATTGAACCTGCTGTATGGAACATATGGAACACAGTAGTACGTGTATTAGATAGGATTTAAAATGATTAATAGACTTAAGAATTACATAACATCGACATTGCATATTATTCATCATTATTCTATTGATATCGAATATTGGCTAAGTGTTATTGATATTGACCATTAAATAATGTTATCGAATATTGAATCATTATTTATAGCCATTGCATCGATTATCATGATATTGATTGATATTGTTGTCCCATGTTATTGACTCTTATTGATCCAATGAAATCATTATTATATCGTTATTCCATTGTTCCTTCCATTGTCTACTTATTGTCCATGACTTGCTCTAAAGACAATTTTTTCCCTCTTTTTAGATGAAGTGTTCACAGGTAATGAAGGAGAATTGCCTGCTGTGATTAGAGAACAAACTTTGTGAAGAACTGTTTCTTTATAATTGAATGTTATTTTTATTGAACTTATTGTATTGAGACTCATTACTATTGTGTTTGGGATTTATTATTGTATTGGGCTTTTGACACAAATATTGCTATTATTTGTTTCCAAATGTTGGACAATTATTGTATTTTGATATTTTATATTGCTTTATTCCAAGTATTATTGTTCATGAGATTATTATTATTGTCTGTGCATTTGTTCTGTATTGATTATATTGTTTAGTTGATCGGATAAACGGCTTATGGGTAACTTTAGTCATTCGCTGGGCCAATGTCATGTGCTCGTATTCCGTATTTTTGGGAAGCAGAGTGTGACAAGGTTTTTAGTGGTATCAGAGCCCGGATTTGGATAATATATCAGTCAAACGTGACTAATGAAAGAAAGTTTGGCTTTGATTGATATATTAATCAAATTTGGGTCTTAACCGGTTTGACTCAACAGTATGTGCAATACAGGAATTATATGAACAATTGATATCCAACTTATGATCTGGACGCTAACTGTTTGATTTTTTTTGCAGGCCATAGCTAGAAAAGATGCTTCATCTTCCCGTACTGGGGATGATTAGTCTGATGAGCCCACTGTTGCATAGTTGATGCAAATGCAACGTGATCACAACGAACTGATGATGCGGATGCAACGGGAACATAATGAACAGATGAGAATAGCTTATGAAGCTGCTAATAGAGAACCTGTTGTACCTGCACCTGGATTGCTACCACCGAGACCTGGAAATGTGGTAGATTTCATGAGGCTTCATCCAGACAAGTTCTTGGGCACTGAGGGTCCACTTGAAGCCGAGCATTGGCTTATCAGAACTGAATAGTTATTGACCGTAGCACGTATAGCGGGTGTGGATCATGTGGATATGGTGAGCATCCAACTTGTTGATCTTGCTCACATCTAGTGGCAAACTGAGGCTGAATGATTGGGCTGAACCGTCTACTGGGTCGCCTTCACTAAGAGCTTCCTCATGAAGTTCTTCCCTAATGTCACCCAGAATGAAATGGAACGACAGTTTGTCTCATTAACTCAGGTTTGTCAGATAGTGTTTATTCATGCTTTTCTTTGTTATTTCATAAAGTATCGACGTTAAACTAAACACTGTCTTGAATCAGGGAAGTCGGACCATGGACGAGTAAGCTACGAAATTCGCCCGACTAAGTCGTTTTGCTAATGCTATGGTGTCAAATAGCAAAGATAGAGGCTGTCGTTTCCTGTTGGGCTTGGACATTGAGATTCAGGACCGTATTGCTGCCGTGCGACTTTGCTCTTATGCTGATATCCTGGATGCTGCAAGAAGTCAGGAACAGACCAGTACAAAAAAGCGTGCTATTCAGCACTCTATTGCTGCCAAACCTTCTGGTGGGCCTATTAGGAGGCCAGCTCCACCCCTTCCTGTCAGGGCATTGCCTTACCCACCTTCTGTCCAGAGGCCAAACCTAGTCTGCATGCACTGTCATAAGACTGGGCATTTGTGCCAAGATTGCAGGATAGCAAATCGCCTGTGCCTTCTGTGTGGAGGCAATGATCATATGGTTTGTGATTGCCCTAGGTTGAGGACTTTTGCACCAGTTGGAGGTTCCGCTCCACAGGGGGCGCTTGTGCGTGGACAGGGTTGACCACCACTTCCTCCGTAGAGGCAGATCGTTGATCAGAGCAGAGCCGCTCCTAAGGATAATCTTCCTACAGGTCGTGGTCAGGCCTACAACTTGACTACGCAGGATGCTGAGACTGCTTTGGGCGTTGTTGCAGGGTATATCTTTAGTTGTTTTCCATTTTGTATTTTATTTTGGATTTCCTTGCTATTATATTCTTCTATCCTGTTGTTTATTCATGTTAGCCTCTCATTCATGTCTGTTTCTTGCATTTTGCTTCTGCCTTTTGTGTTCTCACTTTGACTTCTTGCTAGGCATTATTCTTGTTCATTCCTTCCCTGCTCATGTTCTCTTTGACTCTGGTGCAACTCATTCTTTTGTTTCCTCCCGCTTTGTCAATCTGCTTCACTTGGTTAGCAGCGCTATGCTAGTAGCTTGGAACATTACTACAGGTGGAGGTGTTGTCGTGTGTTCGCAGATTTGTGAGCAGAGTCCCTTGGTTATTGGTGGTGTGAATTTTGTTGTCGATCTAATTGTCATTAGCAATTCCTGGATTTGATGTTATTCTGGGGATGGATTGGCTTGGTGCCACTAATGCTATAATTGACTACTGCAAGAAGAAGGTGGTGTTTCGTATGCCAGAACATCAGGAATTTGAATTCTGTGCTGGTGAAATGCCGCTTGCTTGTGTGAAGAAGTTGGTAAGTCAGGAAGTTGGAGTTATGGAGGAAGTGTGTACTGATGATGTTGTCGCACCGTTGGTTGTGTGGGATTTTCTAGATGTTTTTCCTGAGGAATTGTCGAGATTACCGCTAGACCGTGAAGTGGTATTCAGTATTGATGTTCAGCCGGGTATAGCTCCAATCTCTAAGAGTTCATACAGAATGGCTCTTATTGAGTTGGCTGAGTTGAAGGAGCAGATTTAGGAGTTGCTGGATAGAGGTTTTATTAGGCCAAGTGTTTCACCTTGGGGAGCCCCTGTTCTGTTCGTCAATAAGAAGGATGATAGTCGCAGGTTGTGTATTGGCTACCGTGAGCTCAATAATGTCACAGTGAAGAACAGATATTCATTGCCAAGGATTGATAACCTATTTGATCAATTGTGAGGCAATTTTGTATTTTGAAAGCTAGATCTTCGTTCTGGTTACCATCAAGGTAAAAACTGAGGATGTACATAAGAATGCTTTTCGTACAAGATATGGGCACTATGAATTCTTGGTGATGCCCGTCGGAGTTACTAATACTCCAGCTGTGTTTATGA
This sequence comes from Hemerocallis citrina, assembly GCA_017893485.1. NCBI lineage: Eukaryota > Viridiplantae > Streptophyta > Magnoliopsida > Asparagales > Asphodelaceae > Hemerocallis > Hemerocallis citrina. The sequence continues at coordinate 150,309,214 of CM030361.1, forward strand.
GCTTGATGAATCGGGTTTTTTCTCCCTTCCTGGATAAGTTCGTGGTGGTGTTCATTGATGATATTCTTGTCTATTATCAGAACCGTGAGGAGCATGCTGAGCACTTGAAGGTTGTTTTGCAAACTTTAAGTGAGAATCAGTTGTATGGGAAACTTAGCAAGTGTGAGTTTTGGTTGGATCGTGTGGCATTCTTGGGTCATATTATTTCTGGTAATGGAGTTTTTGTCGATCTGTACAAGATTTTTGCAGTTAAGGATTGGCCGACACTGAAGTCAGTATCTGAAGTTCGGAGTTTTCTTGGTTTAGCTGGTTACTACAGGAAGTTTGTTCGGAATTTCTCAAAAATTGCAGGGGCATTGACCAAGTTGACTGGGAAGAATCAGAAGTTTGTATGGGATGAGTCCTGTGAAGAAGCCTTCGTTGAACTAAAGAATCGGTTGACGTCAGCACCTGTGTTGACTATACCGGATGGATCAGGAGGTTTCGTAATTCATTGTGATGCTTCAAGTAGAGGTTTAGGTGCTGTTTTGGTACAACGAGGCAAGGTTGTTGCATATGCATCTAGACAGTTGAGACCGCATGAGAAGAATTATCCTACACATAATTTGGAGCTTGCTGCCGTGATTTTTGTCTTGAAGATTTGGAGGCATTATTTACCTAGAGACCAAGTGGAGATCTTCACTGATCACAAAAGTCTCAAGTATGTGTTCACTCAGAAGGAGCTGAATATGAGGCAAATGCGATGGTTGGAATTGATGGTAGATTATGATAACAGTTTTCAGTATCACCCTGACAAGATTAATTCGGTACCTGATGCTTTGAGCAGAATACCTATTGCTATGGTTCTTATTAAGCAGAAGGAGCTTATGGAAGCTATAGGAGATTGGAATTGGATGTGGTATTGCCTAGTTCTGAGCAGAGTTGTATGGTGCTTCAGTTGCAGTCGACTTTGGTGGATTAGATTAAGGGGGCACAGTCTGCTGATGTGCAATTGCAACAATTTCGAGCCAAGGTTGAAGCTGGTTCAGGGACTGATATGGTGATTCATGAGGATGGATCTCCCCACTTTGGGACCCGAATATGTGTTACGAAGGGAGAAGTCAGGCAGAAGTTACTTGAAAAAGCTCATTGCTCTTCATACTCTATTCATCCCTGTGGTACGAAGATGTATTGGGATTTGAAGTTACATTTTTAGTGGCATGGTATGAAGCGGGTTGTTGCAAGATTAGTTTCTCGGTGTCTGATCTGTCAGCAAGTGACAGCAGAACATCAGAGGACTGCTGGACTTCTTCAACCACTTCCTATTCCAGTGTGGAAGTGGGAGAATATCACTATGGATTTCGTGACTGCTTTGCCTAGAAGTCCCAAGGGTCACAATGCCATATGGGTGATTGTGGATCGTTTGACGAAGAGTGCTCATTTCCTTCCATTCAGAGTTGGTCAGTGTAACCCTTATTTTTTCCTATTTTGGATTTTTATTGTATTCTTATTTTCTTTCTTGATTATTGAATCTGGATTCTCTCTATTATGTGATTTTGCTTTTCTTCGGTCCATTTATTTTCTGTTGATCATTCTGTTCTCTTTTCTTCTATTTTTGGCTCATTGCAAATTTTTCTCTTCGTGATTTGAGTTTGAGTTGTTCCGCTATATAATCATCTCATTATTTTATGCTTGTTCATCTCTTTTTGGAGGCTAAACTTGTACCCTAAACCCACAAACCCGCAACCCAAAACTCCAATTTCTTAATCCCTATAAATACCATTATTAAACCCTAATTATTTATTCCTCACTCTTTCTCCGCCGCTTTCTCTCTCCCCCTCCCGTCTCCTTTGTTTTCGTCTTCAGCCGAACCCAACCGCTCCCCGTGCTTCGATCGCCTCTCCGACCACCACCATCGACCTCTCACCCTCTCCGTCGTCGCCCTAGCTACCCTCGTCACCTCCGACCATCCTCATCGTCATCTCATCCCCTGTCGTCACCCCCCTGTTCCCAATGCCATCCACCGAGTCACTTTGCCGCCATTACCCATCTCCGAGCCATCGTCCCGTCTTCGCCCTCCGTGCACCCCCGCATCCATTGCAGGTCCCTTCGTCGTCGTCATCGTCCAAGCCCGAGATCCTCGCCGTTCTTGTTCCTCTGTTTCGTCGAGAAACAGAGTCGGTCGAGTCGCCGTTTCCTCGCCGCTGCATCGCTTCCCGACCGTAGCGCCGCCGCCGCCCTTGCCGTGGTCACCGCTGCCGTCGCCAGCCGCTGCCGTTGCCAGCCGCTGCCGTTGCTAGCCACCGCTGCCTTGTTCTCCGTCACCTCTGCTACTAATATTCTCTCTCTCTGTCAAGTAGAGGAAGGAGAAACACAGTGGAATTGGGTGTTTGCTGTTGTGTGAGGTGGGATCTGGTACTTGCCGTTTGGTGTTTTGCTTGGGATCTGCTGTGCTTGCTGGTCGTGTGCTCTGAGTTGTGTTTGCTGAGTTGCTATTGGACTTGGTCTTGCTGTTCGCTGTTTTGTGCATGACTCGTCCGTGTTTTGGTTCGTCGTCCGAGATTCCAATCCCGTTATTCTATATATTTGAATCTACTAAATAACAGGCAAGTTTCTTCTTGAACTAGTATTTTGTTTTGTCCAAGATCCCTTGATCTCGATAAGTAGATACAGTCCTTTTCTTTATCATACTGCTATTTGAAATTCCGTTAAGTCTATTGAGAGTTTACACGAGTTAACCCGAGATATTCTTAATATCGTGCCGCTATCTTTGATCTAAAACCTAGTCCCTCTTGTACATTGCATATGCACAATTACATGAAAAATAATTAGATCCATGTTGTAGACCCGTGGATGAATTGTATACATGTTAGTTTGAATATGATTAAATAAATTGATTACCATGCTTGTAAAATTGCATCTTAGAACTGAAATTATGCATGTTAAACACTTAAGAACACTTTGATTATTAAATTGCATGAAATATATGGTTGTATGACTTAATTAGTGCCTAGGACTGCTAGTTGTTTTTTTTTGAATCAGATTTTCGACCATGTTTCTGTCATATTTCGAAATAACTTTCTGAATATGAAATTTAGCCCCAGAAGTCTATTTTACTAAACTTTTTGTGGATTTGAATTTCGATGTGCAATCTGTTAGATATCATCATTTTAGTACATCTGTGTCAGAATTTTCAGATTTACAAATACATGCGTACCTTGCTGTTTCATAATTTATTTGACTATGCTAACAGTAAAATCAAAATCTGAAATAAATTTGGCTGAACCTAGACATGTGTAGGAACTACCCTGAATTTTTATTGATTTATTTGATGAGTTTTCTGATTTGAAACAAATAGGTGAACACAATTTACAACTTGCTACCTGAACGTAAAATCTGAAAAGAATAGGATTTTCACCCTAGTTCCCGTCGCTTTCATATGTCATATATATATTTGCTGGAACTGGTAGAGAGTCTACTTTCTAGAATTTCTGACGGATCCAGATTTGCTTTTCTGTAGTAGTGATAACCTGTGTTTTTGTACAAAAAGGTCATGCTATCCTGATTATGTGATTGTGTTAATTTTATGTGTTTGCTTCATGATTTGTCTATAACGAGCAGAATTAGTCACGCTTAGTATCATACAATATTGACACCTTCTTGCATGCTCATATAGGATGAAAATAAACTATTAACAAGCTGGAGTATTATTGGTAGACTTGGTAGTGAACGATCGGAAAATGTACTCGGTAAAGGCCTTCTTGCTCGCATGAACTCTTGACATGGAAGGAGGAGAAATATTGATTGGAAGGAGAAGTATTGATTGTAAATTATTGATTGTTAATTATTGATTGTAAATTATTGTCATCTCGACGCCGAGTACACCATCCGTGAATTCACCATCTGTCTAAAACATTGACTGTGTGTTTGCGCCGAACCTGTGGAATGGGACGCAGTAGTACGTGCACTAGATAGATTAATAAAATGATTAATAACCTGCATTTATCATCTCATGCTTGATCCTGTATTGAACTTGACTTGACATCACTCATTATATCTGTGATTGATTGTAGACCTTTGATATTATTGCCTGCTCTTTGCTTTGTTCTTTGATTTTGAACCTGTCCCATTTTCTTGGATATACATACTTTCTTTATCCTCTATTTTTGTCTACATGCTGTCCACGACTTGCTCTAAGAACATTTTTTTCTTTCTTTTTAGATCAAGTATTCACAGGTACCGAAGGACCTCTACCAGAAGGAATTGGTGAGCAACGATTCTAGAGATGGACTCCAAGATTGCGCTGCCTATTTTATTTATTGCTAAATTATTTCTCTGAACATTGTTATGACTTTGTACTTTGTTTTGGGCTTATGTTCTTGGAGTTTGTTTTTTTCCCAGATATTGGATATTGTGTTGGATATTATTATTGTTGGATTATTTCATTTATCATGGAAGTTATCTTTGATTCATGTGATTATATCTCCTTGTGTGGTTGTTTTCGTTGTTGCATATTGTTGAGTTAGTCTGGTACAGCTTATGAATGGTGTTTACATCATTCGCTGGGCCTACGTTACGTACTCATATTCCGTGTTTTGGGAAGCGGGGCGTGACAAATTCTGAGTGGTATCAGAGCCCAGGGTTGAATAATATATCAGTCAAACATGACTAACTTTATGAAGGTTTGGCTTTGATTGATATATTAGCCAAATTTGGCTCTAGCCAGGATGGCTTAATAATGTGCACACCACGATGATCACATGAATGCATGCATAATAACCAACATATCATCTGGGTACTGACCATTTTTGCTCGTGTTTCAGGCTATGGCTCATGGGAATTCTTCTTCTTCCCATCCGAAGGATGAGGATCCGGACAACGCTGCCATTCTCCAGACGATTCAGAAGATGATGGCTCTCCTGTAAGAGCACAATGTGTTGATGAGGGCCACTTTGGCAGCCAATGGAGCTGCCGCTGGACCTGCACCTGGGCCACTGCCACCTAGGCCTGGTACAGTAGCGTATTTCATGAGGCTGCACCCGGATAAGTTTTCGGATACTGAGTCACCGCTGGAGGCCGAGCAATGGCTTATCCGGACGGAGCAACTGTTGATCGCCGCTCGTGTTGCTGAGGCAGATCGTGTGGATGTGGTTTGCATCCAATTGGTGGATCTCGCTTACATCTGGTGGCGGGTTGAATCCAAAAAGATGACGAGACCCATCGAGTGGACCACTTTCTTAGAAAGCTTCATGGCAAAGTTCTTTCCCAGTGTTACCATGGCAGAGATGGAACGACAATTTGTTTTCCTAGCTCAGGTCAGCTAGATAGTGTTCTTAAATATCATTGTTGTCACCTACTTCACCTGTGACAGTATTAATTTGAGCATTGTATTCATAAGGGAGGGAAACCGTTATAAGGACAAGTATGCTGCCGAGTTTACTCGGCTCAGTCACTTCGCTCCTGCTCTCATAGCCACTGATGAGGATAGGGCTCGCAGATTTTAGTCGGGCTTGAGTTTTCCCATGCAGGACCGTTTGGCTGCTCTTCGGCTTCGTGCCTATGCTGATGTTCTGGATGCTGCTCGGATTCAAGAGCAGACCCTCAGCAGATCAGGTGTTCCTCAGTAGACTGTTTTGCACCTTGTTGCAACTCGGCCTACCGGAGGACCTATTCGGAGGCCAGTTCTGCCCCCTCCCGCGAGAGTACTGCCGTACACACCTATTGTCCCGAGGACTATTGAGACTTGTGGCTATTGCCATACGGCTGGGCATTCATAGCGAGACTGCAGGATGGCTAATCTACTGTGTCTAGTGTGTGGGAGCAGTGATCATATGGTTCTTGATTGTCCAAGGAACAGGGCTCCTGCACTGGCTTCTAGCACTGCTCATCTAGGAGCACCGACTCTTGGTCAGGGTAGACCGCCTCTTTCACTGCAGAGGCAAGCTTTTGATCAGAGGCGTATGGCCCCTAGAGGAGGTCAGACTGGGAGTTGTGGTCAGGCTTATAACCTGACAGCCGAGAAAGCGAATGTTGCTGTTGGAGTGGTTGTAAGTATATCACAGTAGTTGTACTTTCTTTTCTTCTTTTCAGTTTTCCTGCATGTTATTTTTCCTTCCTTGTTCAATTATTTGTGTATATATCCTGCTAGCATCTTATTCTTTTCTTTGATCTTCTTCTTCTAGGTGTTATTTTAGTCTTCTCCCTTCTAGCTCATGTTTTGTTTGATTCTGGTGCTACCCACTCTTTCATTTTCTCCCGCTTTGTTGATCAGCATAGTTTGGCTAGCGATGCTTTGCCCTCAGATTAGGACATCACCACAGGTGGAGGTGTCATTGTCTGTTCTAGGATATGCAAGCAAAGTCCGTTGCTGATTGGTGGTGTGAATTTCTGGGCTGACTTGATTGTGATTCCCAATTCTGGTTTCGATGTCATTCTGGGCATGGACTGGTTGGGTGTTTCTTGTGTCGTGATTGATTGCCGAGAGAAGAAGGTGACTTTCAGGCTTTCTGGTCGACCAGAGTTTGTTTTCCATGTGGGTGAGACACCGTCAGGGCGTGTCAAGAACTTGATGGATCCCAAGGTTTTTTTGCTGGCGTCACTGGACTCTGATGGGGTTGTTACACCCTTAGTTCTACAGGATTTCCTTGATGTTTTTTCGAGGATTTGCCTGGCTTGCTGCCAGACCGAGATATAGAGTTCAACATTGATATTCAGCCAGGTACGGTGCCTATTTTCAAGAGTCCGTATCGGATGGCACCGGTTGAATTGGTAGAGCTGAAGGTGCAAGTTCAGTAGCTACTTGATAAGGGTTTTATCAGACCTAGTGTTTCGCCTTGGGGAGCCCCAGTTCTGTTATCAGCAAGAAGGATGGAAGCCGCAGGCTTTGCATTGACTACAGATATTTAAACAATGTCACCGTCAAGAATCGGTATCCATTGCCGAGGATTGACGATTTGTTCGACCAATTGGAAGGTGCTTTAGTGTTCTCGAAGTTGGATCTTCGTTCCGGTTATCATCAAGTTAAAGTGAAGTTAGGAGATGTTCCGAAAACGGCTTTCCTAACGAGGTACGAGCATTACGAGTTCTTGGTGATGCCTTTCAGAGTGACTAATGCATCGACAGTGTTCATGAGTCTGATGAACAGGGTGTTCTCGCCATTCTTGGATCAATTTGTCGTGGTCTTCATTGGCGACATATTGGTGTATTCTCGGAATAGAGAAGATCATGTTGAGCATTTGAAGGTGGTTCTGCAGACCTTGAGGGAGAACCAGCTGTATGAGAAGCTTAGTAAGTGCGAGTTCTGGCTGGATTGGGTTGCTTTTCTGGGCCACATTATTTTGGGGGCTGGTGTTTCTGTGGATCCGGTGAATATTTCTGCGATCAAGGATTGGCATGTTTCGAAGTTTGTTCCTGAGGTGAGAAGCTTTCTGGATTTGGTCGGATATTATCGGAAGTTCGTTCATGATTTTTCAAAGTTTGCTGGACCTCTGACCAGTTTGACCATAAAGGAGCAGAAGTTTGTTTGGGATGAAGCTTGTGATGAAGCTTTGGCCGAGTTAAAGCGTCGGTTGACATTAGCGCCTGTGCTGACTATACCCGACAGTTCGGGTGGTTTTGTGATCCATTGTGATGCATCGGGTAGAGGTCTAGAAGCAGTGCTGATGCAGCAAAGCAGGGTTGTCTCTTACACATCGAGGCAGTTGAGACCTCATGAGTGTTGATTCTTGATTTTGATGATTACAACACAATGCAAAGTTATTGTGCTACCTCTCATATATTGCAGGTTGTGTCAAAGTTTATCATGTATGATACACAAAGGCCTCAAAGCAAATTGATCAAGCAAGTTGTTCTGAAGCTTCTGAAGAATGATCAAGCAAAGCTTCATACAAGGACAATGGCTAAAGCTCCACCTCAAGACTCAAGACTCAAGACAAAACCTATGCTTCAATTTGTTGTATTAAGTGTCTTGTAACAATTGTATCTTTTTTATTTTTTAGTCTTAGAAATTCTGTAATAGCCTTGTCACACACACTTACACATATCTTTAAAATAATTGAGTGTTTTTCAAACTTAAAAAGATCGAAACAAGATTGAAAAAGCTCAGCTGTTAAGTACCAGTCGACCGCCATTAGGCACCAGTCGACTGTCCTAGTACAAAACTGTCTGAACTTATTCAAACTCTGACCAGTCGACTCATAACGGCAACCCAGTCGACTGTTCAAGTCGTTTTGAAAGATTTCTGATTTCAAATTTTTTTTTTCGAATTCAAAAGATTTATTTCCGTTAGTTGACAGTTGGTACAACTGCTTCTCAACGTCCAGTGATTCTAACTCTATAAATAGAGTGTAGAAATCACTTGGAAAAGGTTACAAGACAATACTCTCTTTTACAAGCTTTCAAGTACTTATTTCCAAAAAGAAAACAAGAGTTCACAAACTTTCAAATCCTCTAAGTTCTTGGTTCTCTGTTTTCAGTCTAATATAACACTGATTTCATTTTGGACTGATTTCAGAAGTGACCTATTAGCCTCCATACACAAATCACAATCACAACAAGGCTATAGGTTGATTGTAATTTTTTCATTATTCTTTCTTTCACTCTTGGTTTGTGAGAGTGGTTCTCTCGGTTGGAGAGTAGGACTCATGGTTGAAGAGTCGGCACTCTCGGTTGTGAGAGTGGTTCCTCTCGATTGGAGTGTAGGGCTCTAGGGTGTAGAGTCAGGTTTTCACTCTTGGTGGAAGAGTGGTTTGCTTTCTCTAGTGGTGAGAAAGGACTACGGGTTGGACAAGGTTGTTCTCTAATACCGTAGGGTATTCTTGTATTTTTCAAGAATAGTAGAAAATCTCAAGTGGGTTTCTTGGGGACTGGATGTAGGTTGGGGGGACCGAACCAGGATACATCGTGTGTACTCTGTGGTTGTATCTCTTTGAACTTGCATTTTATTTTCTTGCTTTTTAAGTTCTTTGTGAATTTTGTCTGGAGAGTTGACTGCGTCTCCTTTTAAGTCGATTGGTCAGACTTGTACTACATACTTTCTGAAAACCTGTCTGGTAAGTCGAATGGTTCTTCTATAAGTCGACTGATCAGACTCGTCTTAAAATACTTTTCTTAACTATCGCTCCAGTCGACTGGTTTCTCTTTTCAAGTCGACTGGTCAGAAGAAAAGTTCATTTCCGCAATTATTTTTTATAAAACACTATTCATCCCCCTCTAGTGTTTCTTGCCTTGACTACAGGATCCAACACTTGGTATCAGAGCCTGGTTTAGTGCAATGGCAACTACTACTAATGCAAATCAATACCATGAAGGCCAATCTACACAAAATCCACCCCTCTTCGATGGAACCAATTACAATTATTGAAAGTGTAGAACGAAGATCTACCTTCAGTCCATCAACTATGAAATATGGAACATGACGGAGACCGAGTACACCGCTCCTACCATTCCATATGCACAATGGAACGGCGACATGAAGAACCAAACAATGAACAGTGCAAAGGCGATGAACGCGCTATTTTGTGCCCTTATAAAGGAGGATTTCAACCGTGTCTCCAAGGCAACAACCGCTCATCAAATTTGGCACACACTCGAGGTAACTCATGAAGAAACAAATAAAGTAAAAGATTCTAAAATATCTGCTCTTGTTTACAGGTTTGAAATGTTCTGCATGAAGGAGAATGACAATGTGTCCGAGATGATTACAAGGTTCACAGACATTACCAATTCACATGTGGCACTTGGAAAGACGTACACTCATGCCGAGATGGTGAGGAAGGTACTTCGTGCACTAACCCCCGAATGGAAGAAGAAGACCACTGCCATAGAAGAGGCCAATGATTTAACACAACTTTCTCTTGAGAATCTTGTGGAAAATCTTATGGCTTATGAGGTACAACTTGAAGAACGCAAGAAGGATGCCGAACCACAACAATCAAAGAAGAAGAAATTAGCATTCAAAGCCATGTCGGACTCCGAGGATGAAGAAGAAGATGAGGAAGAGATTGCCATGTTTACGAGAAAGTTCAAAAAGTTCCTAAGAAAAGGTAAGTTTAATTCAAAATCTAAGGAATCTAATGAACCTCTAACTTGTTTCAGGTGTAACAAGACAGGCCATGTGAAGAAGGATTGCCCACTAGAGAACGCAAAATCTAAGGAAAAGGCGTCCAACTTCAAGAAGGACAAGTACACAAAGAACATGTTCGTGAAGAACAAAAAGGCACTCCAAGCAACTTAGGATGACAGCGATTCTTCGTCGGAATAAGAAATTGATAAGACAAACGAGATTGCAAATGTGTGTTTTATGGCATCTCAAAATCAAGTAAGTAATGAGTATGATTCTAATGATTTACTTGATGCTTTCAATAAAATTTTTCAAGAACTTAAAACGGAAAAGATTAGAGTTAAGAACTTAGAGAAAGTTAATTAAATACTTTCTCAAGAGAATCTTAACCTTGATAAAGAAGTAAAATCTTTAAATTCTCGTCTTTCTAGTTTAGATATTGATCTTGAGTCTCTAAAGAAAAATTATGAAGAGATATCGAAGAACGTATCTAAATTTAATAAAGGAAAAGAGAACTTAAATGATGTTCTTCAAAATCAAGTGCAATCTAGTCAAAAGTTTGGACTTAGTTTTAGAAGTCCCTTGAAAAATCTCATTCTTCTAAGAACACTAGTGTAAATAAACCTGTATCTATTTCCAGTGTTAAGCATAAACTTTATGAGTTTTTTGAAAAGCCTAAAACTGCAAGTTTTCATGATAAAGGCAAATCTAAAGTTCAGACAAGTCGACTGCACCCAGCCACCAGTCGCCTGTCTAGAGGTACCGAGTCTCATTCAACGAGACAAATACCTTAGATAAGTCGACCTATATTACCTCCCAGTCGACTGAATAATAGTAAAAGTAGATTGAAAGGTGCTGTAAAGTCGACTGGACAGAGCAAATATGTATGAGTCCCAGTCAACCTGAGTTCGAAAGATAGAATTGCTTATATTAATTCTTATATGCTTACTGTATGTAATTCTGCTAATTTTATTTCTGCTTATGGTGGAAAATCAAACCCGTCATGGGTTTGGTTTCCCACAAACTAATCTATTTCGGACCCAATGAAAAGGGTACCATATTCACATTGAATATTTTATAGGTACCTAAGAGAGATCGTTGGATACTTGACAGCGGATGCTCGAAGCACATGACTAGTCATGCCGATCTCCTATCTTCCATACAAAACATTGATGGAGGAACAGTCACATTTGGTGACAACAATAAAGAAAGGTCATAGAAATTGGTATGGTCGGTAAGCACACTAACCCCTTTATAGAAGATGTCTTATTAGTTAGTGGACTTAAGCATAACCTATTAAGTATTAGCCAACTTTGTGATAAGGGTTATAAAATCATGTTTGAAAAAGATGCATGTTTAATTTATGACTACCATGCAAAATATATTTTTTCAAGTTTTTAGGAAAAATAACATTTATGAATTGTGTTTAAAAGCATATGAGTTTTCGAATAATTTTTGCTTAGTAGCTTCTAATAATGATTTTTGGCTTTGGCATAGATGTTTTGGCCATGTGAATATGAAAAATCTCTCTAAATTATCTAAGTACAACCTAGTTAAAGGGCTGCCATGACTATCCTTTAAAAAGGATAAGTTATGTGATGCATGTCAACTAGGTAAACAAATTAAATCTACTTTTAAAACAAGAGAAGTATTTTCTACTAGTAGGCCGCTCGAATTAATTCACATGGATTTATTTGGCCCTAGTAGAGTTGCTTTTTTAAATAAAAGTAGGTATGTATTTGTTTTAGTAGACGATTTTTCACGATTCACTTGGACTTTCTTTTTAAAATATAATAATGATGCTTTTGAAGAATTTGCTAATTTTTGTAAACGAATTCAAAATCAAAAGTCTCTAACTATAGTCACTATTAGAAGTGATCATGGTGGAGAATTTGAAAATGAAACGTTTGCAGAATATTGCAACAAGAATGGCATAACTCATTCATTTGCATTTCCTAGAGCTTCACCACAAAATGGAGTGGTTGAAAGGAAGAATAGGACTTTGCAAGAATGTGCACGTACCATGCTTGTTGAAAGCAATTTACCTAAGTATTTTTGGGCTGAAGTCGTTGCTACAGCTTGTTATGTTTTAAATAGAATTTTGATTAGGCCTAAGCTAAAGAAAACATGTTATGAGCTATTTTTTGATAGAATTCCTAAGGTCTCTTACTTTAAAATATTTGGATGTAAGTGTTTTATTTTGAACACTAAGGATAATTTAGATAAGTTTGATCCTAGATCTAATGAGAGTATCTTTGTAGGATACTCAAATAGGAGTAAGGCATATGAATCTTCAACAAGTCAACAATAACTATTGAAGAATCTATGCATGTTGCATTTGATAAATCTCTGTCTTCATCGACTTTAATTGAAGGTGATGAAACTAATTCATCGCCTTTAAATAAAGTAATTACATCTTTAGAACAAACTAGTCTTGCGGATAAGTCGACCGATAAGGAAGTCAAGTCGACTGCTGTAAATCAGCCGACTAATGGACTTGTCAAGTCGACTGATCCTTTTGTGATGTCTCCAACTTTACCAAAGTCTTTTTTTGAAGTTAGAGATCATCCGCATGACTTAATAATTGGTGATATTTAACATGGTATTCAGACGAGATCACATGTTAACATGATATCTCACACAGCTTTCTTGTCGGATTTTGAACCAAAGAATATACAAGAAGCTTGTGAGAATGAATTTTGGATGAATGCCATGCAAGATGAGTTAAACCAATTCATAAGGAATGATGTATGGGATTTAGTTCCACGACCTCCTGATTATACTATAATTGGTACTAAATGGGTATTCAAGAATAAGTTAGATGAATCAGGACAAGTTGTTAGGAACAAAGCTAGACTAGTTGCTCAAGGGTATAATCAAGAAGAAGACATAGATTTTGATGAAACATATGCTCCTATTGCTAGATTAGAATCAATTCGTATCTTATTATCTTTTGCGTGTTTTATGAATTTTACACTTTTTCAAATAGATGTTAAAAGTGCATTCCTTAATGGGTTTATAAAGGAAGATGTTTATGTTAAACAACCACAAGATTTTGAACATGAACAATTCTCAAATGACGTTTTTAAATTAAAAAAGACTTTATACGGTCTTAAACAAGCACCTCGTGCTTGGTATGATCGATTGAAGATTTTTGTTTTAGAAACAGGTTTTGAAATAGGTAAAGTAGTTACTACTTTGTTTATTAGAAGAATTAAGAATGATATTTTAATCATACAAATATATGTTGATGACATAATTTTCGGTTCTACTGATAGTAATTTGTGTCAAGAGTTTGCTAACACCATGAAAAACGAGTTTGAGATGAGTCACATGGGTGAACTCAATTATTTTCTTAGACTACAAATTAAGCAGTCACATAGTGACATATTTATTAATCAAGGAAAATATGCTAAGAAATTACTCAAAGAGTTTAACATGGATAGAACGAGTAGTAAGACCACACCTATGGCTACTACCACTACCCTTGACAAAGATGAATTAGGTAAGAGTGTCGATCAGAAACTCTATCGAGGTATGATTGGCTCACTCTTATATATAACTGCTAATAAACCGGACATTATGTTTAGTGTATGTTTGTGTTCTAGATATCAGTCAAGTCCTAAAGAGTCTCACTTAAAAGCTGTGAAACGCATTTTAAGATATATTAAAGGCACGTCAGATTATGGTCTATTTTATCCACGCACGACAACTTTCAACTTTTGTCATATAGTGATGCGAATTTTGCCGGTAGTAAAACTACCGCAAGAGCACTAGTGGGACATGTCACTATTTGGGACATTCACTAGTCTCTTGGTGCAGTAAGAAGCAAAATTCGGTATCCCTATCTTCTACAGAAACTGAATATATCGCTGCAAGTTTGGCTTGTGTCCAAATTTTGTGGATGAAACAAACCCTATTGGACTATGGTATTTCATTTGAAAAACCTTCAATAATGTGTGATAATACCAGTGCCATTAACTTATCTAAAAATCCGGTTCAACACTCACGTACGAAACATATTGATATTCGACATCATTTTTTACGTGATCATGTTTTAAAGGGAGACATTTCTTTAGACTTTATTTTTACTGATAAACAGGTAGCTGACATTTTTACCAAATCTCTTAGGGAAGACATTTTTATTACCTTAAGAAGAGAACTAGGGATTTGTAGTTCATGATGTTTCTTGAAATTTTTTCCTAGTAAGTCGACTTACAAGTATTGTTCGGTCGACTGCCAAGTATCTTTTATTTTTCTAAATTTTTGTCTAAGTTTTATGCTCTGGACAGTCGACTGTGCATAGTACCCAGTCGACTGATCAGTTGTATTAATGCTATGTTCAATTTTCCATTTTGACTCTCGACTAAGTCGACTGCCCCTTAATACCAGTCGACTGTCGCGAATCAGTTTTCTTAAAATTCAAATTTTGGCACATCTTTTGAGGTGACTTTTCCCTTTCTATGTATAAATTTGTCTTTGTTTGTCATTTTGCTATGTACTTTTTTGTGGTTCATTTTTTTCCTCCATTTTTTTGTTGATGACAAAGGGGGAGAAAATATAGCTATAATCTATCTTTGTGTTGCTTTGTGTTATTTTGTGCATGTTTTGTGATGCATATCTTTGTGTGTATCTTTGTGCATGTTTTTGTGCATGTTTTCACACCTATGCATGTTGCACATTTGATAGGGAGAGCATGTGAGCATTTGTAATATTTATTTCCATCATTATAAGCTATTGGGTTGTCATCATCAAAAAGGGAGAGAATGTTGATTCTTGATTTTGATGATTACAACACAATGCAAAGTTGTTGTGCAACCTCTCATATATTGCAGGTTGTATCAAAGTTTATCATGTATGATACACAAAGGCCTCAAAGCAAATTGATCAAGCAAGTTGTTCTGAAGCTTCTGAAGAATGATCAAGCAAAGCTTCATACAAGGACAATGGCTAAAGCTCCATCTCAAGACTCAAGACTCAAGACAAGATCTATGCTTCAACTTGTTGTATTAAGTGTCTTGTAACAATTGTAAATTTTTTATTTTTTAGTCTTAGAAATTCTGTAATAGCCTTGTCACACACACTTACACATATCTTTAAAATAATTGAGTGTTTTTCAAACTTAAAAAGATCGAAATAAGATTGAAAAAGCTCAGCTGTTAAGTACCAGTCGACCGCCATTAGGCACCAGTCGACTGTCCTAGCACAAAACTGTCTGAACTTATTCAAACTCTGACCAGTCGACTCATAACGGCAACCCAGTCGACTGTTCAAGTCGTTTTGAAAGATTTCTGATTTCAATTTTTTTTTCGAATTCAAAAGATTTATTTCCGTTAGTTGACAGTTGGTACAACTGCTTCTCAACGTCCAGTGATTCTAACTCTATAAATAGAGTGTAGAAATCACTTGGAAAAGGTTACAAGACAATACTCTCTTTTACAAGCTTTCAAGTACTTATTTTCAAAAAGAGAACAAGAGTTCACAAGGTTTCAAATCCTCTAAGTTCTTGGTTCTCTGTTTTCAGTCCAATATAACACTGATTTCGTTTTGGACTGATTTCAGAAGTGACCTATTAGCCTCTATACACAAATCACAATCACAACAAGGCTATAGGTTGATTGTAACTCTTTCATTGTTCTTTCTTTCACTCTCGGTTTGTGAGAGTGGTCCTCTCGGTTGGAGAGTAGGACTCTTGGTTGAAGAGTCGGTTTTCACTCTCGGTTGTGAGAGTGGTTCCTCTCGGTTGGAGAGTAGGGCTCTAGGGTGTAGAGTCAGGTTTTCACTCTTGGTGGAAGAGTGGGATGCTTTCTCTAGTGGTGAGAAAGGACTACGGCTTGGACAAGGTTGTTGTCTAACGCCGTAGGATATTCTTGTACATTTTTCAAGAATAGCGAAAAATCTCAAGTGGGTTGCTTGGGGACTGGATGTAGGTCAGGAGGACCGAACCAGGATACATCGTGTGTACTCTGTGGTTGTATCTCTTTGAACTTGCATTTCATTTTCTTGTTTTTTAAGTTCTTTGTGAAACTTTTCTGGAGAGTCGACTGTGTCTCCTTTTAAGTCGACTGGTCAGACTTGTACTACATACTCTCTGAAAACCTGTCTGGTAAGTCGAATGGTTCTTCTATAAGTCAACTGATCAGACTCGTCTTAAAATACTCTTCTTAACTGTCACCCCAGTCGACTGGTTTCTCTTTTCAAGTCGACTGGTCAGAAGAAAAGTTCATTTCCGCAATTATTTTTTATAAAACACTATTCACCCTCCATCTAGTGTTTCTTGCCTTGCCTACAGGATCCAACAATGAGAAGAACTATCCCACGCATGATCTGGATCTTGCGGCCATGGTTTTTGCCTTGAAGTTGTGGAGGCATTATTTGCTTGGGGATAGAGTGGAGATATTCACAGATCACAAGAGCCTCAAGTACGTGTTCACACAGAAGGAGTTGAACATGAGGCAAAGGAGATGGTTGAAATTGATGACAGATTTTTGACATCAATTTGCAGTATCACCCGGGCAGAGTAAACTTTGTTCCTGATGCTTTGAGTAGGAGGCCTGCGGCTATGTTCCTTACTGCGTAGAAGGAAATTGTGGAGGACATGAGGAGGCTAGAGTTGGATGTGTTACTTTCTGGATCAGACCGGCAGTTCTTGATGTTGCAGTTGCAGTCTTCTTTGATTGAGCAGATTAAGGGAGCCTAAGTGGGCGACCCACACTTGCAGCAGTTTCGAGGTGAGGTGGAAGTCGGTTTGAGAGCTGATTTGGTCATTCATGCTGATGAGTCGCTTTGTTTTGGCTTTAGGTTGTGTGTACCTAGAAGGTAAGTCAGGAAGAAGCTACAGGAGGAAGCTCATTGGTCTCCGTATTCTATTCATCCTGGTGGTACCAAGATGTACAGGAACTTGAAGCAACATTTCTGGCGGCATGGCATGAAGAGGAATGTGGCTCGATTTGTCGTCCAGTGCCTGATCTGTCAGCAGGTGAACGCAGAGCATCAGAGGACCGCGGGACTTTTGCAACCTCTTCCGATCTAGAGTGGAAGTGGGAGCATATCACGATGGACTTTGTGACAGCTATGCCAAGGAGTCCCAAGGGTCATAATGCTATCTGGGTGATCGTGGATCGGCTGACGAAGTGTTCTCACTTCATTCCTTTCTATGTGGGTCAGTCCACGGAGAGTTTCGCCGAGAGGTATGTTCAGGAGGTTGTTCGTCTACATGGAGTTCCTGTTAGTATCATATCGGATAGAGATACGAGATTCAGGTCTTAGTTCTGGGAGAGTCTCCAGAAGGGCTTGGGTAATAAGTTGAGCTACAGTTTAGCGTTCCATCCTCAGACAGATGGGCAGTCGGAAAGGACGATTCAGACCCTAGAAGACATGTTGAGATCCTGCGTTCTTCAGTTTGGAGGTTCGTGGATAGATCATCTTCACTTAGCCGAGTTCTCTTATAATAACAGTTACCAAGCGAGTCTCAAGACTGCTCCATTTGAAGCTTTGTATGGGCGCAAGTGTAGATCGCCAGTCTGTTAGGATGATATCGATGAGAGGAAGCTTTTGGGTCCTGAGTTGATCACGAAGACAGTTGATGCCATGGCTCAGATCTGGAGGCACTTGCAGGCTGCTCAGGATAGGCAGAAGAAGTAGGCTGACTATCGTCGTAGACATATAGAGTTTGAGGCAGGCGAGCATGTGTTCCTCAAGGTATCGCCTTAGAAAGGTGTTACCCATTTTGGAGGTGGGGGCAAGTTGAGTCCTCGTTCATTCGATATTGTGGAACGTGTGGGCAAGGTAGATTACAGGCTCGCGTTGCCGCCAACCTTAGCAGGTGTTCATGATGTATTCCATGTTTCTCAGCTCAGGAAATACATCAGGGATGACAATCATGTGGTTGACTACTCAGACTTGTCTGTGAAGCCGGACTTGTCCTGTGAAATTCGACCAGTCTATATCTTAGACCGTCGAGAGAAGGTGTTGAAGAATAGAGTCATCAAATTGGTTCGAGTTTCTTGGAATCCTCACTCTCATGGTGGGTTGACTTGGGAGTTGGAGGAGGACATTCGGAAGAGGCTTCCTCATTTGTTTGAGTAGCTATTTTGCTTTGTTTTGTTTTGTTTCGGGGTTTGCCCTATGTACCTCTTGTATGAATTTCAAGAACGAAATTCTTCTTGTAAGGTGGGTAGGATCTGTAACCCCTATTTTTTCCTATTTTGGATTTTTATTGTATTCTTATTTTCTTTCTTGATTATTGTATCTCGATTCTCTCTATTATGTGATTTTGCTTTTCTTGGGTCTATTTATTTTCTCTTGATCATTATGTTCTATTTTCTCCTATTTTTGGCTCATTGAAAATTTGGCTCTTCGAGATTTGAGTTTGAGTTATTCCGCTATATGTTCATCTCATTATTTTATGTTTGTTCATATCTTTTTGGAGCCTAAACTTGTACCCTAAATCCACAAGCCCGCAACCCAAAACCTCAATTTCTTAATCCCTATAAATATACCATTATTAAACCCTAATTATTTATTCCTATCTCTCTCTCTGCCGCTTTCTCTCTCCCCCTCCCATATCCTCTGTTTTCGTCTTCAGCCAAGCCCAACCGCTCCCCGTGCTCCGATCGCCTCTCCGACCACCACCATCGACCTCTCACCCTCTCCGTCGTCGCCCTAGCTGCCCTCGTCACCTCCGACCATCCCCATCTTCATCTCATCCCCCATCGTCACCCCCCTGTTCCCATCGCCATCCACCGAGTCACTTTGCCGCCATTACCCATCTCCGAGCTGCCATCTTGTCTTCACCCTCCATGCACCCCCGCATCCACCGCAGGTCCCCTCGTCATCGTCGTCGTCCAAGCCTGAGCCCTCACCGTTCCTGTTCCTTTGTTTCGTCAAGAAATAGAGTCCGCCAATTCGCCGTTTCCCCGCTGCTGCGTCGCTTCCCCACCACAGCACTGCCGCCGTCGTCATCACTGCCCTTGCCGTGGTTGCCGCTGCCGTCGCCAGTCACCAGCCGTCGTCGTGTTCACCGTCCTCTCTCTTGCCAATATTCTCTCTCTCTATCGAGTAGAGGAAGGAGAAACACGGTGGACTTGGGTGTTTGCTGTTGTGTGAGGTGGGATCTGGTACTCACCGTTTGGTGTTTTGCTTGGGATCCATTGTGCTTGCTGATTGTGTGCTCTGAGTTATGCTTGTTGAGTTTCTTTTGGACTTGGTCTTGCTGTTCGCTTTTTTTATGCGTGACTCGTCTGTGTTTTGGTTCGTCGCCCGGGATTCTAATCTCATTATTCTATATATTTGAATCTACTGAATAATAGGCAAGTCTCTTCTTGAACTAATATTTTGTTTTGTTCAAGATCCTTGATCTTTGCAAGTAGATACAATCCTTTTCTTTATCATACTACTATTTGAAATTCCGTTAAGTCTATTGAAGGTTTACACGAGCTAACCCGAGATATTTTTAACATCGTGCCGCTATCTTTGATCTAAAACCTAGTCCCTCTTGTACATTGCATATGCACAATTACATGAAAAATAACTAAATTCATGTTGTTGACCCGTTGATGAATTGTATACATGTTAGATTGAATATGATTAAATGAATTGATTACCATGATTATGAAATTGCATCTTAGAACTGAAATTATGCATGTTAAACACCTAAGAACACTTTGATTATTAAATTGCATGAAATATATGGTTGTATGATTTAATTATTGCCTATCCATGTCAAAATATATTCTGGACTGCTAGTTGTTTCTTTTTGAATCAGATTTTCGACCATGTTTCTATCATACTTTGAAATAACTTTATGAACATGAAATTTAGCCCCAGAAGTCTAGTTTACTACTCTTTATACGGATTTGAATTCCGATGTGTAATTTGTTAGATATCATCATTTTAGTACAGCTGTGTCAGAGTTTTCAGATTCAAAAATGCATGCGTACCTTGCTGTTTCATAATTTATTTGACCATGCTAACAGTAAAATAAAAATCTAAAATAAATTTGGGTGAACCTAGACATGTGTAGGAACTACCATGAATTTTTATAGATTTATTTGATGAGTTTTCTTATTTGAAACAAATAGGTGAGCATAATTTACAACTTGCTGCCTAAACATAAAATCTGAAAAGAATAGGATTTTCACCATAGTTCCCGTCGCTTTCATATGTCATATATATATTCGCTGGAACCGGCAGAGAATCTACTTTCTAGAATTTCTGACGGATCTAGATTTGCTTTTCTCTATTAGTGGTAACTTTTATTTTTGTACAACAAGGTCATGCTATCCTGATTATGTGATTGTACAAATTTAATGTGTTTGCTTCGTGATTTTTCTGTAACGAGTAGAATTAATCACACTTAGTATCATACAATATTGACACCTTCTTGGATGCTCACATAGGATGAAAATAAACTATTAACAAGTCGGGATATTATGGGTAGACCTGGTAGTGAACGATCGGAAAATGTACTCGGTAAAGGCCTTCTTGCTCGCATGAACTCTTGAAATGGAAGGAGGAGAAATATTGATTGGAAGGAGAAGTATTGATTGCAAATTATTGATTGTTAATTATTGATTGTAAATTATCATCATCTCGATGCCGAGTACACCATCCGTGAATTCACCATCAGTCTAAAACGTTCACTGTGTGTTTGCGCCGAACCTGTGAAATGAGACGCAGTAGTACATGCACTAGATAGAATAATAAAATGATTAATAACCTGCATTTATCATCTCATGCTTGATCCTGTATTGAACTTGATTTGACATCACTCATTACATGTGTGATTAATTGTAGGCCTTTGATATTATTGCCTGCTCTTTGCTTTGTTCTTTGACTTTGAACCTGTTCCTTTCTCTTGGATATACATACTTTCTTTATTCTCTATTTTTCTCTACTTGCTGTCCACGACTTGCTCTAAGGACATTCTTTTCTTTCTTTTTAGATCGAGTATTCACAGGTACCGAAGGACCTCTACCAGAAGGAATTGGTGAGCAACGATTCTAGAGATGGAGTCCAAGATTGCGCTGCTTAATTTATTTATTGCTTGATTATTTTTCTAGATGTTGGATATTTTGTTGGATGTTATTATTGTTGGATTATTTCATTTATTATGGAAGTTATCTTTGATTCATGTGATTATATCTCCTTGCATGGTTGTGTTTGTTGTTTCGTATTGTTGAGTTAGTCTGGTACAGCTTATGGATGGTGTTTACATCATTCGCTGGGCCTACGTAAAGTACTCGTATTCTGTATTTTGGAAAGCGGGGCATGACAGTCAGTCTACGGAGAGCCTTGCAGAGAAGTATATGCAGGAGATTGTGAGATTGCATGGTGTTCCTGTCAGTATTATATCAGACAGAGATACTAGATTCATATATCAATTCTGGGAGAGTCTTTAGAACAGTTTTGAGAGTAAGCTGAAGTTCACTACCGCATTCCATCCGCAGTCAGATGGACAATCAGAGAGAACTATTCAGACATTGGAGGATATGTTGAGGTCATGTGTGCTTCAGTTTGGAGGATCTTGGGAAGATCATCTACACTTGGTGGAGTTTTCATAAAATAATAGCTACCAAGCTAGTCTTCAGGCAGCTCCGTATGAAGTTTTGTATGGTCGGAAGTGTAGATCATTAGTGTGCTAGGATGACATTGGTGAGAGGAACCTTTTGGGGCCAGAATTGATTATGGGGACTGTTGATGTAGTGGCCCAGATCAGGAAGCATTTGCAAGCTGTACAGTACAGGCAAAGAAAATGGGCAGACATGCACAGGAGTCTGTTAGAGTTCGAAGTGGGTGATCATGTGTTCCTCAAGGTGTCTCCATGGATAGGTGTGATTCGATTTGGTGGTGGGGACAAGTTGAACCCTAGATTTATTGGTCCTTTCGATGTGATGGAGTGAGTAGGCAAGGTGGCCTACAGACTTGCGTTGCCGCCAATTTTTTCTGGAGTACATGACGTCTTCCATGTTTCTCAGCTCAGGAGTATGTCAGAGATGATAGTCATGTTATTGACTATTCGGAATTGTCGGTTCGACCAAATTTGTCTTGTGAGATTCATCCAGTGTCGATTGTGGACCGTGGCAAATAATTTTGAAGAATAAGGTTATCAAGTTGGTTCGTGTTGCTTGAAATCCTCACTCGCCTGGTGAGTTGACTTGGGAGCTTGAAGATGTGATTCGAAAGAAGTTTCCCCATCTTTTTGAATAGTTCTTGTTATTTTTTTTTCTTCGGGGATACCCTACTACCACTTGCTTAAATTTCGAGGACAATATTTTATTGTAAGGTGGGGAGGATTGTAACTACCGTTTCCGCTATTTTTCATTTGTTCCCCTTTTTGTAATATTTTAATTGTAATTGAATAAAATATTCTATTTTCTTTTTCTTAATTATTTTAATTTAATTTGTTCATGGAAATCCTTCATTCTTCTTAATTGAGCTATTCTTGTTGATCCTAATTTCTTTTATTTAATTATTGGTATTTTTATTTGAACCCTAAAACCCATTTTCAATTGTTCTAGAACCAAAACCGCTATTATTGGATCCTAAACTGCTATCTCAACATCCTAATTGTACCCTATAAATACAACTCTATTGCAAACCTAAAAATTGTGCAATTCGAAACCCTACAGCCATCTACTCTCTCTCCTCTTCCTCTCTCCTCCTGTTTCTCTCTCCCCATTGTGTTTTCCAGCCCAACCTCCCATCGACGACCAGTACACCAGAACTCCCAACCCCGACCCTTCTTATTCCCCTTTTGCCCTATTTCGATCGGCAGCAGCGCCAAAACCCCAACCCTGATGCTTCTCCCCTATCCCGTTGAACAACTCAATAGCGCCGCCGCCCTCCTGTCCCCATCATGCCGCCTCCTACGACGTTGACGACTGCCGTCGAGTCGGACCTGAGCCCCCTTGGCTGCTGTCGTTGCTGTCTCTTTGCTTTGGATCTTTATTGCACGTATTATACACGTGCTAATTTGTGTGTTCGTGGGTTCATTGCTTCGGGATTCTTATCCCGTTATTCTTGGTATTCGTTTCACCGTCTATAAGGAAAGTCACTTTTCTCTTGAATTGTACATTGTATCAAATTCAAGTTTCATTGAAATTCTTGTAAGTAGATCTTATTCGTTATCATATCGTTGTATTACTTATCTTCGTTGGGTCTATTGAGGGTTTACACGAGCTAACCCCAATATTCTTGACATCCTGCCACTGTGGACTCTAAAGATTGAATCTTTCATGCATTCATGTAGAATTGAGAATAGAGTTAATCATATAATCACGACACAATTAATTATTGTAGAGAGAATTGTTAGATTGTATGTTGTTTGATCGATTGATGTTTGATTGATGATAAATTAATGGTTGTATGTGTTCTTAATCTTATTTACCATGTTTTATACCCTTCATTCTGATTGAGAAGTTTATCGACTAATAGAATTGTTACCCATCATGTTTAATTAATTTATTCCATGAAAAATATCTAAAAAATGTGTATGTTGCTTGCTGGCTGTATGTTGTCTGCTATTTTAGACTCAGTAAATGATCTCAAATAAATCACTTTCTGAATAAGAGTTGTAGCCTTATCTTTTTAATTTCCATAACATCTTTGACTCTTTGAATTCCAAGTTGTGAAGAAAAAGTTATGATTGTTTAACTACAGCTGTGTCTTTATTTCCAGATTATCAGATTCTTGTATATTTGGTATTTAAACTGTTAAAAGGCTGATCAAATATTAAAATTTTACTCTGATAATTTTCAGATTGTTAGTTATCATGTTTAAGAGTCTAATAAATATTTTAAATAAATTTAATAACGATCATGTTTAAGAGTCTAATAAATATTTTTAATGAATTTAATAACGAGTTTTTACTATTTCTAAAATTATATTAATTTGATGTCGAATTTCTGCCTGAACATAAAATCTGTAAAAAAACGATGTGTTTGGCCTAGCTACTGTTGTCAGATTTTGAACTTTAAATATGCGTTGGAACTGTGTAGAAGTCTAGCTTCTAGAATTTCTGACGGATCCAGTTTTCGATTTCTGAAACAGCGGGAATTTGCATTTTTGTATAGACTACTCTTGCTGTCCAGAATTTTATATTCCAGAATTTAATAGATTAATTATTCCTATATCGTACTATTGCATTAATTAATGAATGTATGTTGTATTGTATGATTCTAATGAGTTATTGTCATCATTCTAATTGTTTTATTCCATGTTACCATCCTATTGTTGCCCTATTGATACTATTGTTCATCTCATATCTCAAATTGCATATTGTATTATTGCATTGATGAAATAATTAACAAGCCGGGGTTTAAGGAATTGACTAGAGTTGTTGATGATATAGAGACTGTACTCGGATGATGGCTCGTGTTATTATCATTATCATCATCGTGTAAGAAATTACACCCTGATCCGTGTTATTATCGCTATCGTCATTATGCAAGAAATTGTCTCAATGGCCCGTGTTATATTGTTATCGTCATCATACCCAGTACATGAACTATAAAATCTACCACTATAGTCTAAACGAAATTGATTGTATGCATTGAACCTGCTGTATGGAACATATGGAACACAGTAGTACGTGCATTAGATAGGTTTTGAAATAATTAATAGAAAATACTTTTGTGACTTGAGAAAATACTTTTGAAAACTTCATCACATTGTATTGGCTTTGAATGCTTCATCATGGTATTGATCTTGAACACTTTTGATACACACTACAAAAGATATGTAATATAGAACAATTGTGTATTGTGTTGTAGTCATCAAAATCAAGAATCTACATTCTCCCCTTTTTTGATGATGACAACACAATAACTTAAAATAATATAGACATTAAATTTACAAATCAGGATACTCACACAAAATTTGAAAAGATATACAATTGTTACAAGCTCCCCCTGAATAAAGTACAATATGCACAATATGCACAAAAAAAAAGTTTGAAATAAAACAACATAACATAACATACACAAACATTCACATGCACAAAAAAAACCTTATTTCTCCCCCTTTGTCATTAACAAAAAAATAAGGAGGAAAGACAAACCATAGATAAAAAACCAACATTGCATAAATAGAAAACATGGATACATTATAAGTCAATTACACTGTTCATAAAGTGAACATAGAACAACATGAGAACATAAAACATAATTTCAAAATTACAAAAACAAAACAGAAAATACATCAATCGTCTTCTTCGTCTTCATCTTCACTTTTTGAGACAGGAGGGGGTTGTGGAAACTGCCTAACAAATATTTGAGTGAGGTTAGCAAAGCTAGCCTCAAGAGAATCCCGTCGACCTAAGATGAGATCGATAAGATCCATGAGATAATTAACAGAAGTGTAAAGACTCTTAGGATCAGAAAGACTAGCTTTAGGACGAGAACTAGAGGACGAACTAGAAGCAGAAGACCGACAAGGAATTGAAGTACTTAGAGGAATAGGAGGTTTATTTCTTTGAGGAGACTGGGGGGGGGGTGAGTGAAGAATTTTCATACGTGCTAGACTTGAACGATCAAAAGATTCATAACGAGTAACAACACTCGACTAGGAATCAAGATCAATTTGATAGAAGTTAAAGACATGGGTAAGTAGTGCACCAAAAGGAAGAAAAGAGGTGTGAGTCTTACGGATACGATTGAAAATGACTCGACTCCAATTTATTTGGATGTTGCCGAAGATGGCATACACCGCTTATTGCAATTCAAATGAAAATTGGTCATAGCTATCCATTTTAGGGATAATGTTATATGACAATATGCGGGCAACAAACTTGGCCAGAGGAGTAATCGATTTGTTGGTCATTGGAGGACCTCGATTAAACAAATTTTTTTTTGACAAATTAGATTGATCATCCATTTCAATTTCCCCTAAATCCAACCCTTCATTAGAGATATTCAAAATATTCCCTAATTTTTCAGCAGTTATTTTCATTCAAACATTTTTCATCGTTGTAGTGAAAAATATTTCATTACCATCCTCGGATGTTACAACCTTTATATTTGTATAAAACAAATATATGAGTTGGGGATAGTAATAGGGTTGATTGACTAAGGATAGAAGTTTAAATAAACTACATTGTTCAAACAATGGGGCCATCGGAAATCTATCTAAGTCGGGGAAAATTAACAAATCGACCCGGAAAGATCATTATTTGGCAAATGATAAAATACTTCTCAACAAGAGTAGCGTGCCTTAAGTACTGTAGATAATTGTGAGAAGATTGCTCTTCTTCAACATTAGAACCCCTAGATCTTTTGGGTTTAGGCATATTGAGAAGCAAGAAAATTTTGAAAAGAGAGAGAGAGATTGAAAGATGATTACCCACAACTAGAGAGAAACAAAAGACTCAAGAAACTCCGAATGGATTCAAATCTGGACTGAGAACTCTACGTCAGGAGCAGCAACGAAGAGATCTTCAAGAACAGCAACCAGAGCAGCCAACTTAGGTTTGGGGAGCAAATGTAAAAAGTGAAAAGGGGGAAGAAGAGTTTAGGGTTTTTACTTGAAGTAAACGGCTGTGATTGAAAGAGGGTTTGAATGAAGGGTCGAGATCGAATAGAGGATAAAAGAAAAAGAGAGATAGAAGCCTCATGCTGTGACGATTCAGAGTCAGAAAGTCAATTTGATGTCGCGACTGTAATACCCTGAATTTTCAATTAATGAAAAATTATTTATTTTGCACATAGTGTGCACGTGCAATATTTTGTTTGGATTATTTTATTATGATGTGTATAAATATTTAAATATTTTCTCAAATTATTTTGTACAAAAGCCTTTCTCTAAACAAATAGAAAGCCTTATTTTAATTTAATGAAAAGCCCTTTTTCTTAAAGCCCAAATTGTATTTTTATTTTATTTATTTTAATAATACTTTTGGCCCAAAATAAAGCCCATGAATGAATCTATTTTTAATTAAACTTGTCATGTAGAAGACTAATTTATCATTATTTTATTTTTGTACAAATTAAAATGTACAAATTTGGCCTAGTTGCAATGCACGTGCACTACACGTACACGTGCAATGCACACTCTTAAATAGGGCCGGTTTGCATCTTTTTGGGAGGGAATTTTGAATTTAATCATGGTGTTCATGGAGGTAGTTTTGTGGATGTGGGTAGTTTTTATAACTCCTACTCTAATCTTGGCCCTCCATTCTACAACCAACTAATCAATCTTGGCCCACCATTTCACTTGATTTCAAGTATAAATACCCCCCTCTCATGGCTATTTTCATATGCAATTAACATACTTCCAAATTATAGTCTTAATTAGTAATAGTGTGAGTTATAAAAGATAGAGAGATTGTGTGGGATTGCTTGATTGTTCCAAGGAGGAGTGGACGGCTACTACAAGAGGAAGCATTCGGTTTTGCTTGGTGGCTTGGAGCTTGTGCGCGCATTCGGCTAGGAGGAGGTGCATCTTGTTGCAAGGGCTTGATTGCTTTGTGTGTTTATTTTCTCTCCATTCAAGGTGGGTAAAACATTTCATATTTCTAATATAGAGGACTATGCTAGATTTCATTAGCAAATTGCATGAAAAATGATTAATAAGAATGCGCCTTTAATTGAATAAATGATCTCTAGTTGATTGAATTAGTTATATGCGAATTATGTGTGATTGTATGCCATAAGAATGTGATTACAAAGTGAGTTGATTATCTTTGTTCCTAATTAAAAATGATTCATGGAAAATGTTAGTAAAATACATTTTTTATGGAAAGTTAGTTTACAAATTGATTAGTATGTTAATGAACAAATTTGCATGTGATTATTATTGTTAATTAAGTTGTAGATAAAATTCTCCATGCTCATTAGAATAAATGAATGATGATAGTATTGATGCTTGAGAATACTAATGAGGATGTTAGTTTAATTGAAAAATTGAAGTATGCAAATTGATTAAGAAAGAGCACGCTTTTGAAGGGGCAACCTTCTTATATGTTTGATGTGTGAACCTAATAATTGATAAGTGACTATATATTTTGTGATGCACATGATTGAACTAGAAGTATGTGTTGATTTAAAGAAAACACATTTTTGCCATCACTAATTGCGTGAAAAAGAAAATCTATACCTTGTTAGTGCTAAATTGTGAAGAGACCTCCTTAATTATGGTGGGGTTGGACAAATTCAAAAGAAGTAGATTTATGTGTTAGATGAAAGATTAATATCAGCAAATTTGTATAAGGAATTTTGGATAGAAGAGATTTGAAGACTAAGTGTAACCAATGTCGAAAATGAAGAATATAGTGGTTTTGATGAACAATTCATGGATTTGTGTGAAAAAATATATTTTTATTAGTGCAAAAATTATTTTAATCTTACTGATATGAAGATCATGTAAGGGAAAGCTAATCTGAAATTTTTCAGTAACTTTCACAAAAGTAATATGAAACAAAGTTTAATTGAACATCGAGTTGTTTTAACCACAGTATCAAAATAATTCATATGGGCTTTAATCTAGTACTGAGACAACCTGAGCTAGTAGCTCAGGCGATCACTGTGTGCGGTTGGCTTCTCTGGATTGAACGGTTCGAATCCTTGTAGCCGCAACATTTTTTTTCACAAAATTTTGTAAACACATAACTGCCGACCGAAAGAGATAAGTGCCATTTTGACCCCCCTTATATCGCTAGCACAGTTCGGCCGGATGGCGGGTGCTCTTGGCTTTGTTTCCGTTGTGCCTGGGTTCGATTCTCACCTTCGGCATTTATAAAAAAATATTTTTTTTGGGAGTTTTAGATGTCCAAAAATTATGAAAAAAATATGGTTATTCTCATAAAAATATAAGGAATTTTATAAGAGTGATTTGGGTATTATTTGAATGAAATACACTATGGTTTGTGAACAAAAGGCACAATTAGACCTATGGTGCTAAAATACACACTTGTGAAATTATAGTTTATAAAGATAAAGTGAAATGGACTATTAGAAAGTGTTTGGCAAAAAGAACCTTGTTGTGTGACATGATACTATTTATTCTCACTTGAGTATATTGTGCAAAATATGAAGTATGAATGTTCATTAGTGATGTGAATTTCAAGTGTGAAATTATGAAGTGCATGAGTTCATGTACGAGTATGGATTAATGAAGGAATTAGAGATCATGTTAATGAAAAAGAAATTTGTTGGCTATGAATATGAATCTTATGAGTTATAAGTATTCAATATGGACATTGCGAATTGAAATTGATTTGAAAGAGTAGCTAAGTCTCCCCCGGCAATTGGAAAGAAAAAGAAATGAAATTTTGAAATGAAAGACCAAGGTTGGTCATGTTTGTATAAATGAATAAGTCCGGCTTAGTGGAGAGGCTCTCTAGAACTTGATTTTATTCATGATTCTATAAAAATAAGGACTAGTGCATAGTGAAGATGTGATGAAAGTAAGAGAAAAACATTGAGTATGAGGGCCCTGGGTAGCGGCGAGAGCGTATCCCAGGAATTCCCATGACGAGTCTGGGTGAGGATACTGCTCCAGAGTACCGTCCCAGTGGCGACGCTCGTGGGATGTTCGAAGACTACGGGTGGTGTCATGTTTATGGTGAGAGCGTATCCCAGGAATTCCCATGACGAGTCTGGGTGAGGATACTACTCCAGAGTGCCTAGACATGAGTTCGTAGGTCAGAAAACATCTAGGATACTTACCGTAATTACAGTAGTAGATTAAATCATAACGGGGGATTGAACCCTATAAAGATGAAGAACGAATAAGGGCTTGCCCTCGGACCTATGTAGTATGGGATGCATAGAATCCGAACAAGTGCGCATTAGTGTCATGTAACATAAATAAATGCATTAAGGATTAAGTGCTCAATCACAACACGACATCAATAGGGTAGTCCCCTTAGTTTGAATTGTGACAAGTTTGTGTTTGTTAAAAATGGAAAGTTAAGTTATACTATTTCCGGCATAGAGAGGATGGCCGTGTATAATGTTCGTCGGTTGAATAAACTGACGTACCCACAGTTTTATATGCAGGTAAATGCCATGTTAAAGATTAAAGAGGAATGGATGCTTAAAGATTATATCATGCTGTTGTACTTTTATTCAATTGTTGTAAATTTTACTTCCGCTGTGCAAAAGAAAAGTGTAATTTTGATGTAATCTCTGATGTAAAAGTTTTAATTTCCCTGTAAAATTGTACTAAAGAAAGTGAAAAGATCCTGTAGAATATCTCGAATTCAGTGTATTTGGGATTCGGGGCATTACAGCGACAGTCGACTGGGTTTTATATCAGTCGACTAAGTCGAGAGCAAATAAAGCCAAACAAAAATTAAGTAAAGCTATTGTCAGTCGACTGAGTTTTGAAGATAGTCGACTGGTTAGAACACAAAATTCAGTCAGAAATATAGACAATGAAAATACTGTATAAGTCGACTGGAAATCAATTATAAGTCAACTTAAACATAAATTTTTTTTCAAGAAATGTCATTGTAACGCCCCGCCCCAATACTCAGACAATTTAATTATTTTTAGAAGACAAATTAGATATTGTATAGTACAACTGCCCACCACAGGCTGCCTCTCAAAAGGTGGTTAACCAATTAGGTGACTCTTGATCATAGGCAATTTTATTTATACTCAATTAATATTTGTCTACTCCCGATATGGGATAACTATTAAACACCCCCTAATTCAATCCTGTGTACACAGGTGGAAGCCCGTGGGCCCCCAACCCTATGCACACGTCACCTTGAAGACAATAGGAGCACAACAGCCTCTGTTTCTTCTCAACTGGCGGGCGGGCCCCATCTCCAATGCCACGTCATCGTGGCTGACGAAGTCAACAGAACCCTTTTGCTGTTTCTTTCTTCAACGTGGGCCCCCCTCCGTCACTGTTCACAATATTTACCAAACCAACCATTCACCGACTTATTATTATTATTATTATTATATATATATATATATATATATATATATATATATATATATATATATATATATATATATATATAGTTTTGCTCAGTTGAAAACGGGTTCGTTTTCAACGGGTTGGAAAACAGCCCTCTCAGCCGTCCGATCTACCTTGATCATGATGAGCGGGTCAGATCTGGACCTGTTAAACATCCCACTAATGCTGAGAAAAGTGGAGGGGTAATTTCTTCAATTTACGCCAAAAAACGTTTGGGACTTAGCATTTTTTTGGCGTGGAGTTTTTTTTGTCCAAAAAATCACTTAGGCCGTTGTTTGAGACAACGGCCTAGGTTGTTTTTTTTATAAAAAAAACATACCTTGGCCGTTGTTTTCAACAACGGCCTAGGTATGTACAAGTGTTTTTCCAAACACTTATACATACTCCGATCTTCATCTCCCTTACTTCGTCACAAACACTATCTCTCTTTCTCTCGAGCTCCTGAAACCTATCCCCAAACCCTAGTTCACTCTCCCAACCCCTTTGGCATCGATTTCTTTGCCTTCTCGATCTCCGCCCCCTGTGGAAAGCTCCCTATCTCTCTCTTCCTCTCCCGAATACAGCAAACCCTAACTTCCCATCCAAATTTCCAAATCATCTAAACCCTAGCACAAATTGTCTTCCATTGTCTACAACAGCGTGCAGCGGCTTCTCACATCTTTGCCAACTCTCTATCACTCTCTCTTTGGACCAGGTATTTTCTTAATCCCAATTTACTATAATGAACTCTTTGAATTTATTGATTTTTTTTTCCAATTTTGGAGTTGGTTTTTTTGGTATTATGCGTAGTAGTGTAGTTTATAATTTAGAGAGTATATAATTAGCTCTGATCATGTATGTTGTATACATTTTGTTGATATTTTCATAGATGTAGTAGTAGTTGTAGTGGTGGAATATAGGAGATGAAAAAAAACGAGATGAAAAAAATTCAATTTGTACGAGTAGGTCGGACTCGCCGCGTAGAAGGTAACGGAACTTGTAGAGGCGATTTCAGTCTCACGATTTGTGAGATACGTCCGTTTATCATTTCAATTCAATACAACAGATATAAAGTGATACACGGCCGTATCTTTCAAACTGAGAGTCAAAACTCACCTCTACAAGTTCCGACAGCTCGTGTTTGGTGTTCCAGAGTTGACGCCCAAATTTAGGAAATAAGTTTATCATTTTTGTTGTTTTGACGCGTATATAAAAAAACCTTTAATCCACCTCGGAACTTGTGGAATACGTTATGAGGTGAAAATAGCTTAAACGAAGTCCAAATAAAACGAAACTTTGTGAGTAGGTTGGTCTCGCCACTCACAAGTCATACCAACCTGTACATGCGAGTTCCGACCCGCGGTTTGCGAGATACGTCTATGTATCGCTTTCCGCTCAGTTTTTAATAGTGAAAACGATACACGGCCGTATCTTTCAAACCGTGGTTCGGAACTCCCATGTACTAGTTGCGTTGGCCTGTGTGCGGAGAGCTCAACCCAAAGTCGAATTTTTAGATTTTTTGCATCTCGTTTATGTTGTTTTTACGCGTATATGAAAAAACTTCAATATACTTCGAATTTTTTTTAGTATGGTCGCAATACAAAAATGCTTAAACGAAGTCGAAAAAATTCGAAACGGTGCACGTAGGTTCGTCTAACCATTCACAACGCAACGGAACTTGTATTTGTGAGTTCAGACCCACGGTTTGCGAGATACGTCAATGTATCGCTTCCCGCTCTATTTTAAAGAGTGAAAGTGATACACTGGCGTATATTTCAAACCGTGGGTCGGAACTCACTTCTACAAGTTGAGTTGGCTTGTGTTTGGTGTGCCCTAATTGACGGCAAAATTTAGGAATTTTTGCATCTCGTTTGTGTTGTTTTGACGCATATAAGCGAACTCTTGAAATTTTTTCATCTCGTTGGTTTGTGTTTGCTAATTTTCGGCGAGTAATTAGTTTCATATATACAAACTTTGTTACAGAGAAATGGCCAGAACGAGGGAAACCCGAAGGGGAAGGACATTCCAGGAAGCATGGGGGGAACATTCCACAAAGAATGTGAGAACTAATAATTTGTATTGTCCCTAATTTTGTATTTAGTGATATTTATTTTAGACTAATAATAATTATATTTTTTAGTTCGTGTAGGTTGGTGCATCCTCTTCGATGACAGGACGTCGTGGTCCAGGACCAATAAATCCCGGCGAACTGACCTTGCAAGATCGCCATAGATCCAAGGAAGTGTGGGGTGGGACGATGCGTAGGTGTAATTTCCGCACCCACGAGACCATGAAGGTGCATCCACGTATTGTCGAGCACCTTGTAGCGGCCGGTTTTTATGGAATCAGCATGATGGGAAATGTTAAACTCGACCGAACACTTCTCTCGGCACTTGTGGAGCGCTGGAGGCCAGAGTCGCACACGTTCCATCTACCGGTTGGAGAGATGACGGTGTCGCTACAGGATATAGCGATGATATCCGGTCTTCCAATAGATGGGTTGGCCGTGACGGGTAATATTAACTTTGATAAAATAGAGATGTGCAACGAACTGCTCGGTACAGAGTTTGATGAGTCGGCTGCGGAAGATGATGCCATTTTCCAAGGACAATCAATCCGACTATCTTGGTTGAAGAGACGTTTTGATGGGACGCTGACCACCGAATCGCCCGACGACTATGTACAGTCCTACACTAGAGCCTACATTCTAACGGTGATCGGAGGGGTTCTATTGCCTAACTTATCGGGCAATACGGTGCACTTCATGTACCTACGATTGCTCGTCGACCTAGGCTTAGCTGGTCGGTACAGCTGGGGAAGCTGCGCGTTGGCAACGCTATATAGGGCATTGTGTCATGTAGCGCTAGAATCATCAGAAATGACCGGACCGATGGTTTTGTTACAGATTTGGTCCTAGGAGCGACTGCACTTGGGTCGTCCCCGCATTAGGAGACCGGCGGCCGGTTGGATGGCCCAACCAGAAGATCCTGCTATGTTAGTACCCTTAGAAGTATATTGGGCTGGTAGTCGGAGTTACAAAGACAACCCCAAGGGTGTAATAACGTACTACAGAGACGAGCTCGACCAACTACGTGAAGAGTTCGTGATTTGGGTGCCGTATACACCCGAGCGTGTGGGAAGAATACCGCCAATGTGCACCACCGGGTCGCAGTTGTCGCTGACGATGGCTCCCCTCATCAACTTCGGTATAGTGGAGCATCCGCGACCGGAGAGAGTCCTTCGTCAGTTCAATCTTCAACAAGATAGTCCCCCAAGCTGCGCAAACCTATACGATCATGAGTTACACGCCGTTAGGGGTACCGGCCGCATGCCTACTTATGATTGGGTAGATTACCATCGTGTTCACGTTGCAGAATGGAACGAGCGACGGTTTGAACTTGTACTCGTCAATGTTCCAGAGTACGATGGAATAGTGCAAGAAAAGTACATGACTTGGTTCCGACAATATACACGTTTGTACATCTCTCCCGATATAGTACCACCTGCCGGTATTCACCGAGAAATTGAGGAGAGGGAGATTGAACTATTACCCGCATATTCCAGTTCACAACCCATGTTCCAACCTAAGGCCACAGCTATACGTACAGTGGTAACTTCAATCTTCATATTTATTTTAATGTTCGTTATACGTGAAGTTCATGAATTCTTTAAATTATTGAAGATGTGTAATTATTTTTGTTGGTTTTTTCTGATTTAGATTGATAACACGATGGACATGGTAAAAGAATGCGCGGAGGTACTAAAAAGTAATGCAGGCATCGCTATGAAGAGTTTTGCTCATAGGATGCTCTCTTCATGTCGTAGCAATATAGATGTTTTGGGAGTGGCCGAACGTTTGGATCGAGCATTACACAGACCGAGGGGCTGACGTAAAAGTGTGAGGGGTAGGCCAGCTGCATTAATGGGGCAACGGGAACGTGAGATCAGAGAACAACAAGCTTCAACTTCACATCCATCTCATGAACAAGCGCAAGATGAAGAGAGTGGGGAGAGGGTTGTCGGAGATGTACAACAAGAGGGGAGAGAATCTGAACAAATCCCCGACTTGCCAACCACGATGCGGCGCCGAAATCCTGCTCGGAAGAGGCGAGCACCACAGCATTTCACGCTCGGTACTTAGTCAATACATTTTGGAGGTTGTAATTTTTGTTTATTTATTTTGTGGGTTTTATCCTGTTGAAGCTAAACTAGTGAAAAATGTGGTTCGTAAGTTTAAGTGTAGTTGATGTTATTGTTATTAATTTCTAATAGTCAATTATGGTTGGTAATTTTGGCGGTTGTAGATATGAATTTATTCGGAGAGTGTAGGTGATGGCAAAGTGTTTGGAATTTGGTGATATTTTCAAGTGTAGCAGCTTCAGCTGCTTTGTATAAATGTAGATTATTTTTTTTTTTTTTTAAACCTAAGCCGTTGTCCCAAACAACGGCCTAGGTAACAGGACTAAGGTTGGAGGATTTGTCTTGCTATCTGACTTGTTGGCTTTAAAAATAGCAACAAGTCAGAAAGCAGCTCCACTTTATTGTTTATACCCAAGGCCGTTGTTGAAGACAACGACCTAAGTTGTAGGAGAGAAATATAGAAATTTTGTCTTGCTCTTTGACTTGTTGGCTTCAAAAATAGCAACAAGTCAGAGAGCAGCTCCACTTTATTGTTTATACCCAAGGCTGTTGTTGGAGAAAACGGCCTTAGTTGTAGGAGAAAAATATAGAAATTTTGTCGTACTTTCTGACTTGTTAGCTTCAAAAATAGCAACAAGTCAGAGAGCAGCTCCACTTTATTGTTTATACCCAAGACCATTGTTGGAGACAACGGCCTTAGTTGTAGGAGAAAAATATAGAAATTTTGTCTTGCTCTCTGACTTGTTGGCTTCAAAAATAGCAACAAGTCAGAGAGCAGCTCCACTTTATTGTTTATACCCAAAGCCGTTGGAAACAACGGCCTTAGTTGTAGGAGAAAAATATAGAAATTTGGTCTTGCTCTCTGACTTGTTGGCTTCAAAAATAGCAACAAGTCAGAGAGCAGCTCCACTTTATTGTTTATACCCAAGGTCGTTGTTGGAGACAACGGCCTTAATTGTAGGAGAAAAATATAGAAATTTTTTCTTGCTCTCTGACTTGTTGGCTTCAAAAATAGCAACAAGTCAGAGAGCAGCTCCACTTTATTGTTTATACCCAAGGCCATTGTTGGAGACAACGGCCTTAGTTGTAGGAGAAAAATATAGAAATTTTGTCTTGCTCCCTGACTTGTTGGCTTCAAAAATAGCAACAAGTCAGAGAGCAGCTCCACTTTATTGTTTATACCCAAGGCCATCGTTGGACACAACGGCTTAGGTTATACGCCAAAAAGACAGACAATTTGGGATGCTCTCGACTTGTTGGTATTTAAAAATAGCAACTGGTCAGAGAGCCCCCCAATATAATGTTTATACCCTAGGCCGTTGTCTCCAACAACGGCCTAGGAAGTAGGCCAAAAAATAATTGGTTGTTTGCTTTTTTCAATTTTCTCTTGACTCTTTACGAACAATATCTGTGGAACTTTATACAAAAGATAGATGAGAACTTGGCTTGTATAACAATTTTAATTTTTTTTTATTTTTTAGTTTGACTACACCTAACTAACCACTACATAATGACGATGTTTTAATATGTACAGAACAACCCAGAAAATATAAAAAAACAAAACTATTTCATTCGTTAGGGTTAGGGCTAGGGTTAGTGCTAACGGGGGTTAAGGGTAGGGTTAGGGTTAGCGGGGGTTAGTGGTTTGGTTTGGGTTATTGTAGGGGTTAGGGTAGGATTATTTATAGTTGGGAGTAGATAGGTAATAACTTTCCAGTAAAGAGTTTATAGATATTTAAGTTCTATCATTAATCACATGTGTCTCTCCACTCTTTACGTGCATTGTCTTCTGAACTCTACAAAATAGACGTTCATATCTATTTTTTTTTGTTTATAACTTGTATTCAATTCCATTTCTAGCCACGTAAGTAACGAATATATTATATTTTTTGGTTTTTTTTGTTTATATATTATTATTTTTTTGAATAATAATATATAATCTATAAAATCCTTGTACGTTGTTTATAATGAAGACGTTCCTGAAGACATTCTCCATACATGCAACTGGGAAGAATTCTACGAGATTGGGAAGAAGAGGTGTGATCACATGTAGTAGAACAAGTTCATTATGAAAAAAACCAATAAGGTAAAACCCCACATGTAAAGGAAAAACCACATGTAGCTCCCCGCATGTGGACCATACTTGGAAAAAACCACATGTATAATGAAAGAGCAGACCTTTTTTTTTTTTGAGATTCTCACATGAGGAAGGATAAGGATAATTATTGGAGACACTTCAATATGGGAAAAACCTAAACTACATCACAACATGTACTTCCCCACATGCACCCAATATATGGAAAAACCATATGTACATCCCCACATGTAGTTTAAGACCAAAATCGAAAAAATCACATGTACATCACCACATGTAGTTTTCCCATTTGTTGCACTCTTCCGAAAACACCCTCCTAAAACTACAAAAACCCATCTCCGAATATCAAAAATATCTAATAATTATGATGGACAAGAAGAAATAAAAAATTAAAAAGATTCGGTTCGTTGTTTGAGCGGAGAGTAATTAGATCAAACTACTTGGCCAACAAGAACTGGATCTGACAATTTTTTGGGAAAAAACGGTCTAAATAGGGACCATCATGTATTGGGAAACAGTAACAGAAAACCACAAGTATATTTGACCACATGTATAAACCAATCTGGTTTTGGTTTATCATTAATTTGTGGTTGTTGGAAGCAGACAGGTAATAAGTTTCCACAAAAAAGTTTATAGATGTTCTGTATATAACCAATAAAAATCAATAAAACATGATCTTTAGGTTAGGGTTAGGGTTAATGTAGGGTTAGGGTTATTGTAAGGTTAGTAGAGTAGGGTTAAGGGTTAGGGTTAGGGTTATCGTAGGGTTAGCACAACCCTAACCTTAACCTTGACCTTATACTTGTAAACCAACCCGGTATATATTTTTTGGATATGTGGGTATTGTATTAGCATAATCAAATATATATATATCATACTAAAAAAGATCACAAACATATTGAAATTAACAGACATAAGACCTACCAGAATTTCGACCAGTGGTATTATTCGAAATGATCACAAATATAATGCAGGAAAAATCAATACCCCTAAAGCTGAACATATTCCCTTTGTAATGGAACAGTAACATATATCCTACTTCTAGTTTATTAGAACCTGTGAATTCTCTCCACTTCTCTCCACTAATGCACACATGATTCTGCCCTACTCTAATTAACCCAACTTCCCATGTTTTGCCATTAGGACTCAACAATGTTGTTGTTTTCCTAGTTTCTTCATTGTTGTTAAGCTTAACAAAATAACATGCCAGCAGACTTTCAACATACACCTAAATGGGGAAAAGCACCAAGCTAAACAAGTAAAACTCAATCTCAAAGTAGAACTCAACACCCGCCTACTATTATTGCAGACACTTCAATATGGGAAGTACATAAAGTACACAACCACATGTAGATCCCCACATGTAGCCTATATATGGGAAAAACCACTTGTACATCCCTACATGTAAACCCATATAACAAAAAACTCTTAACCCTCACCCTAACTTGCAGTAGTTGGGAGTTGACAGGTAATAAGTTTCCAGTAAAGAGTTTATAGATATTATGTATATGACCGATAAAAATTTATTTTATTCGTGTAGAGTTCCAGAGAGACTGTTCATAAAGACAGATAAAATTTATTTTATTTTTTGTAAAAAAATTTTCCCAAAATGGATGATTATGAATTATTTTTTATTATTTTTTTTTACATATTTAACCACCATGATTATATATTGGTTTGAAAGGTGGTAGTAATCGGCACTTAAAAAAAATATAGCGGAAAGATATACAAGTGTAGATCATCTGTTCTTGGTATAAATTTTCATAAAGACTGTACGTAAAGAGTAAAAAGAAAATTATAAAAACACCAAAAACATCATACGTAGTTCGTTGTTACAAACAACGGCTTAAGGCATTGAATTAAAGGGGTCCTCCATGACTTTTTCCTCTTTTCAAGTATTAAGCTACAACTTAGGCCGTTGTCTCCAACAACGGCCTAAGGTATTTATAAGAAATGGGGTTGCTCTCTGATTTGTTGCTCCTTTTGTCTTCTCCAAGTCAGAGAGCACCCCCAAAATCACAAATTTTTGACTATAACTTAGGCCGTTGTCTCCAGCAACAGCCTAAAGTATTTATAAGAAATGGGGTTGCTCTCTGACTTGTTGCTCCTTTTGTCTTCAACAAGTCAGAGAACACCCCCAAAATCACAACTTTTTGACTATAACCTAGACCGTTGTCTCCAACAACGGCCTAAGGCATTTATAAGAAATGGGGTTGCTCTCTGACTTGTTGCTCCTTTTCTCTTCTCCAAGTTAGAGAGCACCCCCCAAATCACAACTTTTTGACTATAACCTAGGCCGTTGTCTCCAGCAACGGCCTAAGGTATTTATAAGAAATGGGGTTGCTCTCTGACTTGTTGCTCCTTTTATCTTCAACAAGTCAGAGAGCACCCCCAAAATCACAACTTTTTGACTATAACCTAGACCGTTGTCTCCAACAACGGCCTAAGGTATTTATAAGAAATGGGGTTGCTCTCTGACTTGTTGCTCCTTTTCTCTTCTCCAAGTCAGAGAGCACCCCCAAATCACCACTTTTTTTGAGGTTATCTTAGGCCGTTGTCTCCAACAACAGCCTAAGTTTATCATGTACATATTGTTTTGCTCTGTGGTTTGCTGCTCTTTTTGTACTAGTTATATTGAATAAAAAACCAAATTCATGAAATAACTGAGGCCGTTGCCTCCAACAACGGCCTTGGTTTAATTTTTTTTTTTTATAAATACAGGTACAGCTACAGCTGATATAATTGAGTTACAAACCAACATTTGCGTACAACAACAATATTAACAAACGACACAAACAAACGACACTTAAGTCTCGAGAATTACATTTACAGTTACCAATCAAAGGTAATTAACCAAGTTGCATAAAGAGTTACAAATATACCGAACAATTACATTTTAAAAATTACAATTCACAGTGGATCGTCATATCTCGACTCAGAACTGTCTTCTTCGGAAGGAATTACTTCTTGCCTTCATTGAAAGATTAGGTTTAGTTAGTAAGAAACTCATTTGCCACAAATAAAGTATAATAAATTTAAACGAGTGACAAACATAAAAATTACGAGTCATACCCCTCAAATAAAGTTGGACAATTTCTTGAATCATGATTCATTTGGACAATGCCGCATCTTCGGCACCTTCTCAATTTTTTTATGCAGAGTTGCTCTCTAATCGGCCTTAATCTTTTGGCGCGAGGCCTTCCCTTTGTCGTGCACTGCTGTGGGTCACTAA
The DNA here is from genome assembly GCA_017893485.1 of Hemerocallis citrina. Classification (NCBI taxonomy): domain Eukaryota; kingdom Viridiplantae; phylum Streptophyta; class Magnoliopsida; order Asparagales; family Asphodelaceae; genus Hemerocallis; species Hemerocallis citrina. The sequence goes on from CM030361.1 coordinate 150,349,630, forward strand.
TGCGTGTAGGTATGTGTCCACTCCCTTGATCATGAGGTTGTGCACTACCATGCGGTTGTGAACTACCTCCACGTTCGACACTATCATGTGGTTGTGAGGCCTGTTCCGGTTGTTCACCTAATCCGGGTTGTAGCCGAGAAACCCCGTCAATGATCTTCTGCAAATTCTCCAACGTGTATTTGTAACTCTCATTGGAGGAACAACCGAGATCGACAATTTGTTTTGCATGGTAGCTCAACTCACAATATCGAGAAGAAAAATTCTCGGTATTGGGTTCGGTTGGAACTGATGTGTAACTTCTTCTCATCACATTCCTAGTCCATCTTCTTTTAATATATACATCCGGGAGGGATGTGTGATGGGAGAAATGAAGTATAGCTAAAATATGCCTGCAAGGAATGGCAACAAATTCGAACAAGTGACATGCACATGTAATAATTCCATTGATTTTGGATAATTGAAGAAGGCGAGCCGGTTCTGATTCTCCACAGAGTATCACATGGAAGGTTGAACTATTCGGTGTCTCAAGATCGGCAACAAATGTCACATTGTACATGAAGCTTTTTGTGACTTCATCTTGGAATTTGTAAAATATTTTCAAAGTATATATTTTTGCCATTTGTGCCTCCAAAGCCCATTCGCTCTTCAACTTCGGTCTCTTCTCACGGTTACGATGATTTTCTTTCAATTCATCGTGTCTTTGCCTTCCCAAAAAACGATCGAAGATGATGGCAAATTCATGCAGGAAATATTTTTTTTCTGTATGATGCTTCAGAGTAGAATGTGTCGACTCAACCCGTTGGCTACTCAACATGCCGGCCCAAAATGAATCTTTAGCGTAGATGGGTGCCCAACTTTCACGGATATCGAATATATCGTTCAACCATTTGTTACTCTCTAATCCGTATTGCGAAATCAAAATATTCCACTTTTCTACAAATTCATGTATATGTTCGGAATTGTAGATTACATTCTTCAAGGACTCCCTAAACTTGTCGATATCGAAACCAAGACGAACCTCCTGGGATAACTTACCCAGAATGTGCCAAATACAAAAACGATGCCGAGTCTGGGGAAAAACTTTCTTAACTGCAGCGGCGATCCCACGGTCTTGATCGGTGACAATACCGGATGGAGCACGATTCACAACCTCTAACCACTTTTCAAAGAACCATTCAAACAAAGAGGCCGTCTCATTTGGAATGAACCCACCTCCTAAGAAAGTCGATTGCCAATGTTGATTCACTCCAACAAACAGAACAAATAACATTCCGTAACGGTTCGTATTGTACGTGGCATCAAAGCAAACTACATCGCCAAATTATTCGTAATTCATCCTACAAATACCATCTACCCACATACAATGTGACAACCGCCCTTCGGGATCGACTTGAATGTCATACAAAAATGAAGGATCCGTCTGTTTCTTAGATTCGAAAAAATCAATTAGCATTGTAGAATCGTGTCCTTTCAATGCTTCTTGCGAATCTCTAACTAAGTTTCTAACATCTTTTTCTGTGAATCCTACTTGATCCTGACCACCACTAGCACTTTCGAAGAAGAGCATTTGTCGACATGTTTGGATATTAGCTTCGTTCATTTGATCTATAATCCTTTTGTCCGTATTTGACACGGACCTGTTCCGGAGCAAAAGGTGCCTTCTACCGGGTGAGGTGAATTTGTGATTGTGTTCTTCGTGAAATGAATACATCACCCACGTATTACTTGTTTCGTTCAATTTTACACGAATGCAAGCCTTGCAACCCGTTCTACTGGTTGTTCCACGTCTACCATCACTATGTTGACCCGGCGACGACCCAGCTTTATTACAAAGATATGACTTATCTACTTCCATTCCCCCCTTTAATTTATTCCCACCCTTACGCATTGCAAAACCCCCACAACGAGCATATGAAGAATAAAATTTCTCGGCCTCAACTAAAGTGGGGAATGTCATACCTAACTTTGGTTTCAGATGGTCTTCGACTATCGGCATGGAATCAGTGATTGGTTCTACCCACACAAAATTATCGCCGGCAGCAGAACTCTCCATATCGTTGTTCATCTGGGGTAAAAAAATATTATTGATCAATTAATATACACATTATATATAAAATAGCTTGTTAACAAACGATTGCGATATATATACCTACGAAACAAAAATAAGTGACAAAACGTCGAAAACGACGTCATATAAATACAAAACTCTTCTATTGGGTTCGGCTTGCCACACACAAGGTAACGGAACTTCTACAAGTAAGTTCCGATCTACGGTTTGCAAGATAAGGCCGTGTCTCGCTCGCATTCCCCTCACTCTTGAAATGAGGTTGTTGTTTGATATACGGTACAAATCCACACAAACGAGATCAAAAAATTCCTATACTTTGAGAGTGGGACGGCGGCAAAACACATAAGCCAACAAAATTTGTAGAGGTGAGTTTCGGCTCACAGTTTGCAAAATACGCCGATGTATCGTTTTCACTCACGGGAATGAATTGAAAGCGATACACGGCCGTACACTTCAAACCGTGAATCCAAACACACTTCTACGAATTGCGTTGGCTTGTGTATGGCGAGCTCGACGTACTCGCAAAGTTCCAAAAATTTTTGTTCGCTTTGTGCACTATTACTAACATCGAATAACAACCAACAACAACTAATACTACGTCTACTTCCCCAATTAAACTAGAATTACTTACTCTATAAATACCTACGCATAATATAGAAATTGTACATTCAAACATTGGAGAAAAATTTCCAATCAATTAGCCTAGTTAGATCTACTCAAGTAGGAACAAATTAGTACCTTTAACAATGAGGGTGTTCGGGAGGCCGCTGCGCGCTGCTGTAGAGAAAGGAAGGGGAGTAGGGTTTGGATAATTTATTCAGGATTAGAGTTTTAGGGTTGGGTAGATTTCGTATGGGTTAGGTTTTTTTTATAATTGGGATCATTAGAGGAAGAGGGCTAGAGACTGAGAATAGGGAGAGATTCAGTGAAAAGCAACGACCAAGAGAGAGGTAGGTTTTTTAGTTCGATAGAGAGAGAGAGCTACGGTTTGGGAAAATGGGTTTATCGAGCTCCACTAGCGAGAGAGAGAGTTGTGAGGGAGATGGAGATCTGAGTATGTACAAGTGTTTGGAAAAACACTTGTACATACCTAGGCCGTTGTTGGAAACAACGGCCAAGGTATGTTTTTTTAATAAAAAAAACAACCTAGGCCATTGTCTCAAACAACCGCCTAAGTGATTTTTTGGACAAAAAAAAACTCCACGCCAAAAAAAAGGCCAAAAAAATGCTAAGTCCCAAACGTTTTTTGGCGTGAATTGACGAAATTACCCCTCCGCTTTTCTCATCGTTAGTGGGATGTTTAACGGGTCCAGATCTGATCCGCTCATCATGATCAAGGTAGATCGGACGGCTGAGAGGGCTGTTTTCCAACCCGTTGAAAACGAACTCGTTTTCAACTGAGCAAAACCCATATATATATATATATATATATATATATATATATATATATATATATATTATTATTATTATTCAAAAATTATGGGGTATTACATACACCCCACCTTAGAAATCAGCGTCCTCGCTGAGTACGGGGCATGTCAACTAGCGCAGAATCCTCCTTTCTAGCCGATGTGGAGCAGAGTATCCTGCTGGCGTACTGCGATATTCCTGCTAGCGTACTCGCCCCTGGTCTCTCTATCAGCGTACTGACCTCAGCCAGGCATACCTCTCCACACCCGGGGTTGAAAGTCGGCTCTGATACCATTTGTAACGCTCTGCCCCAATACTCAGACAATTTTATTATTTTTAGAAGACAAATTATATACTATGTGGTACAACTACCCACCACAGGCTGCCTCTCAAAAGGTGGTTAACCAATTAGGTGATTCTTGATCATAGACAATTTTATTTATACTCAATTAATACTTGTCTACTCCTGATATGGGATAACTATTAAACACCCCCTAATTCAATCCCGTGTACAGAAGTGGAAGCCCGTGGGCCCCCAACCCTATGCACACGTCACCTTGAAGACAACAGGAGCACAACAGCCTCTGTTTCTTCTCAACTGGCGGGCGGACCCCATCTCCAATGCCATGTCATCGTGGCTGACGAAGTCAACAGAACCCTGTTGCTGTTTCTTTCTTCAACGTGGGCCCCACTCCGTCACTGTTCACAATATTTACCAAACCAGCCATTCACCAACTTATTATATATATATATATATATATATATATATATATATATATATATATATATATTATATTATTCAGAAATTACGGGGTATTACAGTCATGAAATGAGCAAATGCCTAGTTCTCTTATAAAGTTGATAAAAGTGTCTTCTTTAAGTGGTTTGGTAAATATATCTGCTACTTGTTTATTAGTAGAAATAAATCTAATATGATATCTCCCTTTAACACATGATCACGTAGAAAATGATGTCGAATATCAATATGTTTCGTACGTGAATGTTGAAATAGATTTTTAGATAAATTAATAGCACTGGTATTATCACACAATATAGCGGGTCTTGAGAAAGAAATACCATAATCTATAAAGTTTGTTTCATCCATAAAATTTTTGCACAAGCCAAACTTGCAGCAATATATTCAGCTTCTGTAGTAGATAGGGATACCGAATTTTGCTTTTTACTGCACCAAGATACTAGTGAATGTCCCAAAAAGTGACAAGTTCTATTAGTACTTTTACGATCAGTTTTACTACCAACAAAATCAGCATCACTATACGACAAAAGTTGAAAGTTATTGTGCGTGGATAAAACAAACCATATTCAGATGTGCCTTTAATGTATCTTTAAATACATTTCACTGCTTTTAAGTGAGATTCTTTTGGATTGGACTGATATCTAGCACACAAACATACGCTAAACATAATATCTGGTCTACTAGCAGTTATATATAAGAGTGAGCCAATCATACCTCGATAGATCTTTTGATTGATACTCTTACCTAATTCATCTTTGTCAAGTGTAGTAGTAGTAGCCATAGGTATGGTCTTACTACTAGTGCTATCCATGCCAAATCGTTTGAGTAATTCCTTAGCATATTTTTCTTGATTAATAAATATGCCATTTTGAGACTGTTTTATTTGTAGTCCAAGGAAATAATTGAGTTCATCCATGTGACTCATCTCAAACTCATTTTTCATGGTATTAGCAAACTCTTGACATAGATTACTATTAGTAGATCTGAAAATTATGTCATCTACATATATTTTTATGATTAAAATATTGGTCTTTATTTTCCTAATAAACAAGGTAGTATCTACTTTACCAATTTCAAAACTAGTTTCTAAGATTTTTTTTAAGCGATCATACCAAGCACGAGGTGCTTGTTTAAGACCATATAAAGCCTTTTTCAATTTAAAAACATGGTTTGGGAATTGTTCATGTTCGAAACCAGGTGGTTGCTTAACATAAACATCTTCCTTAATAAAACCATTAAAAAAAGCACTTTTAACATCCATTTGGAAGAGTGTGAAATTCATAAAACACGCAAAAGATAATAAAATCCTAATTGATTCTAGTCTAGGAACAGGAGCATATGTTTCATCAAAATCAATTCCTTCTTCTTGATTATATCCTTGAGTAACTAATCTAGCCTTGTTCCTAATGACTTGTCCTGATTCATCTAACTTATTTTTAAATACCCATTTGGTAGCAATTATAGTATGATCAGGAGGCTGTGAAACTAAATCTCATACATCATTTCTTATAAATTGGTTAAGTTCATATTGCATGGCATTCAACCAAAACTCATTCTCACATGCTTCTTGTATATTTTTTGGTTCAAAATCCGGTAAGAAGGAAGTATGAGAAATCATGTTAAAATGAGATCTTATTTGAATACCATGTGAAATGTCACCAATTATTAAGTCATGAGGATGATCTTGAACTTCAACAAATGACTGGTAAAGTTTGAGTTATCAGTACAGGATCAGTCGACTTAACAAGTCCATCAGCTGACTGATTCACATCAGTCGACTTAGGAATCCTATCAGTCGAATTGTCTAGGGTAGTTTGCTCTAGTGATTTAATAACGTTATCTAGTGGTGATGATTCAATTTCATCATCTTCAATAACATTAGACGAAGTTAAAGATTCATCAAACGAAACATGCATTGATTCTTCAATATTCAATCTTGACTTGTTGAAAATTATATATACCTTACTCCTATTTGAGTATCCAATGAAGATACCTTCATTAGATCTAGCATTAAATTTATCTAGATTATCTTTTGTATTTAATATGAAATACTTACAACCAAATACTTTAAATATGATACTTTAGGAATTCGTTCATAAAAAAGTTCATAACAAGTTTTCTTAAGCTCTGGCCTAATCAATATTCTATTTAAAATATAGCATTCTGTAGAAACAGTTTCAGCCCAGAAGTATTTAGGCAAATTGCTTTCAAAAAGTATAGTATGTGCACAATCTTGCAATGTCCTATTCTTTCTTTCGACAACTCCATTTTGTGGTGAAGCTCTAGGAAATGCAAATGAATGTGTTATACCATTCTTATTGCAATATTCTGAAAACGTTTCATTTTCAAATTCTCCACCATGATCACTTCTAATAGTGACTATGGTTAGAGATTTTTGATTTTGAATTCGTTTGCAAAAATTTGCAAATTCTTCAAAGACTTCATTTTTATATTTTAAAAAGAATACCCATGTAAATATTGAAAAATTATCTACTAAAACAAATACATATCTACTTTTATTTAAAGAAGCGACTCTAGTAGGACCAAATAGATCCATATGGATTAATTTGAGAGGCCTACTAGTAGAAATCATTTATTTTGTCTTAAAAGTAAATTTTACTTGTTTTCCTAGTTGATATGCATCACACATCTTATCTTTCTTAAAAGGTAATTTTAGCAGTCCTTTAACTAGGTTATTCTTAGATAATTTAGCAATGTTTTTCATATTTACATGGCCAAATCTCTTATGCTAAAGCCAAGAGTCATTGTTAGAAGCAACTAAACAAAAATCATTTGAAAACACATTTGTTTTTAAACATAATTCATATATATTATTTTTCCTATAACTTTGAAAGATTACAATTTTCATGGATGAATCATAGATTAAGCATGCATCTTTTTCAAAGACAATTTTATAACTCTTATAACAAAGTTGACTAATACTTAACAAATTATGCGTTAAACCACTAACTAGAAATACCTCTTCAATAGTAGGGGTAGTGTTCTTACCGACCACGCCTATCCTAATGACTTTCCCTTTGTTATTGTCACCAACTGTAACAATTCCTCCATCTATCTCTTGTATGGAAGAAAGTAAGTTTGCATGGTCAGTCATGTGCTTAGAGCATCCGCTGTCAAGTATCCATCTTTCTCTTTTAGGTACCTATAAGATAAGAATTGTGAATATGGTACCCTTTTCATTGGGTCCGAAAGAGATTAGTGTTTGGAAAACCAAACCCAAAGTGAGTTTGATTTACCACCAAAAGCAGGCATATAATTTACAGAATTACACACATTAAGAACAAAAGAATTTATATAAGTAATCATATTATTAAGACTCAAGTTGACTGGAACCCAAATATTTTTAGTCTTTCCAGTCGATTTTGTTGTACCCTTCATTCGATTGTTCTGTGAAGTCAGTCAAATGGGAGGTGAAACAAGTCGACTTACATGAGGTTTTCGTCTTTTTGAATAAGACTCCAAACCTCTGGGCAGACGGTCGAATTTTTGGTTCAGTCGACTGGTCTGATATGAGAGATTACTCTTTTCATGGTTAAAAATAATTTTTGGTTTTTCAAAATAATCATATAACTTCTTTTTCATACTAGAACCAGAATCAATCTCATTACCACTAGTATTATTAGAAGTATGATGTTTTTCAAGAGTTTTTTTAAAACCAAGCCCAAACTTTTTATTAGATTGAACTTGATTTTGGAGAACTTCATTTAAATTCTCTTTTCCTTTATTAAACCTAGATACATTCTTGGATATCACTTCATAATTTTTCTTAAGAGATACAAGATCTATATCCAAGTTTGAAAGACGAGAATTTAAAGACTTGACTTCAACATTTAAGTCAAGATTTTCTTGAGAAAGTGTTTGATTAAATTTCTCTAGATTTTTAACTCTTATCTTCTCCTTTTTCAGTTCTTGAAAAACTTCATTAAATGCTTCTAATAAATCATTTGAATCAAAATTGTCGCTTACTTCATTTTGAGTAGCCATGAAGCACACATTTGCGACTTCATTTGATTCTTCATTCTCTTCTTCGGATGATGAGTCGCTATCATCCCAAGTTGCTTGATATGCCTTCTTATTTTTTATGTACCTGTTCTTTGTGTACTTATCCTTCTTAAAGTTAGGAACTTTTCTTTTTGATTTTGCATTTTCTAACGGACAGTCCTTCTTCATGTGACCTGTCTTGTTATACTTGAAACAAGTGGGGAGTTCATTAGTATCTTTAAACATAGAATTGAATTTACCCTTTCGAAGAAATTTCTTGAATTTTCTAGTGAACATGGCTATTTGTTCTTCATCTTCTTCTTCATTATTTGAATCGAACATGGCCTTGAAAGCAAGAGTTTTCTTTTTAGCTTGTTGAGGTTCTAGATCCTTCTAGCGTTCTTCTAGTTGTACTTCGTATGCCATTAGATTTTCCACAAGATTCTCAAGAGAGAGTTGTGTTAAATCGTTGGCTTCTTCTATAGCGGTGGTCTTCTTCTCCCATTCGGGGTTTAGGGCACGCAGGACCTTCCTCACCATCTCTACTTGCGAATATGTCTTTCCAAGAGTCACAAGAGAGTTTGTGATATCCGTGAACCTTGTTATTATGTCCGACACATTTTCGTTCTCCTTCACACGGAACATCTCTAACCTGTGAATAAGAACATAGATTTTAGATTCTTTGACCTTATTTGTACCTTCATATGTTACCTCAAGAGTGTGCCAAATTTGATAAGCCGCTGTTGCGTTTGACACACGATTGAACTCCTCATTGGTAAGTACACAGAAGAGAGCATTCATCGCCTTTACATTATTCATGGTGCTGCTCTTCATGTCATCGTTCCATTGTGCATAGGGAATTGTAGGTACGGTATATTCTGTCTCGGTTATGTTCCAAATCTCATAGTTGATGGACTGTAGATAAATCTTCATTGTACACTTCCAATAGTTGTAGTTTGTTCCATCAAATAGAGGTGGCCTTTGTGTGGATTGACCTTCATGGTATTGACTTGCATTTGAAGTAGATGTCATTGCCCTCAACCAGGCTCTGATACCAAGTGTTGGATCCTGTATGCAAGGCAAATAACACTAGAGGGGGGGGGTGAATAGTGTTGTATAAAAATTAATCAATAAATTGAACTTTTCGCACTGTTAAGTCGACTGAAAATAGAAGGCATTCGACTGAAGCGTCAGATAAGAAGAGTAATTTAACTGAAGAATTACAAGTATGTTAAGTCGACTTAGAGAGTAAAACATTCGACTGAACAGATTCGATTTACCCAAGAAACTCAAAGAAATTAAAAATGCAAGTTTAGAGAATACAACTACAGAGAGTCAACACAGCAATCACCACGATGTATCCCACTATTTTTGAAAAAAAATACAAGAATACTCTACGGCCTTTGACAACAACTATGTCAAATCCGTAGACCTCTCTCACCACTAGAGAGAGCAAGACTCACTCTATACTCTAGAGTGAAACCGACTCTAAACCAAGAGTCCTACTTTCCAACCGAGAGGACCACTCTCACAACTCGAGAGTGAAACAACAACAAAAAGAGATTTACAACAACCTAAAGCCTTGCATGTGAAAGTGCTTTTTGTATATTGGCTATAGGTCAATTTCTGACTTCAGTCTAGAACGAATTCAATGTTATACAATACTAAAAATCAGAGAACCAAGTCTTAAAGAAAGTATATGCTTTTTAAACTTGTTCTTTTTCTTCTCAAAAGCAAAAGACTTGAATCAAAAGTTTAGTAACCTTTTCCAATTGAATTCTATACTCTTTTTATAGAGTTAGATTCTCTTGGACGTTGAGAAATAGTATCCTAACTGCCATACAACAGCAGTAAAAGTTTGAATTTGAAAAACAAATTTTAAATTCAGAAAACTGTTAAAAACTGCTTGAACAGTCGACTGGGTTGCCATATGAGTTGACTGGTCAGAGCTTGAGTGAGTTCAGTCAGTTTCGTACTCTAACAGTCGACTGCTTCCAAGAGTAAGTCGACTGGCACTCGATCAGCTGAACTTATACAAGCTTTGTTTTGACATTTTGATTTTGTAAAACATTTTCTTTATGTAGGGAATGTGTGAGTGTGTGTGTGACAAGGCATTTACAAGAGTGTAAGACTCACAAATAATACAAACAATATTACAAGACATTTGTTCAATGTAGCTAATCACTTGAAGCACTTGAAAGTCTTGAATTGAAAGCTCTTGAAAGTCTTGAACTTGAACTTGAGTCTTTGTAGCTTGATCTTGCCTTCGTGGCTTGAGCAAATACTTTTGAAAGCTTCATCACATTGTATTGGCTTTGAATGCTTCATCATGGTATTGACCTTGAACACTTTTGATACACACTACAAAAAATATGTAATATAAAACAATTGTGTATTGTTTTGTAGTCATCAAAATTAAGAATCTACAAATATCTGTTACCAAAATCCTTCAATTTTTTGAGAAAAGCAAGTGAGGCAAGACCTACAAGGCATGCAACTTTAATGCTCTTACTTTGCACAAATTTGTCCCTTAACCAAATAATATAGTGTCTCCGTTCAAATTCAACCCGAAATTTTTAGGTACTGGAGCATTCTAATTGCATCTCGCTGTAAGCTGCTACGTACGTCAAGTATGGATCCTAGGGATATCTATATAATGTTTAGTACAACAAGATAAAATCTAGCATGGACTCCAGTATGACTAGGGAATTCTATGAACCATGGTTTCGAGGACTCTTTTCCTTTTCCGGTACAGGTGACTAATACGACTAGTACTACCGAATAATAAATTGCACTGTGCGGAACAACACCTGTTGCAAAAAGTGGTTGCAAGTCAATACCAACTTACCAATTTTTTGAGAAAAAACAGCGAGGCAAGACCTCCAAATTCTTGCAACTTGATGGCTCTTACTATGCACACATTTAATGAGCGCATGAGGAAGGGGTGACATTGGCCTTTTGAGAAATTCACAACCTTATTATTTGCTAAAAACTCAAAATTTAGCAATCTGGTTGAAAAGACATATCACTATCATTTGCTAAAAATTCAAAATTTAGAATAGAAATTAACAGTAGACATCTAAAAATAGCAATCCGCTTTAGCAATTGCTATATATAGAAGATGGAGGATGATGGTCCGTCGTCCCTTTTTTTTTTAATATGGTGTCTGCCAACTTCTTCAGAAAGTTTTTTTCTAAAAATTACGAAAATGCCATTGAAAAATTACGAAAATGCCTTTACAATTTTTTTAGAAAAATTCTCGGATGGAAGATGAACTTTCATCTGACAACTTCTTCACACTTTTTTTCCCCCAATATTACTAAAATGTCATTGAAAAATTACGAAATTGCAATTTTCATAAAAAAATCAAACAGAGGATGATCCTCCGTCGCTCCTATATTTAGTATTAAGAAAAGAAACAATTGGGTTAGACGGGGGAAGATCTTCCGTCTTAATTTTTTATTCTTTTTATTTGTACAAATTTAGCACCAATGATAGTAGCGCTCGCCGTTCATTTCTAAATGCTAAATGCTAAATATGCATATTTTAGAAGAAACGATAGTGGATGCTCTTAGGAACTTGATAATGTTAGGAAATTATCGTCTTACCACCAAGCAAATAGAAGATCACACAAAACACACAAAACACACAATATTTATCCCGGTTCGGGCAAGCCCTAATCTGAGGAAGAAGAAACCGAGATATTATTCAACTAGAGAAAATACAAGAATTTTACAATTCTCACCACGACCATCTCCTCACCAAAAAATACTTATTGGTTACAATTAGAAAACCTCTCAAACTATTTTCAATGAAGTACTTTTTCTCTTGGCTCTCAATGAAAGCCAATTATAATAACTAGTAATCTGCATGTGTGATGTACGTTTTAATCAATTTTTTAGAGTAAATAATAATACGTAATCTGGCATCGAACCTGAGACATCCCTTTACTCATACATACTATTTACAAATTATCCCTAGTGGTGCAAACTTTTATTTAATATGAGTGACACTTTGTAAATCATTATGTCGTAAATTAATTTGTTTGAGAGTATTATGGTAACTAATAACAGTTGAGTAAATGAATGATTAATATAACTCCCACTTAAAAATGAATGGTTGAGATTAGATGGTTGATTTTTAGATAGTTGATTGTCTACAAATGACAACCCCAACTTTTCCATTATAGTATTATAGATATATAGAGATATAAAGAAAGCCTAGTTTGATATCTCGATACAATAGTCATCCTATATTTTCTGAAGAAGAAGTAACACGATATGAGCCGTAGGATCTAACTTGGAGAAGAAGTTGGGCGTCAAACAAACGAATTCTCAAGACCCACACCAGAACACAAACAGCCGCGACTTGGTCGACTGCTTGAAGTGCAGTCGATTGTATTGGACTCCAGCCAAAATCGAAGGGGTGTCGGTCAACTGTGTAGTCGACCGCCATGCTGCTATTGTTTCTCATCTTCCATCCAATTGTCGCTTCGACCTCCTTCACTTAATTTTCTTCTTATTGAACTTAATATACATACGATAAACCCAACATTAGCAACTTGAAAACAATCAAATTCATAACTGATGCGATTTGTTTTTAGGGGGTGTGGTTGCACCAGGTGTGAGTTCTTCTCAATTTGTATTTTTGGCGGTAGCTTTGGTGCGGACGGTGGCCTCGACCCTCAGCCGGGCTACGGTTCGGGAGTAGGCAGGAGTGAGGTGGAGACTGGATGCTCGGCTCGGATCTGGAGGTTTGGATCCAGAGGTCTCGTGTACCTGCACTCGGTCTAGAAACACCAGGGTTGGTCCTGGTGGCAGACCCTCCGACGATCTAGTCAGCTACTGAAAGAGAGTAACAGTAATTAGGGTTTGAGGGAAAATATTGATTACCTTGTGAAGGGGTAGAGGGTCTGGTATTTTAGAAAAATCCAACCGGGTCTGGACCCGTTTGGGGCCGGGTCTAGACCCAGTTGCCCGTGGGCCTGGCGTGGCAGAAGCCCAAGCGGTATAGGGCTGACGTGGCACAGGCTCGGGGTGGTTTAGGGCTGACGTGGCGAAGGTCTGGGTGGTTTCTAGGGTGAACGCTCTTTGAAAGGATCCTGTGGCTCAGGAGGGGCCACGTCATCTGACCCATATCAGGAGCCCCCCACTCCTAGAGGGCTGGGTGCCCTAGTCATGTAGAAGTGGTTCTTTGCCTCTGTAGGAAGAGCAGGGTGGTGTGTATGGCGAGGAATAGGATCTGCATCTTCCAGAAGAGGTCGGGGGGTAAGGTGAATGGATCCCCTATTGGAATCATGCGGAGTGCCGGGTGCAGAAGAGTTGGAGCTTGATTGGCCGAGCGTCGAGGGTCGGTAGGAGAGGCCCTCACTTGTTGGAAAAGCAAGGGGATGCCGAGATCTGCTGAGTAGGGGGTCTTCTTGCCGAGCGTCGAGGGTCGGTAGACGAGCCCCTAACTTATTGGAAAAGCAAAGGGACGCCGAGTTCTGCTGGGTAGGGGGTCTTCTTGCCGAGTGTCGAGGGTCGGTAGACGAGCCCCTCACTTGTTGAAAAAGCAAGGGGACGTCGAGATCTGAAGAGTAGGGGGTCTTCTTGTCGAGCGTCGAGGGTCGGTTGACGAGCCCCTCATTTGTTGGAAAAGCAAGGGACGTCGAGGTTTTCTGAGTAGGGGGTTTTCTTGCCGAGCATCGAGGGTTGGTAGACAAGCCCCTCACTTGTTGGAAAAGCTAGGGGACGCCGAGGTCTGCTGAGTAGGGGGTCTTCTTGCCGAGTGTCGAGGGTCGGTAGACGAGCCCCTCACTTGTTGGAAAAGCAAGGGGATGTTGAGATCTGAAGAGTAGGGGGTCTTCTTGCCGAGCGTCGAGGGTCGGGAGACGAGCTCCTCACTTGTTGGAAAAGCAAGGGGACGCCGAGGTCTGCTGAGTAGGGGGTCTTCTTGCCGAGCGTCGAGGGTCGATAGACGAGCCCCTCACTTGTTGGAAAAGCAAGGGGACGCCAAGGTCTGCTGAGTAGGGGGTCTTCTTGCCGAGCATCGAGGGTCGGTAGACGAGCCCCTCACTTGTTGGAAAAGCAAGGGGACACCGAGGTCTAAAGAGTAAGAGCTCACTTAGCCGAGCGTCGAGGGTCGGGAGACGAGCCCCCTGTCCATCGTCGATAAGCTTTTGTGGCTCGCGGTGTCATCGAGCGCCGAGCCTCAAGCTTGTAGGAGAAGCTTTTGTGGCTCACGGTGCTATCCGAATGCCGAGCCTCAAGCTTTTAAGAGAAGCTTTTGTGGCTCGCGGTGCTATCCGAGCACCGAGCCTCAAGTCTGTAAGAGAAGCTTTTGTGGCTCACGGTGCTATCCGAGAGCCGAGCATCAAGCTTGTAGGAGAAGCTTTTGTGGCTCGTGGTGCTATCCGAGCGCTGAGCCTCAAGTTGGTAAGAGAAGCTTTTGTGGCTGGCGGTGCTATCCGAGTGCCGAGCCTCAAGCTTGTAGGAGAAGCTTTTGTGGCTCGCGGTGCTATCCGAGCATCGAGCCCCAAGCTGGTAAGAGAAGCTTTTGTGGATCGCGGTGCTATTCGAGCGCAGATCCTCAAGCTTGTAGAAGAAGCTGTTGTGGCTCGTGGTGCTATCCGAGCGCCGAGCCCCAAACTAGTAAGAGAAGCTTTTATTGCTCGCGGTGCTATCCGAGCGCCGAGCCACAAACTTGTAGGAGAAGCTTTTGTGGCTCGCAGTGCTATCCGAGTGCCGAGCCTCAAGCTTATAGGAGAAGCTTTTATGGCTCGCGGTGCTATCCGAGCATCGAGCCTCAAGCTTGTAGGAGAAGCTTTTGTGGCTCGCGGTGCTATCCGAGCGCCGAGCCTCAAGCTTGTAGGAGAAGCTTTTGTGGCTCGCGGTGCGATCCGAGCACCAAGACACAAGCTTGTAGGAGAAGCTTTTGTGACTCGCAGTGACATCCGAGCGCCGAGCCCTTAAAACTTGTTGGAAAAGCTTTGGTAATTTGTTGTCGGTGGGATGGTGTATTGGTAATGGTGGCCGAATGAAATCTAATAATTTTATTTCATTTAATGCTTAGGGTATAGAAGCCTTGGTGGCTCACAGTGACATCGGAGCGCCGAGCCTTAAGCTTATTTGAGAAGCTTTTATGGCTCGCAGTGCCATCCGAACTCTGAGCCTCCTGTTGAATAGAGAAGGATTTTGCAGCTTGCGGTGCCATCTGAGCTCTGATTCTCCTGTTGAATAAAGGAGGATTTTGGGGCTCGCGGTGCCATCCGAGCTCCGAGCATCCTATCGAATAAAGGAGGATTTTGGGGCTCGCTGTGCCATCCGAGCTCCGACCCTCCTGACTTGTTGGAAAAGCTTAGGGGCATTGGGATAATTTTGTGTCAACTGCTGACGTCACGGGTGCAAGAATCGAAGCGACTTTAGATCCTAGTGGCCATTGGATCTTGATGATTAAGATCTAATGGCCAGATCTTTTTGCAAAAATCGAAGAGTCTCTTTCTCTGTTATAAATCCCCCCTCCCTCTCCCTTTTTCTTTCCTTCATTTCCTTACTTGTGTTTTCCAATTTTCAAGAACAGGGGTTTTTTCTCACCTGCCGTCGACGACCTTTTTTGGGTGATCTACCCGTAAGCACGATACTTCAGGTTATTATTTCTGACTCGTAATGTCGCGCTCTTAGTCTGGCTCCGAGACAAGCTCATCAGGCCGTTCCGAGAAGGAAGCTGAGTCCCCACCGACGTCTTGGTCCTTGGGCGACTATGGGATTAAAGAGGAGGTCCTGTCAGATCCAGGGTCTGATGGTGGGAATGATGTAGTCTTCGTCGTGCAACCCTTGAGATCCCGTAGGCTGGGGAAGGAGCCCGTGGATGAGGGCAAGGGGGAGGACAAAGAAGAGCATGATCCCAAGGGAGAGGGGGATGTTGAGGACGAGGAAGATGATGAAGAGGAGCAGGATCCCGAGGGAGAGGGGGCCACTGAGGACAAGGAAGACGACGAGGAATACTCTGAGGGGAATCAGGGGGAGCCCGATCAAGGCGTCGGGGAAGATGATGTTCGAGGAGATGTAGGGGAAGGCACCGTAGGAGGGGTAGCCAAGGGCAAGGGCAATCTTCCCCCTCTGCCACCCTTGTCGACATCATCTCCGGAGAGGAAGACTCGTCCTCGTAGGAGGAAGAGAAAGTTGACCCGTCCGGATAGCCCCCCTTCGCTGGATAAATATGCTCTTAGACCGGGGTTCGAGTTTGCCCCTGTCACCTTCAGAAATCCGGGGTCGATTAGGATGTATCCTTACGACGTTAAGGATCTCGCTCCTCTCCTCTTCGTGCCGGGTGACGAGAGTCGGGTGAAGATCAGGGTGGATGGCATCCAATGTGTCTTAAAGGCGGACTACCTTGACATCTTGAGGGCGGCCGACTTTATTCCAAGGGAGTTCGAACTTCTGATTCCGAGCCTTGGTATTCGTCCAACTACCACTCTTGCGCTGGGCTACTGTGTTTTTCCCGATGTTGCCTTCATCTCAGGACTTAGGCTGCCGTTGCACCCTTTCATCAAGAGAGTCTTGAATTGGGCAAAGTTAAGCTCGATGCAGTACGGCCCTAACTCTTGGAAGCACCTAGTCTGCTTTATCTTGAAGTGCCAAGAGAAGGGGGTCAAGCCAAGGCTTACGTACTTCCGCGCTATCTTAAGGATGAGCTGGTTGGGTGACGCAGAGGGAATCTTCTACTTTTTGCCTAGGCCTCATAAGAAGGTGATGCACGGCCATCTGGACTCCATCAAAGGATGGAAGGAGAAGTACTTTATAGTCCGGAGTGAGAAACCTTGGGGGATTCCGACTGCTTGGAACTTTTTCAAGCCAAACTGTAAAACCTGTTTTTTTTTATTCCTTGATTATTTGGTTTAAATTATTTTAAAAATATGTTTCTGAGTATATTTACCCCTATTAATTGATTTTATTAGTATTAGAATGATTAAATTGATATTTTGGGATAAACGGGAAAAATTGAAAATATAGGAGTTTTGAGATGAGTTTTCTTGGAGGAGACAAATCCGATTTGACCCGAAATTTTTCTGGGGCATTTATACATTATAGGGGTTTAAAATTTTCGAGTTATTAAATTATAGTTTGAAGTTGAAAGTATTTTTCTGAAATATTGCGATATTCGTCTATATACATATTTATATGTATTGCTATCGTTCGTAACTATTGATTTTGATTACAATTATGCATATTATGCAATATTATTCTTATATATATATCCTTTAATTAATTTCGTTATTTGGTGGAGTTTATTTAATTGGAGTTAATGTTGAAAGATGAACTTAGGACATAAAAGTAAAGGAAAAGTCTAAGAGGGGTCTATATACAATTTTCCTTTTTTTTTAATTTCTTTCTTTCCTTCTTCCCCTTCACGTCCAGACCCTTTGCCCCCCCCCCCCCCCCATTTCCTTCCTTTCCTTCTTCTTTTCGGCTGGACCCCATTTCAAAACCCAACTAGTAGGGTTTTCAATTCCCATCAAATCCCCACCAATTTTCAAATAAATTTTAGGATTTTGGCTAATTGAAAGATGCTCTTTTACGTGGTGGTGTCGGTTTTTCTAGAAAGTTTCAAGAAGGTATATTAAATTGTATGATAGTTTGTTAGATTATATGCTTTTCATTTCTTTAACTAGAAATTGATGTAGGAAGATGGATAGAGCATATAGAACGTGTTAGGAGTTAGAATTTTTACATATCATGGTGAAATTGTGAAGTGGTAATTTTGGCATAAAGCCAAATTTTAGGGTATGAGAAGTTGGGTAAGAAATTTGATTCTAGTGAGTTTAGAAAATGCACAGGAGATTGTGGAGTTGTGTGGAAGTGTTAATATGAGTTTAGGATGATTTTTATAGACTTAGAATTTATTAAAAATGATTGAGAATGAATGTATAATATATATGCATGCCGGGTGTTCGGTGGAATGCCCGAGCGAGACTGAGGTGAGAATTTGTTACCTTCGGAGGTGTAGTTGAGTCTTATTATTATTATTAACCCTAATATGTGAGATTAGGAAAAAAAAGGATTAAAGAAATTAGAAAATATGAATTTTTCTTATTAGGAAGCCTCCGATCAATAAATGAGTTTTTGTATTGGGACCCGAACTCAAAATCTATCGATGTAGCTCGGTTACTTAGGTCATTTGTAACGAGTGGGTGAAGACGGATTCGAGTTTGGAGGTTCGTAGGTCAAGTTTTGAGTTTTAAGCTAATCGGTTCTATAATTTTCCAATTAGGTGGAAAAAGTTGAACTTCAACTTGCTACCAGGCGGACGTGGGACATCGTTTGCTTGATCCATCAGGTGAGTATGTTTTGTTTATGTATATTTTGTGTTGTGGCCAACTTTCGTGGCTTTTTGATGTATTTCGTAGAAGTTATGCTAAAAGTTGATTTTGAAAGAAAATACGGATTTTTAGGGGCCCGAAAATGGATTTTTGAGATATTTGGTGAAATTAACTATTTTAAGTATATAAAACCTATATTATGGGTTAATGTGATGTGTTGAAGTATAAAAATTAAATATATTAAACAGTTTATGCATATAATTATTCCGTGCATGTTTTGTGCATGTTTTGGGTGAATAAGCCGATATAGGTGATTTGGTATATGTGGAGCCTTGTGTATGGGCTAGCATGCTATAGATGGATGCTATAAGATGTAATTAGACGAAATTAGTAATTGTGGTCATGTTTTGGAGACCCGCGTATATATGTGCATGTTTTATACTTATTTTGGGGCATATAGACCCTTATAGGTGATTTTACTCACATAGAGCATTGGGTATGAGTTAGTATGCTATGATTGGTTGTTATGGAGTTTAATTAGATGAAATAAGCGATTATGGCCCTATCTTGTGGAAACCCGCAATTGTGAGGTATGTTGTGATATATAGGTAGATGATTATGGTTTGTGAATGTGAAAGAAAGTGGTTGTGAATGAAATGAATATGAAGAGATACGAGTTATGAGTTGTGTATGAAAAGAAATGATAATTTCAGTATGTGGTTAATTTAAAATGAAAAAGTAAAAGAGACATGTATTATTATGAACAGTATGAAGTAATTATATTATGTCAATGATTATTAAAGCAAAGTGCAGTATGATATGAGTGTTACACCTTGGAATTGTGTCAAGGAACTACCTGCCCGCTATTTCTATGGAAATGGTGGGAACTACCTGCCTTGGCAAAATTCGCAGGGTGAGTTGGCATGATAGTGGTAATGATTAATGGAAATGAAGAATTAAGTAAAGTGAAGATAAAAAGTAATTGAAGTGAATTAATAACCAAGCTATCGGCTTGAGATGTGATGTGATATTACCCAGACTATGTGTTTGGGATGCGGTGATTATTACCCAAGCTATCGGTTTTGGGGTGTGATATATTATTGCCCAAACTATGTTTGGGATGTGGAGTATAAATTGTTGAGAATGAATATGATATTAATGGTGACTTGAGATATAAGTGAAAATGATGATAAGATATATTATTTATAAGAATGAGAATTACTAAAGTGGTATAATGAGAGGAGAATGAGCTATAAAACATATTTTTGATGCAATGAGTATAAGCGTTCTAATTATTGATATGTTAATGATGTGATGAAATGTGAGAGCATTGCAATGAGCAATAAGATGTTATATTTGCGTCATAAGACATGAATGAATGTGGTATTATGAGAATGGAAGCATATATGTAAGAAGTGATACTTGATATAACATAATAAAATAAATACTTGTATTATGAGATTGGTTATGAAAATGGGTATTAAAGAGAGCATGTTGTATTATGAGTTTGTATTCATATAAATGGTTATTAATGAAAGGAGTAATAACATCATGTAG
This sequence comes from Hemerocallis citrina, assembly GCA_017893485.1. Classification (NCBI taxonomy): domain Eukaryota; kingdom Viridiplantae; phylum Streptophyta; class Magnoliopsida; order Asparagales; family Asphodelaceae; genus Hemerocallis; species Hemerocallis citrina. Next base: position 150,369,724 of record CM030361.1, read on the forward strand.
TTATATTCATCTAATGCTATTATGACGATAATTGTGGAAGAATGAATATTTAGGTTAGAGAATTTAAATTGAAAATGAATGGATTGTTTGTGAATTCGTATTATGCGAATGTGAAATAAGGATATATATATATACATGAGGTGGATGTGAAGCATATAGTGAAATGTGTGTAGTTATGGGTAATTACATCGTTGGATGCAGACTCGAAGAGTAAATTGATATAAAATCGTATCGATGATGTTTTTATGTTCAGATTTCAGGGTGTATCTTCTTAACTTGATGTTTGTAAGTTTAAATTATTGTCTTTATTCAATTTAATTCATTTATTAGATTAATGATTATACTCACACCAGAAATGGCTAACCCCTATTGTTTTCTGGGGGTTAGGGGGGTCCCTCCTTGAGGATGGACAACCCTAACTCTCCTGCAGGTTTGCTAGCAGCCCGGTGAGGTAGTTATAAAGATAGAAATTTTATTTTGTTGCGATGATAGATTATTTATGGATTTAGTATATAAAAAAACATGGACAGTTGATGTATTTATTTGTATTAAAGTGAACCTATATAGATATAGTGCTGTGAGGAGGTGAGAAAGCCCGTACCCACCTCGTTGTGGAGTATTGGGTCCTGTGTTTGGTTTTGGAAAGTTTTTCTTTAGTTTTTCTATTACTTATATAAGTTTTTAAAGGAAATTTATGGTTTTAAATTGATAATTGATATTATGTTATGAGTTTGGCCCCCAGAGCAGATATTTATGTTGCCTATGTGATTCTGCTCATTTTGGCCTGGGGAGCCCATGATTATATTGTCTGTATTGTGAGCTACGGAATTCAGAGCAGAATTCCGTAAGCCTTCTGTGTTTCGGGGCAGAAATTTCAGGGGAGACTCTGCCAAAATTTTATTTGAATTATATATATCTTAGTTTATGATTAAAGTGATATAGAAATTGAAAGAATTGCATTTAGAGGTTTAGTTTTTCAAAAAAAAATAAAAATTGGGGTGTTAAACAAACCAAAAGCCTCCGAAGCGGAGCGAGTTGACGGAGAAAGAGTGGGCAAAGGTGGAGAAGATCGTTGGGGGGAACAGCATAGGATGGCCCCGAGTGACGGAAATGCACCTGGCCCGAGCCGGACCGAGTCTAGCTGACCCTAGTATGTTTTTGTTCTGAATTTTCCTATCTTTCTGCCTTCGCATTAATATTTGTCTCTCTTCTTCTATTATGCAGAGATGGCGGTCAAGCAGCTCGATAATAGGCAGACCTTGTTGGCCGTTGCCACCCAGAGGAAGGCGGAGAAGGAGAAGAAGGCGAAGCAGGATAAGGCGGTTGCTCAAGGCGTGGGGTCTAGCAAGGGACCGACCTCAGAGGCCGTGGAGCCATCCCCAAAGAGATCCAAGAAGCATCACCACATGCCGAGGGCGTCTAGGGAGGCAGGAGGAAGCTCGGGTAGCAAGAGGACTTCCGAGGTCCCGGAGTAGAGGCTTCCCCCAGTTCGGCCCACAGCCGAGCAGATGGTTGGGAAAAAGGGGCTTAGGCCACATGCCCCTGATTGGTCGGTTCTCGTATGGGATTCCCTACTTGAGGGTTTTGTGGCCATTGAGGTGGTCAGGAACCTTGCCACGGAGCGGGATCGCATGGCGCTGGCGGTGCAGACATCTGAGATGGCCTTCATGCAGTGGTCTCAGGCGCAGCTCTCGGTGAGTGCTTGTACTCTTGCACTGAATTTAGATTCTATGATTTTTCCAAATTTTCCTTCCTTAGACAGGCGATGCTTCATGGACAGCACTTTTAGAAGTGCTTGGAGAAGGAGGTCATCATCGAGAGGAGGGACGCGGAGAAGTATCTCCGCGAGTTGAACAAGGTGACGGACGAGCTAAAGGAGGCTCGGAGCATGGAGGCCATCCCAGATGGCCTCGATAGTCGATTACCGTAAGAAGGATGTTGATCGCCTCAAGGAGAAGGCCCGGGAAGAAGCTGAGAAGGCGCAGAAGGCCATGGAGGAGGCGGAGATCACCATGGTGAATACCCTGATCCTTGCGCAGGATGAGGCCTATGATAAGGCTAAGGAGCACTTCCGGTTGATCTATCCGGACAAAAGGGTCTACCACCTCTACTACAACTGGGAGCCCGAGCATCCGATAACACCCGACGGCGAGGAGATGGGGGATCCTCACCAAGAGGAGGTCGAGAGCGACCCTGCTAACGAAGAGGTACCACCCCCTCCCCCCGTCAAGCATAGTTTAGGTTTTTTTTTTTTTTTTTATTTTTATTTTTATTTTGTAAATGCCTTGTGCGGACTGGCCACCACCTTTTGTAGCACAAAAATTTTGAAATTAATGAAAGATAATTTTTTTGCTGATGCTCCAAGACTTGTGCTTCTTTAGTCTCTTTTGTGACTTGTTGCTTTTCTTGTTTTTTTATAGACGCATGAGGTCCTCAGTGCCGACCATATTTCCGCCGAGGCCTCCTTGGTCCGAGCTAGGTCGGGGGCCATGGAGGCAGCTCTAGCTCGCCAACGAAAGTAGGCTCGGGACCCAGCGGCCGCAGTGAATTACTTCATGAACAAATCTAGAGAGCTCAGCTTGGAGGTCGCTCGTCTGAGGAAAGCCATATCCGATCGGGATTGGTGGATAATCGAGACGAACTGGTCTATCTTGGATGCCTCTAGCGGGCGATCAGCTTCGGAGTCTTTTCTTCGTGAGGCCGTTGTTGAGAAAGAGTCGGAGATCCGTAGGTTGAAGCTGGTGCCAGGCGCTGGTTTGATTGAGGAGGTGAGCAATTCGGTATTAGGACCATTTTTAACCTTTTTATTGGAGGGGGCCCAACCTGATGATACGGAAAGCTCAGTCGTGGGAGAGCCTTCCCCGTTCGGGCTGGCCGAGCGTGAGAAGGAAACTGAAGGGAGTGAATTTGAGTTTTAAGCCGAGCATAAGTGATTTGTAAGCTTTTCATTGTATTTGTGCTGCCGTTACGGGTGCACGATGAGTAATAAAAAAAACTCCTGACTTCTTTAACCTTGACAATTTCATTGAGTGAGGATTGTTGCCGGGCTTGGCCTTGCAAGGGGTTGCCGCCGAGGGGGAAAGACCACACGGTGACTTTAGGCAGGTAACGCATAACTAGTGGCATTTCGCCTCCTGATAAACATTAATGGCGACGTTTTGCCTTCCGCCGTTTGGGCTTTCCAGATGCAATAACTGCGCTTCTGAGGGGGCTATATAACCCCCATCCCCTCCTTGTTGGTTGTCTGGAATTGGGATTGGCTTATCTGCCATACGTTAAGGGTGCATGTCAAAGGCGGGCGCCCTAGAATTAGAACTTTAGCCCAAGGATTTCGGATTGGTGGTGGACCAATCACCCTCGAACAATTCAGGGTTTTGGCCTTGAGGGCCGTAAAACCCCGGGTTGTTCGTTGGTGAGTGGTGGGCCGATCAATTGATTCGGAGGCTCGGAGAGAGCCCTGGGTTGGCGGCTCCCCTGCCGCCCTCGAACAATTCGGGGTTTTGGCTTTAAAAGCTGCAAACCCCGAGTTGCTCGCGGGTGAGAGAAGAGTCAACCAACGACTTCGAAGCTCGGGGCATTTTCCGAAGGCGGGCGCCCTAAACCTTAATGAAAACTTTTTTGAAATGGTCATGGTTGAAGGTCGTCGCCGAGCATGACGGTCGAGTGGTTTTGAAGAAAGCCACGGCCTTGCTCGGGGTCGACAACGAGACCCCACTTTTGTGCTCAGGAAGATGGCAAGAGTGTATCTGGTGGTTGCCGCTGAGCGCATAGGTTGATGGTCTTAAAAAGGTCTAAACCATGCTCGGGGCAAATGTCGAGCCCCCACGCCACGGAGAAAGCCAGTGATGGGCGTAGCTGAAGGTCGTTGCTAAGCGTAAAGGTTGCATGGCTTTGAAGAAAGCCAAGGCCTTGCTCGAGGTCGACGACGAGCTACCACACCTGTTCTCAGGTAGACGGTACAGGTGTAGCTGGCGGTTACCACCATGCGCATAAGTTGATGGGCTTAAAGAAGCCCAAACCATGCTAGGGGCAGATGCTGAGCCTCCACACCGGGGAGAAAGCCGGTAATGGGCGTAGCTGAAGGTTGTTGCTGAGCGTATCAGTCGAGTAGTTTTGAAGAAAGCTGCGGTCTTGCTCGGGGTCGACGACGAGCCCCCACACTTGTTCTCAGGAAGATGGTACGAGTGTAGCTGGCGGTTGCCGCCGTGCACATAGGTTGATGGGCTTAAAGAAGCCCAAACCATGCTAGGGACAGATGCCGAGCCCCCACACCGGGGAGAAAGCCGGTAATGGGCGTAGCTGAAGGTCGTCGCCGAGCGTATTGGTCGAGTGGCTTTGAAAAAAGCCACGGCCTTGCTCAGGGTCGATGACAAGCCCCCACACTTGTTCTCAGGAAGATGGTACGGGTGTAGCTGGCGGTTGTCGCCGTATGCATAGGTTGATGGGCTTGAAGAAGCCCAAACCATGCTAGGGGCAGATGCCGAGCCCCCACGCCGGGGAGAAAGCTGGTAATGGGCATAGCTGAAGGTCGTCGCCGAGCGTATCGGTCGAGTGGCTTTGAAGAAAGTCATGGCCTTGCTCGGGGTCAACGACGAGCCCCCACACTTGTTCTCGGGAAGACGGTACAGGTGTAACTGGCGGTTGCCGCCGTGCGCATAGGTTGATGGGCTTGAAGAAGTCCAAACCATGCTAGGGGCAGATGCCGAGCCCCCACACCGGGAAGAAAGCCGGTAATGGGCATAGCTGAAGGTCGTCGCCGAGCGTATCGGTCGAGTGGCTTTGAAGAAAGCCACGACCTTGCTCGGGGTCGACGATGAGCCCCCACACTTGTTCTCAGGAAGACGGTACGGGTGTATCTGGCGGTTGCCACCGTGCACATAGGTTGATGGGCTTGAAGAAGTCCAAACCATGCTAGGGGCAGATGCCGAGCCCCCACACCGGAGAAAAAGCCGGTAATGGACGTAGCTGAAGGTCGTCGCCGAGCGTATCGGTCGAGTGGCTTTGAAGAAATCCACGGTCTTGCTCAGGGTCGACGACGAGCCCCCACACTTGTTCTCAGAAAGACGGTATAGGTGTAGCTGGCGGTTGCCGCCGTGCGCATAGGTTGATGGGCATGAAGAAGCCCAAATCATGCTCGGGGCAGATGTCGAGCTCCTACATCGGGGAGAAAGCCGGTAATAGGCGTAGCTGAAGGTCGTCATCGAGCGTATCAGTCGAGTGGCTTTGAAGAAAGCCATGGCCTTGCTCGGGGTCGACGCCGAGCCCCCACACTTGTTCTCAGGAAGATGGTACGAGTGTAGCTGGTGGTTGTCGCCGTGCGAATAGGTTAATGGGCTTGAAGAAGCCCAAACCATGCTCGGGACAGATGCCGAGCTCCCACACCAGGGAGAAAGCCGGTAATGGGCGTAGCTGAAGGTCGTCGTCGAGCGTATCGGTCGAGTAGCTTTGAAGAAAGACATGGCTATGCTCGGGGTCGACGCCGAGCCTCCACACTTGTTCTCAGGAAGATGGTACGGGTGTAGCTGGCAGCTCGTGGTACCATCCGAATGCCGAGGAATAAGCCTATAGGGGAAGCTTTTGTGGCTCGCGGTACTATCCGAATACCGAGCCCTGAGTTTGTAAGGGATGTTTTTTGTGGCTCGTGGTACTATCCGAATGCCGAGCCCGAGACATGTTTTTTTAATGAGAACTAATACGAAGCCAAAGCTTTTTTTAAGAAAGCTGGCATAATTACAACATACTTGATCTTTACAAAAACAGTAATTAGGGTTTGAGAAGGAAAAGATTGATTACCTTGTGAAGGGGTAGAGGGTCTGGTATTTATAGAAGAAGCCGACCGGGTCTGGACCCGTTTGGGGCCGAGTCTGGACCCGGTTGTCCGTGGACCTGGCGTGGCAGAAGCCCAAGCGGTATAGGACTGACGTGGTACGGGCTCGGAGTGGTTTAGGGCTGACATGGCTGAGGCCTGGGTGGTTTCCAAGCTGACGTGACAGACCCGGATGATCCGGCGGTGAAGAATCTTTGAGGGGATTCTGTGGTCCAGGAGGGACCACGTCATCTGACCCATATCAATAATCATATAGAATTTCATGATGTAATTGATTAGGATAATATTATTTATGACTGCAATTAATGTCCTTACAATCTCAATGTCAAATTGTTCTCTGCATTTACATTAATCTCATCTCTATTTAACAATGAGTAATGCTTTAGCCACTACCAATTTCACTACCATTTCTTTCACTACCTTAGGTGGCATACTCCTATTGGAGAGTTCTCCCACCTACTCTATGATCTCCTACCTATTGGAGTATGCCACCTAAGGTAGTGAAGAGAAATGTAGTGAAATTGGTAGTGACTAGCATTACTCTTTAACAATGGACAGGACTAGTTTTGTTCTGTGGCTTCAGTTGGAACAAGTGGCAACTTTCCACCATAAATTTCTGGGGGTTGGCTCTCATCAATTTCTTCCAACAATTAATGTTGCTTTTAGATTTTTGCTCTCAACAAACACAAACTGGAATAAAAAAGATGAAAGAAATCAATATATAAACAAACATTTGCGGCTCCGCTTGGTTGGTTGTTTTGAAAATTTATTTTAAAAATAGTTTTTAAAATAAAATTATAAAGTTGTTTTTTTGATTTTCGAAAACATAGTATTATTTGATAAACTTTTTTCATAAAATAGTTTTTTTCAAAATTAAAGTATAAAAGACATTTGGTAAACTGTATACAGTATGTATGTATATATATAATCTGTATTTATGTATATATATATATACATAAATACTATATATTGTATACAATTATATATAATGTATGTATGAGTTTTGTTGTATGTATATACAATATATATACTCTGATACATGCATACTGTATACAAATACATACATACATATTGATACATACAAACTGATATATAATAATATAAAATAATTTATTATAATAAACATATTTAATAATATACATATATATAATAATTTATAATAATTATTATAATATATATGTAATAATAATATATTATAATTATATATATAACAGTTTATTATAATAATAATATATTATAATAATAGTATTTATAAAATAGTATAAATGAAATAATAATATATTATAATAATAGTATATAATAATAATAATAATAATAATAATAATAATGTATACATACTATTATATATACATACATATACATACATACTGTATACAAATTATATACATACATACTGTATACGTGCATAATGTATACATATATACATATACATATACATATACAAATACAGTATGTTGGTTGGAAAATGAAAAAACTTATCTCAAAAAATAGGTTTTTCTGTTTTCAAAAAAATTCATTTTAAACATAGGTTTTGAGTGTAAAATTTTTAAATGAGTTTTCGAAAAATTTGTATACAAACAAAATTATTCTATGTTTTGATTTTAAAAACTGAAAACTATTTTAAAAACCCAATCCAAACACACCCTTAGATTTTCTCTAAATATCTAGTAACTAACAAATATTTAAAATGGAAATAGATGAGACATTTCAAAGAAATTAAGCAGATAGAAAATGAAGGGGAGAGTACCATCCTTGTGTTCACGTGGATGAAGGGCAGCTTTCATGAAAAGATAGGGTACATGGATCATAAACCCCTTGTTAAGCCTCTCAGGATGATAGCTCTGCCATCAAATTGTATCACGAGTTAGAAGGTTACTAAACATGCAAAGTGTCTGTCAATCCAAAACTTTGCGTATGAGGTGAAAATATGCAACATTGGCACAATTAGGATATGTAGCATGCACAATTGCAATGAAGGGAAGCACATTTCGGATGGTAATTTCGTATTTTTCTTCTTTTACGAGGAGAAACCAAGTGAGCAGTCATCAATACTAGTAACCTGCACATGCAATGCACGTTCAAATTTTTTTATTTTATTTTATAAGGTAAATAATAAGATGTAAACTCGTCTCGAACCTGAGACATTCCTTTACTCATACATACTCTTTATAAATTATTCCTAGTGTCACAAACTTTTAATTTATATGAGTGACACTTTTGTAAATAATTGTTGTAAATAAATTTGAACTTTGAATGTATTATGGTAACTAACAACAGTTGAGTGAATGAATAATTAATATAACTTCCACTTAAAAATGAATGGTTAAGATTAGATGGTTGAATGTCTACAACCCCCACTCTCCCATTATAATATTAGAGATGGGTCATTTTGATTTAAAAAAAAATAAATCAACTTATGTCTATATATTATACTAATAGGAGAGAGAGTGTCTACCCCCTCTCTCATTCCTCTATTTTGAAATACAGAAAGGAGAGCAAAACGAGAAATTCTTATTTATTAACACATGCAACCTAAACGCTTTTATAGAATTAAAAAAAAAAAGAAAAAAAGAAAAAAAAGCAAAAACCTCAAACCCTCTCAGTGCTCTCAGCCATGAACTCTCCCTCTCCCACTTTCAAAAGCAAAAACCTACTCAACCCATGTTGGTTGCCTCTCTCAAATCGCTCGCCGCACCCTCACGCACCCCCCAAAGTCGGTCCCGACGCCAACCTTCCCCTGCTCCAGTCTGATCCCGCCCCATGCCGCCCCCTTTACAGCACGATCCCGCTCCATGCCTCCTCCCTCCGACGCTCCACTCATCTCCTTCGACACTGCCACCTTCTTTTCAGATCAGTTTCAATCATGTTCAATACTTAGGTGCAAGATCTTTCATTTTTTTGTTAGAATTTAAAATGTTGCAATTTTGGTAGATTATGGATTGTTAGATCTATGGCTTTGGATTGATTTAGGAAAGTTGTATTTTTTGTCTGGAATTGAATTCAAAAAGCTTATGTGACAGATGAGAATGATCCAGGCCACATCATCTCCACCAAAATTGGGGGCAATAATGGTGAACCATAACAGGTAAACATTTCAATCTTGAGTTTTCTCCGGAACATGCCATTTCATTATAATTTTGGGGGTTTACATGATTTTTGATGCATACGATTAGCTACATGGCCGAGCAGATAGCAGAAATAGGCTCCTTCGGCATTGTGTTTTAGGTATAGTCGTTATTACAATCTGAATTTTTGTACAAATTTTCTCTTTTGCAAATGCATGAATGCTTTGCTCTTGGTTTTAGGTGAAATATCTGGAAATGGGGACACAGTTGTGATAAAGAAGGTGTTGTAGGATAGGCGGTACAAGAACCATGGGTTTCCATGTTGATGCGGTCGTTGGAACATCCAAGGTGATTGCGTTGAAGCACTACTTCTTTTCGAAGTATGTTCTGAATTTGGTGACAGGGTATGTTCCGAAAATGGTTTATCGTATTTTGAAGCATTATAGTAATGGTCAGCAATGCCGCTTCTCTATATGAAGCTTTACATGTATCAAGTATGTTTGTATTCTCTTTTCATATTTGAGCTTAATGGATTTCAGGGGATTGTGTGGGAAACGATTATTGGTGTTTCTCTTGCAGATATTTAGAGGATTAACTAACGTTCATTATGGTTCTGGGCGTTTGTCATAGAGATGTGAAGCGACAAAATCTACCTGTATGTTTTCTAATGTCTTATTTTCTTAATTAAGTTTGGTAATGCATACCTTGAAAATTGTCTCAACTCTATAATACTCAGCAGCCAAAACTACAAAGTAAAAAAAAAGTGCAAACATTTTGATGGCTTCAAGGATGTTGTGAGCTTCAAGAGCCACCACCTGCATGAAGACCTCCATTTTTCATAGAGGTTTCGCTACTGGTACAAACCCTAACCTAATATGAATCTTTCTCTTATCTATCATCATTTGATTTGATTACTTACTATTATATTTGACATATCGATTATGGTGTGGTTTTGGTAAATAATGCGTTTAATATTAAAGGTCGTATGAGATTTCAGCTGAAGTTTGAATCTTTTTGAATGGGTTCTGACTAGGTGCTATGAGTTGTATGGATAATTTATAATTACATTTTTAAGCAAACATAGTTCGTAAAATTATTTTTATATGTATTATAGTCTAACATGTACTATAAAGCATGGTTTTAGTTTATGTTGTATAACCTGTTTACTGAAGATTAATGATGTTCAAATACCCCCTCTGTTTCAAAATAAAAGTCATTCTAGGTTTCTACACGTCTATCAAGAAAAAAACCTAGGATTGAAAAAAAGTACAAGACATTCTTGGTCTTTGAAGCTCATAAATGAGCTGCCAATTGTAAAATGTCCTATTTGTCCTCCTCTGTAAATGAGCTATTAATAGGTACTAGGTAGGAATAGTTGAAAAGATAAGGGTGAAATTAGAAACCACTTAAAAAATTAATTGATGGACATTTAATATTGACAAGACGTTTGTATTGTAAACCTAAAGTGACTTATATTTTGGAACAAAAAAAAAAAGACTAAAATGACTTATATTTTGAACGGAGGGAATATATCTTTTCATATAAATTAACTAGATTTGCGTCATCTTTTGGAGAGCTGTTAGATATTGTAATATATATTTAGTCCTATATCGGGTTAAGTATCAGTTTAGTATTTGGTTCCCTCCTATATATTGGAGTCATTGTACTCAGTTATAATCAATTCCAATAATTCAATAATATTTTCCTATCTCTCTGTTGACCTTATCATGGTATCAAAGCACAATTACAACAGTTTTCTTTTCTTTTCAAAACCCTAGAATCCCAACAGCCAAAAAAAAAGGAAATAAAATAAAAGAAGCCAACCCCAGCGAGTTATAATCAAGTCCCACCGTCGACCCCTTTTCAACCCCGTCGCTGCCATCATCAAGAACCATCTATTGAAGAACCCAACAAGAAGAATAAGCCAACCCAATCAAAAAATAGAAGAACCCAACTTCGGCCATCATCGTCGACACCATCATCAACACCATCGTCTACCTCGCCGTCGACCCTATCACAACTTCGACCATTATCGTCGACCCTCATCCCAACTTCGGCCATCATCGTTGACATCGTGAAAAACCCATCGTCGGCATCCTCATCGTCAAAAATCCACTACCCGAACCCACCTCCAAATCCATCTGGCCGAGATTTGCTCCTTTTCCTCCACCCTGACACTGTTGCCTCAACCTGAAATCCTAGCCACCCCCTTCTTTCTCCTTTGTTCAAATCCTACATCCAAATCCAACTCCTAAATACCCACAACCAAAAATAAGGGTTATAAAAATTTAGAAGAAAACAACGGCCTTATAATTCAATTTTTTATAACCTAGGCCATTGTTCCCAACAATGGCCTAGGTTATATTCATTTTTTCAGAGCGAATCAGGCGAAGAGTTATTTGGGACGAAATTCCCAAAAAAACCTTTCGCCACTTAAGTGATATTGGGCGATGGGCGGATGCGATCTGAGCCGCTGATCATGATCAAAAGTGATCCAATGGCTCAGATTGGTGTTTTCTAACTCGTGAAAACTAGACCCGTTTTCAATGGAGCATTTCCCATATATATATATATATATATATATATATATATATATATATATATATATATATATATATATATATATATATATATATATATATATATATATATATATATATTCCCTTCGAAATTACGGGGTATTACATACACCTCACCTTTAGAAATTAGCGTCCTCGCTGAGTATGTGGCATGCCATCTAGCGCAGGATCATCTTTCTAGCCAATGTGGCGTCGTCCTCGATCCCGGAGATCAATCACTCTCAACACTGCAGATCTTACCCCTGATCTCGGAGATCAGTGACTTTCACACCGTGGATCATATTGAGGCCCTCTTCCACACCCGGTGTCGAAAGTCGGCTCTGATACCATTTGTAACGCTCCGCCCTAATACTCAGACAATTTTTATTATTTTTAGAAGACAAATTAGATACTATGTAGTACAACTGCCCACCATAGGCTACCTCAAAAGGTGGTTAACCAATTAGGTGACTCTTGATCATAGGCAATTTTATTTATACTTAATTAATTTTTGTCTACTCCCGATATGGAATTACTCTTTCACATATCTCCTTGAATCCCGTAGCACATGCACACCTAGGTGGGCCCCCCACCATATGATGACATCATCATCCTTCACACAAACAGCACACAAGTGCTGTTCTATTCAAAATTTTCACATATATTTACCAAACCAACCATTCGCCAACTTATTATATATATATATATATATATATATATATATATATATATATATATATATATATATATATATATATATATATATATATATATATATTCCCTTCAAAATTACGGGGGATTACAAATGTTCCATCTATTATTCCTCTTACGGACTCACCACCTGCATCCCAACATCTGCATGCCCCCCTCCACCTATCTTACCCCCCCACATTGCTCGTCCACTACCGGTCCGTCAGTCTACATGTTCTACCTCTAGCATCCCACTGACCCGTTACACACCTGATGCTACTGGTCCCTCTGTTCAGTTTGGTTTTGCCACCTTTTCCTCCTACTCACCACAGTTTCATGCATATCTCACTGCTATACACTCCACACGTGAGCCCAGAACCTATCAAGAAGCTATTATATTTTCTGAGTGGCGGGAAGCTATTGTGGAGAAGTTTCGTGCATTTTATCAGACTAACACTTGGGATGTTGTTCCACAACCTGTGGGCATTCAGCCTGTTAGCTGCAAATGGATCTTCAAGGTCAAATATCGACCTGATGGCTCCATTAAGCGGCACAAGGCTCGTCTAGTTGCCCGAGGATTAACTCAAGAGCATGACATTGATTATGATGAGGCTTTTTTCCCAGTTGCACAAATGACAACAATTCGTACTCTCCTTGCCGTTGCCTCCGTTCGTCAGTGGCTGTTATATTAGATGGATGTGAAAAATGCATTTCTTCATGACACATTATCTGAGGCTATTGACATGCATCCTCCTTCTAGCCTTACCACTGCTCCTTGTCATATTTGCCATCTCCGTCGTGCTATATATGGCCTGAAACAGGCCCCTCGAGCCTGATTTGAGTGTTTTCGCCGTGTCATCACCCAAATTGGTTTCAGCCAGAGTTCACATGACCACTCTATGTTTATAAGGTCATCACCGCAAGAAAGAGTACTTCTACTATTGTATGTTGTTGATATGATTATTACTGGGGATGACTCCACATGCATTGCATCCACCCAACACTACCTTCACCAGCAGTTCCATATGAAATATCTTGGAATACTATGCTACTTTTTGGGTCTAGAGATTAGCCATGGATCACTGGGCATACTCATTTCTCAATAGAAATACACATCAGATATTATCTTTGATGCATGTTTCTCTGACAGTCGATCAACCGATAATCCCTTAGAGCTTCGTGTGAAGCTTTGTCCTACATATGGTGAGCTCCTTCCAGATCCTACTAGATACAAACAGATTATCGGACAGCTTGTCTACTTATGCATGACCAGACCCAATATTGCTCATGCAGTCAGTGTTGTTAGTCAGTTTGTTTCTGCTCCTACATTAGTTCACTACAATACTCTTCTTCGGATCCTCAGATATCTTCGAGGCACTATAACTCACTCATTATTCATGTCTTATACATTTAAACTAGAATTCAGTGCATATTCTGATTCAGACTGGACAGGTGATCCTACTAAAAGACGGTCTACCACATGTTTCTGTCTATTTCTTGGTGATTCGATGATCTCATGGCGAGGTAAGAAACAAGAATTTATTGAATGTTCTTTCACTGAAGCTGAGTACAGAGCAATGACAACTACTACTAGAGAGACTGTTCATGTTCGTTGGCTGCTATCCGATATGGGTGTCACTCTCGCAGGAGCTACTCTTCTTCATTGTGATAATCAGAGTGCATTGCACATTGCAAGCAACCCAGTCTTTTATGAGCGAACAAAGAACATAGAGATAGATTGCCACTATGTTCGTGAGCGCTTTGAAACAGGGACCATTTTTCTTCATTCTGTTACATCTTTACAGCAGACAGTAGACTTCTTCACTAAATCCCATACTGTTCAGAGATTTCGTTACTTGGTGGGCAAACTCACATTGTTGGATCCACCGTGAGTTTGATAGAGAGTGTTAGATATTGTAATATATATTTAGTTCCATATCGGGTTATGTATCAGTTTAGTATTTCGTTTCAACATATATATAGGAGTCATTGTATTCAGTTATAATCAATTTCAGTAATCCAATAATATTTTTCTATCTCTCTATTGACCTTATCAAAAGCATGTACAATTTACACAGGTATATTCTAGTATTTTATACAAGTAAAGGTGTTAATTAATGATGTGAATAATTTGTAAGTGTACAAAATCGCAACAAGTAGTATAGTTTAAGTGAAAAGAGAGTCGAACCCACAAGGACCAATTATTTTATTGAGTACCAAAATTTACTAGATTAACTACTATTTGGAAAATTAAAATTCAATAACGAAAACAACTAAATTAGATTAATCTAAAGAACTAACTAAATTAATTAAAAGGAGCGAGATCCGAAATTTGGTTGTTTGTTAATAGCAAAATTAATTCTAGGGCTTTTGATTTCACCTAGTTAATCCCACATAATTTATAACTCCATGTGAATAAAAAAATTATTTTTCCAAGTTATAGACCAAAATCCCCAAATTATTCAAGATTCTCTCTCAAGAAATATCAAAAATATTCTCAACTAATTATTTGTCATAGTTCATGCACAAATTACTAATTGAAAATTCATTAAGATCTATGGATTTCTTAACGGTCACATTAACAGTGGTTCGCTCTTGTAATGGTGTTTAATTTTATAAATTCGAAATCACAAATTACCAGTTCGGTCTCTCCATAATTTAATAGATCATACAAAATTTGGTCTTCCAATTATAAGCATTAAGAACAAAAAACAAATACACAACCATGGAAAAATAGAAAAATAATATGGAATTAAAATTGTGTTATCAAAACTAGGCTACATAAAAAATCATATAAAATTAGTTCATAATAATAATAAACTTGCAACTAACAAGTACTGTTTAGGATTGCATAATAAAATTAGAAGAAGAACAGAGAAGATACAGAAAGAACTGTTTTGTAAAAAAAAAAATTGCAAATCGAAGTCTTGATTTTTGTGCCGAACAGTAATCACTTCTCTTTCTCTCTCCTTCTCTGTCTCGCTTAATTTCTGCGCAACTGACTGACATGACGCTGATGTCACAGCACACAGGAGCTTCACTACGTCACCGCACCAGGGATCTGTCCCGTCTTGAACGTCGCGTCACAGTCAGCAGTGAGAGACCCACGTCGCTGTCGTTTCCATTCTCTTTCCTTCGAATTTCGTGTCGCCCCAGTCGCTGAATCAACACGTTAGATCGTCTCGCTCTTCGTTTGATTTAGTTCTGCTGCTTCTCTTCAAATATTATTATTAATATATATATTTTTTCTTCTGAGGAAGCCATCACTCTCCTATCTCTTTTGGCGTACCCTTCTCCTGTTCTTTTGCTATTGTATTTATACTCTTCTTTTGCTATTGTATTTATAGGTGTAGGAACTTGAGGATTAGGGTTTAATTTTGCAAAAAACCCCACATCTTTATTTATTTCTTTCCTTATTTGATTTGCTTTTTATTTCTTGCTTCTTTTTCTTCTCTTTCTTTTTCTTGAAGCACGTGCTGCCCACACATACAAAATAAAATCAGAATTTAGGATTAAAAATAAAATTAAAAATTATTTTAAATTAATTAACCAAACTAATAATCACATTAGCTCAATTAAACCCTTTTAAATTTGTTTATTTCTTGTTTCACCTCTATTGGCAATTTAAAATTTATATTTTCTTTTCACATGGCCAAATTGTAAAATTTAAAATTCAATAAAACAATAAAAATTAATCAATCACTCTCCTTATTTTGTTTGTTGATTTTTACCGAAAATCTTCACCTTTTGCATAAAAAAAAATCTTATTCCTTCAAAAATAATTAATTAACTGAAATCTATGGAAATAAGATAAATTATTAACATGATAGATGAATACAAGCAATTTTTATGGGTAAATGAGTACAAATATTTATATAAAAATTAAACACATCAAATACCCCTAAACATAAGATTTTGTTTGTTCTCGAGCAAAAAGTAAAATCATGAATAAAGGAATAATAATAAATAATAGGCTCAATTCATCACACCAAGAGATCTCATCATGCAAGCATAAAAAAATTTTATTTAATACATAAACAATAGCAAATAAAGTAAAACCAAGCATACTCACTTTCTCGAGTGCAATTATTTATTCATAATTCCAAACCCAATCATATTTGTCATGCAATTAATGTAATTATAGTATGTAACAATTTCATCTGTGATTTTCCCCTCTCACTACTACAAACCGAGTAGCAAACTAGAGTTTTTTGTTTTTTTGTTTTTTGTTTTTTGTTTTTTGTTTTCCTCTCTTCTATAAGTTATCACTTGCCTTTTGATGCGAATGCAAACATTTGTGATGAATTCACCCGGTTACTCAACAAGTCACAAACTTAGAGTGCTTTGCATACTCATATTTCAAGTTGCCATTTGACGTAAAAGTAAACATTGGTGATAAATACCCCTAGTTACTAAGCAACTCAAAACATAGGAGTAGATAGAATTTATTCATATAATTTTTTTTTTCTTTTCATTATCACTCTATTTACCTAAACTCTATATAGGACTAGATCAAAGGGGATAATCACAAGAAAAAATATCACATTTTTCTTTTATATATAATCACATGACTATCACAATTGTGTAAGGAATTTAGAAATTCAATAATCCTAAAGTAAAAAGGTATGCCTAATCTTGCTTTATAAGATATTGTCTATCCCTAAAAAAAATATTTCAATACTTTAGCACAATAAAGAACTCAAAAGTGTAATGGTGAGCCCAATTGAAATCCCTTTTATTTTGTTTTTCTTTTAAATATATATAAAATAAAAATTAAAAATTTGTACCCCTTTTCCCAAACTTGAATATCACATTGTCCTCAATGGCAAATGAAAATGGAAAACAAAAAGTGTAACCCCTGTTTTTCACTTTTGGTATTTTTGAGGGTATTTTTCATTTTTGTGAATTATTATTTTTCTATTGTATTTTTCGGAACAATAAATTTAATTATTTTTATTGTATAATATTTTTCTGGCAGTTTTGACTCCCTTTTTGCTGTTGTGCGCCGTTTGGCCGTTTCTCGACATTTTGAGCTCTTTTTCTCAATTTCTTGATCTCATTTATGTATAAATGTTATTTTAGGGTCATGGTGGATTTTTAGGAGAGTTTTGACCAATTTGAGATTTTTGGCCTTAAGGAGATTTTTAGGAGCCATAGGATTCATTGTATTTTGTATCCTCTTTTGAAACCTACCCAATACCCATTATCCAATTGTATCCCCATTGTTTCCTATTGATATCCACTACCCATTAACCCGCATTTGATCCCATATATATACCCCTAATGCTAATTAATCCCTAACCCTAATCCATTTCTTCCCTCTCCTATTGTGTGCCGGCTACCTCTTCCTTCAAACCAATCCCGGCCTGCCTTCCAAAACCCTAGGCCGACCTCCCCTTGCCTTCTTCTTGCATAGCCGACCACCCATATCTCCCCTCTCCGCTATTTTATACAACTCCACTTCAAAAACTCGTCTCTCTCCTCTCCTTCTTGTGTTCGGCCAGCACCCAAGGAGCACCCAACCATCCCAAAACAGCACCTCATCATCCCCCCTCGCTGCGTTGAGTTGTGGGCATCTCCCACTTCGGTTCGTGTGTCAAAGGGATCAATCGTTGGAGCATCTTGTTCGTGGGTTTCGCTCGAAATCGCGCTAGAAGGCGTCTTTCTCGTGGATTCTCTTTGAAAGGCTTGGATTTGTCGCGTTCGTCATCACATAAAGGCAAGTAACTTGTACTTAAATTTCTTAGGTTGATACAAGTAGAAAGTTCACACATAGGATAGTTTGAGACTAGAGACGGACCAAGATCACGTCTTTATTTGTGGATTTCGTCTCTAAGGTTTCAAAGCAGGCCATGGACGAATTAGGACATGAATTTGATAGGTTTATGCCTTAGGATTCACCCGACCGCGATTGTTATCGCGTATGTGACATATTGTATGCCCGATGTATGTTTGAACACCCATATGAGAAATATTAAATTTTGACAGGTTAGAAACCCTTAGATGTGATATTTAGACAACGGGTAGATAGTGTTTTGAATTTGGAAGAGTTTTGATGACTTTTGAGGAAGTTATGACGTTTTGAAGATTAGTTGAGAAATCTGGAAATTTGGATTGAACTGGATTGATTGCAGTTTTTACCTAGATTAAAGTCCGAATCTCAACATGACTATTTCTGAGAAATTTGTAGAGAATTGAATCTAATTTCTAATCCCACTGATTTCACCCTGTTTGGAGTTCGTATGGAGTAGTTATGATCATTTTAGTAACTGTATGTTAGTAGTTTCCAGTTTCAGTTCGGGGTAAATTTTGTGGATAATTTATTTTCAAGATCTAAGTTAGACCTAATTTCATACCACAAGATTTTGTCCTGTGTTTCACTATGATGTTAGGTAGTTCCCTGATTTTTGTGGTAATTTAAAGATGAGTTTTGAGTGGTGTCCTATATCCTTTTCTATAGATCGCTTTTGCTGTAAACTGCGTGTGATTGTATGTTGAATGCCGTGTTTACCGTATTTCTAATTACTGTATGAGTATTTGATGTGAGATATGAAAGTTAGGAAATTGTATCTACTTTCACCCTGTATTGTATCTACTTTCACCCTGTTTTGGCGGAAGTGGATTTTGATGCGCTGTTTGCAAGATGTGTTCCATTTTGTACAGCGGTGTTGAAGAATTCCAGATCCATCAAAACTGTGTGATGTGCTATTTCCTATTTTTGTAAACATATTTATACTTTCTGGAAAAATATGAAAATCTATATTTTGAGATTATACATATAGGGGATTACCCCAGAATTTTTGTGGATTTAATTAATGACTTTGTATGCTGTTTTCATGTGGTTTAAGTTATTCCCCTGTTTTCTGACTGTACATGCAAACTGTGTTGAATTGGGTTTTGAGTCGAGATGTTGTGAAATAGCATATGGAATTATTATAACCGTTATAAGCGTGTGGAAGTCTAGTTTCCAGATCCTTCGACGGATCATTATTTGCATGCCTGTAGATCTTTGGATCACTGTTTATGTACAGACTGGTCTTGCTGTCCTGATTATAGACATACACCATTTTGCTCGTATTTGTGAAAGTTTTGCATCTATACTTACTGATCTGATGCCTTAAACCTAAACCTGATCATATGATGTTAGTTCGACACCCTTTAGACCACATTCATGTCTGTTTAATAACCATAACAAAAGTAATCAAGCCGGGGTATGGGAAAGATCTAGTAGTGGGAAAGCATAGAAATGTGTACTTAGAAGGGGGCCCGTGTTTCCCATATAATTATCTGTCTGTTACTGACCCTGTCTACATTGCTTCTTATGTAAGAAGGTGTAGAGTAGAAGAGAACCACCAGGTTCTATCTGTCTGTTCTGATATCTGTCTGACCCTAAGTACACTGCCTTATAATATCCCCTACAAAATCTAAAGCGAAACTGTTTTGTTGTAGCAACCATGTGATATAATTTGGGGCACATGTCGTGCTACCTAGATAGTAATCACACAAGACTTACATTAATCTGAATCTGTTTCTGATTATATTTCTGAAGTCTGAATCTGAATCTGATATATGGAAATCTGAATCTGAATCTGAATATCTATTATCTGAAACCTGTTATCTGATTTACCTGACATATCTGAATATCTGTTTACCTGACATTTCTGTTATATGACACTTGACACTTAATATCTGAGACATCTGCTAGGATACTATGTTAGTTGAGTTTACCATACCATATTAGGTCTATTTCTGATGATTAGTTAGATCTGTTTAGTTTTTCCCAAGTGCTTGTATCCTATTCTATTTGTGACCCGGACTTGCCATTGACGGGTACTGTGTTTTCTTCTTTTCCTTTTTCCTGCATTCGATGATTGCAGATTACGGTGGACAGATTCAAGAAGGTTCTGGTGGTTCGCAGTATTAGATGCTGTTCATTATTATTTCTGTTTTCTGTTAGAACATTATTCTGTATTTCTGAGACTTGATTATTTCAGTATTTGAGACACGTGTATTATTTATTTTGTATTGGGCGATGTGACCCAGAATGTTTGTTCCAGACTCTGTTGTTTTTATTCGAGAACACGATATTTGATTTCAATTAATTCCTGTTGGTAAAATTATCTCAGTGATGCATGTTGGTTCCACTCTTTGCTTCCGACTGCGATATTTTGACTCTGATATATATTGATTCCGATATACTGCCTGAGATATGTTGTAAGATTTCTGAATCAGCTTAAGGATGATAATAATCATTCGCTGGGCTTGTGTTACGTGCCCGTATTCTGTATTTTTGGGAAGCGGGGCGTGACAAAAAGAATGCAAAAAGTTCAGAATTTCTCCCTTAATTTGTGTTAAAATTCTGCACGTGCGACATTCAGTGATATTTGGAGCTGTAGGTGTCCAAATGGCCTGATTCTTTTTGTTCTGGAAATCTAAGACAATCACCTACAATCTCTCTTTGAAACACTTTTCCAGATTCTGACTCCATCCTGCTAAAAAACAGCCATCAATTCAAGTGTAGTAAACAGCTCTGCCCGACGACTTGCAAACTTATGCAATCCTGCAAAATAAAATCAGAAATTAAAATTAAAATAAGCTAAAAGAAAATTCAAATCTAAATGCAGTAAAAGAAAACATGGGTTGCCTTCCAAGAAGCGCTAAGTTTAAAGTTTTCAGCCAGACTTTCTCCAATTTGTCACTGTTGTTTGGCCTTATCGATGTACAAGATTTCCTTGCCAACTTCTCCATCCATGTATGGCTTCAGCCGCTGTCCATTGACCTTGAATGTCCCTTTTTTCTCATGATGAATTTCTATAGCTCCATATGGAAAAACTCGTGTGAAAACAAATGGTCCCGTCCACCTGGATCGCAATTTTTCTGGAAAAAGTCTAAGTTTTGAATTGAATAACAACATCTTCTTTCCTTCTTTGAATTCTCTTCTCAAAATATGCTTATTGTGCCACCATTTAGTCTTTCCTTTATAGATCTTGGCCTTTTCATAAGCATCATTGCGAAATTCATCCATCTCATTTAGTTGCAACATTCTCTTTTCACCTGCATTTTTTAGGTCAAAATTCGTTGTCTTTATTGTCCAATAAGCGTGATGCTCAAGTTCCACCGGTAAGTGACATGCTTTACCATACACCAATTTATATGATGACATTCCAATCGGTGTTTTAAATGCCGTCCTATATGCCCATAATACATCATCTAATTTTCTTGCCCAATCTGTTCGTAACATATTCACCGTCTTCTCGAGTATATGCTTCAACTCTCTATTTAAAACCTCCACTTGACCACTTGTTTGAGGGTGATCTGGTGTTGCCACATGATGAGTAACTCCATACTTATCAAGTAAAGCATCAAATTGACATTTGCAAACATGTTTTCCTCCATCGCTAATAATTGCCCTTGGAGCTCCAAATCGCGAAAAGATATTTTTCCTAATGAAGTTCACCACCACTCTTGCATCATTGGTTGGTGTTACCGCTGATTTCGGTGTGGGGGTAAACAGATAGAATTTGTGAGTCCGAGAAGAACCTGAACAGTTGACTCAGCCTTCTTGCTCCTGGCGCAACCTGCAAGGAAGTGCGAAACACCGGGGTTGATTCCAGCGACGCACCCTCCGACGCTCTTGTCAGTAATCAGAAGAGATTAAGAAAGATCTTAAAAGTGGTGAAAGAGTGATTAACCTGGTCATGGTGGTATAGGGGTGATATTTATAGTCGCCTTTGGAACGGTTAGGGGCCTGATTTCCTGCCTAACAGCTAGGAGGAAAATCCTCCTATTCTGTTCTGGAAAATTAGCCCCTGATTCCCTGGTGGGAGCCAATCAGGCCTGTTGATTTGATTTAGTCAAATCAATGGCCCTGATTCTCCTCTTGGTGAACTGGGCTTGTATCGGGTCGGGACCCGTGCCCAATTAAAGTGGATGCGTTCGCGGGTTGCTGGTTCTGTGAGAAGGAGACCCAATACCCGTTTTGGATCCACTTGTATGTGAAATTACCTTTTTACCCCCGAGCATCAAGATTCGTGCCCAATCTGGACGGTTCCGATTTAACCCCATTTTTAGCCATATCACGAGCCCCCCACTCCTAAAGACTGAGTGTGATCAGCCTTTGAGGAGTAGTTTGACTGTTTTGGTGGCTAGCGGAGTTGTATCGGAGTCCATATGGAGGATTCAGAATCTCGAAGGGGGTAGTGAGGTAATTTTCTGATGTCGCTTGCTGTTCTCTGGTCATATCGGGTATTTGATGGTTTTTATCTATTTTTTCGGACTATTTATTTAATTTTGCGACGTGTTTACTAATCGCTCGGGGGCCTTAACAGTCATTCTAGGCAATAATTGTTCATTCAGGGGTTCGAAAATATGTCCCCAAATTTCCAATTATTTTCCAGAATTTTTAGCTAATTTTCCCGAATTTTTAGCAATTTTTTTCGCAATTTTTAAATAAATAGAACGATTTAAATAAATAAAAAACGATTTAAATACCGATTAATGATGCGGCGCAATCTGGACTTCTGATCATCGTCGAGCGTGATTTTCTGAGGGATCTGGCGGTCTCCATCGCTCGGCAGATTTTTCCTCCGTTTGCGAGCTCGGAATGGCACCTGCTCGGCTGTCGACCGGAGACTAGGGGGTTCGGCGTGCCGAGCGACGTGGTGCAATCTGAGCCATCGGATGGTGGCGCGTTTCCCAAGAAAATGCTATCTTGTATTTTAGCGCACGTGGCGCAACCTGGACCGTTCATCATTAGAAGCACGAATTTCTGAGAGATCCAACGGTCGTAGTAGCTCGATGTCTTTTTTCCCCGTTTACGAGCTCGGAATGGCACTTGCTCGGCTGCCGACCGAAGTCGGGGGGTTTCGGCAGGCCGAGCGAGGTGGCGCAATCTGAGCCGTTAGGTGACGATGCGTATCTCGAGATGGGCGCATTTCCCAAGAAAACACTATCTTGTCGTTTAGTGTTCTCGGCGAGATCTGGGCCGTCTGATTGAGATCAGGCGCGAAAGTTGAGGAGAAAGTGTGTTTTCTCCGTTTGCGAGCTCGGAAAGGCACTTGCTCGGAATCCGTCCGGAGACAGGGGGTCTCGGCAGGACGAGCGATGTGGCGCAGTCTGAGCCGTTGGATGACGATGCGCATCTCGAGACGGGCACATTTCTCAAGAAAACACTATCTTGTCGTTTAGTGTCCTCGGCGAGATCTGGGCCGTCTGATTGAGATCAGGCGTGAAAGTTGAGGAGAAAGTGTGCTTTCTCCGTTTGCGAGCTCGGAGAGGCACTTGCTCGGGGATCCGTCCGGAGACAGGCGGTCTCGGCAGGTCGAGCGATGTGGCGTACTCTGTCTCGAGACGATCCTGTTCCCAAGGGCATTAATGGTGCTTCGGGGTTCGCGCGGCGTTCCATTTTCCCAAGTTCATTAAGGATAACTCCTTCAATTAATGCGTGGCGTTTCAAATTCCGAGGGTCATAATGGCTAGGTCTTGGAGGTTAGGCTATAAGTACTCCACTTTCTTTGTCATTTCAATCGCAATCAACATAGAGTTTCAGACCTCGGAGGTATCTGTCTGGGGTAACTTCTCTTTCGAGGTCCGAAGGGGTGGTCGCTCTTTTGCCTTCTTCTTCTCTCGTTCCTGACGGCCCCAAAGTGGATGTCAGGAGCGAGGGGGGACGAGGCAGTAGTGGTGACGACCATAGACCGGACCCGAGGGATGAGTTGCTTCGGAAGGATGGGTGGTCGTCCTGTTGTCTTGTTCTTTTCCCGTTCCTCACTGCTCTGAAGGGGATGTCAGGAGCGGGAGGGAATAAGGCAGTAGTGGCGACGACCGTAGTCCGGACCCGGGGTGTGAGCTACTTCGGAAGGACGGGTGGTCATTCTTCCACCAAGATCTTCTGCCTACCCTGTTTGCTCCGCAGCGGGTGTCAGGGTCGGCAGAGATCATGGTGGGAGAGGTGATCATCCATGTCCGAATTCGACTTCCGGACCATCTGAGCTTGTTGTTTGCAACTGTGAAGGCGCTGTTGCCAGAGTCCTCTGACAAGCCGAGCCTTCCAGTTGCAACCAACTAGCTCGGAATGGTGCGCTTCTCCTGATTTCTGAGTGTTGATGGGCCCCCTCCCATCTCTGTCTTCCTTTTGGGCTGATGGCTTCTGATGAATGTCAACCCGGAGGAGTTAGAGACGGGGGGAGTGCCGATCTGTTTTTGACCGGGCCCGTGGGTCGGCAGGATACCGACCAAGAATAGGGCCCGGGGGGTGCTCGCCGAGGGCGGTGCCTTAAAGCTTTGAATCAAAACTTTTTCTGGTTCCTTTAGACATAGGTGGGGCGTCCGAGGGTCCAGTCGTCCGAGCGATGTGGTGCAACCCAAGCCATTGGATGAAAGTAAGTTTTCCCCGTTTGCAAGCTCGGGAAGGCACTTGCTCGGATTCCGATCCCATTGCGCCGAACTAGCTGACTTGGTGAGGAAGGCAGTGGTGATGGGCCTTCGCGACGTTTCGAGAGCAGCCCAAAAGTCGCGAACTTTTGTTTGGAAGTCCAAGGGACGTTCCTTTTTACTATAAATCTTCACCCCCCCCCCCCCCCTTAGACCAAGTCTCATTTTTTACTTTTACTCTCTCTCTTCAGTTTTCACTTTGCTTCGAAGTTTTCAGCTCTCTGGTGGCGGTGCTAGCTGTTGCGGTAGCATTCTTTGCTTCCGGTGAACTTTCGGACCGTACATATCACTTCAAGGTCAGTCTCTTTCCCTTCTCTCTTAGAAAAAATGGTTAAGATCTCGGATGAGACCCCCGCCTCGGAGCAAGCCGTTGGCTGAGGGGATAAAGGGAAGGAGGTAGTGGAGCCGAGCGATCAGAATGTCGTTCGTCCGGACAGAGTGGGCGAAGTGGCCGAGCTACCTAAGGAGGTGGCGACGGTGTTCCGGGAGGGCAAGGCCGTGGTCACGATCGTGGAAACGCCAAAGACGGCGGGAGCGTTCGGTCGGCAGCCTATTACTCTGTCGAGTGTGGGAGGCATCCGGGACTATGACGAGGGTACCTTGGAGAGAGTCACCCAAGGAACGACTAAGATGGTTGAGGAGAACGAGCCAAGGGAGCTGTCCGAGGTGGACCACACCATCTCGTCTCTCACCGAGACCGACCTTCGCCTGATCCGAGAGGGTTTCCGGATCCCTGCCGACTATGGATTGCTCCTACCCAGGCCGGGTTTCCGTGCCAACACAAAGTCCTCGTCGGACGTGTGCGTCTTTCCGGTCGACTCCCTAATTGCCGGACTCCGGTTTCCCCTCCACCCGTTCGTTGTGGATGTGTTGACATGGTACGGGTTGAGCCCCGCCCAGCTGATGCCGAACACATGGAGGCACGTCACGGCATTCGTCCTTCGATGCCAAGAGGTCGGCGGCAAGCTGAGTATGTTCCTTTTCCGGAGCCTCTACCGACCCTGTCAGCCCAGGCGAGACGAACAAAGGTTCTTTCTTTCGCCCCGGACGGGCGTGAAGCTGATCGAGAATCCGGACTCGATCAAACATTGAAAGGAGAAGTACTTCCTCATCCGAGCCCCGACGCCGTGGGTGATACCGACGGTTTGGGCAAAGGAGGGTCTGCCCAAGTGGACCAAGAGGGAGGCGCCGCTGAGTGATGAGGAGGCAGAGGTCCAGAGGAAGCTCCTTGCCCTGCCAGCGCTAAGCTGGAAAGATATTACCGAGGAGGAACTGTTCCGAGGGGGTCTCAGTCCGATCGACCCTAGTATGCTTCTGGTATTTATATTCTTTGTTTAAAGTCCATGAAAATTTTTCTAAGTTTCTTCATTCGGCTTGTGCAGGTACGATGAAGCTGGATTACAAAGCTTTGGTGGCGAAGGGCAGGTCGGAGCAGGAGGCGAAGAAGAAGAGGCCTTCGGCGGCGCCTCAGGACAGTCGAGCCACGAAGAAGCCTTCGGTGGCGAAGGTTGCCGACCAGCCGAAGGTCATGGTCCTCGCAGAGGGGGAAGTCATGGTCCTCGACCCTCCGACCTCGAATGCCCCGGTCCTCGACCCTCCGACCTCGGATGCGCCGGTCCTCGACCTTCCGACCTCGGATGTGCCGACACCGATCTCGAAGGGAGATACTCCCGACTCGTCGAGCGGTGTGTTCGGCGCGAAGGAGGCATTGTCCCTCTAAGTTTCGCCCCTCACTGCCGATGCAGAGAAGATCTTGACCGAGCGTCATAAGCAGATCTTCGTCCCCGACTGGCAGGTGATGAACGTCGACGGCTTCTTGGGCGATGGGAACATCTGCATGGAGGCGGTGAGGCACCTGCCGACCCCGAAGGATCGAGCGACCCTGAAGGCCGGGATGGCAGGGGACGCCGTGATGCAGATTGCTCGGAATACTATGTCGGTAAGTGGGCCGAGCCCTCCTTCATCCAAATTTCTTTCTTAGAATTTTTCTAAGTTCTTGGGTTCGGGTTTTAACGTGTTGTTCTCTTTCAGACTCTCTGCCACTTCAACTTCCTGGTCGAGGAGTTGGCGAACAAGGAGCGGGAGAAAGAGCGGGAGAGGGCGGAGCGCGTCAAGGTCGCTCAGCAGCTTGATGCCGAGCAGCTTCTCTCGACGAAGAGGGCTGCTGCAGTGGGGGGCCTGGAGAAGCAGCTGGCCGACGCCATTCAGTTGTCGAAGGACACGGTGGCCAAGCTTGAGAAGGAGGCAGCCAAGCTGAAGGATGAACTGGCCAACGCTCGGTCGGGAGCGGAGAAAGAGGTTGCCGAGCTGAAGGAGGCGCTGGCCAAGGCTCGGTCGGAAGCAGAGACGGCTCGGAAGAGGGCCGAGAAGATCAAGGCCAAACACCTGAAGAAGGTGAAGAAGGTGAAGAAGGCCGTGCAGGAGGAGGCCGCGCAGCACATGCTCCAGAACATGGAGGATGCCTACGGTCGAGCCTTGCAACATGTAGCCGCCAAGAACCCGGGCTTCGACACATCCATCTACCATTTTTACGACCCCGTGGAAGGGGAGGAGGGGGTTCCCGAGGGGCTGCTGGGTCCCGAGGGAGAGACGGAAGTCGTTGAAGGCCCTGGGGAGGCCGAGGCCGAGGGCGAGGAGGAGGACGACTCCGAGGAGGAGAGTTGGAGCGAAGGCGGAGGCGAGGGCGATGGCGAGGACAAGACCGGGGGGTCGACGGACCCGAACGGCAAAAAGGTCGACCCCTGACTCGGTTGTCTTTTTTAGTCTTTTGTTGTTTTGTTTCTTTTTGTAAGCCTCATTGCGGACCGGCCACCGCTTTTGTAAAACTTTCTGCTCGATTTTGAATGAAAACATTTTGTTTGGCCAAAATTTATCCAAGTGTTGAGCCTCGGATTTGCATGTGACTAGTTGTAGATGTTTCCGAGTGTTGGGTATCGGATTTATCTCTGCTTTTCAGGTAAAGTTCGGACCGATCACGGAGGTTGTATACCTTCGGAAGGAGTTGGCGAAAACGGAGGGTGAGCTCTCGAACAGCCGACATAGTCGGTATCTCCTGCTCGGAAGGCTGGAGGAGACGAAGGCAGCTGTGCGGAGGTATTGTCGCGAGCTGTGGCAACTGCGGAAGTACCCCCAAGCTCCTTGCCCCGAAGGCGAAGTCGAGAGGCTCCGTAGAGAGCTCACTGCCGCCGAGCAGAAGAATGACGACCTTTTGGCTGAGGTCCAATACTTGGAGTTAGCGGAGAAAGAACGCTCGGCGGAGGGAGAGAAGCTGACCTCCGAGCCGGAGAAAGCGTCGGCCGAGCGCAAGAGGTTATTGGCCGAAGTCGACAAGCTCAGAAGGATCACGATAGATAGGGGGATCGAGGTCACCCATTACCGACGGCTTGCGACCGATAGTGCCAACGCCTCGGGCTCGTCGAGGGTCCCTCGACCGAAGAAGTTGGCAAAGGACGACGCCTTGAGGGATAGAATCATCGAACTGGAGGAGGAGGTCGCGTCGCACAAGCCCGTGTCGGAGAGAGCTAATGTTCGCAGCACATCGTGCACTCGCGAGGAGAGCGAGAGGGGGATTACGTTTTACGAACTTGCGACACGCTCGCCTATGACCAAGCAGAGTCCAGCCGATGCTCAGAGCAGTGCGGCCGTCTCGTCGAGCGGGGCCTCGGCCGGCATCGCAGCTAGAGCCAGCAGCGAAGGGGGGTCGCGCTTCGTTGGTTTAGGATCGAGCTCGGAGGGCAAGCCTCGTCGTCCTCGCGTTTCCCTGAACCGAAGCATTCCCCTTCCGAAGAGGCCCTGATCACGTTGTTTTTCATCCCTCCTGACTTGTTGTAAAATGTTGTAGTAGAGTCGGTCCTGATGTACGCGAAGCCACCATATGTATATATGAATGCAAATCTGAATGTTTCTTCAGAAAATTTCCAAGTGTTGGACTTCGGCAGTGTATTGAAACTTTGCTATTTGTTTTCCCCTTTTTTCAGCTCGAGGCGTCCGATTCATATGCTAATCTGTACGGCTCGGATGATGACTCTGAATCCGAAGCCTCTTCTGGGATGGCGGCTTTGAGTCCTAAGAGCGTCGAGCTGGAATTACGCCGAGCTGAAGGTGAGCGGGCTCACCTTTTGTCCGTCCTCGACCTTCGGGAAGCCGAGATCCAGCGTCTGGAGAATAGGATCGCCGAGCTGAACCCTGCAGAAGGGGACGAGGACTCGCAAACCGTGTTCAGCAACGCTCTTCGGGTCAAGTGTATTCGGCACAACCAGTCGAAAATTATGGCTGAGCGGGATGATTTGCTCTCGGAGATTCGACACTTGCAGACTGTGGTAGCGAAGCTCCGGAACGGTGCAGGGGAGCTACCAGCCGAGGAGGACGAACAGTCGGCCGAACAGTCCAGTGAAGATTTTTCCATATGAGGGCTAAGTGTAGTGAGTCAGCGTCGTGTATTTTGTTTCCAAACACTTTGTAACCATGTGTTTTGTACTAAGGTCTGATTGTTTGATAAAATATCTTTCATTGCTCTGCATATTTGTCTTGCTTATAACTGTGTTGGTCGTGCCGAGGTCCTTGAACCGAGTGTGTTAGTTCCGTCGGCGAGAGTATTTGAACCGAACGGGTTCCCATGAGTACAGTGTTTTGTCGTTTAGCGACTCTGACAAGGTACGGCACGAGCTCCTCGGCGGCTCTGTCCCTTAGAAAGTGCTATCTTGTCGTTTAGCGTCGGTGGCAAGATCTGAGCCGTTGGGTGTTGGCACGAATCTCGAGGCGGCTCAGTTCCCAAGAAAATACTATCTTGTCGTTTAGCGCAGGTGGCCAGATCTGAGCCGTCTGATCGAGATCATGCACGAAAGTTGAGGAGAAAGTGAGTTTTCTCCGTTTGCGAGCTTGGGAAGGCACTTGCTCGGTGGCCGACCGGAGACGTGGGGCTTCGGTCTTCGGCATCGATCTTATAGAGAGGCTTGAACGGACTGGGAGCCAAGTGCTGGACCCCGGGACCATTTTTGTAGCTCAACGGTTGTGGGAGCAATTCCGAATGGCGATCTACCCCTGGTTCGTCCGGAGACGAGCCGAGGAGGTAAAGTCGAGCCGAGTGTTAGACTCCGAGCCATCGGTGTAGTTCAACGGTTGTGGGAGCAATTCCGAACGGCGATCTACCCCTGGTTCGTCCGGAGACGAGCTGAGGGGGTAAAGTCGAGCCGAGTGTTGGACTCCGAACCATCGGTGTAGTTCAACGATTGTGGGAGCAATTCCGAACGGCGATCTATCCCTGGTTCGTCCGGAGACAAGCCGAGGGGGTAAAGTCGAGCCGAGTGTTGGACTCCGAACCATCGGTGTAGTTCAACGATTGTGGGAGCAATTCCGAACGGCGATCTACCCCTGGTTCGTCCGGAGACGAGCCGAGGGGGTAAAGTCGAGCCGAGTGTTGGACTCCGGACCATCGTTGTAGTTCAACGGTTGTGGGAGCAATTCGGAACGACGATCTACCCCTGTTCCGTCCGGAGACGAGCCGAGGGGATGAGGTCGAGCCGAACGTGGACTCCGAACCATTGGTTGAAATCACAATTTAAAAAGCAGGTGATAAGAGGAGAGAGAAACATGCGAATTCACAAACACAATAGAGCTTTCTTTATTGATAATTGACGGCGAACCGTTTTACATAGTACAATTTATGAAAAATGGGTTACAAGTCGGAGGACTGGAATGGCTCGATACTCCGTGATACTTAGAGTGGCACCGGAGCACTTTCTTGGTATTTCAGGAGGTGGTCGGCATTCCAGGTCCTCAGAAGCTCTCTGCCCTCTAGGTCTTCGAGGCGATATGTTCCGGGCCGAACCACCTTTGTGATCCTGTACGGCCCTTCCCAGTTCGGAGCCAGCTTGCTCTTCTGACTGGGGAAGGATACGGCTAGCTTCCTCAAGACCAAATCTCCTTGCTTAAGGTTGGCGGGTCGGACCCTTTTGTTGTACGCTAGTTCAACTCTTCTTCGGTAACTCTGCTGCCGAATCGACGCCCTTTCCCTCAGTTCATCGATCAGGTCTAAGTCTGCTATGAGGTCCCTGGCATTCTGTGCTTCGTCATAGGCTGTGAGCCGAGGGGAAGGTATCCCGACCTCGAGAGGTATCACGGCCTCGGACCCATAGGTGAGGTTGAAAGGGGACTCGCCTGTTGGGGTCCGCTTGCTCGTGCGGTAGTTCCATAGGACGTTGGGGAGTTGGTCGACCCATAAGCCCCTGGAACTTTTGTCCAGCCTTTTCTTGATGCCTGCGAGGATCTGCCGATTTGCATTTTCTGCTTGTCCGTTCGACTGAGGGTGGGAGACGGACGAGAAGCGCTGCTGGATGGCAAGGTCGTCGCACAGAGCTCGGAATGCCGAGCCGGTGAACTGAGTCCCGTTGTCCGTTACAAGGAATCGGGAGACGCCGAACCTGCATATGATGCTCTTCCAGAAGAACTGTACCACTTTGTTCTCGGTTATAGTGGCGAGGGGCTCGGCCTTGACCCACTTCGAGAAGTAGTCAATGGCTACGACCAAGAACCTGAACTGACCCGGAGCCGGAGGGAAGGGCCCTAGTAAGTCCATGCCCCATATTGCGAAGGGGATGGGACTTGATAAGGAGGCGAGGTTGGCCTGAGGGAGGCGTCGGATGCTGGAGTGTCTCTGACAAGAGCTGCATTGCCGAACGTGTCGCTCGGCGTCTTGAAGGAGGGTCGGCCAGAAGTATCCGTAATTCAAAGCTTTTCGGGCCAAGGACCTAAATCCTGAGTGTGCCCCTCCGATGCCTTTGTGGAGCTCTTGCAGGGCGTATTCGGCCTGATCTGGAGAGAGGCACCTTAGGTACGGTCGACCGTCTATTTGAGAAAAAGAGCGTTTGTATAGGATACCCTCGATCAAGACATAGCGCTCGGCCCGAGTCCTGACTCGGCGTGCTTCCTTGGGATCCGAGGGCAGAACCCCGTCCCTTAAGAATTCTACCAGTGGCTTCATCCAATTGTCTTGTAGCATGACCGGCAACGACTCCGCCGAGGCAGGCGTCTCGTCTTCGATGCTCGGCTTAGAGAGGACTTCGATCAGTACGGTCTGTTCGAGACCTTACAGGGAGGACGAGGCCAATTTGGAGAGTGCATCGGCTTGTGAGTTCTCTTCACGAGGGACCCACTGGATGAGCGCTTCCTCGAAATGGTTCATGAGGGCCCGAACCTTGGCGAGGTACTTCGCCATCCGCTCGTCTCGGGCCTCGTACTCGCCCAAGACCTGATTTACGACGAGCTGGGAATCGCTGTGGATTTGGAGGCGCTGCGCCCCAGCACTTCACGCAAGTCCGAGGCCAGCAATGAGTGCCTCGTACTCTGCCTCGTTGTTCGAGGCCTTGAAGTCCATGCGGATCGCTACCTGGAGGACAAAGTCGTCAGGGCCGTTCAGAATGATGCCGGCGCTGCTTCCTTCATTACATGAGGATCCGTCCACGAATACTGTCCAAATGGGGGGTCCATTCAGGACGTGGCCGACCTCAGGAATAGTGGACTCTACGATGAAGTCGGTGAGTGCCTGCGCCTTAATTGCTGTCCGAGGCTGGTAAGAGATGTCATGCTGGCTCAGCTCTATGGACCACTTCATCAGCCGGCCCGAGGTCTCAAGCTTGTAGAGGATCTGTTTTAGGGGTTGGTCGGTGAGGACGACGATCTAGTGGGACTGAAAGTATGGCCGAAGCTTTCTCGACGCAGTGACTAGGGCGTAGGCCATCTTCTCTATCTTCGGATAGCGGAGTTCGGCGTCCCTAAGCACCTTGCTCACGTAGCAGATCGGCCTTTGGGTTCGGTCCTCTTCTCTTACCAAGACAGCGCTCAAGGTCTGCTCGGAAGCAGCCAAGTAGACGAAGAGAGTCTCGCCCGGGACCGGTTTGCTGAGCAGAGGGGGGTTCACTAAGTAGGTCTTCAGCTGGTCGAACGACTCCTGTTGTGGCTGGCCCCATTCAAAACCCTTAGCCCCCCTGAGTGCTTTGAAGAAGGGGAGGCACTTTTCTCCCGACTTCGAGAGGAACCGACCAATAGCGGCGAGCCGACCGGTAAGTTTCTGCACCTCTTTGATGTTCCGAGGCGGGGCCATGTCTAATATGGCCTTAATCTTCTCGGGATTAGCTTTGATTCATCGTTGGCTTACCATGAAGCCGAGGAATTTTCCCGAGGAGACCCCGAACGCACACTTGTTCGGGTTCAGCCGCATGCTGTGCTTTCTCAACACGCCGAAGGCCTCCTGGAGGTCGGCTACATGATCGGTGCCGTGGATGCTCTTGACGAGCATGTCGTCAACATACACCTCCATGTTTCGGCCGATCTGGCTCTGGAAGACCTTGTTGACGAGGCGCTGGTAGGTGGCGCCTGCGTTCTTCAAGCCGAACGGCATTACCCGGTAGCAGTAGAGGCCTTGGTCGGTGACGAAGGAGGTCTTCGGAATGTCCGGAGGGAACATTCAGATTTGATTGTACCCCGAGAAGGCATCCATGAAGCTGAGGAGCTCATGGCCCGAGGTGGCGTCAATAAGGGTGTCAATGTTCGGGAGAGGGAATGGATCCTTCGGACACGCCTTGTTTAGGTCGGTGAAGTCAATACATATCCTCCACGAGCCATTGGACTTCTTGACCATTACAACATTCGACAGCCACTCGGGGTAATTTACCTCCTGTATGAACTTGGCCTTCAGCAGTTTATCCACTTCTTCCTTGATGGCCTGCTGTCGCTCGGGAGCGAACTTTCGCCTCTTCTGCTGAACCGGTTTGCACCCCGGTTCGACACTTAGGCGATGGACGAGCAGCTCCTCGGAAATGCCGGGCATATCTGCGGCCGACCATGCAAACAAGTCATGGTTATCTTGGATGCATTTAATCAGGTCCGAGCACAGTGCGGTCGGCAAGGACTTGCTGATGAGGAACTTCCGGCTCGGATCCTCTTCCGAGAAGAGCACTTCCTCTAACTCGTCCGCCGGCTCGGACGTTGGCCGGGCCTTCGGCTCGGGGATTTCTAGTGTCTCGAGCGAGAGCACGGGTCCCCCGGTGGAAGTCATGTAGCACTTCCGGGCTGTTTCCTGGCTTCCCCTGACTTCCCCTACTCCCGACCGAGTGGGGAACTTCATTTTCAAATGGTATGCCGAGGGGACAGCTTCCAGGGCGACTAGGCCGGGTCGGCCCAGAATGACATTATATGCTGCCGGGACGTCGACGACCATGAAGTCCATCGGCTCGGTCCGGGTAGTAGGGGTGCTTCCCGCAGTAACGTCTAGGGTTATCACCCCTTCAACGGTTACCGGGATCCCCGTGAACCCGTGGAGTGTGTAACCGGCCGGCTTGAGACGGTCTCGGGACAGCTGCAGGCCTCGGAAGGCCGAGAGGAGGAGGATATTGACCGAACTTCCATTGTCAACTAAAATCCTCTGCACCTTGAAGTTGGCCATGCGGAGGTCGATGACAAGGGCATCGCAGTGTGGGGTTCGTACCCCTTCGAGGTCGGCATCGGAGAAAGACACGGGGACGCCGAGACCTTTGGGGGGAGGGGCATTGTGGACCGAGTTGACCTCTCGGACGAAGGCCTTCCGGGAGGAATTAGAGGAGCCCCCCATGGGACCTCCGTGGATCAGGTGCAGAACCCGTTCCTCCTCGAACTCGGGTGTTTCCTCGCGCGGCTCGGAGCGCTTGTTAGCCCCCCGAGGCGGAGGAGAGCTGCGATCCGTCCGGTCGTTAGCCTTCACGAACTTGGCCAACTGCCCCCTCCGGATGAGGGCTTCAATCTCATCTCTCAAAGCCCGACAATCATTCGTGTCGTGGCCGTGGTCTCGGTGGTAACGACACAACTTATCTTTGTTCCTCCTCTTCGCTGGGGTGTGCATCCTCGGAGCTGGAGGGATGACCCCCTCCTTCTCCACCTCCATTAGGATAGTAGAGACATTAGTGGTGAGGGGAGTGAACTTCTCGGACCTGGGGGGAGGGCGGCGCTGACCACCATTGTCCTTCTGAGCTTTCTTGGACCCTTCTTCCCCCGTCGCCTTCCTCTTCGACCCTGCGGAGGGCCCTCCGAAGCTCGGAAGGGCTTCAGCCTCCTCTGCTCGGATATACTTCTCGCACCTCAGGAGGAGGTCGGCAAAGTCATGCGGGGGCTTCTTGGCTAGGGACGATCGGAGGTTGGCATTGAGGACGTTCGACTGGAATGCCACGGTGGCCACGGACTGGTCTAAGGAGGCGATAGACCTGACCTCTGCGGTGAATCTCTTCACATAGTCCCGCAGCTTCTCTTCCCTTTCCTGCCGCAGGTTCAGCAGGGAAAGACTTGTCTTCTCGGCTCGCCTGCTACTCACGAAGTGAGTAATGAACAGTGTTTCAAACTGCTCGAACGAAAACATGGAGGAGGGGGCGAGCCTGGAATACCATTTCCGGGCCGACCCCCTGAGGGTGGCAGGGAAGGTCCTGCAGAGCACCGCGTCGGAAGCTTGATGGATCAACATCAGGGTCGTGAAGCTTTCGACGTGATCGACCGGGTCGGATTCCCCTGAGTATGTTTCAAACTGTGGCGGTTTGAAACTCCTCGGTATGTGGGCCTCCATGATTGACCGTGAGAAGGGGGGTCGGCTGGGACGGAAGGTTCCTGCTCGGGACTCCTCCTCCCTGTCCATGCAGCCGATACGCCTATCCACCTCGTGGATACGGCGGATGAGGGCGTCGTCCCTTCGCTGGTAATCGTATGACCCCCCGGACTCCTCTTCATAGGAGGGGGAGTGCGGACTCTGGCGCCGGTAGTCCTGGGATCGGCGAGGACTATATTGCTGCCGCTGGCGGCTGGGAGCCGGGGAAGGACTTCGGGTTCGGCGGCGAGGACTGGGGTTCCTCGGGGGCGTCGGAGCCCTCTGAGCATTCTGGACGTTCTGCCGAAGGTTGAGAGCCTGCAGAACGGTCTCCTGAAATTGGAGGAATTCGGCCCGACTGATAGGCACCTCTCAGTCCCTCGGATGACGCCGATCCCCGGGGGAATGCGGCCTCCTCCTTCGGCGCTCGGGGGATGCTGCTCGGCCTCTGTGGTCCGGGGACCTTCTGCCATCTCGGCGACGAGGGGACCGCTCACCCTGACGCTGGCGGGAGGCTCCCTCTCGGGCCCGCCTCTCATCAAGGTGGGTGCGAAGGTCGTCGTCCTTCTGGCGATTCAGGAGTGTGATGCGGAGGTCAGGATGATGAGAAGCCATTGAGTCCGAGGACCCATTATGGGCCGAAACATGCTCCGGATTGAGGGGCTGCTTCTGTTTCCGAGCATTATGGCCGGCGGGGCCATTGTTGGGTTGCTGCTTGGGATGAGGAGGTGGGACCTGCTGGGCCGGTGGAGGAAGATCGGACTGTGGAATAGGATTGACAGGGGCTTCCTCCGTAGGGTCGGCGGTGTTGGCCACACGGTTCGACCCTCTAGATCTGACCTTCTTCGGAGGCATGACTGCAGAGGACGACGAGGATGTAGCTGAGGCTGTTCGTGTGGTTTTTCCCACAGACGGCGCCAATTTGTTACCGCTGATTTCGGTGTGGGGGTAAACAGATAGAATTTGTGAGTCCGAGAAGAACCTGAACAGTTGACTCAGCCTTCTTGCTCCTGGCGCAACCTGCAAGGAAGTGCGAAACACCGGGGTTGATTCCGGCGATGCACCCTCCGACGCTCTTGTCAGTAATCAGAAGAGATTAAGAAAGAGCTTAAAGTGGTGAAAGAGTGATTAACCTGGTCATGGTGGTAGAGGGGTGATATTTATAGTCGCCTTTGGAACGGTTAGGGGCCTGATTTCCTGCCTAACAGCCAGGAGGAAAATCCTCCTATTCTGTTCTGGGAAATTAGCCCCTGATTCCCTGGTGGGAGCCAATCAGGCCTGTTGATTTGATTTAGTCAAATCAATGGCCCTGATTCTCCTCTTGGTGAACTGGGCTTGTATCGGGTCGGGACCCGTGCCCAGTTAAAGTGGATGCGTTCGCGGGTTGCTGGTTCTGTGAGAAGGAGACCCAATACCCGTTTTGGATCCACTTGTATGTGAAATTACCTTTTTACCCCCGAGCATCAAGATTCGTGCCCAATCTGGACGGTTCCGATTTAACCCCATTTTTAGCCATATCAGTTGGTAAGGCAACAACTTCCACCCACTTGGAGACATAATCTACAGCAACCAAAATATATTTATTAGAAAATGAAGATGGAAAAGGACTCATAAAATCTATCCCCCAAACATCAAATAATTCAATCACTAAGATATTATTTAGGGGCATCTCATGTTTTTTAGAAATATTTCCCTTCCTTTGACAATGATCACATAATTTAGCAAAATTAAAAGCATCTTTAAAAATTGTTGGCCAATAAAATTCTGATTGTAAAATTTCTGCTACTGTTTTTGCTCCACTAAAATGGCCGCCAACTTCTAATGTGGCAATGTTTGAGTAGGCTTTCCATTTTCTCTTCAGGTACACATCTCCTTATTACTTGATCTGCACAATGTCGAAATAAAAAAGGTCCCTCCCAAAAATTATATTTCAAGTCATAGAAATTTTTTTTCTTTTGTTGATAAGTAATTTCAGGAGGTAGAATTTTTGATACCAAGTAGTTAACTATATCGGCATACCATGGGGGAGTTTGTATCATCATTAAATACTATTCTGGAAATTCTTCATTGATTGGTGTAACCTGCAATTGGTTTTCATCTTTAGACTCAATGTGAGATAAATGATCGGCCAAAGCATTTTCCACACCCTTCTTTTCCTTGATTTCCATATCGAACTCTTGTAAAAGTAAAATCCAGCGAATCAATCTTGGTTTGGCTTCCTTCTTTGCAACAAGTATTTGAGAGCTGAATGATCCGTGTACACAACCACCTTTGAACCTATCAGATAAGATTGAAATTTGTCAAAAGCAAATACAACAACTAATTCTTTTTCAGTAGTAGCATAATTAAGCTGTGCTTTTGTCAAAGTTCTACTTGCATAATAAATGGTGTGAAAATTTTTATTTTTTCTTTGCCTTAAAACAGCCCATATTGCCACATCACTAGCATCACACATTAATTCAAAAGATAAATTCCAATCTGGTGCAATAATTATAGGTGCTGAAATCAATTTCTTTTTCAATGTTTCAAAAGCATGGAAGTAGTCATGAGAAAAATCAAAAGGTGTATCTTTATTCAAAAGATTGCAGAGAGGTTTAGTGATTAAAAAAAAATCTTTTATGAATCGTCGATAAAATCCTGCATGACCCAAGAAACTTCTCACTCCTTTGACATTAGTTAGTGGAGGTAGTTTTTCAATGACATCTATTTTAGTACGATCCACTTCAATTCCTTTAAAGAAAATTTTGTGGCCTTGCACAATCCCTTCTTCCACCATAAAGTGACATTTCTCTCAATTCAAAATCAGATTTGTTTCCTTACAACACTGCAAAACCAAAGCTAAGTTAGGTAAACAATTATCAAATGAATAACAAAAAATTGAAAAATTATCCATAAATTTTTTAATAAACTTCTCATCCATATCCGAAAAAACTGACATCATACAGCGTTGAAATGTGGCAGGGGCATTGCAAAGACGAAAAGGCATCATTCTATATGCAAAAGTTCCATATTAGCAAGTAAAGGTTGTCTTCTCTTGATCTTCTGGTGCTATGACGATTGATTGTATTCCGAATACCCTTCAAGAAAACAATAGTATGAGTGGCCTGCAAGTTTTTCTTGTGTTTGGTCAATGAAGGGTAGTGGAAAATGATCCTTTCTAGTTGCATTGTTTAGTCTTCGATAATCTATGCACACTCGCCATCCTATGACTGGTCTTGTTGGTATTAGCTCATTATTGTCATTCTTTACTACAGTTATTCCTCCTTTCTTTGGCACAATATGTATAGGACTTACCCATGCACTATCTGAAATTGGATAAATGATACCTGCATCTAAAGGCTTCAAGACCTCCTTATGCACCACTTCTTGCATTGATGAATTTAATCTGCGCTGTGGCTGCACTATAGGCTTAAGATCACCCTCCATTAAAATTTTATGCATGCATATTGAAAGACTAATCCCCTTTATATCAGAAATGTTCCATCCCAAAGTTGTTTTATGTTCTCTCCAAACTCTCAACAACTTCTCCCTTCTAAATTATCCAAAGAACCATTAGTAATAATAGGAAAAGTGGAGTTTTGGCCTAAAAATGCATACCTCAAACTAGATGGGAGTTGTTTAAACTCGATTTATTGTTGTGAAGGGGAAATGAGTGGTGTATCTTCCAAACTTTTATCACATTCCAAGATCTCTTCATTTTCTGATTCAAGTGTTTCTGAAGTTATTAAGCATTCTTCTAACTGTAATTTAGCAATTTCATCCCAATGTGTCTCTCCCATGGCTTCGCTTACTTGAAAGCTTGAATGAACTTCTGATGGAAGCTCCATGGATTTAAATACATCAAAATTCACTCTCTCATTGTCAACCCTTAGAATAAGTTTCCCTTGTTGCACATCAATCAATGTTCTCCCTGTGGCAAGAAAAGGTCTTCCTAAAATCAAAGGAATTTGTTCATCTTCCTCCATGTCAAGCACAATAAAATCTGCGGGAAATATGAACTTGTCTACTTTCTCCAAAATGTCTTCAATGATCCCTCTTGGGTATTTGATAGATATGTTCGCCAATTGCAAGGTAATTGTGGTAGGCTTTACTTCTCCAATACCTAATTTCTTTTTTTTTTGATGAAACGGATAGGGACTTCCGACCCCAGCCATCAAAAGCATAATATATTAAATCAATAAGTAGTAAAAAGGTTAATAATTAATAATTACAAAACCAATACCTAATTTCTTGAAAACATAATATGACATAAGATTAATACTTGCTCCTAAATCGCATAGTGCTTTATGAAAAGAAGAATTTCCAATAGTGCATGGAATTGTAAAACTCCCTGGATCTGTAAGTTTAGGTGGCAGCTTCTTTTGTAAAATTGCACTACTTTTTTCTGTTAACATCACCATCTCATGCTCTTCCAGCTTCCTCTTATTTGATAAAATATCCTTAAAAAATTTAGCATATTTAGACATTTGTTTTAAAGCTTCAATAAGAGAAATATTAATATGCAATTGCTTGCAAATATTTAAAGATTTTGAAAACTGATTATCAAGCGTATTCTTTTTAAGTCTTTGTGGAAAGGGAATAGGTGGATCATTATAAGAAAAATTAGGATAAGTGTTAGAATTAAACTCCCTTGAAATTGTTGGCTTGAAACTGCTTTGTGCTGCGTTTGTTCCTCCACACTTTGCTCGTTCTCACTTTACTTTTCAACCACATTTTTTTCGGCATTTTTTGTTTGTGGCTGCTCAATTATTGTCCCACTTCTAAGTGTTATTGCTTTGACATGCTCTTTAGCATTAACCACTGTATTACTAGGTAATGTTCCTTCCGTTCTTTCCTTAAGAATATTTAAAATTTGACCAATTCGAACTTCAAGATTGTGAATTGAAGTTGAAGTTGAAGTTGCAACATTTTGGATTGCCAAATCTGTCTTCTGCATGTATTGCTCTGTTTTCTGCATGTGTTGCATGAACATCTCTTCTAGTTTCAGCTTCTTTTCTTGTTGTTGAAAATTTTATTGTGGTCTAGCTCCTCGATTATTATTCCAAGAAAAATTGGGGTGATTTCTTCCTTCTGGATTGTATGTGTTTGCAGAAGGGTTGTTTTGCCTTTGAAAGTTTGACACAAAATTTGCTTGTTCAGCATTTGATAGAGCAAAAGGGTTCTCCACTTGGCAATCTGCACTTGAATGATTTTCTGCACAAAGGTCACAAATCCTATTTGTTTGAATACATTCATATTACCTATTTGTTTAGATAAAATATCAATTTTTGTAGTTAAAGTAGTAATAGGATCAAGTTCAAAAACTCCCGCCAATTTTCTTGGCATTGTTCTTTTTGAAGACCACTGATAATTATTAGATGCCATCTCCTCTAAAAGTTCATAGGCTGGTTCGTGAGTTATGCTCATTAGTGCACCTCGAGTTGCTGCATCTACCATGGATCCATTTGTAGCTCCCAAACCGTTATAGAACGTTTGCACTTGTTGCCACTTTGGAAGTTCATGATGAGGAAACTTTCTTAATAGCTTTTTGTACCTTTTTCATGCATCATATAATAACTCGGTCTCGAATTGAGTGAATGTGGTGATGTAATTCCTTAATTTTACTGTTTTTGCTGGAGGAAAATACTTTGCCATAAATTTTTGGCCTAAGCCCTCCCGAGTAGTAATGACTCCGCTCGGTAAAGAATTCAACCAAGCCTTTGCCTTATCTCTGAGTGAAAAAGTAAAGAGTCTCAGTCGGATAGCATCGTTGGAAACTCCATTGTGTTTGAAGGCATCACATATTTCGAGAAAGTTTGCAATGTGAATATTTGGATCATCATGTGCTAGTCCTCCAAATTGAACTGTTTGTTGAATCATCTGAATAATTGCTGATTTAATTTTAAAATTGTTTGTTTCAATTGCAGGCCTTTTGATGCTTGATGTTGCTCCATTGACTGAGGGCATTGCATAATCCCTCAAAGCTTTGTTCTTCTCTTCGTTCGCCATGGATAAAGAGGATGTGGTGTTTTCTTTCTTCTTCTTTTTGATCTGACGTAAGGTTCTCTCAATCTCTGGGTCAAAAAGTGTCAGCTCCAATGGGTTAGATCTGGGCATACACTCCTAAGTCCTGAAAAAAATAAATAAAGAAAAGTAAATAAAAAGAGAATAAAAAAGTATAATAACAATTGGATGTAAAATAAAAATAAAAATCCAAAGTAGTAACAGTCTAGCAATTTTCAATATCAATAAAGAAATAACTAGTCCCTGACAGCGACACCAAAAACTTGATGTGAATAATTTGCAAGTGTACAAAATCGCAATAAGTAGTATAGTTTTAGTGAAAAGAGTGTCGAACCCACAAGGACTAATTATTTTATTGAGTACAAAAATTTACTAGATTAACTACTCTTTGGAAAATCGAAATTCAATAAAGAAAACAACTAAATTAGATTAATCTAAAGAACTAGCTAAATTAATTAAAAGAATCGAG
The DNA here is from genome assembly GCA_017893485.1 of Hemerocallis citrina. Classification (NCBI taxonomy): domain Eukaryota; kingdom Viridiplantae; phylum Streptophyta; class Magnoliopsida; order Asparagales; family Asphodelaceae; genus Hemerocallis; species Hemerocallis citrina. The sequence goes on from CM030361.1 coordinate 150,411,368, forward strand.
ATCGGAAATTTAGTTGTTTGTTAATAGCAAAATTAATTCTAGGGATTTTGATTTCACCTAGTTAATCCTACACAATTTATAACTCCATGTGAATAAAAAATTTATTTTTCCAAGTTGTCGACCAAAATTCTCAAATTATTCAATATTTTCTCTCAAGCAATATCAAAAATATTCTCAACTAATTATTTGTCATAGTTCATGTACAAATTACTAATTGAAAATTCATTAAGATCTATGGATTTCTTAACGATCACATTAACAACGGTTTTTTCTTGTAACGATGTTTAATTTTATAAATTTGAAATCACAATTACTAGTTCGGTATCTCCATGATTTAATAGATCACACAAGAGTTGGTCAACCAATTGTAAGCATTAAGAACAAAACTCAAACACACAACCATGAAAAAATAAAAAAATAACATGAAATTAAAATTGTGTTCTCAAAACTAGGCCACATCAAATCTCAAGAAAGATAAAATAAGTTCATAATAATAATAAACTTGCAACTAACAAGTACTGTTTGGGATTGCATAATAAATTAGAAGAAGAAAAGAGAAGATACAAAAATAATTGTTTTGTAAAAAAAAAAAAATTGCAAACCGAAGTCTTGATTTTTGTGCCGAACAATAATCACTTCTCTTTCTCTCTTATTCTCTTTCTCGCTTGATTTCCGCACAACTGACTGACGTGACGCTGACGTCACCGCACAAAGGAGCTTCACCACGTCACCGCACCAGGGATTCATCCCATGTTGAACGTCGCGTCACAGTCAGCAGTGAAGACCCACGTTGTTGTCGTTTTTGTTCTCTCTCCTTCGGATTTCGTGCCGCCCTAGTCGCTGAGTCAGCACATCAGGTCGTCTCACTCTTTGTCTGATGTAGTTCTGCTGCTTCTCTTCAAATATTATTATTATTATTATTATTATTATTATTATTATATATTTTTTCTTCTGAGGAAGTTGTCGCTCTCCTCTCTGTCTTTGCGTACCCTTCTCCTGTTCTTTTGCTATTTTATTTATAGGCGCAAGGACGTGAGGATTATTGTTTAATTTTGCAAAAAACCCCTACATATTTATTTATTTCTTTCCTTATATGATTTGCTCTTTATTTCTTGGTTTTTTTCTTCTTTTTCTTTTTCTTGAAGCACGTGCTGCACATAAAATAAATAAATTAGAATTTAGGATTAAAAGTAAAATTTAAAATTAGTTTAAATTAATTAAGCTAATTAATAATCACATTAGCTCAATTAAATCCTTTTAAATTTGTTTATTTCTTTTTTCATCTATATTGACAATTTAAAATTTATATTTTACTTTTCACATAGCCAAATTGTAAAATTTAAAATTCAACAAAACAATAAAAATTAATCAATCACTCTCCTTATTTTCTTTGTTAATTTTTACCAAAAATCTTCATCTTTAGCATTAAAAAGGTCTTTTTTCTTCAAAAATAATTAATTAACTGAAATCTATAGAAATAAAATAAATTATTAATAATATAAACAAATACAAATAATCTTTTAAAATAAATGAGTACAAATATTTAAATAAAAATTAGATACATCAGTTAATTTAGGGTATCAAGGGTACTAACAGACCTACGGAAGACTAGTTGAATAGTCGCAGGAATAGCTGTTGATGAGGACAACAAATAATTTCAGTGATTTCCTTTCGGAATGTGTTGTACTATATCAATACCATAATTGGACCTGTCAATTATCCGGTAGGGAGAAGCTCAACTGTTGATGGAGCATTGCATTAATTGGATCTGTCATTTTCTGGTGGGTGAAAGCTGATATGTCGTTCTTTCTTCTTTTTTATTGAATTATAGATGGCAACACTTATCTGTAAATTTTCTAATGATATTTTATTGTATTACTGAACTTGAGAATTGTGCATCTGTAAATTTTCTTGTTAGGTGTTGCTTTGTCCGTTTCAAAATATAAATTATTTTAGATTTCTTGAGTAAAAGTACTTTATATTTTTTGTTTTTAAAGCTCATAAATAAGCAATCAATTGTACAATATCATATTTGTCACCCTCAATAAATTTTTATTACCTCTTACAAAAAAGACAAAGATAAAATTAAAAATTCCACAAAAAATTAATTCATAGACATTTAAAAATGATAAGATATCATCTCAAAATCTAAAGTAACTTATATTATGAAGGAAAAAAAAAGACTAGAATGACTTATATTTTGAAACGGAGGAAGTATGTTGTGCTACAACTGAACTTGGGAATTGTGATGGTTTCAACATAACATATGAGATACATTATCCTTTCCCATGGATATAGCTTAAGCAGCTAAAAAACCATGACTATTAGGGCTGTAAATCGGACGGGACGGGATCGGACATCCATATGTTCAAGCTTGAAACGAAATTCTACTCGGACGGGCTTATGTCCGGCTCGGTCCAGGTCTCACAAAATTTTTTATAGTCCGAACTCGGTTCGGTAAAGCATCGGTGTCACGCGCCGCTTTCCAAAAGTACGGAATACGAGTACATGACATTGGCCCAGCGAATGACTAACGTGACCCAAAAGTTGTTTATCCGATCAACTCAACAATTTTATCAATACAGAACAATTGTGCAGGAAATAATAATAATCTCATTAACAATAATACTTAGAATGAAGCAATAAAAATATCCAAATATAATAATAATCTTAAATCTGAAACAATAATAAAATCCGAGACATAAACCCAATACAATAAAATAACAATAGTTAAATAATTAAGTCTCCGTGATAAACAATAATTTCTTAAGCGGCGATGCTATCAACTTCATTCACCAATGTTGTTCTCCCAATCCATCATGCAATTCTCCATCAACGCCTGTAAACATTTCATCTAAAAAGAGGAGAAAAATTGTTCTTAGAGCAAGTCATGGACAGTAAGTAGAGAAAGTAAGGAACAATGGAATAACGGTATAACAATGAATCAATGGATCAATAGGAATCAATAACATGGCACGATAACAGTAATCAATATCACGGTAATCGATACAATTGCTATAACAATGATTCAATATTCGGTAACAATAATCGATGGTCAATAACAATAATACTTAGCTAATATTCGATATCAATAGGAACAATGAGGAACAATATGCAGTGTCGATGTCGTGTCAATTCTTAAGTCTATTAATCATTTTAATCCTAACTAATGTAGCACTTCATGCGTCCCATTTATTTACCACACGGTTGCTATATACAAACAAGTTACGTTTAGAATTAGTGGTGGATTTTATAGTTCATGTACTCGGCATAATAACAATGTTCCATCCATAATGGTAATTTATCAATAAGATACCACAAGATCACAAGATCACACGATCACAAGATAATGGTATAGGGAACCACGAGCCCCATACCCGAGTGCAGTCCTTATATTTTTCACTACTAGAGTAAATCCTTAAACCCCAGCTTGTTAATTATTTTATTGATACAACAATACAATATGCAATTTAAGACATTAGATAAACAATAGTATCAATAGGAGAACAATAGGATGGTAACTTGGATTGGACAATGAGAATGGTGACAATAAGACTTTAGGATCATGCAATGCAACATGCACACTTTAATTCATGCAATACTATGATATAAAACAATTAATCTATTAGAAACTAGAATATAGAATTTTGGACAACAAGAGTAGTTTGTACAAAAATGCAGCTTCCTGCTGTTTCAGAAATCGAAAAATGAATCGTCAGAAATTCTAGAAACTAGACTTCCACACGGTTCCAATGCATATTTAAAGTTCAAAATCCGACAACAGTAGCTAGGTCAATCACACAATTCTTTGCAGATTTCATGTTCACACAGAATATCAACATCAAGTTCTTAAAATCCTAGAAACAGCAAAAACTCGATATAAAATTCATTAAAAATATTTTCTAGACTCCAAAACATGATGAATAACAATCTGAAATTTATCAGAGCAAAATTTTATCATTTGATCAGTCTTTTCACTGTTTAAACATGAAAGATATAAGAATCTGAAAAATCTGAAAGTAAAAAACAGCTGTAGTAAAACGGGCATAACTTTTGCTACACAACTTGGAATTTAAAAAATTCAAGATGTTCTGGAAACTAGAAAGATAAGTCTACAATTAATATTCAGAATGTTATTTATTTTAAGATCATTTACTGGTTCAAAACTATCAGTCAATATACAGGTCAGCAAGCAATATACTGGTTTTAGGGCAGTTTTCATAAAAATAAATTAATTAAACATATTGGGTATCGATTATTTAGTCAATAAATTGTGTAATCAACATGAAGGGTGCAATAACATGATCTGTAAACTTAAGAACATACACATGCATCAATTTATCATCAATCAACCATCTATCGATCAAACAACATACAACCTAGCAATTGTCTACAATAATTATTCGTGTTATGAGATGCATGAAAATTTCTTATCATCAATACTATATGATGTATGCAAGGTTCAATATTTTTGGATTCAAAATGGCACGATATCAAGAATATTGAGGTTAGCTCGTGTAAACCCTCAACAGACCCAACGAAGATAATCAATACAGCAGTATGATAACGAAATGGAGCTACTTGTAAGAATTTCAATAAAACTTGAATTTGATATGATGTACAATTCAAGAGGATAATGACTTGCCTATTAGATGGTTAATTCGAATATATAGAATAACAGGATGAGAATCCCGGGCGACGAATCCACGAAGCACGAGAACACGGAACCACGAACGGAAACACCGAAACACTGTGACGAGCTACGTGCAAACGCCCACACAGCAAAACCACACAAATCAGTAACTCAATTCCTGGGTCTTCCTTCACAAAACACCAAACACGGATCGAGATCCCTTCTACTACCGGGCACCAAACACCATAACCCAACTCTTCACTTCCAAAACAGCAAACAGTAGACACACTGCAGCAAACCCCTCCCTTCTTCCTCTCCCGAGCACCGAACAACAATGGCAACAGGGAAGAGAAAGGGAGCAGCGGGGATCGCGGCTGGCGGCACTGGCGGCGGGGGGGGGGGGGGGGGGGGGGGGGGGACTCCGGCGGTGCACAAAGGAGATGAGGGTGGTCGAAGCTCAGGGGATGAGAAGTCAACGGAGAACAGGGGGGACTTGGATGCTCTGTTTTGGGCGGGAAAAACAAATAGAGGTGATGGGGCGCGATGAGAAAGACGATGAACAGGGACGGGTAAGAGGTCGAAGATGAGGTGGTGAGGGAAGGAGAAGCTCGACGGGGTGCATTCAAGCGGGGATGGCGAGGAGTTCGATGACAGCGGTAATGGCGATGGGTTCTGTCGACGAAGAGGATGAAGATGAGGCAGAATAGCGGCGATGGCGGTCGTCGAGGAGATGGGTTCGAGAGGGGGAAATGGCGATGATGACGGGGATGACGAGGAGTGGTGGGTGTTCGAGGTGGAGCGAGACGGTGGAGGATGACGAGCGAGGGTTGCACGACGATGGACGGTCGGAGCCACGGGAGAAGGGTTCAGCAAAGGTTGGATGAAAGGCGGGGACAGTGGGCTTGCTGTGAAGGCGGGAAGAAGGAGAAGTCAATGGGTGCTCGGGGATTGCGGTAGAGGAGAAACCGAGAGAAGGAGAGAGGTTGAAGAAGGGGATGTACAGTAGTTGGGGTTAAGGTGGGTTTGGCGCTGTACAGTAATGGGGTTTAGTAGGGTTAGGTTAGGGGATTAGGTTTAATAGGGTAGGGTGTTTATGTAGAGTATTTATAGGGGTTTAATAGGATATTGGGTTTTGGGTTTAAATCAAATAAGAAAAATAGACTATAGGGTTTTTAAAATATACATATAAATATACATTAAATCAAATAATAAAATACAAATAAATAAGTATGTTCGGGCTTTAAAATAATAATAATAATAATAATAATAATGACAAATAGAACAATAACACTAATAATAATAATAATAGCAATAATAAACATAATAACCGCAATTAAAGTAATAACAATAATAATAAGATTAAAATGATCCAATAATAATAATATATATGCTTTAGACTCAAATATAAATATCCGGTCAATAAGAAATATGAAGTCAGATCAAAACACACCATTATTCGAAATAAATAAAATTTTTGTTTGCAAAATACTATAATAAAATATCAGAACAGATTTTAGCACGAATTAAATTTATAAAAATCAAATTATCCAAAATATACGAAAAATACTTATTAGCGGGAATGGGGATTACAATTGGATCGCAATAATACTCGAACGGACTTATGTCCGGCTCGAGCTCTGTAAAACATCAAACCTAATAATTTGTTCAAGTTCGGTTCGTATAACAGTTCGGACGGTCCACGATCGGACTATTTCTCGAGCCGAACTTAAATGGACTACGGACCGTCCTATTCATTTTACATCCCTAATGACTATTAGTCTATTACTATAAATTAATTCATTGAAATGTCAATGTCTATTCAAATCGAAGCTTTGTTCAAATTATCCAAATGCCAACATATGCAATTTTAAGTTGGAAGGTAAGTTGTATCCTATCTCCCGTCAATCTAATGTCATACTTGTATCCTTTGTGTCAATGCTACATTACTCTTAGGGACGTATCTTAGTTTTAGGGGGGCCTAAGCAAGTTTACAATTGAGGCATTTTGCAATTCGACAAAATAAAAATGACAAATATTTAGATGCAAACAAACTTGGAGTCTTGAAGGACAAACAATTTAAATGAAAACAAATTTATGTATATGCTTCAAAAAAATTAATTGATAACGTATACATTTTATATGAAATGCCTCATGGCAAAATTTTTTTAGACAAACTCTAAGGAAGAAGCAGTAGCAATTTTATCCTGAATTGTATGTTATCTGAGAGTATTGAATGATGTATGAGAGAATTAAAGAGGAATAAAACAAAAAAAAATTATGTTCAAAACATACAACCAAACACACGTTGAGTTTGTATACAGTAAGAGAAAATATTGAACTCATATTGTAACATCCAAGATTTTTAAATAATGTTTTTGAGATTAATAAATGGATTAAAATAATTTTTGATGATTTAATAAATATTTTTCTGAAATTTATCTTTTACATATGCGAAACACGTGCGAAACACGTGCAACTATTTTATTGGGAAGTTCAAAGTTAGGAATTATCTTGGGGAAACCTATTATTTATTTCTAGGTATTATTAGTAGTTCAAAGTCAGGAATGAAGATATGATCATGGTAATACACTATACCCAGTATCACACTGAAGATCAAGTAGGTGATATTAAAATTTTTGTTGTATGACTTATTGCTCTGAATTTTTTTGTGCGTTTATATAGTTTGTATAATGTTATAAGATTATATATGAATTTTTAGAGATTGAAAGTTAAAGTAGGTATGGAAGAAAATTGTTCTCAAATAAAAGGCATGGATAATATTTTGTTGTATATATATATAGATATATAGCAAGCAGATATTCAATGAGCCACAATTGCTGGTGTTAGGTACAATTCATCTTCTGTTACCCTTAGATACTGTTTCTTCTCCTTCTATTTGTAGTTTATTTTTTTTTGCACGAGTATTTATTTTCTTGTAAAACATTTCTAGTGTACTTCTCCACACATTGTTAGGATTGTGTCTTCAATACTCGTTGTTTGGATTAAAAGAAGGTAATATGAAGCACGGAGGTCGAAGCGTCGAAGTGAGTAGAAGGAGAAATAGCAACAGTAGGGTGCAGGCTAGTTGCGGTCGACCGGTCTTGGTGACAGTCGACCGCACCCCCCGACCGCTCGTTGTACATGGATTGTCCGAGAGAGGTACAGTCGACTGGTCTTGTTGGAAGATCGACCGACCGTGGCACTAAATATGTTTTCCAACTTGTTAGGTCGCTTTAGCCCAATCTCTAACTCCAAGTTAGGTCGTGCGGTTCCTATTCAGTTACTTCTTTTCCAGGTTTTATCGGACGACTAAGGATCAAGATTAGACCTAAGTTTTCTCTCTATTCTTCTATATATACTGTAAACTCCTCCAATATAAGAGGTAGTACTTTATTGATTCTTTTCTCCATTGCAAAGAGAGGCTCGAGAGAGAGAGTTCTTCGTGGGTGAGTTTAATTCCGTGTATCAAGTGAATCAGTAACTCCTTGTAATCTCTTCTAGTTGAATATCAGATCTCCCTATATTTCTCCCGGATTAAGCAAAAACTAACTGGGTAAGTCATCGTTGTTGTGTTTGTGTTAGTTTGGTGGATCTACTTGCTTGCTCAATTTATTCGCCTCGTCTACTTCGACTTCCTTATTGCTCTAATTAGTTCCGCTGCGACCAGAGGGCATTTTTTGACGCTCTAATCCCAATAAATGGTATCAGAGCTTCAGGTTGCAGAGTTCCTTGGTTAAGATGACAAGCCACAGTATTTTGAAGATCAAGCAGTTCGATGGAAAGATCAATTTCAATCTTTGGAAGACTGACATGTATGATGTTCTTGTTCAAGAACGGTTGCAGTTAGCAGTCAAGAAGAAAGAAAAGCTAACTGATATGAAGGATGACGTTTGGGAAGATATTCGTGAAAGAGCCATAAGTCTAATCCGACAATCCTTGGCGGACGAGGTCAAATGCAGATTTCTTATAAAAACTGATGCGGCGAGTTTGTGGAAAAAACTCATAGCTGACTACTTGGTTCGTCGTTATTAGATCGAATGCATTGGAAGAGGAAGTTGTTCCGTTTATCTATGAACGAAGGTACCGATCTCCAAGACCACATTACAGAGTTCAATAAGGTATTATCTGAACTTAAGGCGATCAACGTAGATGTGAGTGAGGAAGATAAAGCTTTCAACCTGATATATTCACTGCTGGATTCGTACGAGCCTTTGATCACGACCATACTACATGGTAGATCTGCCAAGGAGAGTATTTCGGTAGATGGTGTAATCAAAGCATTGATAAAAATTCAACTTAGGAAGGTGACCCATAAATCTTCATCGTCTATTCCTACAAGTTGTCTAGCAGTGGATGGTCCTTCGAGAGGAAGACAAAGTGCTTTACAAAAGGATTCGATCCGTTGCCGATATTGCAAGAGGCCAGGGCATATCAAGAAAGACTGTTGGAAATTACAGAATCAAAAGAGCGCCAAGAACGGGAGTTCAGCTGCTAATGTAGTTAATGCCTTTGGTGCCTTTGATTCAGGTGGTTCGTGTCTTCTTGTTTCAAATTCTTTAGAAGTGGATTCTAGTTGGTTCCTTGACTCAGGGAGTTCTTCTCATATTTGCTCCGAGTGAGAGTTATTTTCTACTTATAAGTCGACTACAGGGTGTTGTGTGACAACGAAAACTGGGAAAATTTGTGAAGTAGTGGGTGAGGGGACAGTTGAGTTGAAGATGCCAGGTTTAAATATGTTCACTTTAAGAGATGTTTTGCATATTCCTCTGCTGAAACAGAATCTGATTTCCTTGGAAACTCTTGATACACGGGGTTGCAGGTACACAACTCGAGGTAGAGTTCTGTCTATTTTTCAAGGTCGTCGTAAGGTGATTAGAGGTATGAGAATGGTTGGGCCAAGCCAAAACAAGCTCTACAAGCTTTGGGGAATCTGAAATACTTGTGCAAGTGTTGCTCTTTTTCCTGTTATTCCCATAAGTTAAGCTAGTTTGCCGTAACTAGATTCATCGAAATGAGACCACGACGTTCGAATATCGTTGAGAGGTGGAGAAAGCCTGCGGGTAGGTGGAGTTCGTGCAGAGTTTGGCAACTTCGTGAGTACATCTATGGAGGTGTGCCTTTGAAGGGGCATACTGGATTTGGTGAGCATGGGTAGAGATCAGTTCAACTGGAAGAAGAAGCTATTGTTCTAAGTTTTCTTTGCAAGTGGAATTTGTTAGAGTTTGGAGATGAGTAACACATCATGTGATAGCACTTGTATGCAATCCAAGATGGTGTTTTTTAAGATTGTGTCTTGAATACTCATTGTTCAGATTAAAAGAAGGTAATATGAAGCACGGAGGTCGAAGCGCCAAAGTCAGTAGAAGGAGAAACAACAATAGTAGGGTGCAGGCTAGTTGTGGTCGATCGGTCTTGGTGACAGTCGACCGCACCCCCCGACTGCTCGTTGTACATGGATTGTCCGAGAGAGGTACGGTCGACTGGTCTTGTTGGACGGTTGACTGACCGCGGCACTGAATTTGTTTTCCGATTTGTTAAGTCGCTTTAGCCCAATCTTAAACTCCAAGTTAGATCGTGCGGCTCCTATTCAGTTACTTCTTTTCCAGGTTTTATCGGACGACTGAGGATCAAGATTAGACCTAGGTTTTCTCTCTATTCTTCTATATATTGTAAACTCCTCCAATATGAGAGGTAGTACTATTAGTGTAGGTGCCCTAGAGGCAATACAATGATCAGTATTATTGACATTATGTTCTTTTGATTATATTAATAATTTATTATGCTTCGTATTTACTGCATTATAAATATTAGCATGATAAATGTCCTTAGATTATTAATACGAACTATATGACCATGAGATTATATATAGTATAATAATCTTAAATGTCCCTAGTCGAGTATTATTATTATTAGGACAGTAATAATACATTGAGACTAGTATGTTGATTGATTGATGACCACCTCTCATGGGTCATTAGTATAGAGATACTAAAATCAATACATAGGTAAATGTAAGAGTACATTGTACTGGACAGACCCACTGTGAGATTCTACATGGAATGAATTAATAAGTGTCATAAGTAATCTCACTGTGATAATGGTGTAATGGTCCTCTGACCTGAAATCATTATATTTCTACACGAAAATTAATGTACTTTGATTCTATCAAAAGTTATCTTTAATCGGGTAATGATAAAGATAGTATTGGGTTCATTATGAATCGTGTGAGAAATATGAATGATCTAGAAGGAATTTAACCCTCCTAATTTTAGGAGCGATATTATCGGCCTCTTGTTTGAGTGAGACTATGAAATGCATGGCCATGCTCAAATATTGATTTGTTTGAATAGTCTACTCATCGATCAAGAAAATAAAGATTAAATTATTAAGAGGATGACACGTCCCATGCCTCTAGTTTAATCTATAATATCAAGGTTAAAAGGATTATATTACATGGAGACATTAGTCACGAAAGGTTTAATTGAATCACCAATTATTATTATTACTTGGGTAGCAATGATGTATTACTAGATGCCGCTCATTGTTTATAATTTTATTATAAGATAATAAAATTATTGCCAACGTAATAATAACCTAAAGGGTCACACACATAGAACGTTTAAAAGGAGTATTAATTTAAATTCGGAATTTAAATGATTCGAAATTAGTTATTTAATTAATTGAGTTGGACTTAATTAATTAAAGGATAATTCGAATTTAAATCAGATTGGTCTTATCAGAAGCCAAACTGATTACGGTTAATTCGAATTTAAATGATAAAACCAAATCAGATTGGTCTTATCAGAAGCCAAACTGATTACGGTTAAGCCCACCTCTTATCTCTCCCTATAAATACATAGAGATGTATTGGATTAGCATGATCTTTGACAAATCTGTTTTCCACAGAAAACCCTAGCCGCTCAACTGTTGAGAGGCAAAAGAGAGAGAGAGAGAGGCAAGCATCATCGGCTAGTACCGGCTCCCTCGATCGTTGGACGATCGGACGTTCGTGTGGACTGCCTTAGAGACGCGGATCTAGCTACTAGGGCTGCGTGGTGATTGCAACCTCCATCTTTCAGCCTTCGTAAAGCTCCGAAAGGTAAAATTTTATTTATCCATTATTAGCCATGTCTTGTACACGGATCCATGGGTTAGGGTTTCGGATCTGTCTTTTTCACTGTGTTTGTGCCCCGAAACCCTTCAAGTACTTCATAGATTCTTTTCTCCATTGCAAAGAGAGGCTCGAGAGAGAGACAGTTCTTGGTGGGTGAGTTTAATTCCTTGTATCAAGTGAATCAGTAACTCCTTGTAATCTCTTCTAGTTGAATATCAGATTTCCCTATATTTCCCCCTGGATTAAGCAAAAGCTAACCGGGATAAGTCATCGTTGCTGTGTTTGTGTTAGTTTGGTGGATCTACTTACTTGCTCAATTTATTCGCCTCGTCTACTTCGACTTCCTTATTGCTCTAATTAGTTCCGCTGTGACCAGAGGGAGTTTGTTGATGCCCCAATCTCAACACACATGTCATGTGAGTTAACATGATCTGCATTGCAGCATTGGAGGGGTAATCTCCTTGCTGTGCTATTGGCTTATTACGTTCTTGATGTAGTTAACTAAGTTGTTCATTTCATTTTCAAACATAATCTACAACATAAATGATGCTTAGGTTTACGAGTTGCTCCATCCTAAAAGTGTGTTATTATTGAGCATCTGGACCAAAGTTATATCTGTATTGCTTCTACTCATTCACAGCGTTGCTCGAGTGAATGACCTTGTTGAAATCCTTAAGCATGAGAAATAGTTTGCAAATCCAGTTTGTGTTTCATGGTATATTGGATTTGTAACCAGTTACTTGTGTATTTCCTATTCTAATCAGATATTTGTGAATATCGGATGTGCGCATTTTTATGCTTATGTTCCATGTTTCTTTCATGTCTATTTGTGATACTATGTTTATAAAAGGAAACATGTCTGACAACGAGCACATGTCTGACAACGAGCCATATAATGATCCAGCAAAAAATGGGACTCGAGATACTAAGACTAGATTTTAACTCTGTTGAAATGTCAATGAATCCAGAAACAATGAGAGCTCCTGTTTTCCTGGACGTTCTCTCTCCTCCCCTCTCCCTAAACTCAAAAGCTATTCTCAAACCCTAATTTCTCACCCAACCACGGCCTCCCCCACCAACCGCACCTTCTTCACCTCATCCACCTCCACCTTTGCCTTCTGCTTAGACTACCTCCACCTAACCACTCCTCTCTCCCCTCCTCCTCTTTTCCCACCTCCCCAGCCCCACTCTCCACCGTCACAACCAACCTTTTCACAGCCAAAAACACGTATTCATCCTAGAGCTCCCCACCAACCTTTACCCCCATCCTTGTCTAGCGATGCAACGTGAGTCTGGGGTCGAGAGAGGGCGAGAGCGAGTGTGGGCTCCTTGAAAACACAACAGCGATGAGGAACGATGCCATCCACAGAGCAGGCAGGAGCACAATGAGGTTAGAGACAATGGTCGACGTGATAGTCGTAGGGTTAGGTCTCTGAGGAGAGCTGCTGCAAGACCACCCCTGGGGAAAGATGGTAGAGGGCATCGACGGCGGCGCTCTAGGTTGCCAGTCTATTTCCATAATCACGACCACCGAGTTAGGCAACGGTCACCTATAGTTGCTATAGAAGGGGTGAACAAGAGCCCTCAGGACTCCCACAAAGCTTCTCTCAAGGAGTCCAGCCATGTCTCGATCAAAGTGGTTAGCCCCTCCGGAAAGACTCCCGTACACTATATTCTTCGTCATTCCCCTAACGTGGAACAACCCTCTAGTCCTGTGCTACCTACACAACACGCCTCATCTACATTCAGGTCCCCTAAGTCTGTTGCCAATTTCACAGAGCTCGAGCTTCTGTCGGCACTGCGGGAGGTGCGATGGAGGGGTAGGGAAGGCCGCAAAGAGGAGGTAGCTGAGGAGGGGGTGTGGGAGGTTTACTGATCGAAGTCATCTAAGAAGATGGAGGTGACGAAGGCAAAGATGAGGGAGGTTACGTGCCTATTTTGCGGCGACCAACACCGCAAGGAGGATTTCTTGTTCGGAGTGTTCGTTTGCTTTGAATGTAAAGCTCCTGGTCACAAGGTGAACTCCTGTGCGGTTAGAGGAGAGAAGGTGCAAGGGAGGCAGGGGCAAGACGAACGCTCGGCAGTTAGAAGAATGGAGGTTTGTCGCACCGTTGTATCAGTTACAGAGGTTATGCGTTGGAACAAGGACACGCTTAAGGTTAAGATGGGGGTGATTAGGGCAGTGAGAGGGTTACCGACGTCGGAGGAGATCATTACGGGTCTTAAGCAGCTATCTGCCTCGTTCAATCACCGAGCTTGGATCCTACATAAAGTGAAAGACTTTTGGCTCACGGAGTTCCCCTCAACTGAAGGAGTTGCGGCATTGGCTAGACGCGAGGAGCTCAAGATTATATGTGGACGATATGGGATCTCAATCCGACAGTGGACGAGCAACGAGGGGGCAGTCATCCATGACGAGGCAAGGGGAACTTGGGTGACACTGTCTAGCTTGCCGCTCCATTGTTGGGAGATTGGAGGTTTCCAAGATGTGTTGAGGTCGTTCGGTACAGTGCTTGAGATGGATGTGCCGATAGCTAATAAGAAAGGGGGGAACGCAAGGATCAGAATTGCAACTCATGGCGATGAAAGGTTGCCTAGGTGGATGAAGGTAATGGTTGAAAACAAATCTTTCATGGTCGAGGTTAGGGTGGAGGAAGTTTTGGGGGGAGGGGAGATGGCGGAGGAGGGGCGGCATAAGAAGTTGGTGAACAAAAAACTTTTCGATGATGACGATGGTGAGCAGACGGCGAACAAATGAGCAGATATAGCGGCAGGTAAGAGGGTGCGAGAGCTTAAAGATGATGGGTTCAATGTAGTTGAACCGGGTTGGCCCAGCAAACCGGTTCAATTGAGCTCAGCTCGGCCGCTCATCACCGGGGGGAACGAAGTAGGAGGAGATCTGACGAAGGGGGAGTTCTCTTTCGGTAACAGTACAAGATTGGTACAGCGTCCAAGTACGAATGCAGCTAGCATGGAGAATTCAGTTTTGCATGTAGGGGCCCAGGGTCACAGCTCAGCTGCGCCTTCTCCAGCTTTTCTTGCGGAATTGCAGAAAACTGTGACATTTGTGGGGCCTGAGGGGAGCAGCGTAGAGGGTCGTGATGCAGCGGTAAGGTCGAGTACACCCATGCAAGTACTTCTCTACGTAGGTGATGGGGATATCAGGACTGATCAAGAAGGGGCAGGTTCTCGAAGGACGTCACTTACGACGTTAGAGGAAGGCACGAAAAGGACTCTTTTGAACTGTTAGGAAACCACAGTGGGCTTGGGCAACTGTGATTCTATTCTGGGCCTAGGAAAGGGGCTTCAAGTGCCCCAATATATTGAAAGAATCCTCGAGCAAGGGTATTAAAGATTTAGTGACTCAAGAAGAGGCGACCAACGAGGAAGAGGGACAAAAAATTGAGGACCTACTCAAAAAGGAGGTTGAAACAAGAGTTCAACGTAAAGTTAAAAAGAGAGAGAAGGCTATGCTAGGAAACTGGGCCACGGCTAATATGCAGAAAACAGAGGTCTCCTCAGAGTCAGAAACTGATTCCTACAGGTCTGAGAAGCCACAATCGGGAGATGATAAAGATATCCTTAGCATCTCTGAGGAAGCCACGGTGGTAGAAGCAATGAGGCAAAAGCTGTAACAACAAAGGAGGGATTCAGACACAGTGTTAGGCAGCGTAGCAAAGGGGAAAAGCCAATGACTGTCAAGGAGATTTACAAACAGGTGGGAAAGCAAAAAGGTTATGAATCCATTGTAGGTATAAATCCCAATATCTTTATATTTTGTTCAATTTCGGATGACTTGTTAATTCAGCTTGCATACATCTATGGTATTAATCTGCATTATAACGCACACACCAATATCATTGATATTATCTGGGTAGGGAATTTGATAATATTTTTAACGTACAACAGATTTTAGAAGGGGGTACGAAGGAGGACTGCGTGTCCCTTCCTCTGGTAGAGTTGGATTCAACACCGCAGGCAGAAAGTGGTAATGATAGTTTTTATGTGTAACATCATCTTCTGCAACGTTAGAGGGCTTGGCAAGGCGGCCAAGCGTAGAATGGTAGGAGAGGTTGTTAGGAAAAACAATAGCGACATTGTTTGCTTGGAAGAGACTAAATTAGCTCAACCAAAAGATTTGGTTTTCAGGGGTCTCAAGTTAGACCATATCCAGGATTGGAGGGTTAGGGATGCTACAGAGGCATCGGGGGGGGGGGGAGGGGGAGGGGGGTCATGGTAGGTGTCAATACTAGTAAATTTGATTTACTGGATGATTGGGTGTGGAACTTTACTGTTTGGGTGGTAGTTCAAAGAAGGAACGATGGGTGGAGGCAAACCATCACAACAGTGTATGGCCCAAATGACAGAAGCCAAAGGCAACAGTTTTGGGATGAGTTATTGCACATAAGGGGAAAACGGGATTTACCTTGGGTAGTAAGGGGGATTTCAATATCTTCAGACATGCTTATGAGAGAAAGGGAGGTCTTGGCAATGGGCACGATATGAGAAAATTCAATCTGTTGATATCAACCTCCTTGAGGTTGATGGATATCCCGATTAATGACCGGAGTTTTACATGGTCTAACCTACGTAGGAATCCGAGTCTTGCGAAGCTTTATATGATTCTAGTTTTGACTGATTGGGATACGAAGGTTCCCCTATCAATGGCAAGATCATGTGCTCGAAATACATCAGATCACGTTCCTATCCTCATTGGTACTGGACAAGAGGGAAGAAGAAGACAAAGAATCTTCTGGTTCGAGAAAATGTGGCTGACCAGCAACGACTGTCACGAAATGGTGAAGAGTACCTGGGAATAGGTGACCGACCTGGTACAACCAGCCGCTAGGTTGAATAAAAAACTTTCTACTTTAAGAAGAAGGTTGAGGAAATAGATTCTCGTCACTTTCGAGAATATTTTTAAAAGAAAAGAGGATACCATTAATGAGATTCAAGAGTTTGAAAGGAAGAAGGAAGAGGGCGAGCTTGATGAGAACCAGTGTCAAAGACTAATGACATGCAGGCAAGATATTCAAGAAACCTACATAAAAGAGGAGATTATGTGGTGCCAACGATCGAGGGTCAAGTGGCTGACAGAAGAGGATGCTAATACTAAATACTTTCACAAGGTCGCTCGTATGCGACACAGACAAAACTATATTCACTCCTTGGATAACAATGGGGCTTCGGTAACAGATGAGGGACATATAGCTAATTATGTTGATGCTATGTTCAAGGAATTATTCGGGCAAAATAGGGTTGGACGGAGTGAGTCCAATGAAAGTATATAGGAGGTATTGCAGGGAGAGAATCGCGCTAGAGTGGAGGCTCTACAAGAACCATTCACAATGGTGGAGGTGAAGGCGACGGTGTGGGGGATAGGATAGGACAAGGCGCCAGGACCAGATAGGTTCCCTATTTTCTTCTATAAGTAGTTTTGGGATATTATTAAACTTGACATTATGAACATCATGAATGCATTCTACGATGGCAGTCTAAACTTGGAGAGACTCAACTATGCTCATGTTTGCCTGATTCCTAAAAAACAAGTTGCGAGAGAGGTGTGTCACTTTAGACCAATTAGTTTGATTAACTGTTTGGTAAAAATCATTACGAAGGTCCTCACAAATAGATTAGGAATGATAATTGGGGACATTATCAAGGACTACCAGACTGGTTTATTGCAGGGAGGGATATTCTAGAAGGGGTAGCATTAGTCCAGGAGGTAATTCAAGACACGAAGAGACGCAAGAAGTCGGGGTTTATGCTAAAATTAGACTTTGAGAAGGCATACGATAAGGTCGAATGGAAATGCTTATTGGAGATTCTTCAGAGGCAAGGGTTCGGTCATAGATGGATCGGATGGATTAAGACTTGGCTTACGACGTCCAAGGTCAATATTTTAGTCAACGGGGCTCTGGGGAAGGAAATCAGATGTAGGAGGGGTCTGAGACCGGGAGACCCACTTTCACCACTGCTGTTCACATTGGTGGCTGACGGGCTACATAGAATGTTACATGCCTACAGAGAAAATGGACTGAATAATGGGCTTGGTATGAAGAGGGGTATCTCCGCAATTGTGAATGCCCAACATGCGGATGATACTTTAATCTTCGGTGAGTGCGACGTGGCGCAGGCAACTTTCTTGAAATAGGGTCTCTATCTGTTTGTGGAGTGGTCAGGGTTAATGGTTAACTTCCACAAAAGTTCCATCACTTTCTTAGGCATTACAGGGAAAGTAGGGAGCTTTATATTCAATATTCTTAATTGCCAAATCACGAAACTACCGATTAGATACCTGGGATTGCTGATCGGTACTGGAAATATCAGGAGGGTGGACTGGAATTGTATCATAGAGAAGATAGCTAGCAGAATGGAAGGGTGGAAAGGAAAAATGCTATCATTCAGGGGACGTCTTATCCTGCTAAACTTGGTGGTCAGTTTTATTCCGCTGTACTTTATGTCATTCTACGAAATGCTGGTTTGGGTTTCAAAAGAAATTGACAAACTAAGAAGATGGTTTCTCTGGCATGGGTCAGGGGAAGGGAGGGGGTACGCGTTAATCAAATGGAGAATAGTGTGCAGATGAAAAGAATTGGGCGGATTGGGGGTGGTAAATATCCGACAAACGAACCAAGCCTTACTAGGGAAATGTTGGTGGAAACTTAAAGTAAAGACGCAGTCAAAATGGGTGAGACCAGTAACGACAACTTACATGAAGAATGGTTGCATACACCAAAAACTGAAAAACAAGGGGTCCATGTCCGGATTTTGGTGAGGAGTTAGCCGTACTAGAGACATGTTCATATCAGGGGTTACATTCTCTATAGGAAATGTTGCTACTAGGCACTATCAACCTAAAGAGAAGATTTTCAGAAGCATACAAATTCGCGACTGATAAATATGATAAGGTGGCAAGACACTAGAGGAATGATCGGTGGAGACCAAGACTCACAGGTGGGTTAACCACTGAGGCTAGAAGACAAAAACATGAACTTATAGGCTTCTTATAAGATTGGAAGCCAACAGGAATGGACCATGAAGACAAAGCTAAATGGGAGGGAGAAAAGGGTGGCACATACTCGGTGAAATCGGCTTATAAAAGGCTAAACGACGGGGGAGTTAGAGTCTACGAACCTATCTGGAAGGTAAAAGCTCCACTTAAGATCAAGACTTTTAATTGGTTAGCATGTAGAAATGCCATTCTAACACGGGATAAATTGGCAAGGAGAGGGTGGCAGGGACCGATCCAGTGTGTTATGTGCAACCAGGATAACGAAACAGTGGACCATCTGCTACTAACATGCGGTTACGTGAGGCCTATTGAGGGGATCTACTACAAAGAATGGGGAGATCTGGGCCAGGACCACAAACAGTATTTGACGCATGGGGGGATGGAGAGATGAGCACATTGTCAGTAGCAGCTTCAACATTTGGGGTATTGGAGTTGCGGCTATATGTTGGGGGTTATGGTTAGAACGGAACAATAGAATTTTTAGAGTAACACACAGACACCTCATGCATCAACAAATGCTTTTCAAGACTATTGCTAATATCATATTCGGTCTAAAATGGAAGGTGAAGAACAAACGAAGAAGATCAGGGATATGTACCCCGACAATGTTCATGCAACCAATGGGGTGGAGTCACAACAAAGGAAAGGTACACCAGAGGAGGAATAATCGTTTGTGATGATGAGGGAGGAGCATGCACTACTTTCGATAGTCTATTTTGGGAACTTGTGTTTTGACTTTTGTATTCTAGTTTTTTGGAGTTGATTTACACCATGTGTGGAAGAGAGGGTCCTGTTTTGGGTTAGGGATATGAGTATCATGGCCCGTCTGTGGGATACATGAATATCATTGCCCAGTGTAATATTTTGTTCTGTTTGTTTTGTTAAAAGCTTTTTGATGAAACACGGGGGGGCTGCGGCCAACCTGTTATGATAAAACAAAAACTCTGTTGAAATGTCTTCATTTGTTGATTGCAACCATTAAGATAGAATCTGTGCTAACTCTAGCAACCAAAACTGCAGTTATTCCAAGCAAGAAAAGAACACAAAAACTGTATTACAAATATACATAGACCTGCAGCTTTCGACTTACATTCCTTAACCGTGCAAACTGAATTCCAACATTGCTTTAATTAAACAGAAAGATTAAAATTACTTTTATTCAGAATTAGGAGTATAGGGATTGTTTCTGGTCTTCAATATATGGAGAATTGTAACTGTTACCCTCATATATGTAAAGATACAATGTACCATGATTATGGTTTGATTATTTGATTATGATTGATAACTTCAATGATTTTCTTCTCTATGTTTTTGTAACCCCCGTTTCCAATTGCATAGACTTGTATTGAGTTTTCTTTTCTTCGTATTCTTGCATTCCAAATTTCAAATTAAATCATACTATTCTTTTGAATCTGATTTCTTTCTTTTCGCATTCAACTATATTGTTAGAAGTACTAGGGATGCTTTCGGATCGGGTACGGATCGGATATTGGCTATACCAACATCCATATCCGCATTCCAAATACGGATTCGGATACGGATACAGATATGACTTGGAAAAAAAAATCATATCTGTATCCGTAAATTTTGGATACGGATGCGAATCGGATACGGTCTACCAGATAACGCATATAAATTCAGATATCAAACATATAGTTTTTGCTATATTTTATTTCCTTAACTAGTTCTTAGATATGTATATCACTGAATTACGGGTATCAATTTACATGTCTAATCTTTTCATAGCTACTATGATTAATCTTTTAACATAAACTAGTTTCTATATATACCATCCGATACTATAGATTGCAAACTTATCTTTTCAATTACCATAATCTAGTTAAATTGTGCAGTCTCATCATGCTCCTTGCATTACAAATAAAAAAATTAGTTTACCAAAACTACAAGAATAGCATCATTACCGGTTCCTCGGACTCGTCTTTTTTATCTCAGTCAAGTGGACTCCTCTAATATACAATAATTAGGCATAAAAAGATAACTAACAAGACAAAGAAAAATAAGTTACTTTAGAAAGGGAGTTTACCTGTTTTGCTTAAGCCACTGCGAACTAAACTTTATATAGACAGTGCTTATAAAACTTCACACTAAGCTCATTAATATCCTAAAAAGTAAATTAATAGCTATGAGAACGTCATAATAACAGTAGTTACTAAAGTAAATTTGGAATAAAAGCATTACCAATATTATTGTTAAATCACTCATATATGCAAAAAACAAAGCTGTTATACTCCCACTCACGGATATGTAGTTGATCCTCGTGACAGTCCACCATGTAGGTAAAACCAAAATAATAAGCCCTCATACTAGAAAGGATCTCTATACACTACAACATAAATGTGTAACAAGTGAATTCTATAATGGATTATATGGAGTAAAACATATTTTGTTTCCCTTAAATCACATATATGGAGTAAAATGTAAAGTGTAAGGAATGATGCACTAGTTACTAATAGAAGCTATAGGAAATAGAAATCAAGCTAATTATATAGGAGGGCATTGTTAGCGACATAGTGATCGCCTCTTTTTCTGTCACGATCCACTGAGAATATACTCTTATTCTAAGAAGGGGAAAACAAACCCATTTCATCTTACATTTCCAGAAGCTAATGTGAGCTGATAGTATATCAAATCAATAGGAGTCGACGCAACATGCACTCCAAAAAACAACCCCCTATTCCTAAAACTCTTCTTCAACGTCGAATTCAGCATGGCCAGCGACGTCGGCACCAGCAAGCATCCTTCCTGGCTTGTATAATAAAATTCTAAAACGTAATACTCTGCAAATCAATCAACCAAACAAACAAACCAAAATCCTCAACAACCAAAGTCTAGCTTAGTATCTGGCAATCACAACCTCTTATATCATGAGCAATACACCCATATCTCATTTGAAAAGTGGCATAAGTGCCAGATATATTTCGTAGATGTCTAAAGGAGTTTGTCGCAAGGGAAATCATTCAGGCTATAGATGTGTGCCTAAAATTAAATACATACATATATAGACATTGTAGTTACTCGGAAAATTTGGTTGAACTCTTAAAGACTATGTTCCATAATGCACAAATATCTCATAATGCACAAAAGTTCAACGTGAAGCTAATTCAAAAGCCATATAAGTTCTCTAGGAACAAGTACAAGTGACCAAACAGGTCAACAATAGTCAAAAGATAAATGGAAAGTAATAATATAAGTCAAGAATGGTGCAAAAGAGAGCAGCACAGAGAGCGCGAGATTACAGTTCACTAGCAGCAAATAACTGAGCCTCATCCCTTGGCATGCTGCATAAAGGAAATAAATGCATGACTCAGAAACTGAAAGCAAATAGAGCAGCAATCATAGAACGTATCCAATAATAAAAGACCTGTAAAAGATGTAGAACAGAGTTGACAGTTGAAATCTCGAAAAATGCCCTTGCTACAGTAGCAATAGCAATTAATACAACCAAAAATTAGGGAGTTAAGGAATTCATATATAAATGATTGATAAATTCTCACCTGAAGAGGTGGTGGTTGTTTGGCATAATAACAGGATGGAATGGAATACTCGGGCTCTCCTTTGGTAGGTTCATCAGACCATGGTGAGGCAAATGTCTTATAAAGATTATCTGTTGAATTTAAGTTCAAGACTAATGTTGTTAAGTCTATCCCCAATGCAAGAGATGTCAAATCTAGATCATTCATCCTTATAACACTTAACAAACCAAGTAAACCAAACTGGTTTGTGGTTGTTGATAATGCCGCATAAGCTGCTCATATGCTCCCATCCTAGAAGCAGGATTTGGAGAGTTTAACGGTCTCAAACCCATGCTTGGGTGTCCGCTATTTTGAATCTAAAATAAATTCTTTTTATCATGATTATGTAATGGACAACAAAAAACCCAAATATAAGCAATTTGTAAGATGCAGATTTTAAAAGAAAAAATACCTGAGAATGATAGGTTCCATGAGACGATGGAAAAAGATCAGAGCCATGTAGATGGAGAAGATCTTGATTGCTTCCAGGCCCAAAGGAAACCCCACCGCTACTCACAGAAGTACCATGTTGCTGTTGTTGGCGAGCAGATGGAAGATTGGGGGCTAGGGTTTCTCTTCGAATCACTCAGGAAGGAGGTAGGGTTCAGAGCAAATCGCAACCCTATCGGTGATTTGGGTTTCTCGTTGAAGAGAGAGAGAATCCAAGAGAGCAGAAATCAAAACCCTAAATAGCAGATGCCCTTCTTTGACGAAAAGAGAGAGCCGATTCGAAGAGTATTGTGTCCTTTTGTCGAAGGGGGAGAGAGACGACGGGAGAGAGTAGAAATCGAAAGCCTATCGGCTTCGACGAAGAGAGAGAGAGAACCTAGTCTGAGAGTAGGGGGTTTCGACGAAGCCGAGGGAGAGAATCGATCCTCAGGGTAGGGGGGTTTCTCATCGAAGAGAGAGAGAACGTGAGAGATGAGCGGGGAGGTAAGAGGTAGGATTTCTTCGACGAAGAAAGAGACAGAGCGGGAGGTAAGAGGTAGGATTTCTTCGACGAAGAAAGGGACAGAGCGGTAGGGAGATGGAGATAGAGCTGACCATTTTACCCTTCATCAAAACAGAAGTAACACAGGATCAAATCTGAGCCATTCGATCGCGATCAATCGCGATCGAACGACTGAAAACTTCAGCTCACGATAAGGATCTATGCTCACCATCTCATAATAGACTAACTCTATATATATATTGTATTTGCGGATATCCGTATTCGAATCCGCTTTTTTAAGGGATATCCGCATCTGTATTCGCATCCAAAATTTTTTGGATTTGGATATCTGAATCCATATCCGTATCCACCCGGATATGGATTTTTCATATCCGTATCTGCAAAAATTTCAAATTCGGATACGGATCGGATCGGATATATCCTTATCCGAGAGCATCCCTAGTTAGAACCCGGAGTTTCAATCTATATTATTATTATTATTATTATTATTATCATTATCATTATTATTATTATTATTATTATTATTATTATTATTATTTTGAGTATTTTAGTTGATGAACAAAGCCTAACTCCATCTTCTTTATTTTGTTAACCCAAAGCTCATTCTATAATTATATTTGATTCTTTAGTAAATTGTAGGGCTCATTTTATAAATTTATTTAACTCCTTATTATATTGTAAGTCCACTCTATTGTTAATAACAATTTTTCCTTCTATCCAAGCCCAAACCCAAGTCTAATATTTAACCCAAACCAAAATTTTCCCAACTGCATAGCTCCACTATCCCTATTAAATCTCCACTAACAGTATACATCCCCCCACCAAATCCCTAACCACCCCACTAATCACTCTTATATCCTAATTCCACTATACCACTAATTGCTCATCTCTACATTAATTAACCTAATTAATATCCTAATTAATACCATCCTAATCCTTATCAGCTGCCTAATCTCCCCCCCCCCCACAGTCTTTCTTCTCCTTCCTCATTTCTTCTTCTCCCTGCCTCTCAACCCGAAACCAAACTCCATCTCTCCTCGCCTGTCCCGGCCCACACCACTGTCGACCACCACAACTCCCCGCCCTCGCTGTAAAACCCTAGAATTTCAAATAATTTTTTTGAGATTAATAAATGAATTAAAGTATTTTTTGGTGATTTAATAAATATTTTTATGAAAATTATCTTTTTGCACTTGCAAAACACGTACAAATATTTTCTTAAGAAATCTAAAGTTAGAAAATTATTTTGGGGAAGATAATATTTATTAGTAGGTATTATTTATGAATTTTCTGGAATTGTTTGATATTTATTTGGCATATTTGCAAATATTACAAAAAGATGATTTTTTGTGCAAAATTATCACTTGGAGTAAAACTCTAGTTTTTTGGATTTCTGGGCTGAGCATGGTGGCCGGCCAACTCAGAGGTAAATTTTTTAATTTTTTTTCCTAATAGATTTGGTTTATTTTGCTAATTTATTAAAGAATGGTCTTTTTGCAAAATTGCCACTTGGAGGCAAAACTTTCAAAATCAAATTTTCTGGTTTGTTATAGATGCCAGCCTGATCTGGGGAGGATAATTTTGATTTAATCTCAGCTAAATTGATTAATCTAGTTACCTAGTATAAAGGATCTATATATGTAAAAATATATTCTAAAGGAATATTTTGCAAAATCTTCTCAAAACCCTAATACATCAGATTTCGGCTATTAAAAGGGTTGCTACAGCCGTCTCTCTTCTGCACAAAAACAAAAGTATATTTTTATTATTGATTTCTTGGAGTTTCGAAGCGAGGATCTTAGTTTTTTGCGAAAGGAGTAGCTTTTCCTATTCTTCGTTGATTCTTTAATAAGTTGAGTGACATATGTTTGATTTCTTGTTATTCTATGCATGTTAAATATGATGATTTTTTTAGTAGAATACATGGTAGATGATTGTATGATGAAGTAATGGTGAACGAATAATTAAAAATAGAACTTTTCATGAATAATATGCAATGGATGAATAAATTTACTATGTAGATGACTTGAGATGGTTAAGAACCTAGTAGGAATCATGGGTATGTTGTTTCTTTCATATTCTTCCTGATTTGAATGTGTATAATGAGGTTGTATGATGTATGATGTATACAGTTGAATAAAGAAGGGTTCTTTACTGATTTGAATACATGTATATGATCTGTTGATGTTTTGATGAAGAAAAATATGATTAATGGATGTTGTGGATGCCTATGATCAAGAGTCACCAATTCGGTTAACCACCTTTTGAGAAGCAGCCTGTGGTGGGCAATTGTACTAATAAATAAATAATTTATCTGATAAAATAAATAAATTGTCTGAGTTTGGGGCAGGGGCATTACAAATGGTATCAGAGCATGCTTTAATAGTAATGATAAACATGGTATAAGAATAAACCTAGGTGTGGACATTAGAGCCTGAGTACCTAGGTGTGGACATTAGAGTGTGAGTATCACATGGAATTAAAATAAGATGAAATGGTTTGAGGCATGATTAGGATTTTGCCATAAGGTATTGATGTGAATATGAATTGTGTTGTGATACTCTAATTTTTTTCTCATTTTGTAGTATTCAGTTAATAGCAGGACCCAGGACCAAGAATGATCGTGGTGATGATGGGGCTGAGGGTTCCCAAGGGGGACGACTTGATCTCGAAACAGAAATTATCAGGGTGTATCAGACCTTGAACACATTCATGGCAGCCAACATGACTCAAAATCAGAATCAATGGGTTGGACCAGTGCTTGTTAATGCTGATCCAATTAAGCAGGTTGAGTCCTTCAATTGGATGATGCCGCCTATTTTTGAAGGGCAATCTGATCCAAATGAGGCTTATGATTGGATTAGACAGATGGAGATAGCCTTCGAGGTTTTGGAAACCCCAACAGCCAATAAGGTGAAATTGGCTACAATGCAGTTAGAGAAGGATGCTAGCGTCTGGTGGCAGTCAGTGAAGAGGATGTTTGGAGAAGAACAGGTGACTTGGGATGTTTTTCTTGAGGAGTTCAGGGATCACTTCTTTCTTCTGGACATTCAAGAGAAGAAAGCAACGGAAGTCTTGAACCTACAGCAATGCAGCATGTCAGTGCATGAATATTAGACTAAGTTTTTCCAGCTGTCAAGATATGCACCAGAGCTGATAATTGATGAAGCGAAAAAGGCCAAGAAATTCAAGCAGGGCTTGAGGCCAAATTTGAGGTCTCGAATGATACCGTTGGGCATAAGAAGATTTGATAAGCTGGCCAGGAGAGCAGCAATGGCAAAGGAAGATATGGATCAGTTTCAGAAGAAGCAGGAGACTTGGAACAGGAAGAAGAGGCCAACAACTAATCAGATTGGGAAGAAGTTTCCAGCGAAGCAGGGCAGGTTCAGTAGGCCAGATCAAAAGACACCCACAATTTAAGGCGTGACTTGTTTCAACTGTGGAGAGGCAGACCACTATCAGTCAACATGCACCAAACCACCTAAGGTGCGGTCTTGTTATCAGTGTGGTCATGAAGGGCATATCAGACCAAACTGTCCGTAGTTGAAGAAGGAAGGTGCAAGTGGAGGCAAATTCCAGAGGTAGGGGCGAGTGTTCGCATTAACCGAGGAGGATGCGGGTAACTCAGAAGATGTCATCCAAGGTATGCAAGAATTTTAAATTCATTTATTTGATGTATTAAGTAAAACTTTGTTTAAGAATAAAGTGGAGTTTTGAGTATCATTCTTCATGTAACAGGATTCGTCTTGACTAATGGAATAAAAGCAAAAGTTTTATTTGATACTGGTTCTTTGAATACATTTGTGTCGCTCAATTTTGCTAAAGTTTTACGTGTGGAACCTAAGGTATTTCCAGGCAGATTCCTGTTAGTGGAAACACCATCTGGAGAGGAATTGATTGCTGATCGGTATTATGAGGGCTGTGATATTGAGATTGGTGGGAGATTATTCGGCATTGATCTCATCGAACTGCAAGTCTATGGTGTGGATGTGATCGTAGGCATTGATTGGATGACAATATGTGATGCCACAATTGAATGCAAGAAGAAAGAGGTGTTGGTGAAGGCACCAGGAGGTCCCGCAGTGACTTTTCAGGGGAAGAAGAAGATTCCAAAAGTGGCTGCAATGGTATGTAAGTTGATGTTTTCGGATGAAGTCAGAAGCATTCCAGTTGTCAGGGATTTTCCTTCTGTATTCTTGGAAGATCTACCAGGGTTACCGCCGCAGCATGATTGTGAATCTGCATCAATATTCAGCCGGAAAGTGCTCCGATTTCTAAGGCTCCATATAGGATGGAACCTATAGAGCAGGATAAAGTTAAGAAGCAGATTGAGGAATTACTGAGTAAGGGATTCATCAAGCCGAGTACTTCAACGTGGGGAGCGCCAGTGTTGTTAGTGAAGAAAAAGGATGGGTCAATGAGGATGTGTATTGACTACCAGAAGTTGAACAGGGTGACTATTTAGAACAAGTAGCCGGTTCCATGGATTGATGATCTGTGGTCAGGGTATCATCAGGTCCGAGTTAAGGAGGAAGATGTGAGCAAGACAGCTTTCAGAACTTGTCATGGATTCTATGAGTTTTTGGTGATGCCATTCGGAGTGATGAATGTGCCGACAGTATTTATGGACATGATGAACCAGATCTTGCAGCCGTTTATTGATTCCTTCGTGGTGGTATTCATTGATGATATTTTGGTATATTCAAAGTCAGAGGAAGAGCACTATATGCACTTGGCAGAGGTATTGAAGAAGTTACAGGAGCATAACTTGTATGCCAAGCTATCGAAGTGTGAGTTTTGGAAGTTTGAGGTAGCTTTTCTTGGTCATATCCTCTCTAAGGAGGGAGTGGCCACCGATCCTCAAAATGTTGAAGCAGTGAAGAATTGGGCCGGGCCAATGACAGTAAAGGAGGTCAAAAGTTTCTTAGGGTTGGCTGGGTATTACAGGAGATTCATTCAGGGCTATACACACATATTGCACTTCATGAATAATAGGCAATGGATGAATAAATTTACTATGTAAATGACTTGAGATTGTTAAGAACCTAGTAGGAATCATGGGTACGTTGTTTCTTTCATATTCTTGCTGATTTGAATGTGTATAATGAGGTTTTATGATGTATGATGTATAATGTTGAATAAGGTAGGGTTCTTTACTGATTTGAATACATGTATATGATCTGTTGATGTTTTGATGAAGAAAATTTTGATTAATGGATGTTGTGGATGCCTATGATCAAGAGTCACAAATTCGGTTAACCACCTTTTGAAAGGCAGCCTGTGGTGGGCAGTTGTACTAATAAATAAATAATTTATATGATAAAATAAATTAATTTTCTGAGTTTGGGGTAGGGGCTTTACACTCGTGACCATCCTCTCCACCCAAACTTCCGCAGTGCCACCTTGCCCGACCACTTCACCCCCGAGAACCCAACACCGTCGACTGCCCTACTGCCTCCCTTACCACTGCTTCTCCCATCGTCACCAACCCCACCTTCGACCACCGAGCCCCCTGTCTCCGCCATGGCATCACCGATCGCCAACACCGCCACCACACTCCAATCGCCGTCGACTGCCTGCATCCCAACTCCTGCTCACCTCGTCATCACCATCATCTCGTGACCACCCCTTACCACTGAACGAACCCCGATGCCCCTGTGCACCACCTCCTATTACCTTCCCGACCACAACAGCCATCCCGCACCTCCATGCCAACTCCTTCGCTGCATGCCTTCATCCCCGACAGCCTATTCCTTGCCTCCTCACCACCATCCCGCTGCTGCTCAACTACCACTGACGTCGCCATCGATCAGCACCACAATCGGCCCCTTCACTGCCATTGCCGAGTCGCTGCCTTACTTTCATTCGAAGTGGTTGCTGCTGTTCGAAGCTGTTGCTGCTAATGCTCTTACTTGCTGTTGCCACTTCCGTTATACACGAACTTCATTTCTCCTCCTTCTTCTGCCCACATTCAGAACCGTTGCATAATAAGGCAACACTCTTTTTGTTCCCGTACAAGCTTTGCTTTGAACCCTGCAAGTAGTCTTTGGTTGATTACTCATTCCTTCCCTTCACGTGTCGATTGATCGAGATACATTAGTATATAGAAGCCTACTTGATTCTTGTTAATCTCATACTCGTAATATGATCTTGAATATTCCTCGTTATTACATGCATTACATGGACACATGATAAAGAGGCATAGTGTAACACCTCGAATTCCATTTACATGTAATTCGTAGCAAAGCAGGATCTTTTTACTTCAATTCAAACAATTTTACAAGAAAATGAAAACTTTTTATTATACAACACGGGTCTTTACATCAACGCAGCGGAAATTAAAAAAAAATACAACATGGTAAATACAACTTTTAACATCAACAACTTAAATCATGATAATAGTCTTTAACATCAATTCATCTTCATGCCCCTCTTGCTAATCCAAGTCCAGCACTGGAAAAACTGTGGGCACGTCAGTTGCTTACAACCGACGCAATGTTATAAAACAGCGATCCTCGCTATGCCGTATTATAACGATTCTCTTACTTTAGCAAACACAAAATTGAATGCACAATAAAGTGTAAAAGAGTGACTATTCTAAACATGTCAGTGTATGATATGACTTAATGCCTAATGCATATGTTATACTATATTGACACTAATGCATACATGTTCGGATTCTATGCATCCCATTCTACATAGGTCCGAGGGCAAGCACCTACGTACTCCACATTAAAGGGTTTAAACCCTCGCCATGAAAAACTACTCGGTAATAAAATCAAGTTTTATATATCCCACGAGTACGGATTCCAGCCCTGGAGTCCACCGTCAAACTATATGGAAATTCTCGGTGTGCGAACATCCTGCAAGTGCCCCTCTAGCCCCGGTATACGCATATACAATGGAGAACAGCCTCCCATCCGCCCGACTATTCATGATCCTGGAGTCCACCATCAAACCAATCATAGTCCCGGATTTAATTAAGCTTTGTCTCCATCGCAAGCAATCATAGTCTCGGAGTCCACCGTCAGACTATATAGAGGCGCCCCACTTACGTTTGCCCAAATTTTATTACATTTCCCTTTAGTGCCTATCCTTAAGTTTGAAACATGAATAAATAATACCACCTAGAGCTAGCTTACCCTCCTACCGGTCTTAAACCAAACACCGAGAACGATAGCCCATACTGGCCCTTTCTCAAATCTAAAAGGTACCTGGGTCTCACTAAGTCTCTAGAAGCAACATCTTTTCATGTTCAACATTATGGGGTACACATACCCTTATTATTCATATTCTCAATTTCATTTATTCATATCTCATTCAATTCTTTCATTCATTCTTATTTATCAATCATGAAGTAACACTTCTTGGTTGATCACACAACCAACAATTCACTTTAATAAACTACAAGTCTCTTTGATTAATAAAACTTCCTTTTCGCATCCATTTATACTTCAATTATGAATCTCAATTCAAAAATTGTTTAAGATTAAAAACTCAATTTCTTAAAGAAGTTCATTATTTAAATCTCATCATTATACTATGAACATGATCTTTATTCCTAAAAAATATTTCTTAGAATACTATAAAAATAATTTCGAAGTGATTTAATAATATTATAGAACATTTATATGATTTTTTTCCAATTTTAAAAACTTGAAAAGTCTCAAAATAAAAATAAAAACTCAAAAGAGGGCACCTGGATTCGAACCCAAGATCTCAAGCAAGCAACCAGCAAGCCCAACCACTAGGCGAACTCTCAGTTGGTCAAATAAATCCAATGCAGTGCTTTCAATACTACCCCTATTGTTAATTTATAAAAATATCAATTTTTTTTAAAAAAAACAGAGTCTTCCCTGGTGCCCGAACCCGCGACCAGAGAGAAACCCCTAGCACCACGTGGCAGCACGCTGCGTGTTGGCGCACGCGCTAGCCACCAAGGCCAAAGCCCACTACTGATATTATACGGGTTCAAATTCAAATAACTCAACTTTCTGATAAAACTCATATTAGACACTTTCAACTATTTTCGATTTCTAATTTCTTTCCTCAATTTGATTGCTCATAAAACCTATTTTTGAGTTTCCAGAAATATTTTTTCATAAATTTTATTAATATTAGCACCAAATTATACCCAAATTAACTCAAATAATTATTTTTATAATCTAGTACACAAATAACCACTTTTGTAATTCTAGTATTCATAGGTTTTGGTTAGAAAATTTTTACCACAACATGAATGCATTTTTATTTAGAAATTATCACTTCCCCATTAGTTTGATAAGTCACCCCTAATACTTTCACAATTTCTCATGCACAAAATTTAACCACTTTATGCATACATTGAAAAAATTCTTATAATTAAATCATGGTTAATTATTTGTGCATAACAATACTCCAACATGCATTTAAAATAAATGTAACCCATATTTTTCGTTTTGTGTATTTTTGGAGTGTATTTTTCATTTTGGTATATTTTCTCTCGTGTATTTTTTTTCTGAACCATATATTGGAATTTGTTTTCAATATATATTCGTTTTATTTCATTTTGAACTCTTTGTGTTTGATTGGTTGTTTCTTTCGTTTCGTTCTTCATTATTTTTTCTTTCTTTCATTTTGGCCCCGTTCCCTTTATTTTTATTTTTTTATTTTTCTTGGGTGTTTGTGGTGGCGTTTCGGTTGTCCTATTTCCCAAACCTATTATTTGATCCCTAATAAGATTTTTTCAAAGCCAAATTAAATCCCCAATCCTATTTGTATTCCTATTTAATTGACCCAAATCCATAACCCATTTGGTAAACCTACTACTACTACTCCTAATACCCATTAACCCATCAACCCACAACTACACCCTATATATATACCCCTCTCCACTAAAACCTAACCCTAATTCCCCTACTCCTAGCAAGCCCGGCCTCCCCCCTCTCTCTCCCTTTCGTTGTTTGCGGCTGCACACCGGACCAACATCCTAGGCCGGCCTCACCCACCAGGCCGCCGACCATCCCCTCCGGCCTACTCTCCTCCCGGCAACACCCCACACCCGAGACCTCTTCACCCTACTCCCGATCCCCCTCTTGGCCATCCTGACCACCTCACATCACCACTCAATCCCTCGTCTTTCTTTCATGGTGTTCCCTTGTGGTCGCAAGCCACTTTGATCATCTCACTTTTGGAGTTTTTGTTCGTGTGGAGAATTCCACTCTAGTTGCTTGGATTCGTTGATTCGCGGATTTTCGTTCGTGGGTTTTGCTCCTACTCTTTATTTGCATCGTTCTTCATCTTCGGTTAAGGCAAGTAACTTGTACTCCATTTCAGTTGTTTGATACAAGTCAAAAATACCACCTATAGTGTAGTTGGGTCTAGAGACGACTCTTGTTGTGTTATGCTCGATGGGTTTTGTCTCTATTGTGAAAATTTGACCATAGATGACTCACGACACAATTTGGACATGAAATAACATAGGTTTTACCCTTCTTGATTTTGATCATGTATGTGGGACTTTTTGTGAGAACTCGTGTTCTGGTTGAGACCTTTGTAATATATTTGGTGTGGACATGCTAGATACCCTAAATTATGATGTTTGGACACTTGGTAGACTCGATTTCATGTTTGGATGTGTTTGGATCAATTTTCTTGAATCTATGTTGATTTTGTTATTAAGGGAACAATTTGTATTTTGTCGCTAATCTATTTTGGTTGCTGTTTTGGACTGTCTTGAAGTCAGTATCTTAATTTCGGTATTGATATGGCTAAAAATAGGGTTAAATCAGAACCGTCCAAATCGGGCACGAATCTTGAAGCCCAGGGGTAAAACGGTAATTTTCCCTACCAATGGGTCTGAGATGGGTACTGGATCTCTTTGTCAAAGATCCAATAACCCACGAACGGATCCAGCTCAATCGGGTGCGGGTTTCAACCAACAGAAAGCCCGATCCAGAGGGATAGAATTAGGGTTTCTGATTAGATCCTAATCAACGGCCCGGATTCATGCCTATCCTTCCACTGGGAATTAGGGATTACATTCCTAATCTGTTTACAAGGAGTATATTCCTTATCAGATCATGGGGATTACATTCCTAATCCAGTCCCTAAGACGCCTATAAATACCCCCCATCCATCTTCATTAAGAGGTAATCAATCTTTTGCCAGTTTTTGCGCTCTTTCATAATCTTCCCTGATTACTGACTTGAGCGTCGGAGGGTGCGTCGCCGGGAACAACCCCGGTGTCTCGTACTTTTTGCAGGTGTACGGCCGGAGTCAGCGTCAAACTCCGACGGAATAGGTATACAGGTTTGCTATTCAGTTTTCCTAAGAATCCACAAATACTATCTGTTTGCCCCCACACCAGATTTAGCGGCAATAGATTTGCGCCGTCTGTGGGAAACTAACAAATAGCAACCTCCCCTCTTTCCGTTGGTCAGATCTTCTCCAGCCATGCCTCATAGGAAAGTCAGATCCAGAGGGTCTGACCGAGGACCCAACCCCTATCAGCAACAAGAAGTTCCCCCTCAACCCGCTCAGCAGCAGGGGCAACTTCTTTCTCAGGCAGAGGACCCACTCCAACAGGGCCCGCCTGCTCCTCAGAACCAACAGCCTCCCAAGGGACCCAACCTGCAGAAACAGCCTCTCTATCCGGACCACGTCTCCATCCATAATGCCTCTTCGGACTCTATGGCCTCTCACCATCCCCGAGCTTCCGATCACCACCACACCGTCCTCAATCGGCAGAAGGATGAGGATCTTCGCCGCCATCTGGATGAAAAGCGGGCCCGAGAGGGAACCTCCCGCCAATACCGTCCGGATGAGCGGTCTCCTCACCGCCAAGAATACAGAAGGTCCCTACCCGAAGGGGGCGGAGAGAGTCCCCCGAGCATTACAGAAGAAGGCCACACTCCCCTGCAGGTCGGCAACAGCCTAGGAACGATGAGGAACCCATCACCCGTGCCGAGTTCCAGCAGTTCCAAGCGACCGTCCTACAAGCTCTCAATCTCCGTCCCAACACCAATGCACCCAAGATCCCCTCTCCTCCTCCGGTCCGAAGTCCTCGCCAATGGTCCCCATCTCCTCCTCCAGCTCCCAGCAACTCCCAGCATGTGCAAAGTCCTCGCCGCTCCAGGAGCTACCGTCATAGTAGCCCCCGCTCTCCCTCGTACGAAGACGAGTCTAGAGGCTCGGCTGATTACCGTCGAAGGGACGACGCTGTGTACCGCCGTCTCCATGAGATGGAGAGGCGCTTGGGTCAGTTAGACCGAGAAGAAGAACTTAGAGGAAGGACTCTTCGTCCTAGCTGACCTCCTTTTTCCCGAACCATAATGGATGCACCTGTACCAATCAGCTTCAAGCCTCCTCAATTTGAGACCTACTCCGGGGAGACTGACCCCGTCGATCACATCGAGAGCTTCAAGACCCTAATGCTCATCCATCAAGCTTTCGATGCTCTGCTCTGTAAAACCTTCCCTGCAACTCTCAAGGGTCCGGCTCGAGAATGGTACTCTCGCCTCGCCCCATCCTCAATATTCTCCTTTGAGCAATTCGAGACCCTCTTCGTCACCCATTTTGTAAGTAGCCGTAGAACTGAGAAGACCAGCATCTCGCTACTGTACCTCCACCAGAAGAAGGGTAAGAAGTTGAGAGACTATGTGAAGAGGTTCACAGCTGAAGCCAGGTCCATAGCATCCCTCGACCAGTCGGTCGCTGCAGCAGCATTTCAATCCAATGTCCTCAATTCCAACCTCTGCTCCTCCCTCGCCAAGAAGCCCCCACAAAACTTCTCTGACCTCCTCCTCCGAAGTGAAAAGTACATTCGGGCTGAAGAAGCTGAGCACCGCCCTAACTTGGAGGGGTCTTCCACCGGGTTTAAGAGAAAGGGAACAGAAGAGGAAGGAGCCAAGAAGCTCCAGAAGGATAATGTCGGCCAGCGCCGACCTTCCCCCAGGTTCGAGAAATTTACTCCTCTCACCACCAATGTCTCTACCATCATGATGGAAGTTGAGAAGGAAGGGATCATACCTCCTGCTCCGAGGATGAACACCCCTGCCAAGAAAAGGGATAAAGAGAAGTGGTGCCGTTATCACCGGGACCACGGCCACGACACCAATGATTGTCGGGCCTTGAAGAATGAGATAGAAGCCCTCATCCAGAGGGGGCAGCTGACCAGATTCGTGAGAAAGGACCGAGCTGACCTTCCTCTCCCGCCTTGGTGGGCTAATAAGCGCTCGGAACGCGATGAAATGCCCGACTTCGAAGAGGAGCGTGTCCTACACCTCATTCATGGGGGCCCAATGGGGGGCTCCTCAAACTCCTCTCGAAAGGCATTTATAAGAGAAGTCAATTCGATTCGCGCCACCCCTCCTCCCAAAGGCCTCGGAGTGCTCGTCACATTCTCAGACGAAGATCTTGAAGGTGTCCGCACCCCTTATTGTGACGCACTCGTCATCAGCCTCCACATGGCGAACTTCAAAGTAGAGAGGATCCTAGTGGACAATGGCAGCTCCGTTAACATCCTCTTCCTCGCCGCTTTTAAAGGCCTAAAGCTCTCCCGAGACAGACTCAAGCCTGCCGGCTACACGCTCCATGGGTTCACGGGAGTGCCAGTGACTATTGAAGGGGTGTTCACCCTCGACGTAACCGCTGGCAAAACTCCTACTACCCGAACGGAGTCGATGGACTTCATGGTCGTAGATGTCCCCGCAGCCTACAATGTCATTCTGGGTCGGCCCAGCCTAGCTGCCCTTGAAGCCGTCCCTTCCGCCTATCACCTCAAAATGAAGTTTCCCACACGGGCCGGAGTAGGGGAAGTAAAAGGCAATCAGGAAACGGCCCGCAAGTGCTATATGACCTCTGCCCTCGGTCCCGTCCTCTCCTTAGAAACTTTGGAAATCCCCCAAGATGCTGCCCGGCCGACGTCCGAGCCGGTGGATGAATTGGAGGAAGTGCTCTTCTCTGAGCAGGATCCAACTCGCAAGTTCTCTGTTAGCAAGACCCTCCCGTCCGCCCTATGCTCGGACATTGTACAGTGCATCCGAAGGAACCGAGACCTCTTCGCTTGGTCAGCTACAGACATGCCCGGAATTTCCGAAGAGCTCTTAGTCCATCACCTCAGCGTTGTTCCAGGGTCCAAACCGGTTCAACAGAAGAGGCGCAAGTTCGCCCCCGAGCGCTAGCTAGCTATAAAAGAGGAGGTGGACAAGCTCTTGAAGGCCCTGTTCATACAAGAGGTAAACTATCCTGAGTGGTTGTCGAATGTAGTAATGGTAAAGAAGCCTAACAGGACTTGGAGGATTTGTATCGATTTTACCGATCTCAACAAGGCTTGCCCCAAAGATCCCTTCCCTCTTCCAAGTATTGACACTTTGATTGATGCCACCTTGGGGCATGAACTCCTCAGCTTCATGGACGCCTTCTCAGGCTACAACCAAATCCGGATGTTCCCTCCGGATATCCCGAAGACATCATTTGTGACCGATCAGGGCCTCTATTGCTACAGGGTTATGCCCTTCGGTCTGAAGAATGCAGGAACCACATACCAATGCCTCGTCAACAAGGTTTTCCAAGCTCAAATCGGCCGAAACATGGAGGTGTATGTTGACGACATGCTTGTAAAAAGCATCCGAGGTGCCGATCATGTGACCGA
This sequence comes from Hemerocallis citrina, assembly GCA_017893485.1. Taxonomy (NCBI): domain Eukaryota; kingdom Viridiplantae; phylum Streptophyta; class Magnoliopsida; order Asparagales; family Asphodelaceae; genus Hemerocallis; species Hemerocallis citrina. The sequence continues at coordinate 150,448,248 of CM030361.1, forward strand.
CCTCCAAGAAGCGTTTGATGTTCTGAGAAAGCACAACATGAGACTCAATCCGAACAAGTGTGCATTCTGTGTCTCGTCAGGAAAGTTCCTCGGCTTCATGGTTAGCCAACGAGGAATTGATGCAAACCCTGAGAAAATCAAGGCCATATTAGACATGACCCCTCCCAAAAATGTTAAGGAAGTTCAGAGGTTAATAGGCCGCTTGGCCGCCATAGGGCATTTTCTCTTGAAGTCCGGATAGAAATGCCTCCCCTTCTTCAAGTCCCTCATGGGGGCTAAAGGTTTTGAATGGGGACAACAGCAACAGGAGTCCTTCGACCAGCTCAAGGCTTACCTCGTCAATCCTCCTCTCCTCAGCAAACCAATTCCTGGAGAACCCCTCTACCTCTACCTGGCAGCCTCCGAACAGACTCTCAGTGCCGTTTTAGTAAGGGAAGAAGACCGGGCTCAAAAGCCCATTTACTATGTGAGCAAAGTACTTCGGGATGCCGAACTCCGCTACCCGAAGATAGAAAAGATGGCTTATGCCCTGGTGATGGCCGCGAGAAAGCTTCGCCCGTACTTTTAGTCCCATTCGGTGGTCGTTCTTACCGACCAACCGCTGAAGCAGGTCCTCCACAAGCCAGAGACCTCGGGTCGCCTTATGAAGTGGTCTATCGAGCTGAGCCAGCACGATATAACTTATCAGCCTCGGACCGCGATCAAGGCTCAGGCCTTAGCAGAATTCATAGTTGAAAGTACCATCCCCGAGTCCAGCCAAACAATGAAGGGGCCACCCGTCTGGTCGGTTTATGTGGACGGATCCTCCTGCAATGAGGGAAGCGGGGCAGGGGTCATTCTGGCAGGCCCAGATGATTTCATCCTCCAATACTCCCTCCGTATCAACTTCAAGGCCTTGAACAACGAAGCAGAATACGAGGCACTCATCGCCGGCCTTGGGATGGCTCGAAATGCAGGGGCGCAACGCCCTAGGATCTTTAGCGAGTCTCAGCTAGTCGTGAATCAGGTCCTCGGCGAATATGAAGCACGTGATGACAGGATGGTTAAATACTTAGCTAAGGTCAGGAGCCTCATGGCACTGTTTGAAGAAGCCTTCATCCAATGCATACCCCGGGAAGAAAATGCTCAAGCCGACGCCCTCTCCAAACTAGCCTCTTCCTCCCTTCAAGGTCTCGAGCAGACCATCTTGATAGAGATCCTTCTGAAGTCGAGTATAGAGGAAGAAACTCCCAACTCTATGGAGTCGTTGCCTGTCCTGCTCGAAGACAACTGGATGAAACCCCTTGTCGAATTCTTAAGGGATGGACTCCTCCCCGAGGATCCCAAGGAAGCTCGAAGAGTGAGAACCCGAGCTGAGCGTTACACACTAATCGGAGGTATCCTATATAAACGCTCCTTCAAACAGGTAGACGACCGGCCTTACCTGAGATGCCTCTCCCCCGAGTAGGCCGACTACGCCCTGCAAGAACTTCACGAGGGCATCGGCGGGGCACATTCGGGATCCAGATCCTTGGCCCGCAAAGTGTTGAATAACGGATATTTCTGGCCCACTCTCTTACGAGACGCCGAACGATACGTTCGGCAATACAGCTCCTGTCAGAAGTACTCCAACATCCGATGCCTCCCACAAGCTCCATTAACTTCCCTATCAAGTCCAGTCCCCTTTGCAATGTGGGGGATGGATTTACTAGGGCCATTTCCACCAGCTCCCGGACAGTTCAAATCCTTAGTCGTGGCGATCGACTACTTTTCAAAATGGATAGAGGCCGAGCCCTTGGCGACGATCACCAAGAACAAGGTTGTCCAGTACTTTTGGAAGAGCGTGATCTGCCGATTCGGCATCCCTTGGGTCCTGATAACAGACAACGGAACCCAGTTCACCGGAGCCGCCTTCCGAGCTCTATGCGAAGACCTTGCCATCCAACACAGGTTCTCCTCCGTCTCACATCCCCAGTCGAATGGCCAAGCTGAAAATGCTAACCGATAGATCCTCTCCGGCATTAAGAAGAGGTTGGATAAATGTTCCAAAGGCTTATGGGTCGATCAGTTTCCCAACGTGCTGTGGCACTACCGCACCACAAAATGGACCTCACAGGAGAGAGCCCATTCAATCTCACCTATGGGTCCGAGGCCATCATCCCCCTAGAAGTCGGAATACCCTCTCCTCGTCTAATAGCCTATGAAGAAGAGAAAAATGCCAGAGAGCTCAGAGCAAATCTAGACCTGATAGATGAGATCAGAGAAAGAGCTGCCATTCGTCAACAAAGCTACCGAAGAAGGATCGAGTTGGCATGCAACAAGAGAGTCCGCCCCACGGACCTCAAAGAAGGGGACCTGGTCCTCAGAAAGTTGGCCATCTCCTTTCCTGGTCAAAAGAGTAAACTCGTTCCAAATTGGGAGGGACCTTACAAGATCGTCAAAGAAGTTCGGCCCGGCACATACAGACTAGAAGACCTCGAAGGCAGGGAGATCCCTAGGACATGGAATGCCGACCATCTCTTAAAATACCAAGAGAGAGCACCAACGCCTCTCTAAGTACTTCGAGATGTCGAACCGTTCCTCCCCTATTACTTGTAATGATTTTCTTTTATTTTTCCCTTGTAATAACGGCTAGCAACTTTAGAAGCAGCCAACTATTAATCATTAATAAAGAAAGCTTTTTCATACTTTATATTATTTACATCTCTCTGCTTTCACTCTTCACTCTAACGATGGTTCGGAGTCCAACACTTGGCTCGATTCTACTTCGCAAGTTCACTTCTAAGCGAGCTAGAAGTAGTTCGCCATTCGGAATTTCTCCCACAATCGTTGAACTAATCTAACGATGGTTCGGAATCCAACGCTTGGCTCGATTCTACTTCGCAAGTTCGCTTTTAAGCGAGCTAGAAGTAGTTCGCCATTCGGAATTGCTCCCACAACTGTTGAACTAATCTAACGATGGTTCGGAGTCCAACGCTTGGCTCGATTCTACTTCTGAAGTTCGCTCCTAAGTGAACTAGAGGTAGTTCGCCATTCAGAATTGCTCCCACAACCGTTGAACTAATCTAACGATGGTTCGGAGTCCAACACTTGGCTCGATTCTACTTTGCAAGTTTGCTCCTAAGTGAACTAGAGGTAGTTCGCCATTCGAAATTTCTCCCACAACCGTTGAACTAACCTAACGATGGTTCGGAGTCCAACACTTGGCTCGATTCTACTTCGCAAGTTCGCTCCTAAGCGAACTAGATGTGGTTCGCCATCCGGAATTGCTCCCACAACCGTTGAACTACTCTAACGATGGTTCAGAGTCCAACACTTGGCTCGATTCTACTTCGCAAGTTTGCTCCTAAGCGAACTAGAAGTAGTTCGCCATTCGGAATTGCTCCCACAACCGTTGAACTACTCTACCGATGGTTCGGAGTCCAACACTTGGCTCGATTCTACTTTGCAAGTTCGCTCCTAAGCGAACTAGAGGTGGTTCGCCATCCGGAATTGCTCCCACACACGTTGAACTACTCTACCGATGGTTCGGAGTCCAACACTTGGCTCGATTCTACTTTGCAAGTTCGCTCCTAAGTGAACTAGAGGTGGTTCGCCATTCGGAATTGCTCCCACAACCGTGGAACTACTCTAACGATGGTTCGGAATCCAACACTTGGCCCGATTCTACTTCGCAAGTTCGCTCCTAAGCGAGCTAGAAGTAGTTCGCCATTCGGAATTGCTCCCACAACCGTCGAACCACTCTAACAAAGGTCCACGAGCTCACTGTTAAGTGAGGTTTGGCTCATCTCGCAAGCTCGCAAGATTAGGCGACCGAAGCGCAGCTTGGCACCACTGACCGAACACTCACGTCGCCGATCCCCGTACAAGCAAAAGGCCAGCACAGGGACCTCGGCACGATGAACACAGTCACAAACAAAATGACTACACAGAGCTATAAAGACCCATGTTCGAGAAAGAAATATTATTAATAATTGGACGCAGTACAAAGCGACTCTTCCATACAACAAGATTACAAGGACTAAATACAAAGGCTTCAAAAACGATCATCAATGCCTCCGTGGCGCAGGGATGTTCCTCTTCAAGGACACTCGAGGTCGACGATGTTCGCCTCCGGAGCCCGACCCCAAACCAGCGAATTGGGACGTGTCCTCGGCACTGCTCCTAGCTGCCGTACCGATGGATGCCCCGCTCAACGAAATGGCCACCGAGCTTTGCGCATCCCCCGGGCTAGGGTTGCCGAGGGGCAAACGGGTCGCCATCTCGTAAAACGTGATGCCCCGATCGCTCTCCGTGCGAGTACACGAAGTGCTCCTCACATTGATCGGCCCCGAACGCGGTTTGAGACGAGCCACCTCTGCCTCCAGCTCTGAGATCCGGTCTTGCAACGAGTCATCTTTGACATTGACCTCGAAGCGAGGAGGAATCACGGAGGTCAGGACTCCGGAGCGACTCGTGATAAGACGGTGAAGGTGGGTGACTTCGATACTCTTGTCTACCGTGGCTCTCTTCAGGGCGTCAACCTTGGCCGTCAGTTCGTCCCGTTCGGACGTCAGTTTGGCCACCTCGGCCGTCAGTCCCTCTCCCTCCGTCCGAAGCTCCGTCTCTACAGTTTGCAGATGGCGGATCTCAGAAAGCAGATCGTCCTTCTCCGCTGTTATTTTGGATAAGGTGTGGCGAATGCACTTGATCCGAAGGCCGTAGCTATATGCGGTCGACGAACCTTCGTCCTCTCCTAAGGGGGTCATCTCGGCGATCCTGCTCTCCAGACGCCGGATCTCGATGTCTCGCCGACCTAGGATGAGTTGAAGATGGTTCTGCTCGCTTTCGGCTCAGTGCAATCCCAACTCGATTAAAGCCGCTCTCGGCACCTCGCCAAGCAAAGCCTCGTCGCCCCTAAGCCAGCCTCGGCCCGAGCGTTGTCATCCGAGCGAGTGGGCTCCACGTCTTGAGTTACCACCACGAGCTGAAAAGGAGTTGAGATAAACAACAAAATTTCAAACATTGCCGAAGTCCAACACTTCAAGAATTTTCAAACAAACTTTCAAACTTTCAAGAATTGGCAAGAAAAGACAGAAAGACACAGTGTCGAACCCAAAAAGATTAGTTTTTCATTCATTTCAAAATAGCGGTGGCCAGTCCGCGATTAGGCATTACACTTCAAAAAAGAAAGAAAAAGAAGAAAAAACGAGCGGAGTCAGGGCGCGACCTCTTTCCCAGGGCGGCGAGCGTGGGTGGGGGTCGACATCTCCGAAGGGGGCACCACCGCCAGCGGGGTAACCGCGGAGCTCGGGACCTCGCCGGTGACTTCGACTTCAGTCTCGGCTTCGTCCTCCCCTTCTTCTTCCCCTTCTGATTCGGGGTCGAAGCCCTCGATGTGGCCCGGGAACAGTCTCCATCCCGAGCAGTCCACGTCGGGGTACGTCTTTGTCACCTGGGCGATGGCTTCGACATAAGCTTTGGCCATGTTTTGGGCGAGGAAACCTTGCGCCTTCGCCAGGGTCGCGTCCTCTGCCGCCTTCACCGCCGCCGCCTTGGCCTCTTCAGCTTCGGCCAACTGCTTGGCCGCCTGCTCCTTCTGGAGGAGAAGATCGCCCTCCAACTTCGCGACCTGGGTCTCGAGGAACTCGACCCTCGCCGCCTTCCCTTCGAACTCAACCCTGAACTTGTCGAGCTCGTTCCCCATCCGAGCTTTCTCTTTCCGAGCCTGGTCGGACTCCTACTTCAGCTCCTTCTCCAGAGCTGCCAGCCTCTCAGTAAGGTGTCCAAAATGGACAATGATCTGCGACAAGGAAAGAAGAACCAAAATAGTTAGAAGAATTATAGCTAAAGAAATTCAACAAAGGCAAAAATCCAATACTTACCGAAATGGCCGAGTGAGCGATCTCGATGACGTCGTCACCTTCTTGCCCGGCCTCCATGGCGGCGCGATCCTTCGGTGTCGCCAGATGCTTGACGGCCTGCATGCTCTCTAAGGAATTACCGAGGAATCCATCATGCTTCCGAACTTGCCAATCCAGAATATGGATCCTCCTGTGCTCCTCGGTCAGGAGCTCCTCGGCCGCCACTGACAGCGGCGGCGTCGTCATCCCGAGGGCTGCGGCGATGGGGAACTCACCGACTGCATTCGATGCCGAGGCGCCGCCACCGGCAATGACCGGGCTACTGAGGGTCTCCATTTCCTCGATCGTCTCCCTGACCCTCGGAGTCTTTGGGGTCGGCAACTTGGTGGCCACCCTCTTGCGCTTCTTCGGCGCCTTACTGGCGAGGCCTACCCTCAAAGCTAGCACCGCGTCGTAGTACATCGCCTCTGCATTAAAGACAAAGTTCGTTAGTGCTATACAACTCGTGCAAAATAAAATATGAAAAACAAAGCATAAAAGAAGCTGCGTACTGGGATCTACGCGGCAGAGCCCTCCCTTGAACAAGATGTCCTCGGTCAGCTCATTCCAATCGTACTTCGGCCGATCGAGAAGTGTCCGGACTGCCTCTTCTTCTTCTTCAGAACGAAGCTTGGGCAGCGCCCCCGCCCTCTTCGGCACCCCTTCCACCCAACCGGAGGGGATCGGCTAGTCCTCCGGACTCCGCACTATTAAGAACTTTTCACGCCAGTGCTTGATGGAGTCGGGGCATATGACGAGCCTGCCGCCATGCCTCGGAGCCAAATAGTATCGGTGCTCCGACTTATTCCCTTGGTGTAGCCGATAGATTGTCCGAAGTACGTTCAGCTCCGGCTCGATCCCAGCGGCTTGGCAGTGAAGTACGAAGCCGTTTATGACTCTCCATGCGTTCGGCATGAGTTGGATGGGGCTGACCCCGAACCAACTTAGGACGAGGATAGCGAACGGATGGAGAGGTAGCCGAGCCCCGGCGATAAAGGCATCAACCGGCCAGCAACACATGGTCACTGGCAGTGGCGAGTTGGCCCTAACCCCGGGACCCGGCAGCATAAGCTCGTACTCCTCCGGGATCTGGAAACAGTCCCGGATCACTCCCAAGTCCTCTTCGCAAAAGATCGACACCGTCTCGTCCGCCTCCGTCGTCTCCCTTGCTGCATTCTCCTCGAAGGACCTCCCCCTCCTGTGAACAATTCGCTCGGCTTGATCCTCCGGAAGCTCTCGAACTCTGTGAAGCCCAGTCAGCTGCCCCGGTAATCTTCCGAACTCCCCCATACGCTTCGGATCCTCCACAATCGAATCTTTGCCGAACACCTTCTTGCCCTTGTTTGGAGTACGATCTTCGACAACTTCAAGGGAGGGCTCGGACCAAGAGGTCGACTCGGAGACAGAAGCAAGAGACATAGTTTATGAAGTAAACAGAGTATAAATTACCTTAAAAGATTAGCTGCCGGAAACTTCACCAGAAAACAAACGTCGACCACCGGAAACACTCGCTTAGCACAAAAGATCACCTGAGCAAAAGAGAAGAGAAGTGAAAAATGAGAGGGGGGGGTGAGGTTTTATAGAGAGAGGCACGCCAAACGAGGTTAATGGGCCTGTACTACTGGTCCATTCACACAAAACGACAAAAGCGACCTCAATCATCGCCTTGTTTACCACGCCAAGCCGTACACCGCATTAATTACTGTCCCATCTGACAGAAGCTCAGAGGTCACAGCATTAAATGAGCATCTCATTCGTCAGAGCTGTCAGAAGTTCAGAAGCCATCACATTTAATGACTGCCACGTCTGCCAGTTGCACAGAAGCCACCAACTCCGCAGTGCAACCTACGTAAAAAACGCCAAGTCTTGGACCTCGGCACCAGCTGCCGAGCGTTCTTGACACCGAACCTGTTACGGGGAAAAATTGGACCTCGGCACCAGCTGCCGAGCGTTCTTGACCGACCCAGTTACAGGGAGAAATTGGACCTCAACACCAGCTGCCGAGCGCTCTTGACACCGACCCCGTTACGGGAAAAAATTGGGGCTCGGCACCAGCTGCCGAGCATTCTTGACACCGACCCCGTTACGGGAAAAAATTGGAGCTCGGCACCAGCTGTCGAGCGTTCTTGACACCGACCCCGTTACGGGAAAAAATTGGGGTTCGACACCAGCTGCCGAGCGCTCTTGACACCGACCCCGTTACGGGGAAAAATTGGGGTTCGGCACCAGCTGCCAAGCGTTCTTGACACCGACCCTGTTACGGAGAAAAATTGGGGTTCGGCACCAGCTGTCGAGCGTTCTTGATACCGACCCCGTTACGGGAAAAAAATGGGGTTCGGCACCAGCTGCCGAGCGCGCTTGACACCGACCCTGTTACGGGGAAAAATTGGGGTTCGGCACCAGCTGCCGAGCGTTCTTGACACCGACCCCGTTACGGGGAAAAATTGGGGTTCGGCACCAGCTGCCGAGCGCTCTTGACACCGACCTTGTTACGGAAAAAAATTGGGGTTCGGCACCAGCTGCCGAGCGCTCTTGACACCGACCCCGTTACGGGGAAAAATTGGGGTTCGACACCAGCTGCCGAGCGCTCTTGACACCGACCCTGTTACGGGGGAAAATTGGGGTTCGGCACCAGCTGCCGAGCGCTCTTGACACCGACCCCGTTACGGGGAAAAATTGGGGTTCGGCACCAGCTACCGAGTGTTCTTGACACCGACCCTGTTACGGGGAAAAATTGGGGTTCGGCACCAGCTGCCGAGCGCTCTTGGCACCGACCTTATTACGTGGAAAGATTGGACCTCGGACTTCGCCGAACTCCCTCTCAGCACTCACAACCTAGCCGAGGTCCCTCTCCTCTTCGGAAAGAGGTGCCGAACCACCTACAGACCTCGGCCTCCTGGGCGGCGAGCGCTAGAAGGGGTCGGAAGTGTGAAACAAGCATGTAGGCCACACAACGAAGAAAAACGGCCGAGCCGTCCACCAAGAGATCGCGAAAAAACAATTAAAAATTCAGGAAATTAAGGAAGAACTCCTAGAAAGCAATTGTAGAGGTGGGAAAGCATTTTCTAGTCCCCAAACAGGCGATTATTGCCAAGAACAATCTTCTAAGACCCCCGAACGACGAATTGACACTTCGCAAAGTTAAAAGGATATTCCTACGAGAACACCACACGACCATGAGAGCTCAGGAGCGACTCAGAGTTCAATCCACTTAAAAAATCACCACACTACCTCCTTCAAGATTCAAAATCTTCCATTTGGGCTCCGATACAACACCACTAGCCATTAAAACAGTAAAACTACTCATCAAAGGCTGATCAAACTCAGTCTTCAGGAGTGGGGGGCTCGTGATATGGCTAAAAATGGGGTTAAATCAGAACCGTCCAAATCGGGCACGAATCTTGAAGCCCAGGGGTAAAACGGTAATTTCCCCTACCAATGGGTCTGAGATGGGTACTGGATCTCTTTGTCAAAGATCCAATAACCCACGAACGGATCCAGCTCAATCGGGTGTGGGTTTCAACCAGCAGAAAGCCCGATCCAGAGGGATGGAATTATGGTTTCTGATTAGATCCTAATCAACGGCCCTGATTCATGCCTATCCTTCAACTGGGAATTAGGGATTACATTCCTAATCTGTTTACAAGGATTATATTCCTTATCAGATCACGGGGATTACATTCCTAATCCAGTCCCTAAGACGCCTATAAATACCCGCCATCCATCTCCATTAAGAGGTAATCAATATTTTGCCAGTTTTTGCGCTCTTTCATAATCTTCCCTGATTACTGACTTGAGCGTCGGAGGGTGCGTCGCTGGGAACAACCCCGGTGTCTCGCACTTTTTGCAGGTGTACGATAGGAGTCAGCGTCAAACTCCGACGGAACAGGTATATAGGTTTGCTATTCAGTTTTCCTAAGAATCCACAAATACTATCTGTTTGCCCCCACACCAGATTTAGCGGCAACAGGTATAAAACACGAGATTTAGAGAATTTCGTCTATTTCCAAACCCCTCCGACCTTGTTTGATTTTGTTTTCGTATGAGTGAGTTATGACTGTTTTACTACAGAGGTGTCGATCCTTTCCAGATTCTATTTTTCGGTAATTTTGATGACAAACCATTTTAAAGAACCATGCTATACATATTATTTTGATCCAAAACTTTGGCCAGTGTTTCTTTATCTATTTAGGTATTACCCAGAATTTTGGTGAATTTTATTGATGAGTTTTATGTGTTGTTTCATTCTCGTTTATGAATTCTATACTTGTTGTATTTTACTCGCTGCTCTGTAAAGAATCTTATTTTCACTATGATTCCTTTTACTGTATAAAAAATGTTTGTGAAATATGAAAGTTAGTATATTTTATCTATTTTCATATTCCTTTGGCAGAATTGGATTTCGTTTCACTGGTTGCGAGATATCATAGTTTTCGTACTGCAGTGTTGGGATTTCCAGATTCGCCAAACTATGGTTTCTTGATGCTTTTTTATTTTTGATGACTAATCTAATTTCACTGTAAAATTTTGAAACTTTATATTTAGATACTGGACATATAGGGGAATACCCCAGATTTTTCGTGGATGTATTTAATGTGTTTTCAAGCTGTTTTCCTGTTCTTGAATTCGTTTTCCTGATTTCTGGCTGAACCTATTTTCTGTGTTCAAATCAGTTTTGAGATAGTTTTTGTGAATTAATATATGATTTGTTTATATTCACTAGATTCGTGTGGAAGTATTGTTTCCAGATCCTTCGACGGATCCAGATTTGCTTGTTTTTAACACTGGAAATCACTATTTTACTACAGTACAGTCTTGCTGTCCTGAACTTGAGATTTGTCTATTTTATTCTTTCATGTATTATCTTGCATTCGTACATGTTTACCTTGCAACTTGCACTTGTCACATGATCATTCCATGTTATTCTTGTATATTTTGCACATATACATGCATGTTGGACATTAATCATAAATAATCAAGCCGGGATTTAAGGGACAGATCTAATAGTGGATAATTCAGAAATGTGTACTCGGAAGGGGTTCCATTGATCCTACGTGATTACTTGAGACATGATACTTGACACGTGATTACTTGATACTTACACGCAAGACACGATACTTGCCACTTGCAAAACTTGACACGTGATTACATGATACATAATACTTGATACTTGGAGCTTAGAGCTCGATTACTTGACTTGTCCCTGAGTATACTGCCCTCTATGGTCCACTATGAAATCTAAAGCGAAACTGTTTGCTGTAGCAACCATGTAAGGTGGGCTGTATGAAGTTCTACCTAGATAGTAAATCACTACAAAATTTGATACATGATACTTGAATATGATACATGCTTGCTTGATACTTGACTACATGATACTTGAGACTTGAAACTTGACACTTGATACATGATTACATGATACTTGACACTTGATGCATATTTACATGATACTTGATTACTTGACACTTGATTCATGCCATGTACACTTGTTCACTTTGCCATGCTAGTTTTTTATGTTGGTATCACACTTATACCATGTTACTAGTTAGTTTCCCCATGTGCTTGTATCCTACATTATAAGTGGCCCATAACTTACAATTGACAGGTACTTGTTTTTCTCTTTTCCTCTTTCCTGCATTCATTGAATTGCAGATTTTGGAGAACAGGTTACAGATGGTATCGGAGACATGAAGTATTAGTGCTGCTTTTTATTAATATTATTTCTTGTAGCTTGCTTGAACATTATTGTATTTTTGATACTTGGATTTATTCTTGTATCTGGGCGATGTGACCTAAGATATTGTTTTATTCAGATCATGACTATTTGAGATTTATATATTTAGTTTCAAGTATTCTTGTTGGTATTTTTGGCTCATTATGTGCATGTGGTTGATTTTTTTGCTTGCGATTCTGATGATTCTTAAGAATGTTGTAAAGATTTCTTGAAAAGCTTATGGATGATGAAAATCGTTCGCTGGGCTTTTGTCTCGTATCCGTATTCCGTATTCTTCTTGGGAAGCGGGGTGTGACAGGGTTTTTAGTGGTATCAGAGCACCAGGTTTGGCTAATGTATTAATTGCCTAATATATTAGACAAGCATGGCTCGAATTGGAATCTGCGCAACATTTCTCCAACCATGCATGCATAAATGAAACAAATATTATCAACATTGATCCGAATGCTAACTATTTTTGATTTTGTGCATACTATGGCTCACAGAGGTTCTACTTCTCAGTTGCAGGGTGACCCGATTGAGGCGGCCACTGCAGTGCTTGAGCACTTGATTAATCAGCAGCAGAACCATAGTGATTTGGTGATGGCTGCTTTGGAATTCGCTCGATTTTCTCTGCCTGTTGCGCCTAGGTAGGATGTTCTTCCACCCCGTCCGGGAATTGTCACAGACTTTATGAGACTACATCCAGACAGGTTTTCAGGCACTGAGATGCCTTTGGAGGCTGAACAGTGGTTGATTCGGACAGAGCAACTGCTTTTGGTAGCTAGAGTTGCAGATGTAGATCGTGTGGATGTGGTTACCATCCAGTTGGTGGACTTGGCTCATAGCTGGTGGAGGTCCGAGTCCGAAAGGCTCGAAAGACCGATCACTTGGGCCATTTTCACTAGGAGCTTCTTGGAGAAGTTCTTTCCTAGCAGCACTAGAGTTGAGATGGAGCAACAATTCTTAGCCCTGAAACAGGTTGGTCGTTATTTCTAGTAATGAAATTTTGTTACATATTATTCATACAATATTGTAACATAAGACTTTCTTAAAACAGGGCTCCAGGTTTGTGGACGAATACGCTGCAGAATTTACGAGACTTAGCCGCTTCGCAGCCGTTCTTGTGACGAACGAAGAGGATAAGGCTCGTAGGTTCATTTTGGGACTTGAGCGAGACATCAAGGTGCAGCTTGTCTCTCTTCGCTTACATACCTATGCTGAGGCTCTTGAGGCAGCTAGAGCCCAGGAGCAGGCTCGTGGTGGTTTGGCTTCTTCTCAGCAGACTGTTCCGCACTCAGTTGCTAGGTCTTCTGGTGGGCCTATTCGGAGACCTGTTCCAGCCCCTCCGGTCAGGACAGCTCCTTACTCTTCTGTGGGTCCTCAAAGAGTTGGTTTCTGCGAATTTTGCCGTATTCCAGGGCATGAGCGCAAGGATTGCCGACGTGCCAATCGTCACTGTTTTGGATGTGGTGCTGCTGACCATTCGATGCGGGACTGCCCGCAGTTGGCTCCTCCAGCCAGGGGTCCTGTTCAGCCAGTTGCCGCAACTCGTGGTCCAGTTAGACCACCGCTTCCCCCACAGCGTCAGATTGTCGGTCAGAGGACCGCTGTTCCGAGGAGAGGTCAGGCTTTCAACCTGACTGCTGCAGATGCTGACTCAGCTGAAGGTGTGGTTGCAGGTATCTTTTGTTTATTGTTTGCTGTTTCTCCTTGTTTTCTCCATTTCCTTTGCTTTATTTCTTTCTGTTTTCTTCTGCATTTTGTTTTTCCTCACCCCTATTCAATCATTCTTTTCCTTGTCTCTTTTGCTTTCTATCTTAGGTGTTGTGCTTGTGTGCTCTTTCCCTGCTCATGTTCTGTTTAATTCTGGGGCAACCCAATCTTTTGTCTCCTCTCGATTTGTCGCTCGCCATCAGTTGGAGTGTAGCAACATGTCAGAGGCTTGGAACATTGTGACAGGTGGTGGAGTTGTCATTTGTTCCAGTGAGTGTAGGCAATGTCCGGTTGTTATTGGGGACGCAGATTTCAAAGCCAATCTGATTGTAATTGGGAATTCGGGGTTCGCTGTTATTCTGGGTTTGGATTGGTTGGGTGAAACCCATGCCATTATTGATTACCGTGCCAAGAAATTTGTGTTTCGGATTCCAGATTGCACAGAATTTGAGTTCCATGCCGGGGAGTCTTCCTTTGGCTATGCTGTAGTTGATCAGGAGATTTGTGCGATGGAGTTGCATTCAGGCTGTGAGGCTGCGCCTCTAGTGGTTCGAGATTTCTTGGATGTTTTTCCAGATGAGTTGCCTGGCTTACCCCCTGACAGGGAAGTGGAATTCGGTATTGATGTTCAGCCTGGAACAGAGCCGATATCGAAGAGTCCCTACAGGATGGCACCGGTTGAGCTAGCAGAGCTTAAGGTGCAGATTTAGCAGTTGCTTGATTTGGATTTCATCAGACCTAGTGTTTCGCCTTGGGGGTGCTCCGGTCCTATTTGTTGACAAGAAGGATGGTGGTCGTCGACTGTGCATGGATTATCGAGAACTGAATAGAGTTACTGTGAAGAATCGGTATCTGTTTTCCAGGATCGATGATTTGTTTGATCAGTTGAGTGGGGCTGCTGTTTTCTCGAAGTTGGATCTTCGTTCAGGGTATCACCAAGTCAAGGTGAAGGCTGCGGATATATAGAAGACTGCTTTCAGGACTAGATACGGGCACTATGAGTATCTTGTGATGCCGTTCGGAGTTACGAACGCGCCGGTTGTATTCATGAGTCTTATGAACCGAGTTTTCTCTCAGTTCTTAGATAGATTTGTGGTGGTCTTCATTGATGATATTCTGGTGTATTCTCGAAATCGGAAAGATCATGCTGAGCATCTTAGAGTGGTTCTGCAGACTTTGAGAGAGAATAAGCTCTATGGGAAACTTAGCAAGTGCAAGTTTTGGCTCGACAGGATTTCATTCTTGGGGCACATTATTTGTGGCAATGGTATTTCTGTGGATCCTGCCATGGTTGAGGCTGTGAAGGATTGGCCTATTCCCAAGTCAGTTTCAGAAGTCAGGAGTTTTCTCGGTTTGGCTGGCTATTATCGAAAATTCTTCCAATATTTTTTCGAAGATAGCATGACCGTTGACTAAGTTGACTGGGAAGGATCAGAAGTTCTGTGGGTCTGATGAGTGTGATGGAGCTTTTGTTGAGTTGAAGAACAGATTGACATCAACACCTGTGTTGACTATTCCCGATGGTTCAGGCAGATTTGTAATTCACTGTGATACTTCTGGTAAGGGTCTTGGAGCAGTTTTGATGCAGAAGGGCCGAGTCGTTGCTTATGCATCGAGGCAGTTGAGACCGCATGAGAAGAACTATCCGACTCATGACTTGGAGTTAGCGGCAGTGATTTTTGCTTTGAAGCTATGGAGACATTATTTACTTGGGGATCGAGTGGAGATCTTTACAGACCACAAAAATCTTAAGTACGTCTTCACCCAGAAGGAGTTAAACATGAGGCAAAGGCGTTGGTTGGAGCTTATGGCCGATTATGACATCAGTTTGCAATACCATCCTGGTAAAGTAAACTTGGTGCCATATGCTTTGAGCAGGAGACTGGCAGTTATGTTCTTGACTCAGCAGAGGGATCTGATTGGGCAGATGAGGAGGTTGGAGTTGGAAGTTTTGTTGCCGAGTTCTGATCGGAGTGTTTGGTGCTTCAGCTGTAGTCGTCTCTTGTTGATCAGATTAAAGAGGTGCAAGCTAGTGATGCACAGTTACAGAGATTTTGAGCTGAGGTTGAGTCTGGGTCCAGGACAGACATGGTTATTCATTCTGATGGATCGCTTCGTTTTGGGTCCAGATTATGTGTCCTGGAAGGTGATGTTCGTCAGAGGTTGCTTGAGGAAGCCCATCAGTCTTCGTATTCTATCCATCCTGGCGGTACTAAGATGTATCGAGATTTGAAGCTTCATTTTTGGTGGCAGGATATGAAAAGGGCTATGGCTCGGTTTGTTTCTCAGTGTTTGGTCTGCCAGCAGGTTAAGGCAGAGCATCAGAGAACCACTGGACTTCTTCAAACGCTTCCTATTCCATAGAGGAAGTGGGAACATATCACCATAGATTTTTTTCACTGCTTTGCCGAGGAGTCCTAAGGGTCATAATGCCATTTGGGTGATTGTCGACTGTTTGATGAAGAGTGCTCATTTTATTCCTTTTCGTGTCGGACAGTCTACTGAGAACCTAGCTGAGAGGTATATGCAAGAGATTGTTAGACTTCATGGGGTTCCAGTCAGTATTGTATCCGATAGGGATACGAGATTCAGATCTCAGTTCTGGGAGAGTCTTCAGAACAGTTTGGGGAGTAAATTAAAGTTCAATACAGCTTTTCATCCCCAGACTGATAGACAGTCAGAGCGAACTATTCAGATTCTTGAGGACATGTTGAGGTCATGTATGCTTCAGTTTGGTGGGTCTTGGGAGAATCATTTGCATCTCGTAGAGTTCTCGTACAATAACAGCTTTCAAGCCAGTATTAAAGCTGCTCTGTTCGAGGCACTCTATGGGCGGAAGTGCAGATCACCAGTGTACTGGGATGACATTGGTGAGAGGAAGTTGTTGGGTTCGGAGTTGATCACCACGACAGTGGATGCAATGGTTCAGATCAGGAAGCATTTGCAGGCAGCTCAGGACAGGCAGAAGTGATGGGCCGATGTCCATCGAAGAGCTTTGGAGTTTGGTGTTGGTGACCATGTTTTCCTTAAGGTATCTCCGTGGTGCGGTGTCATTCGGTTCGGTGGTGGGGGCCAGCTTAGCCCTAGGTTTATTAGACCGTTTGGGATTTTGGAGCGAGTAGACAAGGTGGCCTATCATCTTGCTTTGTCGTCAGCTTTACCAAGAGTGCACGATGTTTTCCGTATCTCACAACTCAGGAGATATATCCGAGATGAGAGCCACCTGATCGACTATTCTAAGTTGACCATTCGGCCGGATTTGACCTGTGAGATTCTGCCAGTTGCTATAGTGGATCGGCGGGAGAAAGTGCTTAAGAAAAAGGTCATCAAGTTGGTTCGTGTTGCTTGAAATCCTCACTCGCCTGGTGAGTCGACTTGGGAGCTAGAGGAGGAGATTCAGCAGAGGTTTCCTCATTTGTTTGAGTAGTTTATTTTTTTTCTTTTGGTTGTTTTGGGGTTACCCTATGTATCTTAGTTTGAATTTCGAGGACGATATTTTTCTTGTTAGGTGGGTAGGATTGTAACCCCTGTTTTTCGTTTTGTGTATTTTTGGAGTGTATTTTTCGTTTTGGTGTATTTTCTTTCTTGCATTTTTTTTCTGAACCGTATATTGAAATTTGTTTTCAATATATATTCGTTTTATTTCATTTTGAACTCTTTATGTTTGATTGGTTGTTTCTTTCGTTTCGTTCTTCATTATTTTGTCTTTCTTTCATTTTGGCCTCGTTCCCTTTATTTTTATTTTTTATTTTTCTTGGGTGTTTGTGGTGGCATTTTGGTTGTCCTATTTCCCAAACATATTATTTGATCCCTAATAAGATTTTTCCAAAGCCAAATTAAATCCCCAATCCTATTTGTATTCCTATTTAATTGACCTAAATCCATAACCCATTTGGTAAACTTACTACTACTCCTAATACCCATTAACCCATTAACCCACAACTACACCCTATATATATACCCCTCTCCACTAAACCCTAGCCCCAATTCCCCTACTCCTAGCAAGCCCGGCCTCCCCCCCCTCTCTCCCTCTCCTTGTTTGCGGCTGCACACCCGACCAACAACCCAGGCCGGCCTCACCTTCCAGGCCGCCGACCATCCCCTCTGGCCTGCTCTCCTCCTGGCAATACTCCACACCCGAGCCCTCTTCACCCTACTCCCGATCCCCCTCTTGGCCATACCGACCACCTCACATCACCACTCAATCCCTCGTCTCTCTTTCGTGGTGTTCCCTCGTGGCCGCAAGCCACTTTGATCATCTCACTTTTGGAGTTTTGTTCGTGTGGAGAATTCCACTCTAGTTACTTGGATTCGTTGATTCGCAAATTTTCGTTCATGGATTTTTCTCCTACTCTTGATTTGCATCGTTCTTCATCTTCGGTTAAGGCAAGTAACTTGTACTCCAATTCATTTGTTTGATACAAGTCAAAAATACCACCTATAGTGTAGTTGGGTCTAGAGACGACTCTTGTTGTGTTATGCCTGATGGATTTTATCTCTATTGTGAAAATTTGACCATAGATGACTCACGACACAATTTGGACATGAAATAAAATAGGTTTTACCCGTTCTTGATTTTGATCATGTATATGGGACTTTTCGTGAGAACTCGTGTTTTGGTTGAGATCCATGTAATATATTTGGTGTGGACATGTTAGATACCCTAAATTATGATGTTTGGACACTTGGTAGACTCGATTTCATGTTTGGATGTGTTTGGATCAATTTTTTTGAATTTATGTTGATTTTGTTTTTAAGGGAAAAATCTGTATTTTGTCGCTAATCTGTTTTATTTGCTATTTTAGACTATCTTGAAGTCAGTATCTTAATTTCGGTATAAAACATGATATTTATAGAATTTTGTCTATTTCCAAACCCCTCTGACCTTGCTTGATTTTGTTTTCGTATGACTGAGTTATGACTGTTTTACTACAGAGGTGTCGATCTTTTTCAGATTCTGTTTTTCGGTAATTTTGATGACAAACCATTTTAAAGAACCATTCTATACATATTATTTTGATACAAAACTTTAGCCAGTGTTTCTTTATCTAATTAGGGATTACCCAAAATTTTGGTGAATTTTATTGATGAGTTTTATGTGTTGTTTCATGCTCCTTTATGAATTTTATACTTGCTGTATTTTACTCGCTGCTCTGTAAAGAATCTTATTTTCACTATGATTCCTTTTACTATATGAAAAATGTTTGTGAAATATGAAAGTTATTATATTTTATATATTTTCATATCCCTTTGGTGGAATTGGATTTCTTTTCACTGGTTGGGAGATATCATAGTTTTCGTACAGCAGTGTTGGGATTTCCAGATTCGCCAAACTATGGTTTCTTGATGCTTTCATATTTTTGATGACTGATTTAATTTCACTGGAAAATTCTAAAATTTTATATTTAGATACTGGACATATAGAGGAATACCCCAGATTTTTCGTGGATTTATTTAATGTATTTTCAAGCTGTTTTCCTGTTCTTAAATTCGTTTTCCTGATTTCTGGCTGAACTTATTTTTTGTATTCAAATCAGTTTTGAGATATGTTTTTGTGAATTAAGATATGACTTATTTATATTCTTTGGATTCATGTGGAAGTCTAGTTTCCAGATCCTTTGACGGATCCAGATTTTTTTGTTTGTAACACTGGGAATCAATGTTTTACTACAGTACGGTCTTGCTGTCCTGAACTTGAGATTTGTGTATTTTATTCTTTCATGTATTATCTTGCATTCGTACATGTTTACCTTGCAACTTGCACTTGTCACATGATCATACCATATTATTCTTGTATATTTTGTACATATACATGCTTGTTGGACATTAATAATAAATAATCAAGCCGGGGTTTAAGGGACAGATCTAATAGTGGATAATTCAGAAATGTGTACTCGGAAGGGGATCCACTGATCCTACGTGATTACTTGAGACATGATACTTGATACGTGATTACTTGATACTTACACGCAAGACACGATACTTGCCACTTGCATAACTTGACACGTGATTACATGATACATGATACTTGATACTTGGAGCTTGGAGCTCGATTACTTGACTTGTCACTGAGTATACTGCCCTCTATGGTCCACTATGAAATCTAAAGCGAAACTGTTTGCTGTAGCAACTATGTAAGGTGGGATGCATGAAGTGCTATCTAGATAGTAAATCGCTACAAGACTTGATACATGATACTTGAACATGATACATGCTTGCTTGATACTTGACTACATGATACTTGAGACTTGAAACTTAACACTTGATATATGATTACATAATTCATGACACTTGATGCATGTTTACATGATAGTTGATTACATGACACTTGATTCATGCCATGTACACTTGTTCACTTTGCCATGCTAGTTGTTTATGTTGATATCACACTTATACCATGTTGCTAGTTAGTTTCCCTATGTGCTTGTATCCTACATTATAAGTGGCCCGTAACTTGCAGTTGACGGGTACATATTTTTCTCTTTTCCTCTTTCCTGCATTCGTTGAATTTTAGATTTTGGAGAACAAGTTCCAGATGGTATCGGAGACATGAAGTATTAGTGCTGCTTTTTATTAATATTATTTCTTATCGCTTACTTGAACAATGTTGTATTTTTGATACTTGAATTTATTCTTGTATCTGGGTGATGTAACCCAAGATATTGTTTTATTCAGATCATGACTATTTGAGATTTATATATTTGGTTTCAAGTATTCTTGTTGGTATTTTCGCTCATTATGTGCATGTGGTTGATTCTTTTGCTTCCGAATTTTATGATTCTTGAGAATGTTGTAAAGATTTCTTGAATAACTTATGGATGATGAAAACCGTTCGCTGAGCTTTTGTCTCGTATCCGTATTCCGTATTCTTTTTGGGAAGCGGGGCGTGACAATAAAATTTTGGTGCAACAATCTAATTGTATCATGATGAAGTTTTAATTTAGCTTGCAAGAATTTTCATGTTTTTATTTCTACCAACATTCTAAATATCAACATCATATTCATCACAACAATCAACAAAAAAATTCATACAAAATATCAGTTTCAAATATTATCAATTTTTCTACACATGCTTACTACCATACTTTTAAAAGTTCAAGAAATCACGCACCCATACGAAGATCTTAATTTCTCCATAGCAAGTGAATTCCGTGAGGCCTCTAAGTGCGCCTCGAAATTCGCGCCCAAAAGAAAAGAAGAAGCCCCTCCCCACGATCAGCAAGGACAGCCCCACTGTTTGACTTCTTTCAAATTTTTAGTTTGTTTAATGTGCTGATTAGGGGATGGGGTGGGATTTATTAAATATAAATAAGTAGTGGGGTTTAATTAAATTAACTATCCACTAAAATAATTTAATTACCCACTAATGTAAGTTAATTGCTCCACTCACCTCTTCCCCCCCCCCCCCCCCCCCCCCCCCCCCCCCCCCCCCACACACACACACACACACACACACACCACACACACACACACACACACACACACATACTCCATCCAACAGCCGGCTAATAGTCCCTTGGGTTGCACACACTTCTCATTCTTTTAATTGTTTTTTATTAGTCCATTTGTGTGTTTGTTACATGATAAGTTTGTAGGATTAAAAAGTCTACATTTAAAATGTAGAATAAAATTATGGGCCTCTTTTTTAATCAATTTTCTTAGTGGGCTTTAAAATCGACTTTAGGCCTATGGGTTATAGAAAAATAAATAATACATTTGTAACAAATAAAATGAGAATAAAAATGTACATCACTTTGAAAAATTTTAGAGACCAAAATACATAAAATTTTATGTGCAATGCATAGATAAAAACAAATATTCAAATACGAAATAGATTTGAGTAACGGGGAAATGTTTATAAATAATCAGAATATAACATACGAAAAATATTTATTTTGATAATGTTACGGATATTTCATGTAACGAAAAATATACGTAATCGACATGTATATTGAAAACACGTGCAATGTACCTAAAACACAAAGATTAAAATAAATGTCCATGTTGGCTCAAAATAGAATGAAAAATGAGTTTTGAGAAGACGGAAATGTATAAATAGTCAAAATACAAAAATATGTATGATATTTAAATTTAAATATGCTACGGATGTTACCCGTAACGGTACAAATATACATGCGTAACACACGAGCGGCAAAAATGTTATTACTCAATTTTGCGGTGTGTTACACTCTCCCCCCCTCAGAACAGTTCTATCCTCAGTTGTATTTTGTACACACCCAGAAAAAATAACATTATTGTATATATAAAACTGCAAATATTACGAAAATAGATGTTGTATAAAAATATGTAATGTGGAAAAAACAAAGTAAACTTATATAAGAAAACTATGAGTATCAAAATTTATAAGAACGAAACGAGAAAAACTAGAAACATAGCATAAGAAAAGAAATGTGACCATAAAAGTTATGATAGATTGAGAGAATTTTTTCAAAAAAAAATATATTAGATAAAGTATTAGATAAAAGGAAAATATAAATTAAGTCATTAATTGTGAAATAATTTGGATAACATCGCAGTTGCGAAAAAATAAAGAGAAACATAGTGAATGGATACTTTAATAAATTATTAATAGTCTTTAGTAATCAAAATCCATCAAAGTAATAAGCGGGAGAATGATTAAAATCGCAAACTGAACTTGTATTACGAGATAAAATTGAATTAGTAATTTAAGAAAATGCTGTTGGATAAAAATCTGAAAATATTTGAATTTTAGTTGAAGAATACAGAATATAATATAAGTATAATAGTAAAATTTTACAATGATGTGTATAAAATAATATCATAAAATTTTTATTCGTAAAATTTTATTTTATGAAAGAAATAAATAGTAAATCGATTTAAGGGAAAGTATAAAAATATAAAGCATCCCCTTAAATAATTGGAAAAGCACAATAATTTAAAAATAGTTAGCACTAATAGTTTAATAAGTGGTAATTTAAAAGAAATAGCAAAATTAAGTATGTAACGTAAAGCGCTTGAAAATAAAGAGGATAAAACATCAATAAAGAAAACGAGTAAGTCAAACTTAAAAGATTTAAGACCAAGGGTTGTAATTACCAAAGTGAATTAATAGTATAAGAGAATAATCCTTTGAAATTACCTTTTTTTTTTGGGAATGAAAAAGTATTACGATGAAAATCCACGAAGAAAACTTAAAGAGGGAAGTGTGTCCACGTGTAAGACATCATAAATGTAGGTTCAAACCCACCACGATTCTGCGTGCCACTTTGATACCAATGGAAAACATGCTCGCATACAATATCACATCAATTGTATACGAGGAAAGCATCATGAATGCAAGTTCCATAACTTCATCATTCATGACTTTAGCCATCCAATAGGAAAATAGAGGAGAAGACATGAATGTATAGAGCAACAAAAATGTAAATCACTTATATTTAAATCTCTATAAACTGAACTCACACTTCTAATGTCCAACCTAATGTGTCGTCCTTGAAATTTTGTACTACTTATTGAAGTCGGCTCTGATACTACTTTGATTACAAAAATCCCTTTTTCACAATCATGCATCATTCTCAATACAAAATTGTTTAAGAATAAAACATCATTTCTTAGTACAAGATTAATCATTAGAAATCTCCAATCTGAATCCCCTAATCATTTGTTGAATTTATTATAAATCAACTATTAAAATCTTTAGTCTTACACATTTTTCTTGAATTCTAATACATGAACATGATTTTTATTTCTCAAAATACCTCTTGGAATATTATAAAAAATTCCCAAGTGATCTATGAATTTCCCCAATTTTTATAACTTGAAAATCAACTAAAAAAAAAGGTAAAACACAAATTGTGTATGGCCAGGCTTGAACTCAGAATCAATAAGCAACCAGGTGCCGGAAAGTAATGATAATGATTAATTGAATTTTGAGAAAGGGCCAGTATGGGCTATCATTCTTGGTGTATGATTTAAGACCGGTAGGAGGGTATAAACTAGCTCTAGGTAGTATTATTTATTCATGTTTCAAACTTAAGGATAGGCACTAAGGAAAGTTGTAATAAAACTTGGGCAAACGTAAGTGGAGCGCCTCTATACAGTTTGACGGTGGACTCCAAGATCTTGAATAGTCGGGCGGATGGGAGGCCGTTCACCCGTGTATATGCATCTACCGGGGCTGCAGGGGCACTTGCAGGATGTTCGCATGACGAGGTTTTCCGTATAGCTCGACGGTGGACTCTAGGGCTGGAATCCGTACTCGTGAGATATCTAAAACTTGATTTTTTTTATTAAGTAGTTTTTCATGGCGAGAGATTAAACTCTTTAATGTGGAGTACGTAGGTGTTTACCCTCGGACCTATGTAGAATGGGATGCACAGAATCCGAACAAGTATGCATTATTGTCATTGTAGTATAACATCTGTATTAGAGATTAAGTCATATCGTACACTGACATGTTTAGGATAGTCACTCTTTTATACTTTATTTTGCATTCAAGTTTATGTTTGCTAAAGTAAGAGAATCGTTATATTATGACATAGCGAGGATCGTTATTTTAGAACATTGCGTCGGTTGTAAGCAACTGACGTGCCCACAGTTTTTCCAATGCAGGACTTGGATTAGCAAAAGGGTATGAAGACGAATTGATGCTAAAGATTATTTTCATGATTTAAGTTGTTGATGTTAAAGTTGTATTTGTATCATGTTGTATTCTTGTAATTTCCGTTGCGTTGATGTAAGAACTTGTTGTATAATAAAATGTTTAATTTCCTTATAAAATTGTACGAATTTGAAGTAAAAGATTCTGTTGTGCTACGAATTACAAGTAAATGGAATTCGGGGTGTTACACATAGTATATGAATACATATGAAGAATTGATGCTATTTGATCGTATCATGATATAATAATGTAAATATTAATTTTATGTTTAATGTCGTAGAAATAACGATTATTGTTGTGTAAACAGTAGAATTCATCCCAATCACTGCATGTGGATGCTTGTTAAATTCTAATCATAAGATTATATATATTTTTGGTTTTCCATCTCTATATATTTCAAATGTTGTAATTCTGCATGTTGTCTACCCAAGATTGTGATGAGATTATGACCTAGTTACATTTTAAACCAGTTAGAATTATATATGAGTGTTGTAGCCCCCTAAATCTAGTTTCCAGAATTTTTTACGGATCTGGATTCTGATTTGTAGACTGCAAGTTATCACTTTTTTAGTGCTGTTAGGTTTCTAATTTCCAGATTACTCTTTAGTAGCACATCGGCAGGATTAACTAATTAGAATATCGTGATAACTATAGAATAAAGACTTGAAATTCACCAAGATGTCAATAGACATGATTTCGAGTCAATTTATAATTTTTATAAGATTTTCAAACGAATTTACAGTCTCTTTATATATATATATATATATATATATATATATATATAAGAATTTGACCCTAACATGTTGCCTGAACAATAGACCAGTAGAGAACTATTTGTTTGGCCTAGCTATTGTAACTATAATATATCGTATGAATATACGTTGGAAATGGAAGATAGTTTAGTTTTTGGAACTCCTGATGAAATTGAATTCGCTTTCCTGTAGCAACAGAAAAGTGAGTTTTTGTACAGCAATATATTGTTGTCCAGAATTTGTATCTTCATGTATCTAAATATAAATATGTTTATTTCTATTATTTAATTAATTAAAGCGTATACCATGTATTGCATAACCCTTGATACATCCTTGATCATGTTCTGATACCGTTCCTAATGATTGCATGTCCTAGTTGTTGATTCTTGATTTTGATGATCACAACACACTGCAACATGTGTCTATGCTATACAGCTAAAATTGCAGGTTGTACACACAAAAGACTATTTCAGCTGAACAAATGAACAAGCACAAAGGCTCCAGATAAAGACAATGGTTTAAGCTTCACTCAAGACAAGACTCAAGACTCAAATCAAGACTCAAGACTCAAGACCTCAAGCTCAAATGTGTCAATAAATTGTCATGTCTTGTAAACAATGTAATTTTACTTTTGTTGAGTCTTAGTATGTTGTAAAGCCTTGTCACACACACATACACTCACTATCTTATAATGTGTGTTTTTCAAAAACATCAAAAAGAGTCAAAACAGTTTGAAAAAATTTAACTGTTGAGTACCAGTCGACTGATGCCTCTGACAGTCGACTGTCAGTACAAAACTGTTTAAATTTATTCAAACTCTGACCAGTCGACTCATTATGGCAACCCAGTCGACTGTTCGAGTGCTTTTGACCGTTTTCTGTTTTCAAAATCGATTTTTTCAAATTCAAAAGCTTTAAGATCCGTTGGTTGACAGTTGGAATAACTGTCTCCCAACGTCCAGAAGTTCTAACTCTATAAATAGAGTTCAGAACTCACTGAAAAGATCTAACAACACTTTTTAAGATCTCCAAGCATTCTTGAGCATTTCTAAGAGAAAAAGTGAAAAAGCTCTCAAGTTTTAAATCTCTGGTTCTCTACACTCAGTCCAGTATAACAACGATTTCGTTCTGGACTGGGTATAGAAGTCGACCTATTTTTTAGCCACGTTCTACAACACATAACACCAACATGGCTATAGTGTAACGACCCGAAAAATAGCATATGGCTATTTTGCATCGAAATGTGTGCGCGATTGAGAATTTCGCGCGATCATGGATTTTCTGATAAAAATTATTTTAATATACTGCCTATTTTATTTTATTATTATTTTTAAAATTAAATTATTTTTCATATGAATTATCTACGAAGTAGTTTTAATGTATTTTGTATTGTTTGGATTATTAGAGTAGAGAATTAGGCGTTATTTGGAAATGTATTAAAGTTAGAGGGCTTATATGCAACATTTCCCTAGATATTTATCAATCTATTATTAATTAATTCCATTTTTACAAACCCCCCCCCCCCCCCCACATTCTCTCCTTCTCCTTCCCTTCTCCTTCTTCTTCCTTCTTTTCTCCCCGTCTGGTTCCACCCGACCCAGAACCCCCCCCCCCCCCCCCCCCCCCCCCCCCCCCGGGTTCCCCCCTACTTCTCCTTCCCCTACTTCTTCCTCTCCCCGTTCACTTCCAACCAAAACCCCCCATCTCCCATCTCCTTCCTCCTCCTTCTTCTTCCTTCTTCTGTTGCTTCCCAAGCCGAAGGAGAAGAACCCCAAAGCCCCCCCCCGGCCTCCTCCCCTCCTCCTCCCGTTCGCACGCCAGCCCAGATCGAAGGAAACGAAGCCCCGACCCCCCGTTCCCTCTTCCTCCTTCCTTCCCTTCCGTTCCTTTCCGATCGGAAGAAATCCCCCAACGAACCCATCGACGGTTCTCTTTGCCCACCTCAAAATCCACCTCCATTTCTTCGTCAATTTCGAATTAAAGTGAGGGGTAGACCGAGAGAAGGATTCTCTACATCGTAGTAGCATTGGATTTTCGATTGGATTTCGGAAGGTATAAACCCTAACTATTTTATTGTATAAAATTTAGTTGGGTTAATTTTTATTGAGTAGAATTATTTTGGTAGGGAGATTTAGAGATATTGGAAATTGTAGATGTGAAAGATTAGTAGGTTATTAGAGAGATTGTGAGTTGTTAGTAAAATGGGGTTTTGGATTTGTAAAAAAGAACTATATGGGTATGGATTAATTCTCATATAGTAATAGAAATTGTAGTTGGACTATTAGATTATTTGGAGGTGATTTTAGTGATTAATTGGGAATGAAAATACCGTAAGCATTAGATTATCACGTGCATCGCACGTGTATATTCCAAGCGTTCAGTAAACGCTTGTGTGATATTTGGGGATAGTGCTATTAGCTTTTATGATTGGTTTGAATTATTTGAGTTTAATTACTTTGAAATTGATGATAGGATATATTGCGACTTTGGAGGCGAAGTGGCATGGCGCTTCGGATCTTCGCAGAAAATGGTGAGTTAATTTATTATGTATTTTTGGTGTGTTAAAGATATATGTGAGTACTAAATTATTATATGTATTTTGATTATAAAAATATAGTGAGTTAGTATATTTATATATTTTGTGGGTTGATGAATATGTGAGTTAGTATTTTTATATATTTTTGTGTGGTTTAAGAAATATGTGAGTTGGTCTATTATATATTTTGTGGTTTAAAGATATGTGTGAGTTATTTTAATTATATATTTTGTGGTTAAGAATATATGAGTGTTAATTCATTTACGTATTTTTTTGGTTTAAAGAAATAAGTAAGTATCGATTTATTTACGTATTTTTGTGATTGTAAAAACATGGTGATTTTAACTATTCTTGAGTATATAAAAACCTATATAATGGATGAGTTATATTTAGATGATGATATCAAAATATGGGTGTATGGTTTATATACGTATTTTGATGTTTTGAAGAAGTTCGAATAAACTAAAGTATTGATATAAATTTATGGATCAAAAGGATCCTATGAAGAGTATGAATGGTAGAACTTGAGAAAATAACATAAAGATGAGTGTTGTCTGTGTCAAAAAAAAAGAGAATCCATTCATGCTATGTGACATTCTAGTTGACTTATCATGCTTGAGTTAGTAAGTAGGACTACCATGCTTGAGTTGTATTAGATCATGCTTGAGTTGTTTTCTATGTCAAAAGGAACCCGTTCATGCTCGTGAACAATGAAGAAGATCATGGTTAAGTTGTAGTAGAATATCATGTTTGGGTCGATTTTAGAAAGAAGCTCATGTTTGAGTTGATTATAGTAGATAGGCCATGATGAGTTGATTTTAGAAGGATACCATGCTTAAGTTAATTATAGTAGATTCTTTTGTTACTTCTAATTTTAGAGGATCAAGTTTGCTAGTAAGCACAGTTGATTGCTTCTAGGTTTGATTACCTGTATGGTTGTTGTATGTGTTGTTGTCTCATACGCGGCTCGACTGGCCCGTATGTAGATGTTGGTCTCATACGGAGCTTATTTGGCTCGTATGCATGTTGTTGTCTCATACGCGGCTCGACTGGCCCGTATGTAGCTGTTGGTCCCATACGTAGCTGTTTAGCTCGTATGTGTTTTTGGTTACTCGTATGTAGCTTCTTAGCTAATACGCAGTTTGTTGTGCTCGTCTAGGGTGATATCATTGCCCTAGGGCTATCGACCATCAAGACGTGTGTTTAGCTTACTCCTAAGGGACTGTGGACGAGTTACTTCGCGGGTGCCGTCAGATCTTAACCGTTGATTGCGGACCGGAGTGTGACGAAATCCAAGTTCAGGTAGTAGCATGCGAATACGTTCGTATTGCCGAGATCTTGGATCGATAGGCCATGAACCAGATCCTGAGGGATTCTGGTGAGTTTAGGTTGAGCAGCCTAATAGAGTTATCTTGCGAAGTCTAATTTAAGACCTAGTATGTTGTGTAATGTTGTCATTCCTAGGATTGTTCAGGGTTAGGAACATCATTAAGGTAGTGACTTATAAAGATCATTTTACTTCGACCCTTTGCCGAAAAGAGAGGAGTTGGTTGTAGGTAGCACCTTACAACCAACTTGTCCCTCGAAGCAGGCCTTAGGTGGTGATATTGGGTTGTACCTTCCCGTCAAAAGGGATACGTACGGTGTCTTCGCACGAGTTGGGAGCACGGGTTGCGTATCTTGATTGTTAATTCCTGAAGTGCCATGATAAGGCGGCGAAGCTAGGGGGATGGACCCCGGAACTTCGTCGGGTCCTTGGCCAGAGGGAAGCGAACAGGCCATAGATTGGGGTCTATGAGTTATGGGTTCGGAAGACCCTGTGTTCGTCTGGTTTTTGAGTGAGGTCCGGTGTACCGGGTGGTAGTGGCAAACATAGACACCATGAGCCCACTGCATTGGTGGGACTTGACCACGTGTGCAACCTCATCAGTCATGTAGTATCTGTCAGGAACAGGTTGTGTACAATTAGAATTTCATAACGCAGGTTCAAATCCCTATATATGGAGAAACGGCTTGAGATGGGGCGCATGTATTTATGGGCTGCATGTTGCTTCGGAGACTTGCTGGCATTAGAATAAGAGCATCATCGCACTAGTAAATCTGGCATTAGAATAAGAGTATCATTGTATTGGTAATTTGCATTAGAGTTAAGTCATAACATACACTGGCACAAATTATATGTACACGTGTCCTTTCCATTCGAGATAAATTGCGAGTGTGATAGTTGGAGTAGATTAATAACCAAGCTATGGGCTTGGGATGTGATTGTGTTATTACCAAACTATGTTGGGATATGGGGTGTATTGTGATAAAATGCAAGTAAATGGTAAGGTGAAATGAGATGTGAGGTTGGACAGGAATGAATGTGGTAGTATGAGGATGAAGGCATATGTTTATGATGGGATACATGAGATAAGGAAACAAATCAATATTGTATTATGGGTGGTTATTCAAAGGGTTACTAAATATAAGTATGTTGTGAGCGGGTATAGATATACATACAGGTGATGACTCAGAGAGTATTTGATGTGAAATCCCATTTATGATGTTTACATATTCAGATGTCAAGTAAGATTTGTTTATCTTGGAAATTGTGAGTTTGTTATGTTTTTTTACTTGTAAGTTTAATTTATTTACTTATTTAATAAATTATACTCACACCAGAAATGGCTAACCCCTTAGTGTTTGGGGGTTAGGGAGTCCCTGGACTACCCTAGGTCCCTACTGTTACAGGTCCTCAGCAGTGCAGAGGTGAGGTGTAGGTACAGGTTCCGTGGAGTGGAGTTCCAGTTATAATTCATTATTATGTTTTAATTGTAAATAGTAAAGATTTATGCTTTAAATTGTATTTTTGATGTATAAGTATGAGGATGATGATGAAAAGTATAGTGTGAGGCAGCAGGATATGGTTTGGACCCGTACCCATTTCGTTGTGGAGTGCCGGGCGTCGTGATAGGTTTTTACAGGTTATTTTCTAAAAACTTACTACGTTTTCAAAAGGATTTATGCTTTTAATTGATATTTGTTAAACCGTTATGAGTTTGGCGCCCAGAGCATATATATATATATTGCCTGTGTGATGATGCTCATTTTGGCCTGGGGAGCCCATATTATTATTGTCTGTGATGTAAGCTACGGAATTTAGAGCAAAATTCCGTAAGCTTTTATGTGTTTTGGGCAAAAAATACAAGGGAGACTCTGCCCAAATTTTCTTTGAAACATAACTATTTTAGTTTATGTTTAAAGTGATATAGAAATTGGAAGAATTGATTTTGGAGTCAAAAAGGAAAAGAAAAGGGGCAGGCAGTACAGTTTGGTATTACAAACTGATAATTGTAATTACTGCGTAGTAACTCTGTGTTGAAGAAAAGTTTTTAAATTTTCCAGTTTTTCTGTGTCTCGAGACTAATTGAAGGAAAGATCTTGGCATGTGTCTCGGTTTCCCAGCAACGGGGAGATCGGGGCGTTACATATAGGTTGACTGTAAGATTTTTATTGTTTCTTTTTGCTCTCGGTTGGAGAGTTAGACTCTAGGGTGTAGAGTCGGTCGTTCACTCTTGGTAGTAGAGTGGGTCTGCTTTCTCTGGTTGAGAGAAAGGACTACAGGTTAGACAAGGTTGTTGTCTTAACGCCGTAGGGTATTCTTGTAAACTTGTTTTTCAAGAATAGTGGAAATCTGAAGTGGGTTGCTTGGGGACTGGATGTAGGTTGGAAGGACCGAACCAGGATATATCGTGTGTACTCTGTGATTGCTCTCTTGATCTTGCATTTACTTTTTGTTTACTTAAGTTCTGTGAAACTTTTCTAGACAGTCGACTCCTTGCATTACCAGTCGACTGGTCAGTGTCGTATAAGTTGTATTTTAACTGTGTCTTCAGTCGCCTGTCTCAACTTTAAGTCGACTGCACAGAGTTGTTTATATTTGCTTTTATTTGGTCATATCAGTCGACTGGTTCACAACTAAGTCGACTGCACCGAAGAAAAATTTATTTATTCCGTAGTTTTTTAATTAACACTATTCACCCCCCTCTAGTGTTTGTTGCCTCGCCTACAGGATCCAACACTAGTTACCGATCATGTTACCGTTCGTGTTTACCGATCATGTTTACTGTTCATGTGTACTTATAGTAAAAGCATAACTAGCCACGACAATGAAGGTAAGACTTAGTAGTGAACAATAGAGGAAAGTGTACTCGGAAGGGGCCTGTGTTTCTCGTGTTACATGTTTACCGATCAAGTTTACCGATCAAGTTACCGATCAAGTTTACTGTTCATGTTTACCGACCACTGATTATAGTCATGAGAAGACCCGAGTACATAGCCCTATAGAATTTACCACTAGAGTCTAAACGTTAACTTGATTTTATGCACTCGAACCTGTGGTATGGGACGCAGGATTGTGTCCATTAGTTAGGATTTATAAAAGAATGCTAGACATAAGATTAACAGTGAGCACGTGTATGCTTCCTGTTTACAAGCTACATGATTCCAGTTATATGATTCTTGTTTACAAGTTTCATGATTGCCATTTATACATTACATGTTTCAATTACCAGTTACATGATTCCTGCTTATAAGTCAAGTTCTTATGACCCCGTTTATATGTTGCATTTTCCTGTTACATGGGTTGTTCTTTGTATACATGATTTCTTGTTCCCTGTTTTATCCTTGTTCTTGTTTCCATTTTACTTGTACTACTTGCGGCCTGTATCTTGCATTAACAGGCATTTTCTTTTCCCCCCAACTAGAGATGAAGAATTTACAGGTACATGAGAAGAACTGCAAGAAGGACTTAGCGATCAAGTATTCTAAAATATGGAGATGAATTCAAGCCTGCATTATTTATTTACATTGTGTTTCTTAGTTTCTGTTGCTATCATTACATACATTGTATTCCGGGCGTTTCGACGGGAAGTTTGTTTCTTTCCTGATGTTGGTTATTTTGTGGACTACTGTAGGAATCACTTATGCTATTCTTGTTTATGTGATTATATTTTGCCTGCGTGGTTGTGATTATATTCATGTTGTTGAGTTGATTTTAAAGCTTATGAATGATGTGTTTACATCATTCACTGGGCCTTAGTCAAGACCTCGTATCTTATCGTTTTTAGGGAAACGGGGAATGACAATTTTGATTGTGCACTCAATGTGTTTTCTTCTTTTGTTTCAAAAATTGAAGATGAAACATCTATGTTTTCTACAGGGCCAGCAAATTCCATCGGTTTCCAGTCACGCACATACACTAGGCCAAAATACTGATGAGATTAGAACCAACCCTGGGCCATACTAGGAGACTCTCCCGCCCTAGTTTGTTGGATTTGGACTTTCTTTTTTTTATATGCTTTGTCGGAAGTGTATCTATGTTTTGTAAAAACTGTGTCACTACTAGAAATGGGCAGACTAGCGACGTTTTTCTTGTGATGAAATAAGGAATCGTTGCCATTGGCGATGATTTCCTGCAACGAATTTTTTTTTATCAAAAAAGTCGTGAAAAATTACAAATTTCGTCGCAAATATTACTTCCTTTATATATAATAAAAAAATTTAAGAAATAAATAAATTGAGACGAAATATTACTAAACGTCACAAGTTTTTGCGTTGTTTTGTCAATAAACGTCGCAATTTTATTATGTTTTTAAAAATAACATTTGGTTTTTGTTTACTTTTTTATTTTGCGACATTAAGTGTAAAAATGTCGCAAATAATCATCGCAAAATTTTTGGATTCATATCCCCGGGTCATTTTGGCGCGCGAACTAATTTTCCTTGCGACGTAACGTGTCTTAATGTCGCAAGTTATTTTGAGGTTTTCTATATTTGAGCTTGAATCACCTCTTTATTTTCCTTTTTTTTCCACAAACACTTCATCTCCTTCTCTATACCCTCATTTCCCCCCAAATTTTCACTGTCCCCCCCCACCCCACCATCGCCTTCCACTGCCGTCTTCGACCGCCGCCCCGCATCACCGTGCGGCCTGTGCCCTTCCGTCCACATCGCCCCTGACTATCCTAGTGTTAGAAAATGGGTATTTTATACACCATTTATGAACCAGTTTTGAGAATTTTTTTGATTAAGATCCTCTATGAATTAGTGAGATATCTTGATGGATTTGTGTTCTCCCACATGAGTAGATCAAAATTGTATATTTATTTACTCAAAACGGTTATCGGGTGAATGAAAAATTGTCTCTCAAAGTGAGGCAGTTGATTTCTGAAAAATGAGTTGAAGGATATTAGTCTCACATCGGAAAAATCCAAGGAATTAGAAGAGGATATATAATAACCTGTTTCTTGGCATTTTAAGATAGCAAGCCAAGAGGCTATCTCTCTCGCGTGCACGGGGGGATGCAAATCTCGTATCGGATAACATGCAGCTTGTGTGCGCTCAAGTCCTGCAGACATGAATGCCGGACCGACGTGAACCCACCTGTGCAGAGCCACTTTTTTGTTTTTCCGATCTGTAAACGACCGAAATGAATGCAGAAATGGTTCTGTTTGCCATTTATTCACGTTCTGAACTAAAGAAACGGTTTTTTCGGCCATTACAATGGTGCATTCAAGTTGTCTGCCGTACAATCAGTGCATTCAAGATTTTGTCTGCCGTTAAAGTCAGTACATTCAAGGAGATGTCTGCTGTTACATTCTTCACAATGGCCCTACAAATCGACACAAACTGGTTTGGTTTTGTAATTTTGTAATTTTCCTATTCCATTTAAATTTATTCGGTTTTCTTCTTCTCCTCCTTCTCTGATTTTGTGCCACTAAGATCAAACTTGGTTTTATTGTAAATATTTTGTAACCAAAGTTGTAACAAAGAGAATAAATTACTCGAAGTTGTTTTTTTAAAAACAAGTTTTGTAACAAACTTAAAACTGATATTTAAAATTTTTTCTTCTTTTTTTGATTCTGAGGCACTTCTTTTTATTTTCTTTTTCATTCCGAAAAGTTTACACTCGTGTTGTGTACTTTCAGTTTAAAAATTACAAATGATCGGAGAATGTTGCTGTGGCTGAAACAGTCAAAGTGCCAGTTGCTGATGGGCACAAGTGCCGATTGTTGCTGTGGCACGAGTGCCAATGCCAGCCATTGTACCTGTCTCAGTCTCCCATGGGGAGAAACTTGAGAAGTTTAACGGGCAAAATTTCAAGAGGTGGCAATAAAAAATGATGTTGTACTTGACCACCTTGAATCTCGCAAGATTCTTGAACGAAGAAACTCCAAATCTTAAAGAAGAAGAGCAAGATAACCAAGTCATCGCCGCTCTGGATACTTAGAAAAATGCTGATTACTTATGTAGGAACTACAGATTGAATGAATGTGCCAATTCTTTATACAATGTTTATATTGATAAAAGAAAAGCTAAAGAACTTTGGGAATGCTTATCTCATAAATATAAAACTGAGGATGCCTTCACCAAGAAATTCATTGTGTGCCGCTTCCTAGACTACAAAATGGTGGATTCCAAAATTTTGATCAGTTAGGTTCAAGAAATTCAACTGATCATGCATGAGACACATGCTGAAGGTATGAACTTGAGTGAAAGTTTTCAAGTTGCTGGTATTATTAAAAATTTGACAGCAGATTGGAAAGACTTCAAAAATTACTTAAAATTCTTGACCCTACGTCAACACTCTACTGTCGTTTCTTCTTGGGAGCCGGACGCCTCTGCAAATTCCAGCACTCGGACGAGGCGAATATGTTTTAAGGAGATTGTGTGATACACACAAGCCTCGATACAAACTGGTTTGGTTTTGTAATTTTGTAATTTTACTTTACCTTTTAAATTTGTTCGGTTTTCATCCTTTCCTCCTTCTCTGATTTTGTGCCTCTAAGATAAAACTTGGTTTTATTGTAAACATTTTGTAACCAAAATTGTAACAAAGAGAGTAAATTTCTCGAAGTTGTTTTTTTTTATAACCAATTTTGTAACAAACTTACAACATATTTTTTTTAATTTTTCCTTCCTTTCTAATTTTTAGGCACTTTTTTTATTTTATTTTTCATTCTGTAAAATTTACACTCGTGTTGTGTACTTCCAGATTAAAAATTACAAATGCATCGGAGAATGCTGTTGTGGTTGAAACGGCCCAAGTGCCAATTGCTGATGCGGCACAACTACCAACTGTTGCTGTGGCACGAGTGCCAATGCGAGCCATTATACCTATCAATCTCCCATGGGGAGAAACTTGAGAAGTTTAACAGAAAGAATTTCATGAGGTGGTAACAGAAAATGACGTTCTACTTGACCACCTTGAATCTCACAAGATTCTTGAACGAAGAAGCTCCAAATCTTAAAGAAGATGAGCAAGATAACCAAGTCATCGCCGCTGTGGATGCTTGGAAAACTACTGATTACTTATGTAGAAATTACATAATGAACGGATTAGCCGATTCTTTGTACAATATTTATATTGATAAAAGAATAGCTAAAGAACTTTGGTAATCCCTAGATCATAAATATAAAACTGAGGATACCGGTGCCAAGAAATTTATTGTGGGCCGCTTCCTAGACTATAAAATTATGGATTCCAAAATGGTGATCAATCAGGTTCAAGAAATATAACTGATCTTGCATGAGATACATGTTGAAGATATGAACCTAAGTGAAGGTTTTCAAATTGCTTGTATTATTAAAAAATTGCCAGCAGGTTGGAAAGACTTCAAAAATTACTTAAAGCATAAGCGAAAGAAATAGGCATTGAGGATCTTATTGTCAGGGTTCGTATTGAAGAAGACAATAGAACTTCTGAAAGGGTCGGAGCCATCAGTCATGCAACCCAGACTAATGTGGTGGAACATAGTCAACGTTCCAAAAGCACAACAACAGAGGGTCCAAGTTGGGTCCTACGGGAGGAATCTCCAAGAAGCCGAAGTTTCAAGGCAAGTGCCTCTGACAAGCTAGGTCACAAGTCTAATGATTTCAGACTACCCAAGAAGAACATGAACAGAGAAGCAAATATAGTTGAAGGTATTGCTCAAGAAGTCTCTGATATCAACCTCTCAGTTGTGGTCTCAGATATGAATTTGATGGGTTCAAACCCAAAGGAATGGTGGATTGACACTGGAGCTACTCGACACGTGTGCTCCAACAGAAGTATGTTCTCCTATTTCGAACCATTAGAGAATGGGGAGAAGATGTTTACGAGGAACTTGGCCACTTCAGAAATCAAGGGCCAAGGCAAAGTGATTTGAAGATGACTCTCTGAGAAGGAACTGACTCTGAACAATGTTGCATGTGTTCCTGAAATCCGTAAGAACTTGGTATCTGGTTCTCTGCTCAATAATTATGAATTTCACTTAATGTTTGAGTCAAATAAATTTGTTTTGTCAAAGAGTGGAATGTATGTTGGTAGAGGATACGTGAGTGGTGGAATGTTCAAACTCAATGTAATGACCATGGTCAAGAATATCAATAAAGCTAGCTCTTCTACTTATATGCATGAGTCTTCCAATTTATGGCATGGTAGACTAGGACATGTTAATGATGATACTTTGCATAGACTAGTAAACTTGAATCATATGCCAACATTCCAAATTGATTCCAATCATAAGTGTGAAAATTGTGTTGAGGCAAAACTAACAAGATCATCCTCAAAAGTGTTGAAAGAAGCACTAAAACTCTTGATTTAATTCACAGTGAAATTTGTGATCTAAAAA
This sequence comes from Hemerocallis citrina, assembly GCA_017893485.1. Classification (NCBI taxonomy): domain Eukaryota; kingdom Viridiplantae; phylum Streptophyta; class Magnoliopsida; order Asparagales; family Asphodelaceae; genus Hemerocallis; species Hemerocallis citrina. The sequence goes on from CM030361.1 coordinate 150,485,119, forward strand.
TGATACAAACAAGAGGTGGTAATAAGTATTTTATTACCTTTGTTGATGATAGCACAAAATACTGTTATGTGTATTTGTTTAAAAGCAAGGACGAAGCAATAGAGAAATTTATTCCCTATAAAAATGTAGTTGAGAATCAACTTAACAAGAAAATTAAGGCACTAAGAAGTGACCAAGGTGGAGAGTATGAATATTCATTTGTTGAAACTTGTGCTAACCATGAGATTATACATGAAGCCACAGTGCCTTATTCTCCTCAGTCCAACAATATTGCTGAGCGAAAGAATCGTACCTGAAGGAAATGATGAATCCAATGTTAATATGTTCTGGTTTGCCACCAAAATTTGGGGGGGGGGGGGATCTATTCTTTCAGCTAATTAAATTACCTTTTGAATAAGGTACCCAAAAAGAAGAAGAGAAAACTCCATGTGAACTATGGAAAGAAAGAAAGTCATCCTACAATTATTTGCGAATGTAGGGATGTCTTGCCTAGGTGGCTATACCTCCACCTAAGAAAGTGAAAATAGGATAAAAAAGGGTTGATTGCATTTTCATTAGCTATGCACATAACAGTAGTGCTTATCAGTTCTTGGTATACAAATCCGATATGCCTGAGATATCAAAGAACATGATAATGGAGTCTAGAAATGCATTATTCTTTGAAGATGTATTTCTATGTAAGTCTAAAGAAGTACCATGTTTTTCCAAATGAACACATGAGACTATCAGTGAAGATAGTGAAAACCAAGATGAAGAAGTTGAGAAGAAACCTAGTCTTAGTAAAAGAACAAGAACAGAAAAATCTGTTGATCCACGTTTCTTGACTTTTATGCTTGAAGGTGAACCCCAAACCTTCAAAGAAGCGGTGAGCTCTAATGATGGTCATATATGGAAAGAAGCCATTAAGAGCGAAAATGATTCCATCTTGCAAAATCATACTTGGGAACTAGTGGATCTTCCACCAGGAAGTAAACATTTAGGTTCCAATTGAATTTTCAAGAGAAAAATGAAAGCAGATGGATCAATTGATAAATACAAGGCAAGACTTGTTATCAAGGATATAGATGAAAGGAAGGTCTGTATTACTTTGATACATATTCTCCTGGGACGAGAATAAACTCCATTAGGATGGTACTTGCAATAGCAGCCATGCGCAAAATTTGAAGTACAATGGATGTTAAAACATCTTTTCTTAATGAAGATTTAGATAAAGAAATCTTTATGGAACAACCTGAGGGTTTTTCAGCTGCACGGCAAGAAAAGAAATTTTATAAACTGGTGAAATCATTATATGACTTGAAATAAGCTCCAAAGTAGTGACAAGAGAAATTTGACAATGTCATGATAAAAATGGTTTCAAAACCAATGAATCTGATAAATGCTTGTATGTCAATGGCACAGAAAGTGAATTTGTCATAATATGTTTGTATGTAGATGACATCATTTGTAATACCACGCAAATTAGCATATAGCTATTTTTGCATAGTAATCTGTGCACGTCTGAGTATTATTCACGATTACATATTTTCTAATAACTATCAGTTTAATTGAGAGATTTTAGACATTTGAGCTGTTCTTAACCCGGTAAGGTAAACTCGGAGTATCTTCTCGATTAAACTGTGGATTTGTCCCAATGGTTTTAACCAAACAATTTTCAGGAGAAAATTATAATTTCTATAAAAAAATTTTTTTATAGATTTTAAATTATATATATTGGGTATTTTAAATTGAGCTATTGCTTAAATTAAATAAGGGATTAAATGTGTGCACTAGGGTTTGAATTAGGGTATGGTGACCTAGGGTCTTTTAACCTAACCTAGGGTTAGAAACCCTAGCATCATATCATGGCTTAGATCTTGAAAAAGATCCAATGGTGAAGATAATTCACCATGTGGAGTTGACTTATGAAGAATGAGAATCTTCTTGGAAACTTCCAAGAAGCTTACACTCTTGTATGTTGGTACCTCATCCTACCATCAATTTCTTCCACACCATCCCAACCATCCATCTCACGCCTCCCCCCTAGCCTTGGGCGGCCACATATAAACCCCCCCACCCCCCTCATCTCATCTCATCCCAATTTTTCGACTCCATTCACTCCACTTCTAAACTTCTTCATTTCCTTCCTTGTTAAAAAAAAGAAGGGGGGGGGGGGTGCGGAGAAGAAAGATAAAAGAGAGATTTTATTTTAGAAGGAGTTGTAGTAGAGAAGGAGAAGTGTAGTATGAGTTGTGGAGCTTCTACAAGAGGAGCAAGTGAGCAAGGGGAAGCAAGCAAGCAAAGCTACAAGGAGGAGTTTTCTTGCAAACTACAAGCGGGTGATCTCTCTCAACTCTAAAAATTTATTTTCTTGATGTGTATGTGAATTCTTAGCTTGTGGAAATATTTGGAGAATTTTTATTATCATGTATAATAAGTGGAATGCTAAGAAAAGATAGTTGAATGGTAAGAACAACTCATTTTTATAAGCTTTTGTTAAGAAGCATGCTTGTGAAGGTGAGTTTGGGAATTTCTTGCCCCCAAACGGTTCGGAATTTGGGGCTCAAATTTTGGGAAATTATTCTTCTATGTATTTAGAGCATCCATGAATTTTTCATAATATTTGGAAGAAATTTTATAGCCCAAACATAGGACCCACTCTTGGACAGTAAGCAGCCAAAATTGCTGCTGGCTGTGTGAAATTGCTGTATATTTCCGATTTTGTATCTCTATGTAGCCTATGTATTTTAAGTTGAAAGTTTTTTTGGACACTATTTTATGTGTCTACAGCTAAAGTCTTAAATTTTATAATTTTCGGAAGTCGTTTGATATCTCAAAGAAATTGTAGAATATAACTGGTTTGGAAGTTGTGGCTGAAGCTGACTGTTTTTGGACTGAGGTTCAAAAGGTCATAACTCCTTGTGTGTTTATGATATTGCTATGAATTTTCGGGAGTATCTTATGGTATGAGTCTATTTGATGATTGTAAAATTTTAGAATTTTTAGAGGTCATTTGATGAGCGTTCAAAATTATTTAGTAAGGGGTAGTAAATACCCTGCGGAAAGAGCAGCTGAAATTTTGTGCATTGTTTGGGGAGTCATAACTCATTGTGTGAGTTGAATCTGAATATAAATTTTGGACACAATAGCATGGTATATTTATGGAGTAATATTCTCAAATTTCATGAGCATTGGACTTAACATTGATTTATTATTGAATTTCAAAGTGTACTGGGTTCAACTGAATACAAATCGACTAGTCTGCGAAGATGGAAAATTCTGGAATTATTTGTTAAGAATTTGGAAAATTGACCAACTAGATATTTGTAGTAGGTATTCATAGATTTATAAACCATCTGGAATTTTGTAATTCCATGTTGTAGTTTGAGAGTTATGATTTTCCAAAAACTATGGCAGAGCCAGTCTAGTTGATGTCCAGTTTATTGGAAAACCAATTTCTCCCCTTTTTGTGCACATGATGGAATTTTGGGTTTTTTAGGACTTTAGAGATGGAATCTGGGATGTATTCAACTAAGAAGTTGCATTAGGCACTCCCACCTTTCCATAGAACACGGAATCGAGTAATTCTGATGAGCGAGCAAGTTTTTATGATGTTGAAAAGGTGCAGTGAGTGCATAAAGGAACGTACAAGCTGAGAGTATACGAGGTTTTTATGGTGTCAAGATGACCGAATTTGAGGAAATGGTTAACTGGAGAGTTGTAGACTAGGATCTTATCTTTCCAGAATGGGGGATATCAAGCAATTCCGAATTGTGTGTTGGAAGTTATGGTCATTGCAAGATTAGCAACCTGTTGTTTAGTTGACTTCAAGTTTAAGTTAGCTCGGGAACTTGAGTTCTTTAAAAAATTGAGGGAGTCGTCCACTAGGGGATTGCAGTGGATCGCCCTACCCTTGTAGAAAGTCTGATTGTGTTGCATTTCGATGAGCGTAGCTTGAGTTACAACTACTGTTATTTCTTGAACTATTCTATCGGACAATTGATAAGGAACCCTCTGCATACCGCAGTATGGTGATCATGAGCTATTGAGTCTCAAAAGATGTTTTAGCATTTCATCTGGAACTTAGATAAGTTCCTGGGCTTATTACTCATGGTAGACATGAGTAAGATGAGTTATAGCTCTGGTCGGATTGTGATTGGTGCCTCGATGCCTGAGTCTGTCAAATGGTCATGAATTTGTGATTATGTGTGTGTTTACCTTCATTTGAATTATATTGCATCCTTGGGGCGCCGTTGGACTACTCGCTGAGGATCACGGGCCAGGAATATTTGGTCGCTACCCTGTGATGGTATTGGGAATCAGTGGATGTGATTCCTATAATGATTGTTATTTTGACAAGACCAGTCAGGCTCAACATTGATTGTTGCACACCATGTATGATTTTGGGTAACCACATATTTTCAGTAAACTGCATTAATTAGGTTTCCTTATTTTTGTTTCACTTGAAAACCAAATTGGTGTCAGGGGTGATTCCCAATAATCCGATTCATTCTAAGAGTTGGCACTAGGTGGTGATGACCATGGGATTGTCTCTTCCTGTCATCAGGGATACGTGCTGCGGTGCGTATCTTGCACTGTTGATTCCTGAAGTACCATGGTTAGAACAGGATGTCGATTTCCTGGCAGATAGGGGGTTTTTAGACCTTCGAGGCTGTCATGTTCTATGTGGTGGACACGAACGGATCATGTTGGATCTTCTGCATAATGGATATGCTGCAGTATATTTGTAGGTTCATCACGGCTTTTGAGTGGGGTCCGGGTGCTGGGCACTAGTGTCAAACCGAGACAACACTAAGTGACTGCAGAATGGATGAGACCGATTAATCTGCAACCTCCTCAGCCACGCTCTACAATCAGGAACAGGAAGTGTACAATAATAGAATGCATTGCATGGCAAGGGTTTGAATTCCTGAAAATGGAGAAACGGCTTGATCTAGGGCACATGTAGTTTTGGATGCATGTGTCTCCAGAGTCTCACTGACATTAGATTAAGGCATTCTATTTCTGTACTCTGTATTTTGTATTATACTTCTAGTCATGGCATACACGAATGCTAGAAAATCAGGATACACGTTCTTTTCCATTCAAGATGAATTATGGGTGTGATAGTTGGAGATCACTGTTTTCTTTTCAGCACTGTGTCAGTAGAATTACTGAAGTGCCCACTTAATTAGGTACTTGATGCCAGGTCAAGAGGGCAGGTGAGCCAACCCAGGAGGGCATCCAAGTGGGGCGGCAGTGTACATGCCTACCATTCGAGCGGGTGCAGAAACATCAAAGTCACGCAGAAAAAGGCTCAAGCCGAGGGGCAAGTCCCAGGGAGGCAGATAGACCATTCAGCAGATTTTTTGGCAGTGACCTGCCGATCATCATTATGGAAGATAGCTGATCATCATTCTGGAAGACAGCCGATAGCTTCGCAAGAGAAGTTTGAATATTTTTGTAATCAGTTGTAATAAATTTATGTAATTTGTATTCCTTATTCAAGAACAAGATAAGGGTTGTAATTATTGATATAATGATTCTATTTGGCAATAAAAGTTTTTAAATTTCCGTGTTATTTACTGTGTTGAGATGCATTTGAAGAAAAAGATTCTGGTGATGTCACGGATATCATGTAACGGGGATCCGGGGCGTTACAGTTGGTATCAGAGCTAACTTCAAATTGCAGGCTAACACAGTAGAAAATTTGACTTAAAATGCCAAATAGATGGGTTCAGTTTGGATTGCAGGAAGGTCAAAACCATGATTGTTTCACTTTTCCACTTATGTTTGTGATCTTCCCTATATCCAGAACTAACCTTGTGTGTTTTATTTCCTTGAAGGGTGTCCAGAAGAATCAGAAACAGCCACCGTGGAATGGCTGAGGGCGAAGGCAGTAGGACCAACGACACAAACTTCAATGTTGAAGTTGAGTTTACCCGTGTATACCTGATGATGGGAGCATTTGTGGAAGCTAGTAAAAACCAAGCACCGACACAGGGAATACCAAGAGTCGCTGCACCAGCAGACCCGATAAAGATGGTAGAATCGTTCAAGAAGATGAAACCGCTAGTTTTCGAAGGACGGGCCGACCCCACGGCTGCAGACGACTGGATACGTCAGGTGGAGACGGTGTTTGAAGTGACTCCAGAGGATAGCAAGGTTTGTTTGGCCACAATCTTGCTGGAGAAGGATGCCAGAGTTTGGTGGCAGTCCGTGAAGCATGGTCTTGGAGGAGGTTAGATCACTTGGGAAGATTTCCTTGAGGAATTCTGACAGCACTATTTTTCCACGGATGTGCAAAAAGAAAAGGCAATGGAGGTCCACAATTTGAAGCAGGGAAATATGTCTGGCAGGGGATATCAGACAAAGTTTTCTCAGCTGTCACGGTATGCACCAGAGATGGTCCGGGAGGAAGCGAAGAAAGCCCAAAGGTTTGAGAAAGGGCTTAGGCCTGGACTGTGGTCGAGGATGGTTCCGTTTGGCATCCGCCGATTTGACAAGCTAGTAAGGGGAGCTGCGGTAACAGAAATGGACATGAGACAGAGTCAAGGCGAGGCCGAGACAAAGAAGAGGAGGAAGAAGCATATTCTCACCAATGACCAAGACAAGCAGGACTCAACTCACAAGTCCAGAAAGCTTAACACCAGCAAAGGGACTAACCAGATGGTAGTGTGTTACTTTTGTAAAAAACCAGGTCATTTCAAGAGTCAATGCCCGAAAAAAGCCCACACAAGCACTTGCTACAAGTGCGGAGAAGCCGGGCACAAGAAATCAGATTGTCCATAACTGCAAGGGAACCCCAATGACCAGTTACTGAAGGTGGTTGATAAAGGGAAGAAGCATGTTCGTCAGGGACGAACTTTAGCTTAACTGGAAAGAAGTATGTAATAGTGAGGGCTATCATGGTCCAGAAATAGTAAAATATTTTGTTATTTGCATTTTTGCAAGCTATGGATGATGAACTTGTACTATGTTGTAACACCTAGAATTTGTAAAATACCGAAAATATCTGTTTTTATATATTTGCGGTGCTGAAAATTGTTTTAAGGATATTTTATTTAAATATTAATATGGGTATGAATATTTGTTGGATTGGTGTAGATGGTATATTGAAGTATGAGTCGAGTTTTATATGGAAAATTATTGTTTATTTTGTTTTATGATTTTGGAGGATTATTATGGGATGTTTTAAAATATTTTGTATTGTTAAAAGTAGAGTTGAGGATTCATTTAAAATATTTTGGAGATTTAGGGGCTTATTTGTAAATATTCCTTTATAATATATATATTTATATCATTAAATATTTTCCAAAAAAACCCCTTCCCCATCCCATTCCTTCTTCTTCCTTTCTTTTTCTGATCCCGATCGAACGAAACCAGCAGAACCCATTCGGCCGGCATCTCCACGCCCGAATCCACCCCGTTTCTCCGGGGTTTTCAAATTAATTTGGGGGGTTTGCTAATTGGAAGGTTCTCTAGCTCGTGGCGGAGTCCGTTTTTCGAATGGAATTCGAAAAGGTAAACCCTAGATTTTATTTTTGTATAAAATTTAGTGTGGTTAATTTATTTTGAGTAGACTAGTTATGGTAGGGAGATTAGAAGATGTTGGGAATAGTAGATGTGAGAAATTAGCACATTATGGGAGATTTAGCAAGTTGCTAATAAATTAGGGTTTTGGGTTTGTAAAAGAGAATTATAGATGTGAGAAATTTCTCCTTTATAGTAGTAGAATTTTAGTAGAACCATTAGAATAATTTGGGGGTGATTTTAGTAATTTCATGGGGATAAAATCCCGTAAGAATTTGTCTATTACGTGCATTGCACGTGTGCATCCCAGACGTTCGATAAAATGCCTGAGTGATATTAGAAATAGTGTTATTATTTTCTGTGATTGATTTGGATGATTTGAGCCTTAATTGTGTTGAAATTTGATAATAGGATATGTTAGCAGATTTGGATGTGGAACGGCGTGCTGGCGCTTCGAGTCTTCACGGGAGGCTATGTGAGTATGAATGTATTTATGCATTTGTGATTTTAAGCAAATTTTAGTATGATCTGAATGATTGATATGAATCCCGGAATAAGGTGTATGTATAAAGGAAAATTAGTGTTCGGTGTTGGTATGCGATATGACGATGAAATACTCGTCTCGTGTATTGATATAAATTTACAGACGATAGATTAGATATATATATATATATATATATATATATATATATATATATATATATATATATATGGGGATGAGTTATATTTATATAAGATGTCGGTATATGGTGAATTGTTGTGATTTTGAATATCCAGTGTGATGGTAATGTAATGGGTGTATTTATATATATATATGATGTTGTGATGTGTTGATCTACTGGGCGTATGCAAACCTGTGATATTGAGATAATAAATAGTATGATATACACATGATGTGTGGGGTAATGATAAAATAAATAAGGCAGTACAGTTGTGATGTGTAATATTATGATGTGATGATTTTTATGTTAATTACAGTGATATTTCTTTTGTGTGATGCATTGAAAGGGGTAAGTGAGTTGGTGATCATTGTTTATGCGAATAAGTAAATAAAAGATGAGATGCTATGATGATAAAGGGTGATGTTAATATGAAAAGAAAGTGTTAATAGCAATAATTTCGGTTGACTTGAGTTGATACCCCAGGATAGACCTGGGAGTGTAGATACCCCCGGATAGACCAGAGAGAGATATGATACCTCAGGTGGGACCTGAGAGAGAGTTGATACCCCAGGATGGACCTGGGAGTGCAGATACCTCCGGATAGACCGGAGAGAGGAATGATCCCTCAGGGTTGACCTGAGAGAGAGTTGATACCCCAGGATAGACCTGGGAGTGCAGATACCTCCGGATAGACCGGAGAGAGATATGATACCTCAGGGTTGACCTGAGAGAGAGTTGATACCCCAGGATGGACCTGGGAGTGCAGATACCTCCGGATTAACCGGAGAGAGATATGATACCTCAGGGTTGACCTGAGAGAGAGTTGATACCCCAGGATGGACCTGAGAGTGCAGATACCTCCGGATAGACCGGAGAGAGAAATGATACCTCAGGGTAGACCTGAGAGAGAATTGATACTCCAGGATAAACCTGGGGTAAAATTGAATATGATATAGAATGTGAATGAGAAAGAGAAGAAAGTACCTAGTGTAAAATGAAATGAGTTATGAGTTAGTGTATGAAAATAAGTAATAAATACAGTACGTGGTCAGTTTAAAATGGAATGATAGAAGAGACATGTGTTCTTATGAATAATACGAAGTAATGGTATTATGTGTGTGATCATTAAAGTAAAATACAGTTGATGTGAGTTGTACCTTGGAATTGTGTCAAGGAACTACCTGCCCGCTATTTCTGTGGAAATGGTGGGAACAACCTGCCTTGGCATAATTCGCGGGGTGAGTTGTTAAAATAGTGGTAATGATTGATGGAAATGAGAAATAAAGTAAAGTGAAGATGATAAGTGATTGAAGTGATTAATAACCAAGCTATCGGCTTGAGATGTGATGTGATATTACCCAAACTATGTGTTTGGGGTGCGGTGATTATTACCCAAGCTATTGGCTATGGGGTGTGATATGTTGTGGCCCCAGATTGTGTTTGGGGATTAAGTGAAAATGATAATAAGATTTATTGTTTATAAGAATGAGAAATTACTAAAGTGATATAATAAGATGTGAATGAGCTATAGAACATGGTTTTGATGCAATGAGCATAAGTATTATAATTAATGATGTGTTAATAATGTGATGAAATGTGAGTAAATCGCATGGGCAATGAGATGTGGTATTTATGTCATAAGGCATGAAGGAAGGTGGTATTATGAGAATAGATGCATACGTTTATGATGTGATACTTATTATAACACAATAAAATAAATACCTGTATTATGAGATTAGGTATGAAAATGGTTATTAAAGAAAGTATGTTGTGATATGAGTTTGTGTACCTTGGAAGTGTGTCGGGAAACTACTCGCCCGCTATTTCCGTGAAAATGGTGGGAACTACCTGCCTCGGCACAACTTCCAGGATGAATGTGTGTGTTGATGACATAATATAAGTAAATGAAACGCATGGCTTAATAGAGTTGGAGAAATGATGTAATAACATCATGTAATTATATTAATATAAATAGTGAAATGCTGATGGGATGATAAGTGTGAAAAGTTGAATATTCGTATTATGCGAATGTAAGACAAGGATATATATGAGGCTGATATGAAATATATAGTGGAAAGGTGTGAATTATGGGAAATTTTGTGATTCGATGCTTATTTGACGAGTATTTGGATATAATTCGTATTGATGATGTTTTTAAGTTCAGATATTCCAGGTGTACCTTCTTACATGATGTTTGTAAGTTTAAATTATTTTCTTTATGCAATTTAATTCATTTGTTAGATTTTTAAATTATACTCACACCAGAAATGGCTGACCCCTTAGTGTTTGGGGGGTTAGGGGAGTCTGAGGACTACCCTAGATTCCCCACTGTTGCAGGTTCTCATCAGTGCAGAGGTGAGGCATGGATTGGTAGGATAAACTTTTATTTTAAAACTTTGTACTATTTAGTTATAGGAATAGTGAAATTTATTATCTAAATTGTATTATGGAGGTATAAGCATGTATATGATGATGATGAGTATAGTGTGGGGTGGTATGGTATGTTTGTAACCCGTACCCATCTCGTTGTGGTGTACCGAGCTCTGTGGTAGGTTTTACAAGGATTTTTCTAAAATTTTACCTCGTTTTCAAAGAAATTTATAGTTTTTATTTGGTATGTGATAATCCGTTATGAGTTTGGCCCCCAGAGCATTATATTATATTGCCTGTATATTTCTGCTCATTTTGGCCTGGGGAGCTCGTGAAATGATTGTGTGTATTATGAGTTATGGAATTTTGAGCAGAATTCCGTAAGCTATTTGTGTTTCGGGGCAAAATTTACAGGGGAAACTCTGCCAAAATTTTTCCTGAAATATAACTTTCTTAGTTTATGTTTAAAGTGATATAGAAATTGAAAGAATGGAATTTCGAGGTTTAGTTTTCAAAAAAAAAAATAAAATAAAAATTTGGGGCATTACATATGTCCTGTAGCATGATAATACGACTTTTATAAAGCATGAAAGTTTGGGCATTTGATCATTTCTTATCTTATGCTTATTTTATTAAGTGTTTGGGATAAGGCATAAAGCTTAAATTTTTGCCTTCTCCTTGGTAAGCCTCGTTTTCTTCTAAGGAGGGAGTGGTCACCGACCCTCTATTAGTGCAACCGAGAGCTAGAAGATATGCTAAGAACTTGACTCGGGCACTAGAAGGAGATATGATGAAGCAAGAACGATCGTGAGTATGGAGGCTCCAGAATGATCCACGGAGTGAGATATTCCCCAGCATTCCAGACGAGGGATGAAATAGGCCCCAGAGTGTTCTGTGGAGTGGGATTGATCTCCAGTATTTCGGGACGAGAGCAATACTCATGGGGAGTTCGTGTGGTGAGGTTGGTTCCAGAATGATCCATGGAGTGAGACATTCCTCAACATTCCAGAAGTGGGATGAAATAGGCCCCAAAATAATCTGTGGAGTAGGAATTGGTCTCCAGTATTCCAGGGACGAGAGCGATGCTAATGCGAAAGATTGTGTGATGTTGGCTCCAGAATGATCCAGGGAGTGAGATATTCCATAGTATTCCAGATGTGGGATGAAATAGGCCCCAGAATGTTCTGTGGAGCGGGATTGGTCTCCAGTATTCCAGGGATGAGAGCGACATTCGCAAGCAGGCTAGTGGAACATTGACTCCAGAATGATCCAAGGAGTGAGATATTCCTCAGTATTCCAGACATGGGATGAAATAGGCCCCAAGATGTTCTGTGGAGCGGGATTGATCTCTAGTATTCCGAGGACGAGAATAATACCCACAGGGAAATTAATGATAAGGGAGGTTCTAGAATAATCCGTGGAGTGAGATATTTCCCAGTATTCCGGAACGCAGGATGAAATAGGCCCTAAGATATTCTATGGAGAGGGATTGATCTCCAGTAGTCCAGGATGAGAGCGTCTTTCCCCAAGGTGATTCATCCCCAGTACGGTGGATGTGAGATAAGACAGATCCCCGAATGATCCACGCGATGTGATTAATCTCCGGGATGGAAGGATGCGTTGAGAACTTGAGGCTTGCGAGCTGGTGTTGAGCACTTGAGAGTCAGTTGTCGAGGATGTTCCTCGAGGATTTTGAGATGATCAGGGAAGGTATCTTCTGCTCATTGATGTTTGTCTGCTCCCCTAGTGACGTTCTGAGGACAGAACGATACTAAGGAGGGAGTGATGTAATACCCCGCAAATTAGTATATAGCTATTTTTGCATAGTAATCTGTGCACGTCTGAGTATTGTGCACGATTTCATATTTTCTAATAACTATCAGTTTAATTGAGAGATTTCAAACATATGAGCTTTTCTGAACCCGATGAGGTAAACTCGGAGTATCTTCTCGATTAAACTATGGATTTGTCCCGATGGTTTTGACAAGACAATTTTCGGAAAAAAAATTATAATTTCTATAAATTATAAATTAAAAAAATTATATATATTGGGTACTTTAAAAATTATAAATTATATATTCGAAAAAATTAAAAAAATTATAATTTCTATAATTTTTTATAGATTTTAAATTATATATATTGGGTATTTTAAATTGAGCTATTGCTTAAATTGAATAAGGGATTAAATGTGTGCACTAGGGTTTGAATTATGGTATGGTGACCTAGGGTCCCTTGACCTAACCTAGGGTTAGGAACCCTAGCATCATATCATGACTTGGATCTTGATAAAGATCCAACGATGAAGATAATTCACCGTGTGGAGTTGACTTATGAAGAATAAGAAGCTCCGTGGAAACTTCCAAGAAGCTTCCACACTAGTATTTTGGCACCTCATCCCACCATCCATTTCTTCCACACCATCCCAACCATACACCTCACCCATCACCCCCCTAGCCTTGGGCGGCCACATATAACCCCCCCCCCCCCCCCCCCCATCTCATCTCATTCCATTTTTCCCACTCCATTCACTCCTCTTATAAACTTTTTCATTTCCTTGTTCAAAAAAAAGGGGGAGAGAAGAAAGATAAAAGAGATATTTTGTTTTAGAAGGATTTGTAGTAGAGGAGTACTGTAGTAGGAGTTGTGGAGCTTGTACAAGAGGAGCAAGTGAGCAAGGGGAAGCCGGCAAGCAAAGCTACAAGGAGGAGTTTTCTTGCAAACTACAAGTGGGTGATCTCTCTCAACTCTAAAAATTTATTTTCTTGATGTGTATGTGAATTATTAGCTTGTGGTAGTGTTTGGAGAATTTTTATTATCATGTATAATAAGTGGAATGCAAAGAAAAGATAGTTGTATGGTAAGAACAACTCATTTTTATAAGCTTTTGTTATGAAGCATGCTTGTGAGGGTGAGTTTGGGAATTTCTTTCCCCCAAACGGTTTGGAATTTGGGTCTCAAATTTTGAAAAATTATTCTTCTATGTATGTAGAGCATCCATGAATTTTTTCATAATATTTGAAAGCAGTTTGATAGCCCAAACATAGGACCCAATCTGGGACAGTAAGCAGCCAAAATTGCTGCTGGCTGTGTGAAATTGCTGTGTATTTCCGATTTTGTATCTCAGTGTAGCCTGAGTATTTTAAGCTGAATTTTTTTTTTCACACTCTTGTTTGTGTCTATAGCTATAGTATTAAATTTCAGAATTTTTTGATGTTGTTTGATATCTCAAAGAAATTGTAAAAAATAACTGGTCTGGAAGTTGTGGCTGAAGCTGACTGTTTTTGGACTGAGGTTAAAAAGGTCATAACTCCTTGTGTATTTACGATATTGCTATTAAATCTTGGGAGTATCTTATTGTATGAGTCTATTTGATAATTCTCAAATTTTAGAATTTTTAGAGGTCATTTGATGAGGGTTCAAAATTATTTTGTAAGGGGTAGTAAATACCCTGCGGAAAGAGCAGCTGAAATTTCGTGCATTGTTTGGGGAGTCATTACTCATTGTGTGAGATGAATCTGAATACAAATTTTGGACACAATGGAATGTTATATGTGTGAATTGAGAATCTCAAATTTGATGATCATTTGAACTTAAGTTTGATTTATTATTGAATTTAAAAGTGGACTGGGTTCAGCTGAATACAAATCGACTAGTCTGCGAAGATGGAAAATTCATGAATTATTTGTTAAGAATTTGGAAAATTGACCAACTAGACATTTGTAGTAGGGAGTCATAGCTTTATAACCCATCTAGAATTTTGTAATTCTAGCTTGTAGGTTGAGAGTTATGATTTTCCAAAGACTAGGGCAGATCCAATCTAGTCGATGCCCTGTTTATTGAAAAACCAATTTCCCCCCTGTTTGTGCACCTAATGGAATTTTGGGTTTTTGAGGACTTTAGTGATGGAATCTGGGGATGTATTCAACTAAGAAGTTGAATTAGACACTTCCACCTTTCCATAGAACCCGAAATTGAGTAATTCCGATGAGTGAACAAGTTTTTATGATGTTGGAAAGGTGCAGTGAGTGCATAAGGGAACATACAAGCTGAGAGTGTATGAGGTTTTTATGGTGTCAAGATGATCAAATTTGAGGAAATGGTTAATTGGAGCGTTTTAGAATAGAATCTTATCTTTCCAAAATGGGATGTCAAGCAATTCCGAATTGTGTGCTGGAAGTTATGGTCATTGCAAGATTAGCAACCTGTTGTTTAGTTGACTTCGAGCTTAAGTTAGCTCGGGGACTTGAGTTATTTAAAGAATTGAGGAAGTCGTCCACTAGGGGATTGCAGTGAATCTCCCTAACCTTCTAGAAAGTCTGATTCTGTTGGATTCCGATGAGTGTAGCTTGAGTTACAGCTACTGCTATTTCTTGAACTATTCTATCAGACAATTGATGAGGAATCCTCTGCATACCGCAGTGTGGTGATCATGAGCTATTGAGTCTGAAAAGATATTTTAGAATTTCATCTGGAACTTAGACAAGTTCCTGGGCTTAGTACTCATGCTGGATATGAGTAAGATGGGTTATAGCTCTGGTCGGGTTGTGATTGGTGTCTCGATGCCTAAGTCTGTCAAATGGTCAGGAATTTGTGATTATGTGTGTGTTCAACTTCATTTAAATTATATTGCATCCTTGGGTGCCGTTGGACTACTCGCTGAGGGTCACAGGTCGGGATTATTAAGTCGCTGACCTGTGAAGGTATTGAGAATCAGTGGATGTGATTCCCGTGATGATTGTTATTTTGACAAGACCAGCCAGGCATGGCATTGATTGTTCAACACCATATATGATTTTGGGTAACCACATGTTTTCAGTAAACTGCATTAATTAGGTTTCCTTATTTTTGTTTCACTTGAATACCGAATTGGTGTTAGGGGTAATTCCCTATAATTCGATTCATTCTAAAAGTTTGCACTAGGTGGTGATGACCATGGGATTGTCTCTTCCAATGTTAGGGATACGTGCTGCGGTGCGAATCTTGCACTGTTGATTCCTGAAGTACCGTGGTAAAAACGGGATGTCGATTTTCTGGCGGATAAGGGATTTTTAGACCTTCGAGGCCGTCATGTTCTATGTGGTGGAAATGAACGGATCATGTTGGATCTTTTGCATAATGGATATGCTGCAGTGCATTTGTAGGTTCGTCACGGCATTTGAGTGGGGTCTGGGCACCGGGCACTAGTGGCAAACCAAGACACCACTAAGTGACTGCAGAATGGATGAGACCAATTAATCTGCAACCTCCTCAGCCATGCTCTACTATCAGGAATAGGAAGTGTACAATAATAGAATGCATTGCATAGCGAGGATTTGAATTCCTGAAACTAGAGAAACGGCTTGATCTGGGGCACATGTAGTATGGCATGCATGTGTGTCCAGAGTCTCGCTGACATTAGATTAAGGCATTCTGTTTCTGTTCTCTGTGTTTCGTATTAGACTTCTAGTCATTGCATACACGAATGTTAGGAAATCAGGATACACGTTCTTTTCCATTCAAGATGAAATGTGGATGTGATAATTGGAGATCGTTGTTTTCTTATCAACATTGCGTCAGTAGAATTACTGACGTGCCCACTTAATTAGGTACTTGATACCGGGTTTTAACGCTCCGCTTCCCAAAATACGAAACACGAGCACGTAACGTAGGCCCAGTAAATGATGTAAACACCATCCATAAGTTGTACCAGACTAACTCAGCAATAAGAACAACAAAATACAACCACGCAAGAAATATAACCACATGAATCAAAGATAAATTCCATAATAAATGAAATAATCCAACAGTATAAATATCCAACATCCGGAATCAAAACAAACTACGGGTCATAAAGCCCAACAACAAAGTACAAGTCATAACAATGTTCGAGAAAATAATTCTAGTGGCAAATAAAACTATGCAGCGGAGACTGGTTCCAACTCTAGAAACGTTGCTCACCAATTCCTTCGGGAATAGATCCTTCAGTACCTGTAAAATCTTGAACTAAAAGATAGAAAAGAGTGCCATTAGAGCAAGTCGTGGGTGGCAAGTAGAGAAAACAGAGGATAATAGGAAAGCATGAATATCAAAGGAAAGGAACATGGTCAAAGACAAAGAACAAAGCAAAGAGCAGGCAATTATATCAAAGGTGTACAATAATCATGCATGTAATGAGTGATGTCAAGTCAAGATCAAGCATGAGATGCAGGTTCTTAAGTATTTTATTAGCCTATCTAGTGCATGTACTACTGCATCCCATTCCACAGGATCGGCGCAAGCACAATGATCATTTTAGACCGTTGGTGAATTCACGGATCGTGTACTTGGCATTGATAACAATAATTTACTTGCAAGAATCATCATTCAATCATTGCAATCAATAATCCTCCTTCTATGTCAAGTATTCGTGCGGGCGAGAAGGCCTTACCGAGTACATTTCCAGATTGTTCACTATCAAGTCTACCCGTACTACCCCGGCTTGTTAATAGTTTATTTTCATCCTATGTGAGCATGCTAGAGGGTGTGAATGTTGTATATTACTATGTGTGACTAATTCTAAGCATTACAGACAAAGCATGAGGCGAACACATAATATAAACACATTTCACAAAATCAGGACAACATGACCTTGCTGTACTAAAACAAGGATTATGGTCACTACAAAATAGCATACCTGAACCTGCCGCAAGGACTAGGAAGCAGACTTTCACACGGTTCCAGCAAGTATAATTAAGGCATATATAAGATACCGAAACTAGGGTGAAAACTCAATTCTAATCAGGTTTTATGTTCAGGCAGCATGCAGTAAGTTGTGTTCAACTAATTATTTCGGGTCAGAGAACTCATTAATAAAATCTTTAAAAATTAAGGGAAGTAGCTATACATGTCTAGGTCCAACCTAATTTATTTCAGATTTTTATCATGTTATTAACAGGGTCAAAGAAAATATAGAACAGTAGGATACGCATGCATTTGTGAATCTGGAATTTTTAACACAGTTATACTAAAAGATGATGTCTAGCAGATGACAAATTGGAATTTAAATCTGCACCAGAGAAAAGTGATATAGACATCCAGGGCTACAATTTATGTTCAACAAGTTATTTCAAATTATGTCATTAGCATGGTTAAAAATCTGATTCAAAGTGAAACTTCCAGCAGACCAGAAATTAACTTAACATAAAAAGGCAACAAATAAATCATACAATCACATATACCATGCAAATTAGTAATCAAAGTGATCCTAGGTGTCAACATGCAAATTTCTAAGTTTAAGGTACTATTATCACAGGCATGGTGTCAATTCATCGAGCAACTTCAATCTAGCACACACAATTTAACATGTCCAATTTATCAAGTAGTCCTATGCATGAATCTAGTTATTTAAATGTGCATATGCATGAAACAATGGGGACTGGGTTTAAGATCAAAGAAATAGCATGATGCTAAGAGTATGTCGGGTTAGCCCGTGTAAACCCTCGATAAACTTAACGGAATTGTCAAAAGAAGTTTGATAACGAAATGGACGGGATCTACTTGCAGGAGATCAAATAAACTTGAACAGAATAAAATGCTAGTTCAAGAAGAGACTTGCTTGTTATATTACAGATACAATTAATAAGAATAACAGGAGCAGAATTCCGGGCGAAAACACCAACAGCACGTACGAGACACGTGCGAAGAAACCCAAGCAAACAACAACAGCAACTCACAGCCAAGGAAAACCCCACACCGGATCTGACAGAACACGGGACATCGATCGGGATCTGTTGCATGAAAACACGGGACAGCATTCTCGTCCAATGGATGATCTTCCTCACACCGGATCGGCCCAAACATCGGTAGGGGATCCGCTGCGCGCCGAACACAGAACATCGGGGCCAACCAATGGGGCTCCATCTTCTTCCTCGGCAAGGAGAGAGAGAGAGAGCATGGCTGACGGCGATTGCGATTGCGAAGGGGCGACATCGCGGCGAGGCACCACGGTCGAGAAGTGACGGCGGCGGCGGTAGCCTCAACGAGCGGAGGTCTTTTTTCGGTTGGAAACAGAGAGTGAAGACGACAACGATCGAGGACTCGAACGGCCACACTAGGGGACCTGCGGTGGTTGCGAGGGTGATCGGTGAGGGACGGCGTCGACAATGGGGTGCACGGAGTGGAGGAACGGCGATGGCGATGGTTCGGTGATGGGTTACGGGGAGGAGAACGGGATGACAATGGGGAAACCACAACGGCGACGAGGGTGAGGGGATGGAGATGATGATGGTGATGGTGGCGACGGAGGTCGAAGGCGATCGGAGAGCCAACGGGGTAGGGTTTTGGTTATGGGTTTGGGTGCAACGAAAAACAGAGAGGAGGAAAGGGGTGCAGGGTGATAGAAATGGCGAAGACAGAGAGATAATAGATTTTAGGGTTTAATAATAGGGTATATATAGGGATCAAGAATTGGGATTTTGGGTTGAGATTATGTGGGTTCTGGGTATCGGTTTTGGCTCCAAAAAGAGAAAAATAAATGCAATGAGATGAGATGAATACAAAGGAGAACAAATCAAACTCAAAATAGAAAGAGCAAAATTGCAAAGAGAACAAAATCCAGCTAAAAGAACACAGATCGATCAAGAGAGAACAAAAGAACCCAAGAAAAGACAAAATACACTATAACAAATGAATCCAAATACAATAATCAAAAGAAAACAAAATACGATAAAATCTGAAAATAGGGCTTACAAATCCTACCCATCTTACAAGAAGAATTTCATCCTCAAAATTCATATAAGAGGTACATAGGGCAAATCCCGAAACAACAAAGAAAACAATGAAAACAAAGAAAAACTAAACACTACTCAAACAAATGAGAGAACCTCTCCCGAATCTCTTCCTCTAACTCCCAAGTAGACTGCCCTGGCGAGCGAGGATCCCAAGAAACTCGGACCAACTTGATGACTCTATTTTTTAGCACCTTCTCTCGACGGTCTAAGATTGAGACGGGTCGAATTTCACAGGAAAAATCTGGCCTCATAGACAAGTCTGAGTAGTCAACCACATGACTATCATCTCTGATGTATTTCCTGAGCTGAGAAACATAGAATACATCATGGACACCTACTAAAGCTGGCGGTAACACGAGCCGGTAAGCTACCTTGCCCACCCATTCCACAATATCGAATGGATCGATGAATTGAGGACTCAACTTGCCTCCACCGCCAAAACGGATAACACCGTTCAAGGCGATACCTTGAGGAATACATGCTCACCTGCCTCAAACTCTAGAGGTCGCCGACGACAATCATCCCACCTCTTCTGCCGATCCTGAGCGGCCTGCAAATGCTTGCGGATCTGTGCTACGGCATCAACTGTCTTCATGATCAACTCAGGACCTAAAAGCTTCCTCTCGCCGATATCATCCCAATAGACTAGCGATCTACACTTGCACCCATACAAAACTTGAATGGAGCGGCCTTAAGACTCGCCTGGTAACTGTTATTATAAGACAACTCGGCCAAGTGAAGATGATCCTCCCATGAACCTCCAAACTGAAAAATGCAGGATCTCAACATATCTTCTAGGGTCTGAATTGTTCTTTCTAACTGCCCATCCGTCTGAGGATGGAACGCTGTACTGTAGCTCAACTTGATACCCAAGCTCTTCTGCAAACTCTTCCAGAACTGAGACCTGAATCTCGTATCTCTATCCGATACGATGCTGACAGGAACTCCATGCAGACGAACAACCTCATGAACGTACTGCTCGGCCAAACTCTCCGTGGACTGACCCACACGGAAAGGAATGAAGTGAGAACACTTCGTCACTCGGTCCACTATCACCTAGATAGCATTATGACCTTTAGGACTCCTCGTCAAAGCTTTCACATAGTCCATCGTGAAATTCTCCCACTTCCATTCAGGGATAGGAAGGGGTTGCAAAAGTCCTGCGGTCCTCTGATGCTCTGCCTTCACCTGCTGACAGATTAGGCACTAGGTGACGAATCAAGCCACATCTCGCTTCATACCATGCCACCAGAAATGCTAGTTCAAGTCCCTGTACATCTTGGTACTACCATGATGAATAGAATACAGGGACCGATGAGCTTCCTCGAGTAGCTTCTGCCTAACTTCTCCTCTAGGTACACACAATCTAGAGCCAAACCGAAGCGACTCATCAGCATGGACAACCAAATCAGATCTCAAACCAGCTTCAACCTCACTCCGAAACTCCTGCAATTGCTGATCACTCCCTTGAGCTGCCTTGATCTGCTCTACCAAGGACGACTACAACTGCAACAACATAAGCTGCCAATCTGATCCGAAAAGCAACACATCCAACTCTAGCCTCCTCATGTCCTCCACTAGCTCATCTGCTGAGTGATGAACATAGCTACAGGCCTCCGACTCAAAGCATCCGGCACCGAATTTACTCTGCCCGGGTGATACTGTAAATTGATGTCAAAGTCTGCCATCAATTCCAGCCATCTCCTCTGCCTCATGTTCAACTCCTTCTGCGTGAACACATACTTGAGGCTCTTGTGATATGTGAAAATCTCAACTCTATCCCTAAGCAAATAGCGCCTCCATAACTTCAAGGCAAAGATCACAACTGCAAGCTCCAGATCATGCATAGGATAGTTCTTCTCAGGAGGTCTCAACTGCCTCGAAGTATAAGTGACAACCCTACCTCGCTGCATCAGCACTGCTCCCAGACCTCTCCCCGAAGCTTAACAAAAGATCACAAAACCACCCGAACTGTCGGGTATAGTCAGCACAGGTGCTGACGTCAACCGACGCTTCAACTCGGTGAAAGCTTCATCACAAGCTTTATCCCAGACGAACTTCTGCTCCTTCTTGGTCAAACTGGTCAAGGGTCCAGTGATTTTGGAGAGATCCTGAACGAACTTGCAATAGTATCCAGCCAAACCAAGGAAACTCCGTACCTCAGGAACAAACATCGGAATAGGCCAATCCTTGACCACAGAAATCTTCGACGGATCCACAGAAACACCAGCACCGGAGATAATGTGGCCAAGAAAAGCAAGCTGATCCAACCAGAACTCGCACTTATCGGGCTTCCTATACAACTGGTTCTCCCTCAAAGTCTGCAGAACCACCTTCAGATGCTCAACATGATCCTCCTTGTTCTGTGAGTATACCAATATGTCGTCGATGAAGACCACGACAAACTAATCCAAGAATAGCGAAAACACACGGATCATCAAACTCATGAACACAGCCGGTGCATTAGTCACTCCGAAAGGCATCACCAAGAACTCTTAATGCCCATACCTCATTCGAAAAGCCATTTTCGGAACATCCTCTGACTTCACCCTGACTTGATGGTACCCGGAATGCAGATCCAACTTCGAGAACACCGAAGCACCTCCCAGTTGGTCGAACAAATCGTCAATCCTCGGTAATGGATACCGATTCTTGACAGTAACATTGTTCAACTCCCTGTAGTCAATACAAAGCCTACGGCTTCCATCCTTCTTACTGACAAACAAAACTGGGGTTCCCCATGGCGAAACACTAGGTCTGACAAAACTCTTATCAAGCAGCTCCTGAACTTGCACCTTCAGTTCTGCCAATTCAACCGGCGCCATACGATACAGACTCTTGAAAATAGGGGCCGTACCGAGCTGAACATCAATGCTGAACTCCACATCTCGGACTAGCGGCAAACCGGGCAATTCCTCGGGAAACACATCAAGGAAGTCCCGCACAACCAAGGGTGCAACAATCCCATCAGAACCCAGCGACACAAGAGAAACAACCTTGGGGTCCATCGAGTTCTTGTCACGCCCTTACGGTGTCTCACCCGCATGGAAAACAAATTCTGGTTGACCAGAAAGCCTAAAAGTCACCTTCTTCTCCCGGAAATCAATCATAGCATAGGAAACACCCAACCAGTCCATGCCCAGAATGACATCTAAACCAGAGTTGGGAATCACAATAAAATCCGCCGAGAAAACCACACCATTAATCAGTAACGGATTCTGCTTGCAAACCCTAGAACAGACAATGACACCTCCACCTATGGTGATGTCCCAAGCTGCAGGCACATCATCGCTAGCCAAACCAGGCTGATCGACAAAGTGAGAAGAAATGAAAGAGTGGGTAGTACCCGAATTAAACAACACATGAGCTGGGAGAGAGAAGACTAAAATCATACCTAGAAGAAGATCAAACAAAGAATAAAGTACTAGCAGGATATATACACGAATAACTGTACAAAGGAAGAAAAAACAACAACAACATGCAGAAAACTGAAAGAAAGAAAGGAAAGTACAACTACTGTGATATACCTGCAACCACTCCAACAGCAACTTTCGCATCCTCGGCTGTCAGGTTATAAGCTTGACCACGACCACCAACCTGACCTCCTCTAGGAGCCACACGCCTCTGATCAAAGACTTGCCTCTGCGGAGGAAGAGACGGCCTGCCTTGACCACGCATCGGTGCTCCTAGCTGAGCAACACCAGCAACCGACGCAAGAGCTCTGTTCCTCGGACCATCACAAACCATATGCTCACTGCTCTCACACACTAAACACAGTCGGTTGGCCATCCTGCAGTCTCACGGTGAATGCCCAGTCTTATGGCAGTAGCCACAAGTCTTAACATTCCTCGAGACAACAGGTGTGTACGGCTATGCTCTCGCAGGAAGGGGCAGAACTGGCCTCCGAATAGGTCCTCTGAAAGGCTGAGCTGCAACAGGGTGCGAAACAGTCCTCTGAAGAACACTAGACCTACTGAGAGTCTGCTCTTGGATCCAAGCCGCATCCAGAACATCGGAATAAGCACGAAGTCGAAGAGCAGCCAAACGGTCCTGGAGGGGAAATCTCAAGCTAGACAGAAACCAACTAACCCGAGCCTCATCAGTGGCAATGAGAGTAGGGGCGAAGCGACTGAGCCGAGTAAACTCTGCAGCATACTCGTCCATGGAACGGTTTTCCTGATTAAGATAATGCTCAAATTAATACCGTCACAAGTGAAGTAGGCAACAACAAATGACATTTAAGAACATTATCTAGCTGACCTGAGTTAGGGAAATAAACTGTCGCTCTATCTCTGCCTTGGTGACACTGGGAAAGAACTTCGCCATGAAGCTCTCAGAGAAAGTGCCCCCTCAATGGGTCACGGCATCCTTTCAGATTCAATCCGCCACCAGATATGAGCGAGATCCACCAACTGGATGCGAACCACATCCACAAGATCTGCCTCGGCAACATGAGCGGCGACCAAGAAGTTGCTCCATCTGAATAAGCCATTGCTCGGTCTCCAACGGCAACTCAGTACCCAAAAACTTATCCGGGTGTAGCCTTATGAAATTCGCTACCGTACCAGGCCTAGGTAGCAGAGCACCAGATGTAGGTCCAGCGACATTCCCATTGGCTGCCAAAGTGGCTCTCATCAGCTCATTGTGCTCCTGCTGAAGAGCCATCTTCTGCTGGATCGTCTGGAGAATGGCAGCTTTGTCCAGCTGCCCATACCCCAAGCGAGAAGAAGAATTTCCACGAGCCATAGCCTGAAACACAATCAAAGATAGTCAGTAACCAAATTATATGTTGGTTATTATACAAGTACTCATGTGATTATCGTGGTGTGCAAATCACTGAGTTAACCCGGCTAGAGCCAAACTCGACTAATATACCAATCAAAGCCAAACCTCGTAAAGATAGTCATGTTTGATTGATATATTACTCAACCATGGGCTCTGATACCACTAAAAAACCCTGTCACGCCCCGCTTCCCAAAATACGGAACACGAGCACGTAACGTAGGCCCAACGAATTACGTAAATACCATCCATAAGCTGTACCAAACTAACTCAGCAAAAAGAACAACAAAATACAACCACGTAAGAAATATAACCATATGAATCAAAGATAAATTCCAATAATAAATGAAATAATCCAACAGTATAAATATCCAACATCCGAGATCAAAACAAACTACGGGTCATAAAGCCCAACAACTAAGTACAAGTCTTAATGTTCGAGAAAATAAATCTAGCGGCCAATAAAACTATGCAGCAGAGACTGGTTCCAACTCTAGAAATGTTGCTCACCAATTCCTTCGGGAACAGATCCTTTAGTACCTGTAAAATGTTGATCTAAAAGAAAGAATAGAATGCCCTTAGAGCAAGTCATGGGTGGCAAGTAGAGAAAACAGAGAATAATAGAAAAGCATGAATATCAAAGGAAAGGAACATGGTCAAAGACAAAGAACAAAGTAAAGAGCAGGCAATAATATCAAAGGTGTACAATAATCACGCATGTAATGAGTGACGTCAAGTCAAGATCAAGCATGAGATGCAGGTTATTAAGTATTTTATTAGCTTATCTAGTGCACGTACTAATGCGTCCCATTCCACAGGTTTGGCAAAAGCACAGTGATCGTTTTAGACCGATGGTGAATTCACGGATCGTGTACTCGGCATTGATAACAATAATTTACGTGCAAGAATTATCATTCAATCATTGCAATCAATACTCCTTCTTCTTTGTCAAGTATTCGTGCGGGCGAGAAGGCATTATCGAATACATTTCCCGATTGTTCACTACCAAGTCTGCCCATAATACCCCGACTTGTTAATAGTTTATTTTCATCCTATGTAAGCATGCAAGAGGGTGTCAATGTTGTATATTACTATGTGTGACTAATTCTAAGCATTACAGACAAGGCATGAGGCGAACACATCATATAAACATATTTCACAAAATCAGGACAACATGACCTTGCTGTACTAAAATAAGAATTATGGTCACTACAAAATAGCAAACCTAAATCCGCCAGAAGGAATAGAAATTAGACTTCCACATGGTTCCAGCAAGTATAATTAAGGCATATATAAGATACCGAAACTAGGGTGAAAACTCTGTTCTAATCAGAATTTATGTTCAGGAAGCATGCAGTAAGTTGTGTTCAACTAATTATTTCGGGTCAGAGAACTCATTAATAAAATCTATAAAAATTCCTGGAAGTTTCTATACATGTCTAGGTCCAGCCTAATTTATTTCATATTTTTATCTTATTATTAACAGAGTCAAATAAAATATAGAATAACAGGATACGCATGCACTTGTGAATCTGGAATTTCTAACATAGTTGTACTAAAAATATGATATCTAGCAGATGACAAATTGGAGTTTAAATCCACACCAGAGAAAAGTGATTTATACATCCAGGGCTACAATTTATGTTCAGCAAGTTATTTCAAATTATGTCACTAGCATGGTTAAAAATCAAATTCAAAGTGAAACTTCCAGCAGACCAGAAATTACCTTAACATAAAAAGGCAACAAATACATCATACGATCACATATAACATGCAAATTGGTAATGAAAGTGATCCTAGGTATCAACATGCAAATTTCTAAGTTTAAGGTACTTATCACAGGCATGGTGTCAATTCATCGAGCAACTTCAATCTAGCACACACAATTTAACATGTCCAATTTATCAAGTAGTTCTATGCATGAATCTAGTTATTTAAATATGCATATGCATGAAATAATGAGGACTGGGTTAAAGATCAAAGAGATAGCACGATGTTAAGTGTATATCGGGTTAGCTCGTGTAAATCCTCGATAAACTTAACGAAATTGTTAAAAGCAGTTTGATAACGAAATGGACGGGATCTACTTGCAGGAGATCAAATAAACTTGAACAGAATAAAATGCTAGTTCAAGAAGAGACTTGCTTGTTATGTTACAGATACAATTAATAAGAATAACGGGATCAGAATCTCGGGCAAAAATACCAACAACACGTACGAGACACATGCGAAGAAACCCAAGCAAACAACAACAGCAACTCACAGCCAAGGAAAACCCCACACCGGATCCGATATAACACGGGACAGCGATCGGGATCTGATGCGCCAAAACACGAGGCAGCAATCTCGTCCAATGGATGATCTTCCTCACACCGGATCGGCCCAAACAGCGAACAGCAGTAGGGAATCCGCTGCACGCCGAACACAGAACAACGGATCCAACCAATGGGGCTCCATCTTCTTCCTTGACAAGGAGAACGAGAGAGAGCATGGCGGATGGCGACTGCGACTGCAACGGGGCGGCAATGCGACGGGGCACCGCGGTCGGGAAGCGATGGCAGTGACGGTAGCCTTGACGAGTGGAGCTCTGTTTTTTCGGTTGGAAGCAGAGAGCGATGACGGCAACGATCTGGGACTCGAACGGCGATGCTAGGGGACCTGCGGTGGTTGCGAGGGTGATCGGTAAGGGACAGCATCGACAATAGGGTGCACGGAGTGGAGGAACGGTGATGGCGATGGTTCGGTGATGGGTTATGGCGAGGAGAACGGAATAACGACTGGGAAACAATGACGGCGACGAGGGCGAGGGGATGGGGATGATGATGGTGATGGTGGTGACGGAGGTCGAAGGCGATCAGAGAGCGAACATGGTAGGGTTTTGGTTATGGGTTTGGGTGCAACGAAAAACAAAGAGGAGGAAAGGGGTATGGGGTGAGAGAAATGGCGGAGAGAGAGAGAGAAAATAGATTTTAGGGTTTAATAATAGGGTATATATATAGGGATCAAGAATTTGGGTTTTGGGTTGAGATTATGTGGGTTCTGGGTATCGGTTTTGGCTCCAAAAAGAGAAACATAAATTCAATGAGATTTGGCAAAAACAAAGGAGAACAAATCAAACTCAAAATAGAAAGAGCAAAATTGCAAAGTGAATAGAATCCAACGAAAAGAACGCAAATCGATCAAGAGAGAACAAAAGAACCCAGAAAAAGACAAAATACACTATAACAAATGAATCCAAATACAATAATCAAAAGAAAACAAAATACGATAAAATCTGAAAATAGGGCTTACACGGGTCAAGAGGGCAGGTGAGACAACCCAACAGGGCATCCAAGTGGGGCAGCAGTGTACATGCCTACCATTCGAGCGGGTGCAGAAATATCAGAGTCACGCCGCAGAAGGCTCAAGCCGAGGGGCAAGTCCCAGGGAGGCAGATAGACCATTCAGCAGAATTTTTGGCAATGAACAGCCGATCATCATTCTGGGAGACAACCGATAGCTTCGCAAGAGAAGTTTGAATATTTTTGTAATCAGTTGTAATAAATTTATGTAATTTGTATTCCTTGTTTAAGAACAAGATAAGGATTGTAATTATTGATGTAATGATTCTATTTGGCAATAAAAGTTTTTTAATTTCTGTGTTATTTATTGTGTTGAGATGCATTTGAAGGAAAAGATCTGGTGATGTCACGGATGTCCTGTAACGGGGATCCAGGGCGTTACATCCTTATTGTTGGAAGCAATGATAAGATGATTAAATCTACTAGGAACATGTTGAACTAGAGATTTGACATGAAAGATATGAGACCAGCTAATGTTATATTGGGAATTAAAATAACAAGAACATCAGACGAGTTTATTTTAAGTCAGTCACATTATATAGACAATATTTTTGGAAATTTTGATAAAGATAATTTTGGAATTGCTAGAACTCCGATAGACCTAACTTTACATCTATCTAAGAATAAAGGTGAGAGTATCTGTCAAGTAGAATACTCTCGAATCATAGGCAGTTTTTATGTACTTAATCAGTTGTACAAGACCAGATATAGACTATGCAGTTAGTAAACTAAGTAGATATACGAGTAATCCCGGAACCAAGCATTGACAAGCGATTACAAGAGTGCTAAAGTACTTACATTTTACTCGTAATTAATGGTTGTATTATACAAGATATCCAGCTGTACTTGAAGGATATAGTGATGTGAACCGGGGCTATGTATTTACACTGGGTGGTGCAGTAGTTTTGTGGAAATCCTCGAAACAAATAGTGATCACTAAATACACGATGAAATCTAAATTTATAGCACTGGAAAAATGTGGGAAAGAGGCTGAATGGTTATGCCATTTCCTTGAGGATATTCTATGGTGGACAAAGCATGTGCCTTTAATATGCATACATTCAGATAGTTTGTAATTTGTACAACACAAAACAATATATTTAATAGTAAATTAAGAAATATTCGTCGAAGATATAATACCATTAGACAACTACTCTCTACTTGGTTTATCTCTGTGGACTATGTAAAGTCAAAGGATAACATTGCGGATCTGCTAACTAAAGGTTTAAACATAGAGTTAGTTGACAAATCATCGAGGGGAATGAGATTAATGCTCATAAAAGAATAATTCGATACATTGGACACCCAACCTAGTTGATTGGAGATCCCAAGATCTAGGTTCAAAGGGACAACTAAATTGTAAAGACCATGTTGGACCACTATGGGGATTTCCCCATGTCCATTCCTATGATAAAAATGTGATACCCATAAGGTAAGAGGTTAAGCTAGACTTTCAATGATTCTTATACGTCGGAAATTCGAGTAGAGTAATGTGGGGTACTCTTAACTAAGAAATCACCTATGTGAGAGGGAAGAAGGGCCACTTCCAAGGGAATAGTGTAGAGCAATATTCCTGTTAAACTCTTGCAGAACTAGGCGATGTTCATGGCTAAAATGAACATAACAATGAGAAATGAAATGCGATAGGAAGATTCATGTGTGAGATATCTCTTCATTTACACAAATGATAGAACAGTTCAAGGACATCGCGTCTACTATTTAATTTGTAAAGTAAACATATTATTATAAGAGAAGTTCCAAAGGGTAACACCTACCTATCCTATGCAGGTTTTAACCGTTGAATTCTATCACTAAGTCTGTTGTGTCATTCTGTCGTGACTGTGGCTATCAATTTCATTCATGTGGGGATTATTAGAAAATAGGTATTTTATACACCATTTATGAACCGTTTGGAGCAATTTTTTGAGTAAGCTCCTATATGAATTAGTGAGAGATCTTGATGGATTTGTGTTATCCTTCGTGAGTATATCAAAATCGTATATTTATTTGCTCAAAACGGTTATCGGGTGAATGAGAAATTGTCTGCCAAAGTTAGGCAGTTGATTTCTTTAAAATGAGATAAGAAATTTTAGTCCCACATCGGAAAAATCAAAGGAATTAGAAGAGGATATATAATAACATATTTCTTGGCATTTTAAGATAGCAAGCCAAGAGGCTCTCTCGCGTGCGCAAGAGGGGTGCAAATCTCGGACCGGTTTACATGCGGCTTGTGTGCGTCCGCACGTCCTACAGACACGAATGCCAAACTGACGTGAACCCACCCCGTGCAGAGCCATTTTTTTGCTACAGTTTCATTCTTTCGATCTGTAAACGACCAAAATGAATTCATAAACGGTTCTTTCTGTAACTTATTCACGTTTTGAACTGCATAAACGGTTTTGTCGGCCGTTACAATGGTGCATTCAAGACTTTTTATGTCTCTATAGTCAGTGCATTCAAGTTTTTGTCTGCTGTTACAGTCAGTACACTCAAGGAGATGTCTGTTATTACATTCTTCACCCTGGCCCTATAAATAGAGGCCTCTTCTCCCCTCTTTGGACAGACCATACACTCTTCTCTCGCCATCTTTTATGTTCTGTTTTGTTCGTCTAATTCAATTTTTCGGTGGTAGAATTCAAACACTTTCAGTTCGAGTGTGTGGCGTGGTGCCTACGTCAACACTCTACGGTCATTGCATCATGGGAGACGAACGCCTCTACAAATTCCAATACTCGGATGAGGCTAGGGTTGGAAACCGGGCCGGGCTGACCAGTGACCAACCCGCGACCTGCTCGCAAAACCCGGCCTGCTAAACATATGGTTCGGATCCAGGTCGAACCCACAAACCAAAACGGGTCGACCCTGGTTGTCTAAAATGGGTTTTGAACATGTTGAACTCGACCCGCAAACCCGGTGAATAGTGCCCAACCCGCCCATGAACCAACAGGTCGATCTACGGGTTTCGAACCGTTTGACCTGTACGGGCCAAACGATCGACCCGGACGGGTTAACCGTTTGACCCGCGGATCCAATGGCAAAAAAATAGCCAACGACTGTTTTAGCCATTTTTTTGTTTTTTTTGTTTTTTTGTGTGTTTTTTTTGTCTTTTTCCCCTAAAAATACCCTTTAAACCACTCTCAAAATTTCACACCTTACTCTATTACTCTCTCTACTACTACTACTCAATACAATCTCAATCGATTCAACTTTTTTCAACAAAGAAGCTAACAACATAGAAGCGGTAAATTCTGATCGTATCGAATTCAACTTACAACTATGTCTACTTCAAGTCTTAAACTCCTCCAAGGCTCCAAGGCTCCAACAAAGAAGATTTCTTTATTTCTATATACGAGTCCGGACTTCTACTTCTACTTATACTTTTATTTTCACTCTCATTCTATATACGAGTATCTGCGAAGTACGGTATCAAAATTTCACAACCCTCTTATTCTCTTGATATTTTTTTAGTAGTTATAATTTTTTTTATCATATTTGTTTGTTGGTTTTTTGATCTTTTCTCTCACAACCCTCCTATTGTTTTCTACTTTTTTTAATAACTTATCTCGACTAGATTGTATTTAATTTTTTTCACATACACTACTATATCAACATGTCTAGATCACGAGGTAGCGGCCGTAGCCAAAGGGACAAGATTCTACCAGCACTTCTCGTAGGCCTCCAATTATCCCACAAAATGAGCTCGCCGAAGAGTGGCCTATGATCGGACACATTGGTACACACGATGTGTTTGTGAGAGACATAGACAGAGAAGAAGAACCACAAACACAAGCAACCGAAACAACACAACCGGGTAGTTGTATGAAAACTATAGGAGAAAATAGTGATTGGCACAAATTTTATGATTATATTCCGGACGAAGAAAATCCGGGTGTAGGTATAAAAATTTGTAAAACATGTTCGAAGCCATACAAATGGAAGAAGGGTGAGGGGACAGGTACAATAAAATGACACATTCAAAATGTACACAAAGAACTTCTTGTAGACCTACTCGGCCAACAAAAAATCCACCCTAGGACCGGTGTAGTTGATAGCCACTCTTATGATCCCGAACTTGTTCGTCTGGAAATTTCCCTACTAGTAATTAAGGAAGAGTTACCATTTTCCTATTCCGAGAGTAGCGACTTAGAAACTTTTAATCAAACCGCATTAAACCCGCATTTTAAAAGAATCCCTAGGAATACTTTGAGGTCGGATTGTTTTAAAATGTACAATAAAATGAGAGAAGCTTTGATTGCCATTTTATGGAGTTTAACTTGTAGAGTTTCTTTAACTTTCGATGGACTGGAGGTTGCGATGGCGCACGCTAGAGCGAGGGTGAGTGGGAGGAGGAGGTTCAAAGTTGCTAGGTGAGAGGATGGGGGTTAGGGTTGTACAGTAGGGAAAGGGAAGATGAAGGGTTGAAGGGGCTTGCCTGTGTTGATTAAGAGGGGGGAGAGGGAGAGAGAGAGAGAGAGAGGGAGAGAGAGAGAGAGCGATCACGGAGATTAATTAAGGGGAATTAGTTGGAATGAGTAATTAGTGGGAGATATGGAGAGTGATTTGTGGTGAACGTGAGGAGAGTTGGAGAGATCTGGGGGATCGTGAGGAGAAAATCTGGGGTTGGCTGTCAGTGGGAATTAGGGTATTGGGCTAGCGGGTTTGTGGGTGAAGATCCAGAAGGAGTGGTTTATAGGTTTTTTTGTTTGAATCCAATAGGGAAAAATGAATAGGGTTTAGATTAAAATTTGAACAAATAAATCAGTAGTAATATAAAATAACAATTAAATCAATTAATATGCATTACATAAATACTCAACTACTAAAAAATACAATAGAATGTATGGATTCACAAATAAATAAGATTGGATATGATTTGGTTAAAATATAATAGGTAACACTATAGTAGTACATATTAATTAATTAAATCAAATAGTATACAAAAAATTCATACTCCAATAATAATAAAATATAGATTAGGATAAGTAGGCTTTCACAAATCAATAAACATTCAAAGAAATAATAACAATACTAATAATAATAAGATTAGGCTCCACATTAATAAATAAAATTAATAAAATATGGATTAAATAAACAACCAAGAACAATAAGGTTACATAATAAAATAAGATTTTGTTTTAACAAATTTATTAAAATAATCCAAATATTAATAATTCATTTAATTTGAGCTCAGATATAAATAATCGATCAATTAGGAATAGAAAATAAAGTTAAATACACTATTATTCGAAATAAATATATTTTTCGATTAGAAATGATTTTAATAGAAGATCCAGAACGAATTAAAAAAAAGAATTTATAATTATTCAAAATACAGAAAATATTCAGAAAATATGTATTGGAGGGAATGGGTGTCACACCCTGCTTTCCAAAAAGAATACGGAATAAGGATACGCAATAAAAGCCCAGCAAATGATTTCCATCATCCATAAGCTGTTCAGGAATCTTTACAACATCTCACAAATAATCAGAGTCAGAAGTAAGAGAATCAACCACACATGCATAATTGAATCAATATACCAACAGAATTTACTTAAAACAAAATATAATATTCTCAATTAAATTAGAATCTGGACAAGTCAAATATCATGGGTCACATCGCCCAAATACAAAATAAATATCCAAGTACTCAAAATACATTGTTCCAAAACAACAATAATAATAATACTAATAAACAAGAAGTCGAGCACTAATATCTCATTTCTCCAATACCGTCGGATAGCTGACCATCCTGATCTGCAATTCATAATCGCAGGAGAAAGAAAGAGAAAACAAGTACCCGTCAATTGCAAGTTACGGGCCACTTAAAAAGTAGGATACAAGCACATGGAAAACTAACAAATAACATGGAGTAATGCATCAACAGTGATAACTAGCATAAATCAGTAAAACGAAATTAACTAGCATGGTATACTAATAGTACAAATGAATGTGTCAGGTATAGTGTCATATGACAACTAACAGTGTCTAGTAACAGTAAGCTCAGTATATCAGTGTAACAGTATAACAGTATCAGTCCAACAGTATCAGTCTAACAGTATCAGTCTAACAGTATCAGTCTTATGTTCTTACAGTCTTGTCTGTATTACTAGCTAGGTAGCACTTCATGCGCCCCAAAAACATAACACTTGGTTGCTACAACAAACGGTTTTACTTTTAGATTTCATAGTGGACCATAATGGGGTAGTGTACTCAGATTTAAGTAATAGTAGCAGTAGCAGTAAAAGTAACAGAAACAGTAAAAGTAACTGTAGCTGTAACAGTATGGAACACTAGTTCCCTTCCAAGTACACATTTCCATATTTTTCACTACTAGATATTCCTTTAAGAAACCCTGTCTTGGTTACTTTATTATGGTTATCAAACAGGCATGAATGTGTACAAAATAGTGTCAAACTAACATGGTATAATCATTATTAGGTTCAGGAAAACAAATAAACATGCATGGATGATATACAGTCACATAAACAAGCAAAACAGTGTATGTTCATATTCAGGATAGCAAGACAATACAGTACAAAAACAGTGATTCCCAGTACTACAGAAATCCAAATCTGAATCCGTGGAAGAATATGGAAAATAGACTTCCACACGAATCCAGTGACTATAAATAAGTCATATAGTATTTCACAAAATCATAACTCAAAACTGATTTGAATCTAGAAAATACGTTCAGCCAGAAATCAGTAAAACGAATTCTCAGTCAGAAAAACAGCATTAAAACTCCTCAAATAAATTCAAGAAAAATCTAGGGTAATTCCCTATATGTCTAGTATCAGAATATAAAGTTTCATAATATTTCAGTAAAATTAGCTCAGTAAAAAAAAATCAGAAAATCTCAAGAAACGATAGTTTGGCAAATCTGGAATTCCTAACACTGCTGTACGAAAATTGAAATATCTCGCAAACCGTAAAACGAAATGCAAATCCGCCAAAGAAAGATGAAAATAGAAAAAATAATATAACTTTCATATTTCATAAATATTTTTCATACAGTAAAAGGAAATTGGGTGAAAATATGATTCTTTACAGAACAGCGAGCAAAATACAGCAAGTATAGATTTCATAAACAAGCATGAAACGGCATATAAATCTCATCAATAAAATCCACCAAAATTCTGGGTAATCCCTAAATAGATATAGAATTACTTTGCAAAATTTCAGATCAAAATAATATAACTAGGACTATTATCAAAATAGTTTAATCATCAAAGTCATTAAGAAACGAAATCTGGAAATAGAATACACCTATGTAGTAAAACAGGCATGACTCACTCATACGAAAACGAAATCGATCAAGGTAAGAGGGATTGGAAAGAATAAAGATTTCTCTATAATTCATGTCTAATACAAAAATTAAGAATTCTGACCTTAATATGGTCTAAAATACAATTCAAAACTGATCATCGACAATTTACAGATTTCTCTCTAACAACAAAACCAACATAAATCATACGAAACATGTTCTAATCACAATCAAATATGGTATAGAGTCTACTAAGTGTCCGAACATCATGACATAGAGTATATAACACATTCACAACCATCATATCACATGGATCTCATCAAATACATAATTTCACCTAATTATCTCACATATATGAATAGATCAAGAACGGTCAAACTTAGTTGTTTTCATGTCGATTTTGTGTCGTGAGGAAACTATGGTCAAATAGCACAATCCAGATGAAACCCATCAAAAATAACACAGATAAGTTGTCTCTAGAACCCAACTACACTATAAGCGGTATTTTTGACTTGTATCATACAAAGGAATTGGAGTACAAGTTATTGCCTTAACCGAAGACGGAACGAAGAACACCAAGAATAAAGGGAACAGATCTCGGCAACGAAAAAACCCACGAACAAGAATCACGAACCAAACAATCACGAGCCAAACACCAACGACCCACACGTTCGAACTACGTGCACGATCAAACCAAGAGAGATAGGAGAATGGTCGGGAGGGCAGCGGCGGCGCTGGCCTTGCTGCTGGCACTGCTGGCATTGCCGGAGAATGGCAAGGGGAATGGGAGAGGGATGGAGATGGATGGAGTGCTCAGTGGTGCAGATGGTTGGGCTAGGGGTTGTGGCAATGGGGAGTTGGGTGCGGTGGATGGGTGCAGGCCGATCGGGATGTAGGGTCGAGGAGAGGGGTGTTCGTCGGTGGGTGGTGCAATAGGGCAGAGGAGGGAGGCCGGGGTGTAGGTAGTAGGGTATTAGGGTTAGGGTTTTGGTAGAGAGGGATTATATAGGGTTTGTTTAGGGTTTGTAGTAGGAGATGAGTAATTGGGTATTTGGGTCCAATAGGAGTAGAAATAGGATTAGTCTAATATGAATTGATTAAGATAAAATTTGTATAGGATTCAAAATAGGATTGTGGGTTAATTAGGCTTTGGTAATCAATTAGGGATCAACAATAGGATTGGAAATAGGATGGGCAACCAAATCACTATAAGCACCCAAAGATACAAATAAAGAGAGCAAGAGACAATGAAGAGCGAAAATAATAACAATGATCAAGAAAAAATCAAGGAACCGAAAATAAATCACAAAAGATCAGGAATGAGAAAAAAAATGAATATATATTGAAAACAACTCCAGTATACGGTCCAAGAAAAATACAAGAGAGTACAATTACTCAAGAAGAAGATAAATACACCAAAAATACGAAAAACGAGAAACACGTGTTACAATCCTACCCACCTAACAAAAAGAATTTCGTCATCGAAATTCAAAAAGAAGATACATAGGGTAACCCCAAAACAACCAAAAAGAACAAAACAAAACTACTCAAACAAATGAGGAAAATTCTGCTGAATCTCCTCCTCCAGCTCCCAAGTCGACTCACTAGGCAAGTGAGGATTCCAAGCAATACGAACCAACTTGATGACCTAGTACTTAAGCACTTTCTCCCCCCGATCCACAATAGCAACAGGCGGAATCTCACGTCAAATCCGGCCGCACGGTCAACTCAGAGTAGTCAATCACGTGACTCTCATCTCGGATATATCTCCTGAGTTGTGAGACATGGAAAACATCGTGCACTCCTGATAACACTGGCGGCAAAGCAAGACGATAGGCCACCTTGCCTACTCGCTCCAAAATCTCAAACGGTCCAATAAACCTAGGACTAAGCTTGCTCCCACCACCGAACCGAATGACACCGCACCACGGCGATACCTTTAGGAAAACATGGTCACCAACAACAAACTCCAAAGCCCTCCGATGGACATCAGCCCACCGCCTCTGCCTATACTGAGCTGCCTGCAAATGCTTCCTGAACTGAACCAATGCATCAACTGTCCTGGTGATCAACTCCGGACCCAACAACTTTCTCTCACCAATGTCATCCCAGCACACTAGCGATCTGCACTTCCGCCCATAGAGTGCCTCGAACGGAGCAGCTTTAATACTAGCTTGAAAGCTATTATTGTACAAGAACTCTACGAGATGCAAATGGTCCTCCCATGATCCACCAAACTAAAACATACAGAACCTCAACATGTGCTCAAGAATATGAATAGTCCGCTCTGACTGTCCATCAGTCTGGGGATGAAAAGTTGTACTGTACTTTAACTTACTCCCCAAACTAGCCTGAAGATTCTCCCAAAACTGAGATCTGAATCTCGTATCCCTGTCGGATACAATACTGACTGGAACCCCATGAAGCCTGACAATCTCTTTCATGTACTTCTCCGCTAGGCTCTCAGTAGACTGACCGACACGAAAAGGAATGAAGTGAGCACTCTTTGTCAAACGGTCGACAATCACCCAAATAGTATTGTGACCCTTAGGACTCCTCAGCAAAGCGATCACAAAATCCATGGTGATATGCTCCCACTTCCACTCCGAAATAGGAAGCGGTTGAAGAAGTCCAGCTGTTCTCTGATGCTCTGCCTTAACCTGCTGGCAGATCAAATACTGAGCCACAAACCGAGCAATAGCCCCCTCCATACCATGCCACTAGAAATGAAGCTTCAAAATCCCAATACATCTTAGTACCACCAGGATGGATAGAATACAAAGACTGATGAGCTTCTTCAAGCAACCTCTGATGAACTTCACCCTTAGGGATACACAACCGAGAACCAAAACGAAGTGAACCATCGGCATGAACAACCATGTCCGTTCTGGACCCAGACTCAACCTCAGCTCGAAAACCTTGCAACTACGCATCACCAGCCTGAGCCTCCTCGATCTAATCAACAAGAGAAGATTGAAGCTGGAGCGCAAGACAACACTGACCAAAACTCGACAACAAAACCTCCAAATTCAACCTTCTCATTTGCTCAATGAGATTACTCTACTAAGTAAGAAACATAACTGCTGGTCTTCTGCTCAAAGCATCAGGCACCAAGTTTACTTTACCATGATGGTATTGCAAACTGATGTCATAATCGGCCATAAGTTCCAACCAATGTCTTTGCCTCATGTTTAACTCCTTATGGGTGAAGACGTACTTAAGACTTTTGTGGTCTGTAAAGATCTCACGCGGTCTCAAGTAAATAATGTCTCCACAGCTTCAAAGCATAGATCACTGCCACTAACTCCAAGTCATGAATAGGATAGTTCTTCTTATGCGGCCTCAACTGCCGCGATGCATACGCAACGATACGGCCTTTCTGCATAAGAACTACTCCAAGACCCTTACCAGAAACATCACAGTGAATTACAAATCTGCCTGAACCATCTGGAATAGTCAACACAGGTACTGACGTCAATCTATTCATCAACTCAACAAAAGCCTCATTGCACTCATCAGTCCAACAAAACTTCTGATCCTTTCCTGTCAGTTTGGTTAATGACCCTACAATCTTCGAAAAATCTTGGATGAATTTCCGATAATAGCCATCGAGACCAAGAAAACTTCGCACTTTGGAAACTGACTTAGGAATAGGCCAATTCTTCACAGCTTCAACCTTAGAAGGACCCACAGAAAGACCATCGCCAAAAATAATGTGCCCTAAGAAAGAAACCCTATCGAGCCAAAACTCGTACTTGCTAAGTTTCCCATAAAGCTGATTCTTTCTCAAAGTCTGCAGAACCACTCTAAGATACTTAGCATAATCTTCCCGATTCCGAGAATATACCAGAATGTCATCAATGAAGATCACCACAAATCTATCCAAGAACTGAGAGAAGACCCGGTTCATTAGACTCATGAATACAGCTGGCGCATTAGTGACCCCGAACGGCATCACAAGATACTTATAGTGTCCGTATCTAGTCCCGAATGCAGTCTTCTGTATATCAGCAGCCTTCACCTTGACTTGATGATACCCAGAACAAAGATCCAACTTCGAGAAAACAGCAGCCCCACTCAACTGATCAAACAAATCATCGATCCTGGGCAACAGATACCGGTTCTTCACAGTAACACTGTTCAGTTCCCGATAATTCACACACAGACGACGATTACCATCCTTCTTATTGACAAAAAGGACCGAAGCACCCCATGGCAAAACAGTTGGTCTGATGAAACCCAAATCAAGAAACTCCAGAAGTTGTACCTTAAGCTCTGCTAGTTCAATAGGTGCCGTCCTGTAGGGACTTTTCGATATCGGTGTCGTTCCAGACTGAACATCAAAACTGAACTCCACTTCCTTATCAGGGGGTAAGCCAGGCAACTCATCTAGAAAAACAACCAAGAAATCCCGAACTACTATAGGCGCAGCCTCACAGCCTAAGAGCAATTCTATTGCATAATCCACCTGTTCAACTCAATCCTTGCTTGGCCAAGGGAAGACTTCCCGGAATGGAACTCGAATTATGCTCGATCAGGAATTCTGAAAACAACTTTCTTGGCACAACAATCAATAATGGCATGGGCTTCACCCAACCAATTCATACCGAGAATGACGTCGAACCCTGAATTCCCAATTATAATCTGGTTGGCTTTGAAATTTGCGTCCCCAATAACAACGGGACATTGCCTGCACTCACGAGAACAAATGACAACACCACCGCCCATCAAAATGTTCCAAACCTCTGACATGTTGCTACACTCCAACTGATGGCGAGCGACAAACCGAGAGGAGACAAAAGAATGGGTTGCCCCAGAATCGAAAAAGAACACGAGCAGAAAAAAAAGCAAACAAGGATGATACCAAAAAGGAATCCAAAGACAAGGAGAAAGAATAGAGAATCAAGGGTGAAGAGAAAAAAAACAACAATGCAAAGATAACAGAAAGAAAGCAAAACAAGACTGAAAGAAAGAAAATAGAAGAGGAACAAAACAACAAAACAACAAACCAAAATATACCTGGCACAACTCCTTCAGATGTCTCAGCATCTGTAGCATTCAAGTTGAAAACCTGACCTCTCCTCGGAACAGCGGTCCTCTGACCAAAAATCTGATGCTGAGGAGGAAGCGGAGGCCTAACTGACCACGAGTTGGTCCTGCTTGCTAAACGGGACCCCTGACTGGAAGAGCCACCTGCTTCTACTGCGGACAATCGCGTACAGAATGATCAGCGGCGCCATACCTAAAGCACTGGTGGTTGATGCGCCAACAATTCTTACGCTCATGCCCAGACATCTGACAGAAGTCACAAAAACCATCCTTCTGGAAACCAGCAGAAGGATACAGAGCTGCCCTAACCAGATGGGTTGAGACAGGCCTCCGAACAGGACCATTAGAAGGCCTAGCAACAGGATGCAGAACAGTCCGCGGAGAAGGAACCAACCCATCACGAGCCTGCTCCCAAGCTCGAGCTGCATCAAGAGGTTCAGCTTAAGTACGCAAGCGAAGAGAGACATGATGCCTCTTGATATCCTGCTCAAGCCCATTTGTGAATCTACGAGCCCTCTCCTCTTCGGTTGCCACAAGAACGGCAGCGAAGCGGCTAAGTCTAGTAAACTCAGCTGCGTACTCATCCACTGACCTAGAGCCCTGTTGCAAGAAGTCCATCTTACAGCATTGTTTGAACAATTATGTAACAAAATTCAAAATAGAATAATGACTTAACCTGTTTTAGGGTCAGGAATTGTTGTTCCATCTCAACTCGAGTACTACTGGGGAAGAACTTCTCCAGGAATCCCCGAGTGAAAATAGTCCAAGCAATAGGCCTCTCAAGTCGCTCAGACTCAGCCATTCACCAAATATGAGCCAAATCCACCAGTTGGATGGAAACCACGTCCACCCTATCAGTCTTGACAACACGTGCTGCCAAGAGCAAGCGCTCGGTCCAGATCAACCACTGTTCAGTCTCTAAAGGCGTCTCAGTGCCGGAAAAGCGGTCGGGATGCAGCCTCATAAAATCTGTAACTGTTCCTGGATGAGGCAAAAGATTTTCCTGCATAGGCACAACAGGAGGCGGAACTCGGGCAGCTTTAAGAGCAGCCAACACAAGATCACTATGGTTTTACTGCTGATTAATCAGCCGCTCAAGCACAACAATGACAGCCTCAACTGGACCAGGCTGAGAAGAATTTTCACAAGCCATAGTCTGCACAAAAAAAATTAGCATCCAGAATCAGAGTTGATATTAATTTCATTCATTTATGCATGGTTGGTGAAGTGTTGAGCTGATCCCAGTTCGAGCCAAGCTTGTCTAATATATTAGGCAACTAATACATTAGCCAAACCGGGACTCTGATACTACTAAAAATCCTGTCACACCCTGCTTTCCAAAAAGAATACGAAATACGGATACACAACAAAAGCCCAGCGACTGATTTCCATCATCCCTAAGCTGTTCAGGAATCTTTACAACATCTCACAAATAATCAGAGTCTGAAGTAAGAGAATCAACCACACATGCATAATTGAATCAATATACCAACAGAATTTACTTGAAACAAAATATAATATTCTCAAATAAATCAGAATCTGAACAAGTCAAATATCCTGGGTCACATCGCCCAAATACAAAATAAATATCCAAGTACTCAAAATATATTGTTCCAAAACAACAACAATAATAATACTAATAAACAAGAATTCCAGAACTAATATCTCATTTTACCAAAACCTTGGGGAAGCTGACCATCCTGATCTGCAATTCATAATTGCAGGAGAAAGAAAGAGAAAACAAGTACCCGTCAATTGCAAGTTACGGGCCACTTATAATGTAGGATACATGCACATAGAAAACTAACAAATAATATGGAGTAATGCATCAACAGTGATAACTAGCATGAATCAGTAAAACGAAGTCAACTAGCATGGTATACTAACAGTACAAATGAATGTGTCAAGTATAGTGTCAAATGGCAACTAACAGTGTCCAGTAATAGTAAGCTCAGTATATCAGTGTAACAGTATAACAGTATCAGTCCAACAGTATTAGTCAAACAGTATCGGTCTAATAGTATCAGTCTTATGTTCTTACAGTCTTATGTGTATTACTAGCTATGTAGCACTTCATGCACCCCAAAAATATAACACATGGTTGTTATAACAAACAATTTCGCTCTTAGATTTCATAGTGGACCATAATGGGGCAGTGTACTCAGGTATCAGTAACAGTAGCAGTAGTAGTAAAAGTAACAGTAACAGAAAAAGTAACAGTAGCAGTAATAGTATGGAATACTAGTTCCTTTCCAAGTACACGTTTCCATATTTTCCACTACTAGATCTTCCCTTAAGAAACCCCGGCTTGGTTACTTTTATTATGGTTATCAAACAGGCATGAATATGTACGAAATAGTGTCAAATTAACATGGTATATTCAGTATTAGGTTCAGGGAAATAACTAAACATGCATAGATGATATACAGTCACATAAACGAGCAAAACAGTGTATGTTCATATTCAGGACAGCAAGACAGTACAGTACTAAAATAGTGATTCCCGTTACTACAGAAATCTAAACTGAATCCATCAAAGAATCTCAAAAATAGACTACCACACATATCCAGCGATTATAAATAATCCATATAGTATTTCGAAAAAAATCATAACTTAAAACTAATTTGAATCCAGAAAATACGTTCAGCCAGAAATCAGTAAAACGAATTCTCAGTCAGAAAAACAGCATTAAAACTCCTCAAATAAATTCAAGAAAAATCTAGGGTAATCCCCTATATGTCTAGTATCAGAATATAAAGTTTCATAATATTCCAGAAAAATTAGCTCAGTCAACAAAAATCTTTGGCAAATCTGGAATTCCCAACACTGCTGTACGAAAACTGAAATATCTCGTAAACCGTGAAACGAAATCCAAATCTGCCAAAGAGAGATGAAAATAGACAAAATAATATAACTTTCATATTTCATAAATATTTTTCATACAGTATAAAGAAATAGGGTGGAAATACGATTCTTTACAGAACAGCGAGCAAAATACAGCAAGTATAGCTTTCATAAACAAGCATGAAACGGCATATAAAACTCATCAATAAAATCTACCAAAATTCTGGATAATCCCTAAATAAATATACAATTACTTTGCAATGTTTCAGATCAAAATAATATAATTAGAACTAGTATCAAAATATTTTAATCATCAAAATCATTAAGAAACGAAATTTGGAAATAGAATACACCTCTGCAGTAAAACAGCCATAACCCACTCATACGAAAACAAAATCAATCAAGGTCAGAGGGATTGGAAAGAAGACAGATTTCTCTACAATTCATGTCTAATATAAAAATTTAGAATTCTGACCTTAATATGGTCTAAAATACAATTCAAAACTGATCATCAACAATTTACAGATTTCTCTCTAACAACAAAACCAACATAAATCATACGAAACTTGTTCCAATTGCAGTCAAACATGGTA
The DNA here is from genome assembly GCA_017893485.1 of Hemerocallis citrina. Taxonomy (NCBI): domain Eukaryota; kingdom Viridiplantae; phylum Streptophyta; class Magnoliopsida; order Asparagales; family Asphodelaceae; genus Hemerocallis; species Hemerocallis citrina. The sequence goes on from CM030361.1 coordinate 150,528,283, forward strand.
TAGAGTCTACTAAGTGTCCAAACATCATGAAATAGAATATATAACATATTCAAAACCATCATATCACATGGATCTCATCAAACACATAATTTCACCTAATTATCTCACATATATGAATAGATCAAGAACGGTCAAACCTAGTTGTTTTCATGTTGATTTTGTGTCGTGTGGCAACTATGGTCAAATATCTCATTAGAAATGAAACCCATCAAAAATAACACACACACGAGTTGTCTTTAGAACCCAACTACACTATAAACGGTATTTTTGACTTGTATGATACAAAGGAATTGGAGTACAAGTTACTTGCCTTAACCGAAGACGGAACGAAGAACACCAAGAATAACGGGAACGGATCCCGGCAACGAACAAACCCACGAACAAGAATCACGAACCAAACAATCACTAGCCAAACACCAACGACCCACACGTGTGAACTACGTGCACGATCAAACCAAGAGAGAGAGGGAGAATGGTCGGGAGGGCAGCAGTGGCGCTGGCCTTGCTACTGGCGCTGCTACTATCTCCTGTCGCTGCTGGCATCGCCGGAGAACGACAAGGGGAACTGGAGAGGGATGGAGATGGATGGAGTGCTCGGTGGTGGAGATGGTCGGGCTAGGGGTTGCAGCAATGGGGAGTTGGGTGCGGTGGATGGGTGCAGGCCGATCAGGATGTAGGGTCGGGGAGAGGGGTGTTGGTCGGTGGGTGGTGCAACAGGGAAGAGGAGGGAGGCCGAGGTGTGGGTAGTAGGGTATTAGGGTTAGGGTTTTGGTAGAGATGGATTATATAGGGTTTGTTTAGGATTTGTAGTAGGAGATGGGTAATTGGGTATTTGGGTCCAATGGGAGTAGAAATAGGATTAGTCTAATATGAGTTGATTAGGATAAAATTTGTATAGGATTCAAAATAGGATTGTGGGTTAATTTGGCTTTGGTAATCAATTAGGGATCAACAATAGGATTGGAAATAAGATGAGCAACCAAATCACCATGGGCACCCAAAGATACAAATAAAGAGGGCAAGACACAATGAAGAGCGAAAATAACAACAATGATCAAGAACAAATCAAGGAACCAAAAATAAATTACAAAAGATCAGGAATGAGAAAAAAATGAATATATATTGAAAAAAACTCCAATATACGGTCCAAGAAAAATACAAGAGAGTACAATTACTCAAGAAGAAGATAAATACAAAAAAAATACGAAAAACGAGAAACAGGGGTTACAATTGGGGTTACAATCCTATCCACCTTACAAAAAGAATTTTGTCCTCAAAATTCAATCAGGCGGAATGTAGAACAAAGCAAAGGTAACTTGTGAAATAAAAAAATAAGGAATTGGAAGGTGAGAAACAAAGCGGTGGCAACATTAGAATAAGAAAGAATATAGATAGGAATGGAGTAATCTAAAATGATATTGAACAATGATTCAATGAATGATGACAATGCAAATGTATGAGAAGGGAGTAAACGGTGCAAGGAAGAAGCAACAAGAGAATCCTGAGACCTGTGAGTTATGGGCCCACCACGCTTCCGCTGTGCAACTCTGATTGAGAAGACTCCATCATCAGCGTCCATTAACTCTAGCAATCTGCCTCGTGGCTCACCATATCCTTGACACATCCAAATGGCGTCTCTCTAGAATGAATTCCGAACTCCTGGCAACATCAGATTCTGAACACTTCCTGAGATCCTGAGGCTCTGCATGCACATCTTGGAGCAAAAGATGACTATTCCTCTCTGGGTGATGTTCCAAGCCGCTGACATGTTATGGTAGTTCCAGCGATGTCGATCGACGAATCGAGTAGTAATAAGGAATGGGTAGCATGAAAATCAAAGAGAATATTCATAGGAAGTGAATGGACTCATACTCAATTAGGAATCAATAACTAGGAATGACTGGAAGTGATGGAAGAAAATAGGAGATGAAGGCACTGAGTATGAAGGGAGTAAAAAGTGGATCAAATAAGATTAGTTCCCAGATTATGTTGGTTATCAATTGTCCATGTGATTCACATGTCATACATTTTGTTGAGTCGAATCGGTTAAACCTAAATTAATTAGGGTCCAACCTGGCTAAATCCAAACTTGGCTAACGTATTAGCCAACACTAACACATTTGCCAAACATGGGTTCTGATACCACTAAAAACCTTGTCACGCCCCGCTTCCCAAAAACTCGGAACACAAGTGCGTGACATTGGCCCAGCGAATGACTTGCGTCATTCATAAGCTGTTATTATTCAACTCAACAATATAACAAGATAAATACAAGCACACATGCATAATAACAATACTTGGAATAAAACATGAAATAACCAAACACGATAATCCAACGTCTGGAAACAAAATAACAATCTCCAGGTCAAAAGCCCAACATACAATGTTTAATAAAATTTAATACAAGAAGTCCAATAAAATAACGATCAATCTAGAAAGAAACAAGTCCTTGGAAAGACTGTTCTCCTAGTCCTGCAGATAACTCTCCTTGATCACCTGTGAATACCTCATCTAAAAAGAGGATAAAAATTGTCCTTAGAGCAAGTCGTGGACAGCAAGTAGAGCAAGCAATGAACAATGGAAATACTGTATCATAATGAATTCAATAAACAATAGGAATCATTAACAATAGACGATAGCAATAATCAATATCAATGGTAACAATGCGATGGGTATAATAATAAACAATATTTCAATATTCGATGTTAACACTCAATGGCCGATGTCAATATCAATAACAAGTTCAATATCAATAGCAATGACGATGTTCAACATGCAGTGTCAATATTGTGTCAATTTTTAAGTCTATTAGTTTTTAGCCTAACTAATGCACATACTACTGCATCCCATGCCACAGGTTCTGTACATACAATCAATGTCGGTTAGACTCTAGTGGCAGACACTATAGTTCATGTACTCGATACGATAGCACTAAATAACGATAGAAACTCCATTGCACGTTAAACGATAAACACTAGTCGGCATGATAAACACTACACGATGAATTAGGATACTGTGGTTATTAATCCAGCAATCAATCGATAGACACTAGCCGACACAGTATTTTGGAGAAACACGGGCCCCCTCTCCCGAGTACAGTCTCTATACTTTCCACTACTTAAGTCAACCCTTAAACCCCAGCTTGTTAAATATTTTATCGATGCAATCAATTCATTATGCAATTTAAAGAAATTCGACAAACGATGGTATTAATAGAAGTAACAATAGGACGATCAATTAGAATGGGACAACTAGAATGGTGATAATAGTAAATTAGGATCATGTAATGCAATTTATACACTTCAATCTATTCAATATAACGATATATATACAATTATATTAAGAAAATATGGAAAGACAATTCTGGGAAGCAATAGGTTACTGTACCAAAATCAAGTTTCCCGCTGCTTTAGAAATTCAAAACTGGATCGGTCCGAAGTTCTAAAAAGTAGACTCCTATCCGGTTCTAACGCATATTTAAAGTACAAAATCCGATAACAAAAGATAGGTTAATTACACCGTACTTTACAGATTACACGTTCTGACCGAAAATCAGGATCAAGTTGTTATGGTTGTAAAATCAGTAAAAGTCCAATTTTAAATTCATCAAAAATATTTTTCGAGCCCCTAATCATGTTGACTAACAATCTGGAAATTATCAGGACAATATTCTAATATTAACTTAGCTTTTTAATACTTAAACATGAAGAAATACATGAATCAGGAATTCCGAAAGTAAAAATGCAGTAGTAAAAACAACATAACTCTTGGAATAAAACTCGGAATTCAAATATTTTAGATGTTCTGAAAACTAGAAACATAGGGCTACAACTTTTTTTAGAAGCCCATAATTTTTTATGTCAAATACTGGGTCAAAAAGATCTCACAAATTCTAGGCAGACAGTGAAAATCAGGATTCAACATATTTCATGAAATAAAAGCGATCTGAACATGAGGAACTTCAACTCAATAGTTAACAAATCATAGATTCAGCATGGTAAACACAATGAAGAATATATCCAGTTCATCAAAAAAATGATGAATACATCCATACACTATGTTAACATCAAACAAGGCATCAATCAATCATTCAAGCACAACAACCTAATAATCGATTTTACAATAGTTTATTTGTACGGTGTCATGCATGAATAACTTCTATTATCAATACTACATGAATGCATGAAGGATTCGATATCTATGAGTCGATAATGGCATGAAGTCAAGAATATCTTGGGAAGCTCGTGTAAACCCTCAATATACGCAAAGAAAGATAAACAATATAACAATACGATAAACAATCAGGATCTACTTACGAAAATTCAATAAAATCTCAAATACAATACAATAGTGATTTGAGAGAGAAAAGTGACTTGCCTGATTTGACGAATACGGATGTTAAAATAGAATAATGGGATGAGAATCCCTGCGGCAACGACGATGATCGCAAACAAGGCGAATCTGGATTGTGATGATCACGATCTAGATCAAGGGCCAAGAACCAAGGATCAAAAGTTCAAGGGCCAAGCAAGATCTTTATGATCAGGAGCTACTGATCTTTGTGATGGGAATGCAGCTGATGAAGGAGACCCGGGCTTCAGTGGCCCTCGTTGAAGGAGGATGGCGAGGTTCAGGCGGTGAAGAGGACGAGGACGGTGTCTGCTGTGGTCGATGGGTTCAGGGAGCGCAAAACAAAGGAGAAGGATCTGTGGTGACGAACTGTAACCTCTGTTTTCGTAAATACGTATTTTCTATGTATTTTTGGTATTTAAAATTTTTGTAATTTTGTTTTCCGCTTTCCAATTCTTTTTTGTTAAAATGTATTGTTGGATCTTCTATTAAAATCTATTTTAGATCAATAATTTTATTTGTAACTATTTTCTACGATTTTTATATTGTAATACAAATCTTATTATTGTTATTATTACTTTTATTTCTATTATTATTACTATTACTGTTATTATTATTATTATTATTATTATTATTTTTATCATTTTTCTTATTATTATTATTGTTATCAGTATTATTATTATTACTGTTATTTTTAATACTATTATTATTATTATTGTTATTGTTATTGTTATTGTTATTATTATTTCTATAAAATCCCAAATTGTATATTTTTATTGGTTATTTTATTTTCCCAAAATCCAAACCCATTTTAATTCTTATTGGATCCTAAAACCCACTAAACCCCTAACCCATTAACCAAATTGGATCTTTTCTACCCTATAACCAAAACCCTCCTACCCGTTATCATTTACCCCCCCCCCCCCCAACCCGTTTACTTATACTCTACCCGTCAGCCGTCACACTTAAAATCTAACCCTAAAATATCCACTCTACCCTATATATATACCCATATGCTTTCCCTTGTTCATCCCAAAACCCTCAGCTGCTAACATCCTCCTTCTCTCCCACTCATCCCCCGTCCTCCTGATCCCACTCTCTCTCATCGACGGCGCACCTCATCCAGCCGCCCTCCTTCTCGACGCCTCTCCTCGACAGCAACAGCTAGGGCTTCGCCGACAGCACGACCTCCCCGTCACCTTCATCCTCCTCTCCGCTGAAATCCATCCAGTCGCTACCCCTGCCAACGCCGTCATCCCCTATGTGCCCTCCTCCTGTCGTGACGCAGCTTCCAGACCTTACCTTGGCGCCTCCCGTCGCTCTGCCGTCATGACTTCAATAGCACTTCGCTGACAGCCTACAGCGATGCGCCAGCCCTCGCTCCCCATCCTCCTTCCTCCTCTGCAGCAAAACAGCACCCGACCGCCCTGCCCTCCTCCTGCCTCGACAACCAGCAGCCCCCTGTCGCATTCAGCTGCCCTCATGCCAGCCAACATCCCTCTCGGCCTATTCCCCAGTCGCCGCCCTGTGCCACACCGTGCCCAGTCACTCCACCGCAGTGCACCGCCTATCTGCCTTTGCCCTGCGGCCGTTAGCCTTGCCCTGAGCACCACCGCCCGTCGTCGGAGCCAAGCCAGTGCACCCCATTGTCTTTGTTGTGTGATTGAGTTTTGATCACCTTGAGTCCTGGCCGTCCGATCGCCTTGATCATCTTGGTCATCATGATCACCATCATCTGATCTGGACCATCTGATTGATTTTGATCATCATCAACATTAGGATCAATCTGAACCGTCGATCGTCAATCGATCTTGATCATCATCATCTTCATCATCAGGGAGATCTGGATCGTCTGATCTGATCATGATCATCATCTCCATCATCATTAGTCTTGATCTGGCCATCTGATCTGATTCGATCATCGTGATCTTGATCTCTTGGATCTAGTCGTTTGATTATGTTCGTGATCTTGTTCGTGCCTGCTTGCTCGTGTTATTATGTTTGTGGTTCGTGTGTTCGTGTGATTGTGATCCGTTCGTTGGGTTCGTTGCCTGGGAATCCGTTTCCGTTATTCTTGTTCTTGCTCCGTTCTCATCGTCTACTATAAGGCAAGTAACTTGTATTCTTCTCTTTGTGTAATACAAGTACTAAATACTGTCTGTAGTGTAGTTGTGTTCTAGAGACAATTCTTGTGCAAAACTCCTGTTATATCTTGTCTCCATTGTGTTGACCCACCCGTAGTTGCCTTATTACACACATGACATGAAATAATTTAGGGATGACCACTTCTTGATGTATATATGCTTGTTGTTCGTATGATATCGTGTGCTTGGTTGTGTTAATTGTATTAAACTTGTTGTAGATTTTTGAAATACCCTATACCATGTTTCTTGGACATCTAGTATATAATATTTTATGTTTGGTTATGTTTTGGATGAGTTCCATATGAACTAGTTGGTTTTGTGCATGAAGGATATTTTCTGTTTTATCGATTTCTCATTTTTTGTCAGTATTTTAGACCCTATTAAAATCAGTATATGAAAATTATTTATGAATATGAATTATAGAGAATTCTGTCTACTTTTCAGATTTTCTGACAGATTTCCGTTTCAATTTATGAGTTGCGAGTTATGACTATTTTACTACAGATGTGTTTAAAATTCCAGATCCAGTTTTATACGAATTTTGTATGGTAATTTATTTTTCTATTGATATTAAAGATAATATTTTAATCCAATATTTTGCTGGTTACAATTAGAATTGATTGGGATTAACTCCTAATTTTTATGGATTTAATTGATAACCTTTATGAACTATTCTATACTTGCAAACAACTACTATACATGCAGAATTTTCATTATTTTCAGTAAAGAACCTTAATTTCAACCTGATTCTATTTGTTTTCTAAAAAAACTTCGTGAATATGAATTTTATCCTACTGTATCTATTTTATCACCCTTTTGACAGATCTGATTTTCGATTTATATTTTGTAAGATATTGCTGTTTTGTACTGCTTGTTTATGATTCCATATTTACAAAACTACGGTATCTTGCTGCTTTTTTATTTTACTTGACTATTCTATTTATGTTTGAAATTCATGAAACTTTATTTTCTGTTACTAAACATACTGAGAATACCCCAGATTTTTCTTAGATTTAATCAGGGAGTTTTTATGTTGTTTTCCTGTTTATGAATACAAACTTCTGATTTCTGGCTGAACACGTTTTCTGGATACAATTCTGTTTTGAGTCCTGTTTTTGTGAAATACCATATGACTTATATATATTTGCTGGATTCGAACGAGAGTCTATTTTTCAGATTTTCTGACGGATCCAAATTTGCACATTTGTAGCAACGGGAATTCCAGATTTAATGCAGTACTGTCTTGCTGTCCTGAACTAGAATTTTCGTTGTTCTATCCTGTTATGTGTTGTCTTTCATCTGTACATGTTTATCTTCCAACCTGAACCTATTACTTGTTCATGCCATGTTATTCTTACCCTGTCTTGTGCCCGTATATTTTTGTTTAATAATAATAACAAGAAACTAAGCCGAGGTTTAAAGTGAAAGATCTAATAATGGAAAATACAGAAACGTGTACTCAAAAGAGGATTCATAGATCCTACTTGGTTATTTGGATCTTGATATTTGGTTATTTGGAGCTTGATATTTGGTTATTTGGAGTTTGATGCTTGGTTATTTGGAGCTTGATATTTGGTTATTTGGAGCTTGTCCCTGAGTACACTGCCCTCTATAATCCACTATGAAATCTAAAATGAAATTATTTGAATGTAACAACTATGTGGTAAAAGTTTGGGACGCATGAAATGCTACCTAGATAGTAATAAATACAACACTTGAACATGATCACTTGACACTTGCTACTTGCTACTTGTACATGATACTTGATACTTGACACTCGTTACTTGTTACTCGTTTACATGATACTTGTTTTACTTGAGACTTGTTACATGCCACTTGTACTCGTTCATCTTGCTATGCTAGTTGTTCTGTTTTGTTATCATATATATTCCATGCTATGCTTGCTTCCACTGTTATTCTATACTTGTTATTCTTTTCTTGTACTTGTGCCTGCACTACAAGCGGCCCGGAACTTGCATTGATGGGCATTTTGTTTTCTTTTCCTCTTTCTGCAATTTTGCTAAATTGCATGTTTTGGAGATCAGCTGCCGATGGAGTAGGTGATCTGAGATTCTAGATGCTGGAGTTTTTGCTATTATTATTATTTCTTGTTGCTTATTTGAATAATTGTATCTGTTACATGGATTATTTTGTATTGGGCAATGTGACCCGGAATTATTGTTCAGATCTAGTTTATTTGAGATTATTAAATTTTATTTCAAGTAAATTCCGGTTGGTATATTGATTCGGTTATGCATCCATGGTTGATTTCTCTTTGTTATCTCTTATTTATACTTGTGCTTGTTTTAAAAATCCTGACAGCTTATGGTTGATGAAAATCATTCGCTGGGCTTAGTCACGTATCCGTATTCTGTATTCCTTTTTAGGAAGCAGGGCGTGACACGATTGGGGTACAGGGAGGATTGGCAGTGCAATGGTGGTGGTGCTCGGGGTGGATAACGGCGATGAGAGCAATGAGGGCATTGGGTTTGGCGATGGCTCAGGCGGATGGGTTCTGGTGGAGTTCGGTTGGAGGTCGACGAGGCGTGGTAATGGCACATAACAGAGGTAAAGCGAGATGCAGTTGACGGTGACTGCGATGGGGATGAGGTCATGATTAAGGATGACAATGAGGGTGGAGACTGGATGGACTGGAGGTGGTGATGATGGTGGCGATGGCACACGCGAGCGCGAGCGTGAGCAGGAGGAGGAGGTTCGGGGTTGCTCGGTGAGAGGATGGGGGTTGGGGTTGTACAGTATGGAAGAGGAAGATGAAGGGTTAAAGGTGTTTGAATGTGTTGATTAAGAAGAGAGAGAGAGAGAGAAAGAGAGAGAGAGAGAGTCACTGGGATTAATTAAGGGGAATTAGTTGGAGATGAGTAATTAATGGGAGATATGGAGAGTGATTTATGGTGAACGTGAGGGGTGTGGGAGAGATCTAGGGGATCGTGAGGAGCAAATCTGGGGTTTGCTGTTAATGGAGATTGGGGTATTGGGCTAGCGGGTTTATGGGTCAAGATCCAGAAGGAGTGGGTTATAGGGTTTTGGGTTTGAATCCAATATGGAAAAATAAATAGGGTTTAGATTAAAAATTGAACAAATAAATCATCAGTAACATAATATAACAATTAAATCAATTAATATGTATTACATTAATACTCAACTACTAATAAATACAATAGAATGTATGGATTCACAAATAAATAAAATTGGATCTGATTTGGTTAAAATATAATAGGTAATAATATAGTAGTACATATTAATTAACTAAATCAAATAGTATACATAAAATTCATACTCCAATAATAATAAAATATAGATTAGGATCAATAGGCTTTTAGAAATTAATAAACATTCAAAGAAATAATAACAATACTAATAATAATAAGTTTAGGCTTCACATTAATAAATAAAATTAATTAAAAATGGATTAAATAAACAACCAAGAACAATAATCCAAATAGTTATAATTCATTTGATTTGAGCTCAAATATAAATAGTCGATCAATTAGAAATAGAAAATAAAGTTAAATACACCATTATTCAAAATAAATATAATTTTCGATTAGAAAGGATTTTAGTAGAAGATCTAGAATGAATTTAAAAACAAAATGAATTTATAATTAATCAAAATACAGAAAATATTCAGAAAATGTGTATTGGCCGGAACGGGGGTTACAAAATTATTGTCACTAAAGGATGTGACACAGCTATGAAACGAATCATAGGCTTTAGCCACCCCGTTCAAGAAGTAGGATACTTCAAGTCCAATCTTGAAGCCCAGTTTGCGCATCCCCTTCCCCTGAAGGTAAGATTGGATGTAACCTTGCCACCCTTCGCCATTAGGATGGAAAAATTTCCACCACCAATTGCCAAGGAGTGTCAGATTCATATCTCTCAGGTCAATAATGCCTAATCCTCCATGACTCTTCTTCATACATGCTTTCTTCCATCTGATAAGGTGATAACCCCCCCCCCCCCCCCCCCCCCCCCCCCGCTTATTAGTGTCACGCCCCGCTTCCCAAAAATACAGAATACGGGCACGTAACACAAGCCCAGCGAATGAATATAATCATCCTTAAGCTGTTTCAGAAATCTTACAACATATCTCAGGCAGTATATCAGAGTCAACATATATCAGAGTCAAAATATTGCAGTCGGAAGCAAAGAGTGGAACCAACATGCAACATCGAGATAATTTCACCAACAGAAATTAATTGAAATCAAATATCTTGTTCTCAAATAAACAGAGTCTGGAAAACAAATATTCTGGGCCACATCGCCCAAAACAAAATAAATAATACACGTGTCTCAAATACAGAAATGAATCAAGTCTCAGGAATACAGAATAATGTTATAACAGGAAACAGAAATAATAATATCATCATCTAATACTGCGAGCCACCAGTACCATCTTGAATCTGTCCACCATAATCTGCAATCATCGAATGCAGGAAAAAGGAAAAGAAGAAAACACAGTACCCGTCAATGGCAAGTCCGGGTCACAAATAGAATAGGATACAAGCACATGGACACTATCTAACCACAGGATATACTAACAGGTATGGATAAACCTATGTCTATTGTCAACAGGTAACAGGTAACATGTATGATATCAGGAATTCAGGTAATCAGGTAAATATGCATCAAGTATCAGGAAAAACAGGTAACAGGATAATCAGGTAATCATGTAACAGGAAATCATGAATCAGGTAAACAGGTTCATCAGGTTATGTTAAGTCTAATCTTTTATTAACTATCTAGGTAGCACGACATGTGCCCCAAATTATATCACATGGTTGCTACAACAAACAATTTCGCTTAGTAAGATTTCCATAATGGAGTCCATAGGGCAATGTACTTGGGTACAGAAAACAGGCAGATCCCAGTGGCTCTCTTCTACTCTACACCTTCTTACATAAGAAGCAATGTAGACAGGGTCAGAAACAAGTAAACAGGCAGGTAGGACACTAGTCGTCTTCCAAGTACACGTTTCTATTTCTTCCACTAATAGAATCTTCCCTCAAACCCCGGCTTAGTTACTTTTATTAATAATATCATCAACAGGCATGAGAGTGTGCTAAATGATGTCAAACTAACAGGTTATACTCAGGTTTAGACTCAGGGAATTAGATCAGTAAGTGTAGGTACAAAAATTCACAAATACGAGCAAAATGGTATAGATTTATAAACAGGACAGCAAGACTAGTCTGTACAAAAACAGTGATCCAGAGATCTACAGGCATGCAAATCATGATCCGTCGAAGGATCTGAAAACTAGACTTCCTCATGCTTCTAACGGGTATAATAAATCCATATGCTATTTCACAACGTCTCGACTTAAAACACAATTCAACACAGTTTTCATGTACAGCCAGAAAACAGGGGATGAACTTAAACCACATGAAAACAGCATACAAAGTTGTTAATTAAATCCACGAAAATTCTGGGGTAATCCCCTATCTGTATAGTCTCAAAATATAAGTTTTCATATTTTTACAGAAAGTATAGATATGTTTTCAAAAATAGAAAATAACACATAACACAGTTTTGATGGATCTGGAATTCTTTAACACCGCTGTACAAAATCATGCATATCTTGCACACAGCGCATCAAAATCCACTTCCGCCAAAACGGGATGAAAGCAGATACAATTACCCAACTTTCATATCTCACACAAAATATTCATACAGTAATTAAAAACAAGGTGAACACGGCATTCAACGTACAATCACACGCAGTTTACAGCAAAAGTGACATCTAGAAAAGGATGTAAGGCATCACTCAAAACTCATCTTTTAATTATCACAAAAATCAGAGAACTACCTAACATCATGGTGAAATACAGGATAAAATTTTGTGGTATGAAATTATGTCTAACTTTGGTCTTGAAAATAGTTTGTCCACAAAAATTACTCCGAACTGAATCTGGAAACTACCGATACACAGGCACTAAAATAATCATAACTAATTCATACGAAGTCCAAACAGGGTGAAATCAGTGGGGTTAGAAAATAGATTCAGTTATCTACGAATTTCTCAGAAATAGTCATGTTGAGATTCGGACTCTAATCCAGGTAAAAACAGCAATCAATCCGGTTACATCCAAATTTCCAGATTTCTCAACTAAACTTCAAAACGTCGTAACTTCTACAAAAGTAATCCAAACTCTTCCAAATTCGAATCGCTGTATACCCAATGTCTAATTATCATAAAAGAGGGTAACTAACATGTCAAAATCTAGTATTTCTCATATGGGCGTTCAATCAAACATCGGTTACACAATATGTCACATACGCGATTAAAATCGCGTTAGGGTGAATCCTAAGGCATAAATAACCCTATCAAAATTCATGTCCTAAGTCGTCTATGGCCTGTTTTGAACAATAGAGACGAAACCCAAAAATTAAAAACATGATCTTTGTCCATCTCTAGTCTCAAACTATCCTATGTGTGAACTTTCTACTTGTATCAACCTAAGAAATTTAAGTACAAGTTACTTGCCTTTTTGTGATGACGAATGCGACGAATCCAAGCCTTTCAAAGAAAACCCCCGAGCAAGACGCCTTCTAGCGCGATTTCGAGCGAATCCCACGAACAAGATGCGCCAACGGTTGATCCCTTCGACACACGAACCGAAGTGGGAGATGCCCACTTGTCAAATCAGCGAAGAGAGGTGTTGTTCGCTGACTTGGGGTCGTATGGTGCTGATTTGGTGCTTGGCCGGTCACAAGAAGAGGAGAGACGAGGTAGAATCGAGGCGAAGTAGTATAAAATAGCGGAGAAGGGAGATATGGTTGGTCGGCCAAGGCAAGAGAGGGCAGGGGAAGGTCGGCCTAGGGTAGAAGAAGGCAGGCCGGGATTGTTTGGGAAGGAGGCCGGTTTGGAATAGGAGAGGGAGAGAGAAAAATATTAGGGTTAGGGATTAATTAGTATTAGGGGTATATATAGGAGATCAAATGTGGGTTAATGGGTAGTGGATATCAATAGGAAACCATAGGTATACAATTGGGTAATGGATATTGGGTAGATCTCAAATGGGGATACAAAATACAATGAATCCTATAGCTCCTAAAAATTTCCTTAAGGGCAAAAAATCTCAAATTGGTCAAAACTCTCCTAAAAATCCACCATGACCCTAAAATAATATTTATACATGAATGAGATCAAGAAATTGAGTAAAAGAACTCAAAATGTCGAAAAACGGCCAAACGGCGCACAACAGCAAAAAGGAAGTCAAAACTGCTAGAAAAATATTATAGAATAAAAATAATTAAATTTTATTATTCCGAAAAATACAATGGAAAAATAATAATTCACAAAAATGAAGAATATCCTCAAAATACCAAAAAGCGAAAAATAGGGGTTACAATCAGTCTTTGTACCTTTTCAAAGGAATCTTTTCCTGACATGGTCGATTCTTTGGATTACCCATCTCGGGAATTCAAAAAAGGAAAGGTAATAAGTTGGGAGGTTGGACAAACTGAGTTAATGAGGGAGACCGTACCACCAAGGGAGAGGGATTGACCTTTCCATCCTGCCAACCTCGCTTTCAAATGATTGGCAACCAATCTTCCTTGTTGAGTTTGCTGGGGCGGAGTGGAAGACCTAGGTACTTGATTGGAAAATTATCGAGCTTACAGTTTAGATAGGTAGCATGCTCCTGGGCCTCCTCTACCGATAATGCGATGGGAATAAGGCACTTTTGTAGAAATTAAACCTGGGTCCTGACTGTAACAGCCCGAATTCTAAACACAGGTAATTCATAGCACAAAAAGGATCTTTTACTTCAACTTCGTACAAAAATACAAGGAATTTAAAACTTTTCATTTACAACATTATTCTTTTACAATAGCACAGGAAATATACAAGTACAATACAACATATGTTAATGAAAGCTCTTTAATCATGTCACAACCCATCACAGCGACTTCAAATCCATACCAAATCCAATCCTGCAACTAGAAAACTGTGGGCACATCAGTTGCATACAACTGACACAAAACTATAATACAGCGATTCTTCTACTTTAGCAAACACAAACTTGAATGTGAAACAAAATGTGAAAGGTGACTATCCTAAACATGTTAGTGTATAATATGAACTTAATGCCTAATACATACATTACACTATAATGACACTAATGCATACTTGTTCGGATTCTATGCATCCCATACTACATAGGTTCGAGGGCAAACCCTTATCGTACTCCTCATTATAGGATTTTTTCCTTCGTTATGAAATCCTACTACGATGACTAATGTAAGGTTTAGATATCCTGTGAGTATCTAGTACCGCCCCGATAATTCTTAAGAATCGTTCTCCCATCGTGAGTCGTAACCCCGATAATTCTGGAGATGAACGCCGCGAGCCATAACCCCGATAATTCTTGAGAGTCGTTCTCCCACCGCGAGTAATTTTTGGACACCATGCCTGACACCCCGATAATTTTGGAGACGAAACCCTCACCACGAGGCATATGGTACCTCATCACACAAATATCCCATGAGCATCGCGTCGATCTCGATAATTCTTAAGATAAATTCCACACCACATGCGTTTTCGGACATCATGCCTCACACCCCGATAATTCTTGAGATAATCTCTTATTGCGAATCATATGAGGCCCTCATACTCATGTTTGCCCATACTTCATCACATCTCCCTCTAGTGCCTGTCCTTAAGTTCAAACTTAAAATAATATCACCTAGCTTACCCTCCAACCGGATTTAAATCAACACACGAGAACATTAGTCAACACTGGTAATTTCTCAAACTTTCATAATCACAAATATTCTGATACCCTGGGTCTCGCTCAGCCTCTAGAAACCATACATTCCAAAATACTCACAATATTTTTAGGTTATCCATAACCTCTTTTATAAATTTCATTCATTCATATACTCAATTTATCTCTTATTCATTCCATCCAGTCAGTCATCCTCAAATAACTAGATAAAATCTTCCAAACGGTTATAATAGGACTTCAAAAGCCTCAATTCAATGAACATCATCTCTGTTCTGATATCTCAAATCTAATTATCAAATATGTACTAAAAATGTTAATTCAAATATGGAGTTTAATAAAAAATATTTGTACCAATTTCCCCTTATATCTTAATTCTCCAATATACTAATATCCTTTAAAATCATCTCTATTCAAATCCTTCAAATCCAATCACCAAATATGTGTCCAATCCCTTATCTAAGTGGGGGCAATTAACCCAAAAATGTTTGTACAAATTACCATCAAAATATTTCCCTACAAATCAATTTATATTTCCAATATACTCAAAAACGGTAAATACTACCAAATTCAAGCTCACCAAGACTCAAACCTACAATATCAAAGATCCTAAGCCGCAGGCACTAACCAATAGTCTAAGCCTATTTCTGTAACGCCTCGATTTCTAGAAACTGGGAAACCGTGACATAAGCCAGAATCTTTCCTTCAATTAGCCATAGTACATAGAAAAACAGAAAAATTTAAAACTTTTTATTCAACACAAATATATTACAAATCCGAATGTTACAAAATTGCAATACATTACAACAGTGTTACAATAATACCTTTACAATCCCAAGTGTTACAACTTTCAACATATTACATCAGAGTACAATGAATAAAGAACAACACTTGGTATTCCACTTGGATGCTTTCCAACAAATAAATAATTTATACAATTATTACAAATGAAATTACAACATATTTACAGCAGAAAAATTTTAATGAAATCGACTCCTTGCTCTCTTGCCTTAAGTCCTCCTGAATCCTGTACCTGTATCTGTACCTGTACCGTACCTGTACTTCTACAATCCAATACCTGTACTTCTGCAATCCAGTACCTATTGAAGTGGGGACGTCAGTATTCACTGATACTTTAAGGCTGATAACTAGCAGCGAATCTCAACTATAGCAAACAAATTGATGAAAAGAGGAACGTGTATATATATTTGATGTGTCAGTGTATATTATGACTTAGACTCTAATGCAACATTACTAATGCAAGGATACCCTTATTCTAATGCAAGCAAGACTCTGGGACAGTATGCAACCCATACTACATATGTCCCATATCAAGTCGTTTCTTCATACATAGAGATTTGAACCCACATTATGAATTCTACTTTGTACACAATCTTGTTCCTGACAATAACTAGTGAGGTTGCAGAAGGGGTCAAGTCCCCCTATGCAATACGCTTATGGTGTCTCTGTTTGCCACTACTACCCGGTTTGCCACTACTACCCGGTGTACCGAACCTCACTTAAAAACAAGGTTGCAGGTACGGTCTAGTTCCATTACTGCAATCACTATAGTGGTGATCGCGTTTGTCACTATTTTCCGGTGTACCGGACCTCATTCAAAAACCAAACGAACATAGGGTCTCGCAAGCGCAGGATAGTACGAAGCCCACCCTGTGGCACCCATAAGTCACGGTATTTCAGGAATTAACAGTGCGAGATACGCAACCCGTGCTCCCAACTCATGAGAAGGCACCGTACGTATCCCTTTGATGGGAAGGTACAACCTAATAACACCACCTAGTGTCGGCCTATAGGACAAGTCAGATCATAAGGAATTACCCTTAACACCAACTCTTTCCCTTCGGCGAATAATGATAATAAGTAATGGTTAAGTAGTAATAGCCATAATTTACTACCCTAACGATGTCACTAACCCTGAACAATCCTAGGGATGAAAATAGTATAAACACAATATGCTCAGTCTTAAGTTTAGACTTCACAAGATAACTCTACTAGGCTGCTCAACCTAGACTTACCAGAATCCCTAAGGATCTGGTTCATGGCCTATCGATCCAAGACTTCGGAAATACGAATGTATTCGCATGCTACTACCCTGAACTTTGATTTCGTCATACTTCGGTCTGCGATTAACCCACACCGGTTAAGATCCGATGGTATACAAGGAGTGACTCGCCCACAGTCCCTTAGGAGTAAGGTAAATACACGTCTTGATGGTCGATAGCCCTAGGGCAATGATTTCACCCTAGATGAGCACAACAACTGCGTATTAGCTAAGAAGCTATATACGAGTAACCAAAAACACATACGAGCTAAACAAGCTACGTTTGAGACCAACAACTACATACAAGCCAGGCGAGCTGCGTATGAGACAACATCATACATACGAGCCAAATAAGCTACGTATAAGACCAACATCTACATACGGGCCAGTCGAGCCGCGTATGAGCAAACCACATACCAAAAACAACCATACAGGTAGTCAACCTAGAAGCAACCAAACGTGCTTACTAGCGAAACTTGTTCTTCTATAAAGAAGCAACAGAAGAATCTATTAATAGTATAGTACAAACATACTACCAAAGAAAAGCGCGATAAGCGACATAAAAACCTTCCGACAGCCTAGAAGCAACCAGTGTTGCGCTTGTCGAAATTCGACAGAAATATACTTTTTAGAAAGGCAAGAACATCTGCCACAACTCTTTAGTGGAACACTATTTCAGATTCTGTAAGGAATCCAAAATCCTGTCCATCGAACACACGCAAACAGTTTAACCCAACTGCAGATTTTCAACAAAAAGTTGAAACTTTGCAAGCTGGTAACTTTTGCTCTACTCCTCCGAATCTAACGAAACTGGACAATTTGGAAAGGTGGGAACATCTACTAAAACTTTCCAATTGACCAGTTGCTCAGATTCCGCAAGGAAATCCAAGTTTCTACCCGTCGAACATACGCAAACAGTTACTAAACTACCGATTTTCAACAAAAAGTCGAAACTTCCGTAGCTTGTAACTTTTGCTCCACTTATCGAAATCTAACAAAACTGGACAATTTGAAAAGGTGGGAACACCTACTAAAACTTCCCAGTTGACCAGTCTCTCAGATTCCGTAAGAAAATCCAAGTTTCTACCCGTCGAACATATGCAAACAGTTACCAAACTACTGATTTTCAACAAAAAGTCGAAACTTCGTAACTTGTAACTTTTGCTCCACTTATCGGAATCTAACAAAACTGGACAATTTGAAAAGGTGGGAACACCTACTAAAACTTTCCAATTGACCTGTCGCTCAGATTCCGTAAGGAAATCCAAGTTTCTACCCGTCGAACATACGCAAACAGTTACCAAACTACCGATTTTCAACAAAAAGTTGAAACTTCCGTAGCTTGTAACTTTTGCTCCACTTATCGAAATCTAACAAAACTGGACAATTTGAAATGGTGGGAACATCTACTAAAACTCTCAGTTGACCAGTTGCTCAGATTCCGTAAGGAAATCCAAATTCCTACCCGTTGAACATACGCAAACAGTTACCAAACTACCGATTTTCAACAAAAGCCGAAACTTTCGTAGCTTGTAACTTTTGCTCCACTTATCGGAATCTAACAAAATTGGACAATTTGAAAAGGTGGGAATATCTACTAAAACTTTCCAGTTGACCAGTTACTCAGATTTTATAAGAAAATCCAATTTCCTACCCGTCGAACATACACAAACAGTAACCAAAAATAGCAGACTTAACCCATAAAAGCTGAAACTTTGGGAGCCTATAACTTCTACTCTGCTTATCGAAATTTAACCTGAGAGGTCAATTCGGAAAGGGGAGAACGTCTACTATAACTCTCTAGTTGGTCCGAACCTCAGATTCAGCCACTAAGACACTCTAAAATTTCAAAGAAGCAAAATAGCAAGAGTCTGGTAAAGACAGCCAGTTGCTGTACTTTGCAAACGGCATAACTTCTACTCCGCTTATTGGAATTTATCCCGAAAGGACAATTCGGAAAGGAGAGAATGTCTACTACAATTTCTCTAATGGGTCTCTACCTCAGATTCATCCATTAAGACACTCAAAAACTAAGAAGAATCAAAACAGTAAGCGCTCAGTCAGACAGCTTTTTTGCTATATTTTCCAAAGGCCATAATTCCTACTCTGCTTGTCAGAATTTAACCCGAGAGGCCAATTCAGAAAGGGGAGAATGTCTACTACAACTTCTTTAATGGGTCTCTACCTCAGATTCGACCATTAAGAGGCTTAAAAACAGCAATCAACCCAAACAGTGAGCAACTTAGTCAAGTTCCTGTCCTGTTTTTGTAATGACCGTAACTTTTGCGTCTCTTATCGGAATTTAGCCCGAGAGGTCAATTCGGAAAGGAGAGAATGTCTACTACAATTTCTCTACTGGGTCTCCACCTCAGATTCCATAAGGAAGACCACTTTTCAGCCCCCTGAACACACTGCAACACAATCCCAAAACAGTGAGTCCACTGTTTTAATTCAAATCTCGCCGTTTTGGGGAAACGGCTTGTTTCACCCATCAAAACTACTCCGAAAAATCCCCAAAAATTCTAGCATACTAATAACACCCCTATGAAAATCTCCAATAAGTTTCGGGTCGAGATTCTATAGTTTACATGGTTAACTAAAATCAACCCTACAACCTAAAAATCGGTTCTTTATGCCTCTAATTTGTGTTCTACCACTTCAAATTTTACATGATCTTTAATCTAACCCCCATGCATATTAAATTAACTCCATAAAATAATATAAAAAAATATAACCCTAAAAATATCTAAAAAGACATGAGAATGAGAAACCCCCACCTTTGAAGCGTATAGGAAGGACTAGCTTCGCCTTCTCCTCATTGTTTTTGCTCCTTGTTCTTGCTCCTCTTCTTAAGAACTCCTCAAGGAATGGAACCCATGAAAAACCCCTCTTTTCTTTCTTTTCTCTCTTTCTTTTCTCTCTTTCTCAATCTTTTTCTAAAAAGAACTAAGTAAAAGTAGTAGAAGTAGAAGGAATGAGATGATATGAGATTGGAATGGGAACACATGAAACAATTGAAGGGTTTCTAACCCTAGGGGATGTTGGGGATGGCCAAAATGGAAATAGGGTGAGTTGGAGTGTTTTTATAAGGAAAGGGAAGGGTTTGTGTGGGTAAAAATGAAGCCAAGTGTCAATTTGTTCATGGCTTGAACAATTGATAAATCAATTTTCAAATATATATTGCAATCACCCTCCTAACTCATCCTAACCCTCCATCTCATCATGATGGATCAAAAATAAAATATATTTTCCCAAAAACACATGCTACACAATTTGTTCAAATGCCCGAAATCGACACAGTTCGATTTCGTACGTATATCTGATTATACAGATAACTTTCGTTCGTGAAAACGAACAAATCAGTACAAAAATAATTTAATTCCGAGAAATAAAATAAAATAATTTTATTACTGGATCAGAAGATTCCAGTATCAATTTGATACAAAACAGTCGTATACCGACTAGTATATATACATATATAATGTTTATTAACAAAACCGGGTGATATCCAACAAAAATATTTCAATTCTGGAAATAAAAATAAAATAAAAATTTTTAATATCTACTCGGTATTTTCCAGACATTTTTCTCAAAAACATGTTTTTCAAAATTTTGTACAAGTGTACAAAACTGATACAATACCTGTATATACTTACTAGTATATATGTCCAGGTAACTTTTTATTTGAAAAAACAAGTAATTTCCATTAAAAATATTTTAATTTCAAAAATAATAATTAAACAGATATAATATCTGTCCGGGATATTACAATTTCTCTATCAACTTCTTTTTAAGGTAACAACATATACATAGAATACACTATTTGAATGCTCAACTTGAGACAACAACCCAATGGTATTGTAAAAAATCATATAAATTCCAGTACTACTCCAAAAATAGATTTCTTAGTTTTATGGAAAACATAAATGAGTTTACTACAACTTTTTAATTAAGATCATCTAAATTCTTCCTCAATTACTTCGTATAAATTCATTTGCAAAACAGTAGGTTCAAAATCCGAAACTGCAGCTCATGCTACTTGTAAAAATCACAGAATATTCTATGCTTCATGAAACTTTGTGTTATTTAGGTCAATTTAAAGGTATAAAAGTCTATTATAACCTTGTAGTTATAAGTTTCTCCAAAATATTGTGTCTATAACCGTGAATTCTTCAAAATCTCCAGTTGGGTCGAAATATTGTACAGACTGCCATTTGTTCAATCTTGTAAAATTCATTATAAATTCTATTGTTCATGGAAAATTGATTTCTTAGAATCTAAAGAAAGGTTAATGAGTCTACATCAACTTCTTAGTTTCGACCTTTCTCAAAATACTGCATCTAAGATGTCGAAATGGTCAAAATCAGAAATGTATACAAATTTTCTGCAACTAGCCAACTGCCAACTAGTCCTAATTTTGAGGAGATGTTCTTGACATATTCGGGGTTCTCACATAAAAATTTTAGCTCTAGATTCCATATAGTTTAATAGATATGATTTTCTGAAGTGTAACTAAAACTTAAAGCAGAAACTTATAAAAATGCCCCCAAATCAATCATATCATAATTTCACACCTTTAATCAACAATACATAATCTAAACATGAATACTCAATCTATATAAGTTATCATGCATTTAACAATACACACATATATTCTACAATCTAGTATTTTACTAATAAAATTATATTAGAAAGTTGGAGAAACACCTACCTCAAAATGACCTCCTAGTAGTTGAACCCCTTAGCAAAAGCTCCAAGAGACTCCATAAGTATAACCCGCAAGCCTCTATGCCAACTCCGAAAGCAAAAAAATAACAGCAAGTCCCCTCTCTTGAGTCTTTATTTTGTTTGATTTATTTTTGTGTTTATTTGGGGTTAGGATAGCGAGTAATTTTAGCAACTAACCACACACTAACCCACTCACACCCACTCACACCCACACACACACTCACTCACACCACTCACAAACCCATTCACCCTCATTCTCTCCTATATGCAGCCATTTTTGAAAGAGTGCATATTGCACGTGTGCATGTGTGCACATGTTTTGTACACTTTCTTATTTTATTATTTGATTCCATTTTCAATTCTTACTTTTTTAAATAAATACTCATATTAAATTTAGTATAATTAGCCTCTTGAAGTTTTTAGTGCTCACCTTTGTAATAAAATAGAACAATTTGCACGTGCATGAAAACAAACACGTGTAAAGCACATGCTAATAAATATTCATATATAAGATAAATTCGAGAAAACAAAAAATTTCTATAAAAATCGAAATAAAAAATATGTAAAATATTTTTCATTAATTATATATATGTATACAACAATATAATCCACGCGTGCATAGAGAACACGTGTACCGCACGTGTAAAAATATATTTGAGTCAAACTAGGAAAAAAAAGAATTTCAATTCATGAAACGAATTCGAACAAGTTATAAAATAAATAATTGAAAGCGTAGAAAATTTTATAATATTACACGTAACGATAGAATATACGTAATCAACACGTGTATTGAAAGCAAGTGCAATGCACGTAAAAACACAAAGATTAAAATAAATGTTTAAGTTGGCTCAGAATAGGAAAGAAAAAATTTTACAACACGAAAAATATATAAATAATTAAAAAGGAGAAATACGTAGAACATTTATATTAAAATTCCTTACAGATATTGCTCGTAACAGTACAAAATATATGTGCGTAATACCCACGGGCAAAATTGTCATAACTCAATTTTGCGGGGTGTTACACTGACCAAGCTTCAAAATAATATAAAACTCCTTTAAAGGTAATAGTCTCTCCCAAATTCCATTTACCGAAGAGAATGGTGTTATCGGCATATTAAAGAGTTGTGCAGCCAGAGCGACTAAAGCTACTAGCATCAGGGGTACACCAACCAGCCGTCTGCAGTTGTCCATCATGCCTTTAAGAACATCAGCAACAATCATATCTAGAAGGGGGACAATGGATCCCCATCTCACAAACCTCTTTTACACGAGAATGGCTTACCCGCTATTCCATTCACGAGATAGATGTTCTACTGGAAGTAAGGTATTGGCCAATCCATCTGATCCATCTGTCCCCAAGCCCCTGCCATGTATAGCTTCCAAAAGACAGTCCTAGTCAACTGAGTCGTACGCCTTTTCGGAGTCCAAATTTCACAAGTAGGTCATGTTGTTCGATATATGGCATTGGCGAAGGATTTCTTCTGCAGTTTCAACAGAATCAAGAATACATCCACCATTAAAAAAGCTAGTTTGCTCGCTGTCATCAATCTGTCCATCAAATTTCTTAATCTGTTGGCCAGAATCTTGGTAATAATTTTGACCGAACAATTCAAAAGACTAATGGGCCAGAAATCTCCAACAGCCCATGCATCATCCTTTTAGGGATGAGGACTATTTCTGCATAGTTAAGTCTGCCTAACTTAAGCTTATGATCAAAGAACTCTGCAATAACTGCCAATAGATCATCCTTGATTTCCTCCCAAAAGGTTTGATAGAAAGGCACCGGAAAGCCATCGGGACCAGGAGCTTTATCTTTCCCCATCTTGTAGATCGCCCCCTTCATCTTGGCCTCTGTGAACGGAGTTTCTAAGGACAGAAGAGCAGAAGGGACTGAGCCATACCCTCACCACTCGTACTACTCCAAAAATCTTTGTAGGGGGGGGTGGTTCTAAATTCTGCCTTATGCCCAAAAAGATTTTTGAAGTGTGCATGGAAGGACCGCTCGATATCCTTCTCCCCCTGAACCACTCCATTCTCCATGTCAACAGAAAGAATGATGTTGGCTCTCCGGCGTGCACTTGTCATCCGGTGGAAAAATGCCATATTCGCGTCTCCCTCTTTGAGCCACAAAATTTTGAACCTTTGTTTCCACTTGATCTCTATAATCTGTACAATTGTGTGATGTCTTCTCTGAATGACAACAGGCAGTTCCTCTCCAATTGGGAAAGGTCCCGAGTTTCCTCAAATCTTTTCAGATCATCAATATCATTAAGCAAAGACTCTTTAGCTCTCCAAATTGGAGTAAATCGTGTGCGGTTCTATTTCCCAAGCTTTGATCGAAGCCTGCGGATCTTCTCACACCAAATTGTAAAAAGGGCCCAACTTTCCATAACAAGGTGATTAAAACCCTAAATTTCCAAACAAGCTTTCTCGAATCTTAACTTCTTCAAGCTCTAAGCTTGCCTATCTCCCTTAGAAAGTAAGATGGGAACATGGTCAGAGGTTGGTGTAGAGATCGATTTGGCACTCACAAGTGGAAAATTTGCCTCCCAATCTAGAGAGACAAGAACTCTATCTAGCTTCACCGGGATAGGATTCGCCTACATATTAGACCATGGGAAGAGTGTGTCTGGCATTGGGATATCAGCCAAATCCAAATTCGTGATAACCCCATTAAACTCCTCCCTATCAGCATCGTTAGAACCTCTACCTTGGTGTTCAAAAGCAAACTTTGTAATATTGAAATCCCCCCCCCCCAGCCAAGGGTGATGCCAACCTGTACGAATTGAGCAGAGTTCCGCCCAGAAAGTAGGTATGGATGTAGCAAGATTAGGTTCATAGACCACCGAAATGACCTGTGTCCAGTTATCAATCTGTCGTTGGAGGACAACCGATAAGAAGAAATCCCCTCGGAATTCATCTTGACAATAAAAAATGGTAGGGTTGAAGCCGATAGCAATGCCACCTGATGCCCCGTGGAGGGACAGATCTTTAAATCTGTAATCCTATTCTCCCCGATCTTCAAAATCTAGTAACATGCAAAAGTTTAGTTTCTTGGAGACCAACAATGTCTGCTTTGGAGGAGTTGATAATATCCCTCACCATTTCCCTCTTGCCCCGTCTACCCAAACCTGTTTACCTAACCTGTTTTAAGTATTGGAGCAGCTAATCGGTTGCATCGAGTGAACATTCAGCTTACTATCCTCTATCTAACTAACTACATGCAGTGGAAGTTTTCTAACTATCTTAACCTCGTCCCTCAGCAAATAAATGAAGTGATCCTCGTCAAATATATACCAAAATTTACTAAAATAAATAACAGCTTATAATAAGAAAATTAAACATCATTACTCAAACTACAATTACACCCCAAAACAAACATCTGTTTGCAATTTAAATACATGTTATCAGCCCAAAAGAATCTATTATCATTTTTTGGTGATCTAAGATTATGTCGGCCTTGAAGGCCCCATAGTCTCCATGATCCATGAATATTACTATGAGCGGAGTAAATCACCTCTATAGGGAAGACAATGTCTGTGATGATTGTGCAGTGAAGAAAGGTTGGAGAAGTGTTCAGAACTTTCTATGGATTGCATTTACTAATGCTGAGATGGAAGCTCTTGTTGAAGAGGATGCTAGGGGGTTCAGCAATCTCATTTTATTATCACATGAAGGAGTAGAACTACAACCACACATAATAGAAAAATAAAGACTTTTCCAAATAATTTAATAGAAAAATGAGAGATATAAGAAATACTTGGATTATTAAATCAAACCAGAGGATATATACCCAAGCAATACTATCTTGTGTATTTATTTCACTTGTTGTATTGGTGTTTCGTTTGGTAAAATTAGTATTCTTTATTTTCAGAATGTTGGGTTGTAGAAACTCTGATATGTCGCAGGTTTATTTGACAATATGGTTGTGTTATTCGTATTTCTATAGCCTGATGGTTAGGATGTTGTAAATGTGACGGATTTGTGGTTGATAGTAAATGGATAGTGATATGGCTAAAAATGGGGTTAAATCGGAACCGTCCAGATTGGGCGCAAATCTTGAAGCTCAGGGGTAAAACGGTAATTTCACATACAGGTGGACCCAAAGCGGGTACTGGATCTCCTTCACACAGATCCAATAACCCACAAACGGATCCACACCAATTGGGTATGGGTCCCGACCCGAGGCGAACCCTGACCAACAAGAGACAAATCAGGGCCACTGATTTGACCAAGTGAACGGGCCTGATTTGCTCTCACCGGAAATCAGGGGTTAGTTTCCTAAACAGACTGTGAGGATTTTACTCCTGGCAGTTACACAGGGAATCAAGTCCCTAATCACTCCCCTGGCGACTATAAATACCTCCCCTCTACCACTGTGACCAGGTAATGACTCTTTTCCCACCTTAAGCTCTTTCTTTAATCACCACTGGTTACTGACAAGAGCATCGGAGGGTGCGTCGCCGGAATCAACCCCGGTGTCTCGCACTTCCTTGCAGGTTGCGGCAGGAATCAGAATGCTTGGATCCGCTGTTCAGGTTTTCTCGAACTCACAAATCTCATCTGTTTACCCCCACACCGAAATCAGCGGTAACAGATTGGCACGACCACACGAACAGCCTCAGCCTCTTCCTTATCGTCTTCTCCAACCATGCCTCCAAAGAAGGTCAGATCTAGAGGGTCCAACCGTGGGCCCAATCTCGCCGATCAGACAGAGGAAGTCCCTGTCAATCCTATTCCACAGCCCGAACTTCCTCCCCTGGCCCAGCAGGGCCAACCTCCTCTTCCCAAACAGCAACCCCCCAATGGCCCTTCCGGTCATAACGGGCGGAGGCAGAAGCAGCCTTTCAACCCGGACCATGTCTCGGTTCATAATGAATCCTCGGATTCAATGGCTTCTCATCACCCCGACCTCCGCAACACAGTCCTGAACCGCCAAAAAGATGATGACCTTCGCACCCACCTTGATGAGAGGCGGGCCCGAGAGGGAGCCTCCCGCCAGCATCACGGTGAGCGGTCTCCTCACCGCCGAGACGGTAGAAGGTCTCCGGATCGAAGGGGCCGAGCGGCATCTCCCGAGCGCCGAAGGAGGAGGCCGCATTCCCCTGCGGATCGGCATCATCCGAGGAACAATGAGGCATCTATCACTCGTGCCGAGTTCCTACAATTTCAGGAGACCGTGTTGCAGGCCCTCAACCTTCGCCCCAACAACCAAAATGCCCAGAGGGTTCCAACACCCCCGCGGGTTCCCAGTCCTCGCCGCCGATCCAGAAGTCCCCTCCCGGCTCCCAGTTGCCAGCAGTAGCACTATAGTCCCCGCCGATCTTAGGACTACCGGCGCCGCAGTCCTCGCTCCCCTTCCTATGAAGAAGAATCCTGGGGATCATTTGATTATCAGCGGAGGGACGATGCTCTCAACCGCCGTCTCCATGAGGTAGAGAGGCGCATCGGGCGCATGGACAGAGAGGAGGAGTCCAGAGCAGGGACCGTCCGTCCCAGCAGACCTCCCTTCTCTTGGACGATCATGGAGGCTCCCATACCGAGGGGTTTCAAACCTCCGCAGTTTGAAACGTACTCAGGGGAGTCCGACCCAGTTGGTCACGTCGAGAGCTTCAAAACCTTAATGCTGATCCATCAAGCTTCCGACGCCATACTCTGCAAGACCTTCCCCGCCACCCTCAGGGGGTCGGCTCGGGAATGGTACTCCAGGCTCGCCCCCTCTTCCATCTTCTCGTTCGAGCAGTTCGAAACGCTGTTCATAACTCACTTTGTGAGTAGCAGGCGAGCCGAGAAGACGAGCCTCTCCCTACTCAACCTGCGGGAAGAAAGGGGAGAGAAGCTGAGGGACTACGTGAAGAGATTCACCGCGGAAGTCAGGTCTATCGCCTCCCTAGACCAGTCAGTGGCGACTGTTGCGTTCCAGTCGAACGTCCTCAACTCCAACCTCCGGTCGTCCCTCGCCAAGAAGCCCCCGCACAACTTCGCTGACCTTCTCCTAAGGTGCGAGAAGTATATCCGGGCGGAAGAGGCCGAGTGCCTCCCGAACTTCGGAGGATCGGCCTTCGGATCGAAGAGAAAGGCGACCGAGGAGGAGGGGTCGAAAAAGGTGCAGAAGGACAACGGCGGTCAGCGCCGTCCTCCCCCTAGGTTCGAGAAGTTCACTCCCCTCACCACCAGAGTCTCCGCCATCCTGATGGAAGTGGAGAAGGAGGGGGTCATCCCTCCAGCTCCGAGGATGAACACCCCGGCTAAGAGGAGGAATAAGGAGAAATGGTGCCGTTACCACCGGGACCACGGCCATGATACCAACGACTGCCGGGCATTGAAAAACGAAATAGAGGCCCTCATCCAGAGGGGGCAACTGGCCAAATTTGTAAAGGCAAACGATCGGGCGGATCGCAACACTCCTCCGCCTCTGGGGGCTAACAAGCGCTCCGAGCGGTGCGAGGAGACTCCCGAGTTCGAGGAAGAACGGGTCCTGCACCTCATCCACGGAGGCCCCATGGGGGGCTCCTCCAACTCCTCTCGGAAGGCCTTCGTCCGAGAGGTCAACTCAGTTCACAGCGCCCCTCCTCCCAAGGGCCTCGGAGTCCCGATGACTTTCTCCGATGAAGATCTTGAGGGGGTCTGAACTCCCCACTGTGACGCCCTCGTCATCGACCTTCGCATGGCAAACTTCAAGGTGCAGAGGGTCCTGGTGGATAACGGGAGCTCGGTGAACATCCTCTTCCTCTCGGCCTTCCGAGGGCTGCAACTGTCTCGGGACCGTCTCAAGCCGGCCGGTTACACACTCCACGGGTTCACGGGGGTCCCAGTAACTGTCGAGGGGGTGATAACCCTAGACGTAACTACTGGAAAGACCCCTACTACCCGGACCGAGCCGATGGACTTTATGGTCGTCGACGTCCCGGCCGCCTATAATGTCATCCTAGGCCGACCCGACCTAGCTGCCCTGGAAGCTGTCCCCTCAGCATACCACCTTAAAATAAAGTTCCCCACTCAGTCGGGAGTGGGAGAAGTCAAGGGCAGCCAAGAGACAGCTCGGAAGTGCTATATGACTTCCACTGGGGGACCGGTGCTCTCCCTCGAGACTCTAGAAATCCCCGAGCTGAATGTCCGACCCACGTTCGAGCCGGCGGACGAGTTGGAGGAAGTGCTCTTCTCGGACGAGGACCCGAGTCGAAAATTCCTCATCAGCAAGTCCTTGCCGACTGCGCTGTGTTCTGACTTGGTGCAATGCATCCGGGATAACCGCGACCTGTTTGCCTGGTCAGCCGCGGATATGCCCGGGATTTCCGAGGAGCTGCTGGTCCACCGCCTAAGTGTCGAATCGGGGTGCAAACCGGTTCAACAGAAGAGGCGAAAATTCACTCCCGAGCGACAGCAGGCCATCAAGGAGGAGGTGGATAAACTCTTAAAGGCTCGGTTCAGACAGGAGGTCAACTACCCCGAGTGGCTCTCCAATGTTGTAATGGTCAAGAAGTCCAACGGTTCTTTGAGAATATGCAACGACTTCACCGACCTGAATAAGGCGTGTCCGAAGGACCCATTCCCTCTTCCGAACATCGACACCCTCATTGATGCCACCTCAGGCCATGAGCTCCTCAGCTTCATGGACGCCTTCTCCGGCTATAATCAAATCCGAATGTTCCCTCCGGACATTCCGAAGACCTTCTTCATCACCGATCAGGGCCTCTACTGCTACAGGGCCATGCCGTTCGGGTTGAAGAACGCTGGCGCCACCTACCAGCGCCTCGTCAACAAGGTCTTCCAGAGCCAGATAGGCCGCAACATGGAGGTGTACGTCGACGACATGCTCGTCAAGAGCGTCCGAGGTACTGACCACGTTGCAGACCTCCAGGAGGCATTCGGCGTGTTGAGGAAGCACAACATGCGGCTGAACCCGAACAAGTGTGCGTTCGGGGTCTCATCGGGAAAGTTCCTCGGCTTCATGGTGAGCCAACGAGGGATCGAAGCAAATCCCGAGAAGATCAAGGCCATATTGGACATGGCCCCGCCCCGGAACGTCAAGGAGGTGCAGAAGCTGACTGGTCGGCTCGCCGCTATTGGCCGGTTCCTCTCGAAGTCTGGAGAAAAGTGCCTCCCCTTCTTCAAGGCACTCAGGGGGGCTAAGGGATTTGAATGGGGCCAACCACAACAGGAATCGTTCGACCAACTAAAGGCTTACTTAGTGAACCCCCCTCTACTCAGCAAGCTCGTTTCGGGGGAACCCCTCTTCATCTACTTAGCCGCTTCCGAGCAGACGCTAAGTGCTGTTTTGGTGAGAGAGGAAGACCGGGCTCAGAGGCCCATATACTACGTGAGCAAGGTGCTTCGGGACGCCGAGCTCCGTTATTCGAAGATTAAGAAAATGGCCTACGCCCTGGTCATGGTGGCAAGGAAGCTCCGTCCGTACTTTCAATCCCACTCGATTGTTGTCCTCACCGACCAACCTCTAAAGCAGATCCTCCATAAGCCCGAGACCTCAGGCCGGTTAATGAAGTGGTCCATAGAGCTGAGCCAGCATGACATCTCGTACCAACCCCGGACCGCAATCAAAGCACAAGCCCTCGCCGACTTCATCGTCGAGTCTACTATTCCTGAGGTTAGCCACGTCCCGAACGGACCCCCCATTTGGACGGTCTTCGTGGATGGCTCCTCCTGTAACGAAAGAAGCGGCGTCGGTATCATCCTGAACGGCCCTGATGACTTCGTCCTCCAATACGCGATCCATATGAACTTCAAGGCCTTGAACAATGAGGCGGAGTACGAGGCACTCATCGTAGGCCTCGGACTTGCCCGAAGTGCGGGGGCGCAGCGCCTCCGAATTCACAGTGATTCTCAGCTGATTGTGAACCAGGTCTTGGGTGAATACGAGGCAAGAGAGGAGCGGATGGCGAAATACCTCGCCAGGGTCAGAGCCCTCATGAGCCGCTTCGAAGAGGCACTCATCCAACGAGTCCCTCGTGAGGAGAATTCCCAGGCCGATGCTCTCTCCAAGTTGGCCTCGTCCTCGCTCCAAGGTCTCGAGCAGACCATTTTGATCGAGGTCCTCACAAGGCCGAGCATAGAAGACGAGACCTCCGGCTCGGTAGAGTCGCTGCCGGTCACGCTGCAAGATAATTGGATGAAGCCGTTGGTGGAGTTCTTAAGGGACGGGCTCCTGCCCGAGGATCCCAAAGAAGCACGCCGAGTCAGAACATCATCTGCAGGTTCGGCGTCCCCCGTGTCCTTGTGACGGACAACGGGACTCAGTTCACTAGCACAGCATTCCGAGCTCTGTGCGACGACCTTGCCATCCAGCAGCGCTTCTCGTCTGTCTCCCACCCTCAGTCGAACGGACAGGCAGAAAACGCTAATCGGCAGATCCTCGCAGGTATCAAGAAAAGGCTGGACAAATGCTCCAAAGGCTTATGGGTCGACCAACTCCCCAACGTCCTATGGAACTACCGCACGAGCAAGCGGACCCCACAGGAGAGTTCCCTTTCAACCTCACCTACGGGTCCGAGGCGGTGATACCCCTCGAGGTCGGCATACCATCCCCCCACCTTGCAGCCTACAATGAGGAACAGAATGCCAGAGACCTCAGGGCAAACTTAGATCTGGTAGATGAGCTGAGGGAAAGAGCATCAATTCGACAACAGAATTACCGAAGAAGGGTCGAGTTGGCATACAACAAGAAGGTCCGACCCACTAACCTTAAGCAAGGGGATTTAGTCTTGAGAAAACTGGCCATATCCTTCCCCAATCAGAAGAGCAAGCTGGCGCCGAACTGGGAAGGGCCTTACAAGATCACAAGGGTAGTTCGGCCCGGAGCATATCATCTGGAAGATCTAGAGGGCAGAGAGATTCCGAGGACTTGGAATGCCGACCACCTCCTGAAATACCAAGAAAGCGCCCCGGCGCCTCTCTAAGCATCGCAGGATATCGAGCCATTCCTCTCCTCTAACTTGTAATCTATTTCATAAGTTGTAATATGTAAAAACGGTCCGCCGTTGATTATCAATGAAGAGTGCTCTTTCATGCTTACAAATTTGTTTACATATCTCCGCCTCTATCCATTGTTTTTTATTATTTTTCAACCAATGGTTCGGAGTCCAATGTCCGGCTCGACTTTACCTCCCTGGCTCGCCCCCGGATGAGCCAGAGGTAGATCGCCATTCGGAACTGCTCCCACAACCGTTGAACTACACCGATGGTTCGGAGTCCAACACTCGGCTTGACTTTACCTCCTCGGCTCGCCCCCGGACGGGCCAGAGGTAGATCGCCGTTCGGAACTGCTCCCACAACCGTTGAACTACACCGATGGTTCGGAGTCCAACACTCGGCTCGACTTTACCTCTTCGGCTGCCCCCGGACGAGCCAGAGGTAGATCGCCGTTCGGAACTGCTCCCACAACCTTTGAACTACACCGATGGTTCGGAGTCCAACACTCGGCTCGACTTTACCTCCTCGGCTCGCCCCCGGACGAGCCAGAGGTAGATCGCCGTTCGGAATTGCTCCCACAACCGTTGGACTACACCGATGGTTCCGGAGTCCAACACTTGGTTCGATTCCACTCCCCAAACTTGCTTCTTGGCGAGTTAGGAATAGATCACCATTCGGAATTGCTCCCACAACCGTCGAACATTTGCCATGACCGGCGAACTTCACCATGGAAAAGAGCTCAGCTCACCCCTCGACTTCGCAGGTGCCATTCCGATCAAATGCCATTCCGGTCGGGTGCCGAGCAAGGGCCATTCCGATCCCGCAAACGGAGAAAACTCACTTTCTCCTCAACTTTCGCGTAGGATCCCGATCAGACGGCCAGGATCTTGCCAGCGACGCTAGACGACAAGATAGCGTTTTCTTGGGAACAGAGCCGTCTCGAGATTCGTGCCAAAATCTAACGGCCCAGATCTTGTCAGTGCCGCTAACGACAAGGTAGCGTTCCCGTACAAACTGGTTCGCCTCGAGATTCTTGCCGACGGCACTATGCGCTCGGCTTGTAGATCTCGGCACGACCAACACACTCACAAGCAAAAATAAATACGCAGAGCAACGAAAGATGCTAATCCTTAAAAGAAATTTTATTAATGCTTGGGACACGATACAAAGCAATCTTTCCGTGGTTACAAAGTATTAGAAAACAAAAAATACAACGCCGACCCACTACACTTGGTCTTCAAACAGAAATGTCTTCACTGATCCGTTCGGTCGCCAGTCCATCCACTTCGGCTGATAGCTCTCCCGCCTCCTTCCGGAGCTTGGCCTCCACGGTCTGCAAGTGATGGATCTCAGAGAGCAAATCGTCCCGCTCGGCTAATATTTTCGACTGGTTGTGCCGAATACACTGAACTCGAAGAGCATTGCTAAAAGCGGTCTGCGAGTCTTCGTCCTCTCCTACAGGGGTCACCTCGACGATCCTACTCTCCAGACGTTGGATCTCGGCTTCTCGCTGGCCGAGGATGGACTGAAGGTGGGCCCGCTCGCTCTCAGCTCGACGTAACTTCAACTCGACACCATGAAGCCGCTCTCGGCACTTCGTCGAGCACGACTTCGTCGTCCCTGAGGTTACCTCGGTTTCAGCTTCATTGTCCGGGCCGTCGAAATCATTGTATTGGGCTGCCACCACGGGCTGAAAAGAAGGGAAAACGAATAGCAAAATTTCAATACACTTCCGAAGTCCAACACTTGAAGAATTTTCTAATCAAACTTTCAGATTTGTATTCAGATATAATAGTTCTACATACAACAAGATCAACCCTACAATAGAGTTTTACAACAGCCAGAAGAAACAAAACAACAAAAGACTAAAGAGGCAACCGAGTCAGGGGTCGACCTTTTTGTCGTTCGGGTCCGTCGACCCCTCGGCCTTGTCCTCGTCCTCGTCCTCATCCTCGCTCCCACTCTCCTCCTCAGAGCCATCCTCCTCCTCATCCTTGGCCTCGGTCCCGCCCGGGCCTTCGACACCGTCCGTCTGTCCCTCGGGGTCGAGCATCCCCGGGGGAACCTCCTCCTCCCCCTCCACGGGGTCGTAGAAATGGTAGGAGGACGTGTCGAAACCCGGATTCCTGGCAGCGACGTGGAGCAAGGTTCGACCGTATGCGTCCTCCATGTTCTTGAACATGTGTTGCACGGCCTCCTCCTGCACAGCCTTCTTCACCTTCTTCACCTTCCTCCGGTGTTTGGCCATGATCTTCTCGGCCCTCTTCCGAGCCCTCCCCGCTTCCGACCGAGCTTTGGCCAGCTCATCCTTCAGTTCGGCAGCCTCCTTCTCCGAAGCCTCGAGCTTGGCCGCCGCGTCCTTCGACAGCTGAATGGCGTCGGCCAGCTGCTTCTCCAACCCGGCCACTTCGGCACCCCTCTTTGCCGAGAGGAGTTGTTCGGCATCAAGCAGCTTCGTGGCCTTAACACGCTCCACTCTCTCCCGCTCATACTCTTGTTCCTTGCTCGCAAACTCCTCGAGCAGGAAGTTGAAGTGGCAGAGGGTCTGAAAAGAGAATAACCCATCAGAATTCGAACCCAGGAACTTAAAAAAAAATTTAGAAAAAGTTTCGATGAGAAAGAGTTCAGTCCACTTACCGACATTGTGTTCCGAGCGATCTGCATCGTGGCGTCCCCGACCAGCCCGGCCTTTAGTGCTGCTCGATCCTTTGGGGTCGGTAGGTGCCTCACCGCTTCCATGCAGATGTTTCCGTCGCCCAAGAAGCCGTCGACATTCATCACCTGCCAGTCAGGGACGAAGATCTGCTTGTGCCTCTCGGTCAAGATCTTCTCCGCTTCGGCAGTAAGGGGCGGAACTTGGAGGGACAACACCTCCTTCACGCCGAAAGCACCGCTCGACGAGCCGGCTGCAACCCCATCCATCGTTGGCACCGGCGCACCGGAAACTGGAGGATCCGTAGCCACGGACTGCTCCTGCTCGAGGCCGGATCCCGGGGCAACGGCCTTCTGTAGGTCGCTTGTCCTCCCGACCGACGGTATCTTCGGGGCTCGGCCACCCTGAGGCCCTGCCGAATGCCTCTTCCTCCTCGTCTCCTGCTCCGTCGCTCTGGCCTTCGCCATCAAAGCCTTATAATCCATCTTCATTGTCTCTGCACAAGCCGAATGAAAAGACTTAGAAAAATTTTCATGAACTTTAAGCAAAGAGTATAAATACCAGAAGCGTACTAGGGTCGATCGGACTGAGTCCCCCTCGGAATAGAGCCTCCTCGGTAATATCTTTCCAGCTTAGCGCTGGCAGAGCGAGGAGCTTCTTGTGGACCTCTGTTTCCTCGTCACTCAGCACCGGCTCCTTCTTGGCTCGCTTGGGCAGCCCATCCTTCGCCCAAACTATCGGTATTGTCCACGGCGCGGGGCTCGGATGATAAAATACTTCTCCTTCCAATGTTTGATCGAGTCCGGGTTCTTAATCAACATCACGCCCGTCCGTGGCGAAAGATAGAACCTCTGTTCGTTTCGGTTTGGCTGGCAGGGGCAGTAGAGGCTCCGAAAGAGAAACATGCTCGGTGCGGCGCCGACCTCTTGGCACCGGAGAACAAACACCAGGACATGCCTCCAGGTGTTTGGCATCAGCTGGGCGGGGCTTAAACCATACCAATTCAAGACATCAATTATAAACGGGTGAAGGAGGAAGCGAAGCCCGGCAATCAGGGAGTCGACAGGGAAGACGCACACGTCTGTCGAAGACTTCGTGTTGGCTCGGAAACTCGGGCCGGGGAGGAGTAGCCCGTAGTCAGCAGGAATCTGGAACCCCTTTCGGATCAGATGAAGATCGGCCTCCGTGAGAGACGAGATGGTATGGTCCACCTCGGACAGCTCTCTCGGTTCATTCTTTTCCACCGACTTGGCCGTGCCTTGGGTCACCTTCTCCAAGATATCCTC
Organism: Hemerocallis citrina; assembly: GCA_017893485.1. Lineage (NCBI taxonomy): Eukaryota > Viridiplantae > Streptophyta > Magnoliopsida > Asparagales > Asphodelaceae > Hemerocallis > Hemerocallis citrina. The sequence continues at coordinate 150,564,182 of CM030361.1, forward strand.
AGCGTAGTCCCGAACACCTCCCACGCTCGACAGAGCAATGGGCTGCCGACCGAACGCCCCCACCGTCTTCGGCGTCTCGATGATCGTAACCACTGCCTTACCCTTCTGAGACGCCGCCTCAACCTCCAGAGGTGGCTCGGCTACTTCGCCCTCTTTATTCGGCCGAACGACGCTCTGATCGGTCGGCTCCACTACCTCCTTTCCTTTACCCGCTCGGCCTGCTGCTTGCTCCGAGGCGGGGGTCTCATCCGAGGATGTAATCTTAACCATTTTCTAAAGAGAAGGGAAGGGGACTGACCTTGAAGTGACAGCTACGGTCGAAAAAGCTCACCGGAGACAAAGAACACCTCGTCGCGACAGCTAGCACCACCACCAAGGAGCTAAAAACTTCAAAGGTGAAAGTAAAAACTGGAGAGAGAGAGTAAAAGTGAATAATGAGACTTGGGTTAAGGGGGGGTGAAGATTTATAGTAAAAGAGGAACGTCCCTTGGACTTCCAAACGTAAGGGCGCGACTTTTGGGCCACTCTCGAAACGTCGCGAAGGCCCAACACGACTTTGTCCTCCCACCAAGTCAAGTAGCTCGGCACAACAGGGTCTAAATCCGAATTACATGCAATCCGAGCCCAGCGGCAAAGGGCCCGGTAGGCGACCGAGCAAGTGCCATTCCGAGCCTGCAAACGGAGAAAACCCACTTTCTCCTCAACTTTCGTGTAGGATCTTGATCAGACGGCTCAGATCTCGCCAGCGACGCTAAACGACAAGATAGCATTTTCTTGGAAACTGAGCCCGTCTCGAGATTCTCCACAACATCTAACGACTCAGATTGCGCCACGCCGCTCGGATAATCATACCCTCGGACGTCCCACCTCTGTCTGAAGAAACCAGAAAAAATTTAGATTCAAAGTTTTAAGGCACCGCCCTCGACGAGCCCCCCAGGCCCCAGGTCTCGTCGGTATTCCGCCGACCCACGAGGCCCGGTCAAAAGCAGATCGGCACACCCCCCATCTCTAACTCCTTCGGGCTGACAACCATCGGAAGCCGTCAGCCCGGAAGGAAGACAGAGATGGGAAGAGACCCATCATTTCCGAAGCTACTGCAGTCCCTCGGCTCCGGACCTGGGTCATCACCTCTTCTACCGTGATCTTCCCCGACCCTGACACCCGCATTGGGGCAGTCAGAATCGGGAGAAGATCACGGTGGAAGAACGACCACCCGTCCTCCCGAAGCAAACTCATCCCTCGGTTCCGGACTTGGGTCATCACCTCTTCTACCATGACCTTCCCCGACCCTGACACCCACATCGGAGCACTCAGAATCGGGAGAAGATCATGGTGGAAGAACGACCACCTGTCCTACCGAGGCACATCGCCCCTCGAATCTGGACTTCGGCAGTCAACCCTTCTGCCAATATCTCCCCTGACCCTGACACCTCCACCCGGGCCGTCAGAATCAGGAGAAGATTTTGGCGGAAAAGCGACCCCCCGTCCTTCCGAAACACATGGTCCCCCGAATCCGGACTTTGATCATCACTTCTTCCACCATGATCTCCCCCGACCCTGACATCCACTTCGGGGCCGTCAGAGTCAGGAGAAGACCATGGTGGAAGAACGACCACCCGTCCTTCCGAAGAGCAACCACCCGAAGCAGATGCCTCCGAGGGCTAAAACTCAACATTGTTGCGATTAAAATGACAAAGGGAATGGGGTACTTATAAGCTATCCTCCAAGATCCGGCCATTATGACCGTCGAAAGTTGAAATGCCACGCATTAATTAAGGGAATCATTCTTAATGACCTCGGGAAGGTGGAACAACGCACAAACTCCGGGGCACCATTAGTGCCCTTGGGAACAGGATCGTCTCGAAACTCGTTGCGCCAGGTCGTTCTGACTGCCGAAGCCCCATGCCTTCGGTCGGCTGCCGAGCAAGTGCCTTTCCGATCCTGCAAACGGAGAAAATTCACTTTCTCCTCAACTTTCGTGTAAGATCTCGATCAGACGGCCCAGATCTCGCCGAGGACACTAAACGACAAGATAGTGTTTTCTTGAGAAATGTGCCCGTCTTGAGATGCGCATTGTCATCCAACGGCTCAGATTGCACCACGTCGCTCGGACTGCCGAAGCCCCATGCCTTCGGTCGGCTGCCGAGCAAGTACCTTTCCGACCCTGCAAACGGAGAAAATTCACTTTCTCCTCAACTTTCGTGTAAGATCTCGATCAGACGGCCCAGATCTCGCCGGGGACACTAAACGACAAGATAGTGTTTTCTTGAGAAATGTGCCCGTCTTGAGATGCGCGTCATCATCCAACGGCTCAGATTGCGCCACGTCGCTCGGACTGCCGAGCTAGTGCCTTTCCGACCCTGCAAACAGAGAAAATTTACTTTCTCCTCAACTTTCGTGTAAGATCTCGATCAGACGGCCCAGATCTCGCCGAGGACACTAAACAACAAGATAGTGTTTTCTTGAGAAATGTGCCCATCTTGGGATGCGCGTCGTCATCCAACGGCTCAGATTGCGCCACGTCGCTCGAACTGTCGAAGCCCCATGCCTTCGGTCGGCTGCCGAGCAAGTGCCTTTCCGACCCTGCAAACGGAGAAAAAAGACACCGAGCAATTACGACCGTTGGATCTCTCAGAAATTCGTGCTTCTAATGATGAACGGTCCAGATTGCGCCACGTGCACTAAAAGACAAGATAGCATTTTCTTGGGATTCACACCATCATCCGACGGCTCAGATTGCGCCACGTCGCTCGGCCTGCCGAACCCCTATCCCTCCGGTCGGCGGCCGAGCAAGCGCCTTCCGAGCTCGCAAACGGAGAAAAAAGCTTCCGAGCGATAACAACCGATGGATCTCTAAAAAATTCGCGCCCGTCCATGATCAACGACCCAGATCGAGCCACGTCATAAATCGGTATTTAAAATCATTTTTTATTTATTTAAATCGTTTTATTCATTTAAAAATTGCGAAAAAATTGCTAAAAATTCAGGAAAGTTAACTAAAAATTCTAGAAAACAATTAAAAATTTGGGGGTATATTTTTGAGCCCCTGAACGAATAATTATTGCCTAGAATGTACTGTTAAGGCCCCCGAACGATTAGTAAACACATCGCAAAATTAAATAAATAATCCGAAAAAATAAATAAAAGCCGTCAAATACTCGATATGGCTAGAGAACAGTACATGGCATCAAAAAATTACCTCACTACCCCCTTCGAGATTCAAACTCCTCCATTTGGACTCCGATACAACTCCATTAGCCACCAAAACAGTTAAACTACTCCTCAAAGGCTGATCACACTCAGTCTTTAGGAGTGGGGGGCTCGTGATATGGCTAAAAATGGGGTTAAATCGGAACCGTCCAGATTGGGCGCAAATCTTGAAGCTCAGGGGTAAAACGGTAATTTCACATACAGGTGGACCCAAAGCGGGTACTGGATCTCCTTCACACAGATCCAATAACCCACAAACGGATCCACACCAATTGGGTACGGGTCCCTACCCGAGGCGAACCCAGACCAACAAGAGACAAATCAGGGCCACTGATTTGACCAAGTCAACGGGCCTGATTTGCTCTCACCGGGAATCAGGGGTTAGTTTCCTAAACAGACTGTGAGGATTTTACTCCTGGCAGTTACACAGGGAATCAAGTCCCTAATCACTCCCCTGGCGACTATAAATACCTCCCCTCTACCACTGTGACCAGGTAATGACTCTTTTCCCACCTTAAGCTCTTTCTTTAATCACCACTGGTTACTGACAAGAGCGTCGGAGGGTGCATCGCCGGAATCAACCCCGGTGTCTCGCACTTCCTTGCAGGTTGCGGCAGGAATCAGAAGGCTTGGATCCGCTGTTCAGGTTTTCTCGAACTCACAAATCTCTTCTGTTTACCCCCACACCGAAATCAGCGGTAACAGATAGTATTTTTGTAAAAAGTCATTTCCTAGTACATCATTATTCTTGTCTTCGAATTAATAAATTATACGGATTTTAAATATATAAGTTCATATTTTAATAGTTATATCTTGTTGATATTTTTCTAAGATGATACTTTTACCTGTTAATCCTGTAATAGCTCTTCTATTTTTCCCATTGGTTTCCATATAGGTAGTATATTTTCTCTACACAAGCTTGTTCTTGCTCCTGTATCTATTAGACTATGCTATTTTCTAAATTTGTATCCTTCGTATACAAATAACCTAACTAGTAATCTTATTTTATGTATGATAGGATGTTTATTATTATAGATCCATAGTTAGAACAGAAAATACTCATGCTAAAACATGGATAAATAAAAATATAAATCCAACAATAGAAAATGAAAGATTAATACGATGGCAAATGGAGTTAGCAAAGTATGATTTTGAAATAGAAAGTATAAAAGGAAAAAATAATATTATAGCAAAATTTTATCCAGAAATTAGCCAATAGTTTTGCAGGATGGAGTATAAAATAATGAAGGTGGAGGACAAAATACCATACATGAAAGAAAGTATTGAACAATTAAAGGCAACATTTAATCAGTTGCAATTGCAAATATGCAGACACAGAAACTAATACAGAATATACCATTGAGAAAATGAATGCAGGAAGTGAACCTATTTGTAGCGCCCCATATTCCATACACATGCAATTCGTGACTTATCCAGAATCTTTTACTTTAATTTCGTACAACACAGCACAAAAGTACATGGAAATTAAAAAAAATTATTACATCATTGTTATTTACAATACTGAACGGAAATTATAACATAATAATTTCAATTTATTTCATCATTGGATTCTCAATCCTTCGTCAACATCCATCACAAGCTCACACCCGTGCCACTCATTGATGAGAGCCATGCAAAACTTGTAAAATGTGGGCACGTCTGTTGAATACAACCAACACAATGCTAACACAATAACGATCCACAAAAAGTCAACAACCGCAAACTTAAATGCCGAAAAATATGAAAAAAGTGACTACCCTAAGTATGTCGGTGTATACCATGATCCTAAAGACTAATGCACAAACAACATGCACACGATACACTTTCTAATGCATACTTGTTCTAATTCTATGCCGCTCATACATCATAGGTCTGAAGCTAAGCCCTTAACGTTCTCCTCATTGTAAGGTTTAATCCCTCGCCATGCAATCTTGTAACAGTGAAAAGTATCAAGATTTAGACATCCCATGGGTATTAGCTCCAGTCCTAGAATCCACCGCCTAGGGATGGCATCCGGGTCGGGTTAACCAGCAACCCACTCTACTTAACCTGACCCGGCATGACCTGGTTCGGGTTCAGATCGAACCCGTAACCCTTACCTGGTCGACCCAGGTTGAAAAAATCACAACTTCAACCCGGTCAACCCAGCCCGCCAACCCGTAAAAATATCCAAACCAGCCCGAACCCGACATGCGAACCAGCGGGTCGCGCCCCGTTTGACCCGAACGGTCGACCTGCACGGGTCAAATGTTGGGTCTAATGTTGTAGTTTTTGTTGTTGCTTGTTTTTGGTTTTCTTTTCTCTAAATTCATTCCAACTTTTTCACACCTCCATCTATCAACTCTCTTACTCTCTCTACTACTACTACTCAATTCAATCAAGTTCATTCCACAAAGAAGCAAGCAACATAGAAGTAAACAATTTCGATCGTATCGAATCCGTGTCGACCCAATACTCTCAAATATATTTACTACAAACTCTCTCAACAAAGAAGCTCTCTCTCTCTCTCTTTCTATGACTACGTGACTATGTCTACTCAATACTCTCAACTACGTCTACTTGTAGAGCATCTTTACTATTATTTTCTCTCTCAATTCTATATACGATTATTCATGAAATATGGTATTAAAATTTCTCATCTCTCTCAACCCTTTATATTTGTTGTAGCTTAAAAAAAATCATAATTGTTTGTTGGTTTTCACTACTCTCTTTCTCCCTCCTATTGTGTTATAGATTTTTTTTCACATATACCTCCTCGTTTTTTGTTGTTGGATCACATACACTACAAAAACACTAGAAATCATTTTTTGACGTACACAACTACTACAAACCATTTATCATGTCTAGATCACGAGGTAGCGATCGTAGTCAAAGTGGACAAGATTCCACTAGTTCTTCCCGTCGGCCTCCAACAATCCCACAATTAGATCTCGACATAACCCTATGCTTAACATAGGTTCTCACGATGTTCCTCCACATGATATAGAACAAGAAATGCATACTAGTGACACATAAATACATGAAACCAAATCCGCCCAACCCACTTCCAGTAGAAAAATTAAAGGGAAAACTAGTGATTGGCACAGATTTTATGACTTTATTCCCGATGAGGAGAATCCTAATATAGGATATAAATTTGTAAAACTTGCATCAAGAATTACAAATGGAAGAAGGGTGATGAAACGAGTACAATTAAATGACACATTTTAAATGTACACCCCGCACTAGTATAAGACCAACAATCACAATAAAAAATCAACCCTAGGACCGGACAAATAGATAGCCACCCCTATGATTCCAAAATTGTTCGTCAAGAAATTGCTAAACTAGTTATTAAGGATGAGTTACATTTTTTCTATTCCGAGAGTAGGAACGTAGAGACATTTAACCAAAATGCACTAAATCCACATTTTAAAAGAATTCCTATAAACACACTCAAGGCCAATTGTTTTAAACTTAACAACAAAATGAGAGAGGCGTTAACTGCATTCCTGTATTCTTTGACTTGTAGAGTATCGTTAATTTTCGATTGTCGGAAAGGTTGTAGCAATATTCCGATGATGGGCATAACTTATCATTGGATCGATAGTGATTAGATGATTCAAAAGAGAATCATATCACTTGCCACATTGTCGTACCCCCATAGTGGTATGGTTAACGCAACACGTATTTTAGAAGTTTGTGATTTATTTCAAATTTGTGATAAATTTTTTTGTATTAGTTTTGATAATGCATCTAACAACAATGCTTCGATTAGTATATTAAAAACACAATTATCTCATCCATGTAAAGAAATTTTTTTATATTAGATGTGCATGTCATATTTTAAATTTATGTGTATAAAATGCATTGAAAGTAGCCGATCCACATGTAAATGCAATAAGAAATTGTGTACATTTTATTGCTTTGAGTGGTACAATGTTTCAATAATTTAAAGAAAGGTTTAAACTTAAGGGAATACATTTTAGAAAATTTTCTAAAGATGTTAAACACTGATGAAACCCTACTTTTGATTTACTAAACGTTGTTACTCAATACAAAGATAATATAAATGATTTTTGTATTGACTCCCCCATCATGGTATTTTGTCGAATGTTTGTTAAGATTTTTGGAACCTTTTAAAACCGCAACTGTGAAGTTTTCTAAATCTTATGATTCTACTTCTGGTAGTATTTTTATTTCAATTATTACTATGATGAAAACTTTTCAAGACATGATTTCGTACTAATACATTAGCCAAATTTTTATTCCCGCTTATACTAAATTTTAGAAGTATTTTAATCCTCCTCCTATGTTGTATGTTGTATTGTATTGCTACTGTTATGGATCCTTGTATGAAATTAGCGAGTACGAGGAGTTTGATTAAAATATTTTTTACTTAGAAATGAATCTGAATATGATTGTAATGAACTTTTAGCTAGCTTTGAATCGACATTGAATAACTTATATGATTATTATAATAGAACTTTTGCATCTAGCAGTACAACTAGTATAGTTACTTCTTCTTCTTTTACTTCTAGAGGTAAGGGTGAAAGTACATTAGAAGATGCTACTGCTAATTTACTTGCTCGTATTCAATCAAAAAATCTAGGACTAATGTACCTAATGAATTAAATTGGTATAATCAACAAGATAGTAAGAGTTCTAGTATTAAGATTGAAGTTCTACAATGGTGGAAAGAACTTGAAAATCTTTTTCCTGTTCTTTCACATATGGCTAGAGATGTACCAACTTCTCTTGTCTCTACAGTTGCTTCCGAAAGTGCTTTTTCTACAAATGATCGGGATCTAACTGATTACAGGAATTGCTTGAAGCCGAATTCGTTGGAGATGCTCGTCTACACCGAAAATTGGATGAAGGCTGAAGACAAGACATAAGGAAAAGCGGTCGACACCTGAACGAGTGGGAGCAACTCGCCTGAAGATCAAAAACAAGAGTAGATAATTTAGGGCGATGAGATCATAGGTTTAGGTTAAGTATAAGTGCACGTCAGTATTCCAATGCCCTTTCTTCAATCTAACTCTAGGCTATCTCAAACTCAGGATTATCCGCTTAAATATGTAATTAAAGAAATTTGTATGTTTTTTTAAGTGTTATTACATGTATTTGTAATTTTGTATGTAAAAAAGTTGTACAAATTTCATAGAAGTTGAATGAATAATATATACAATTTTGTTCCACTCTTATCCTTGTTGTACATTTTTTTAATAAAAATTTAGATTTATAAAAAATTAAATTAAATCATGAAATACCGGGGCCAACCCGCGATCCGGCCTGGTCCGATTCGGTTCAACCCGTCCGGGTTCACCTGTCGATCGGGTCGAGTTTTCCTATTCCCAACCCAGCCCGACCCGGTTAATGTCCCAACCCGACCCGAGCCCGCCCGAAACCTAGGCCAACTCTGGCGGTTTGGACCCAGCCTAGCCCGATCGACCCGAATGCCAACCCTTCCAGTGCCTGACTATTCAGAGCCCTCATTGCACGAATATCCCGTAAGTGTCACTCTAGCCCTGGAATACTAGATATTCGTCTCCCTTCCGCTCGACTATTCATAATCCCAGAATCCACCGCCCAACTATTCATAGTCCTGAAATACTTTGAAATTCATTTCGCTCTGCATGACAATTACAGTCTCGAAATCCTCTGCCTGAATGTAATTATAGTACTGGAATCCACCGTCATACTGTATAGAGCCCTCCTACTCATGTTTGCTCAAGCTTCGTTACAACTCCTTTCAACTGCATGTCCTTACAATCTTCAAAAATACAATGTGTAGCTAACGCCTCTCTATCGAACTTACGCCAACAAAACTAGGGTCACTCAAGATGAGTTTAGTTCCCAGAGCTCATAACCTAAAATGGAACTTAATCATGAACTAAGCCTTCCAAAATCTTACACCACACAGTTTCATAATCTAGTAATGTTGTTTAAAAATTCATTTTCGGTTTTGTTGCTGCTGATTTTTGTGTGGGAGCAAACAGATGAATTTGTGGATTCTTAAAGGAAACAAATAAGCAAACCTGTTGACTTTCACCGGAGTTTGACTGGTTTCTTGCCGGTGTCATGAACCTGCAAAAAGTTTGATACACCGGAATGGATCCCAATGACGAACCCTCTGATGTGCTTGTCAGTAATCAAGAAGATTATGAAAGAGCTTTATGTGGAAAAAGATTGATTACCTTGTTACGGTGGGGGGGGGGATATTTATAGTTGCCTTAAGAGACAGTTTAGAGATAATCTGTTATCTCTATGTCCCAGTGTTTTTGGATAAGATATTGAGTTTAAACTCATTTCATGATAAGAGAGACTGTTTAAACTGCCTCTTAGAGATAATCACGAATCTGAATTACTCTTTATCCATCTGAATTGGTTTGTAATGGGTTTTAACCCATACCCAATAGGACAGATCCATTTTCGGGCTATTGGGCTTTGAAGAAAGACTCAGTTTCCAATTCGGACCTATTTGTAAGTGAAATTACCGTTTTACCCCTGAGAGCTTTAAGATTCATGCCTGATTTGAACGGTCCTAATTTAATCCTATTTTTAGCCATATCACGGGCCCCCACTCCCAAAGGCTGAGTTCAGCAGCCTTTGAGGAGTAGTTTAATTTTTCTAATGGCGTACGGGATTTTATCGGAGTTCTTAGGTAGTGTTTGGCCCAGCTTAAAATTAACTTAGCTTCTTCTTTAGAAGGAGAAGCTGGGCCAAACATATACTTTGAAAAGCTCTACAAAAAGAAAAGTAGCTTTTTTTTATGCAGAAAAAGGAGCTCTAAAAGAAGCTACCAAGATCTACTTCTAGCTTCTAGCTTCTAGCTTCTAGATCAAAACCAACAAAGAAAAAAACTTTCCTTCTCCCGTCTCATTCTTCTTCCTCCCTATTTCGAAAGCACAAACAAAACAGAACAGCACCCAAAGAAACAAACCATCACCTCCATCGTCCTCTCCTCCTCCCCCATCTCCCGACCTCACTTCGCCTCCACCACCGCTGAGCCCACATCTCCCCGTCGACGCTCCTCGACCTCGCCCCGACCCCGTTCGTCGACAACGCACCACCTCCGTCACCCCAAATCAGAGCTTCGCCACTCCGCAACCCCGCTCGTCTCCCCTCGCGAACTCAGGCCGCCATTACCGAGCCCAACTAGAGAAAACTCAAGCTCGCCATTCACCATTGCCGAAGTCGAGCTCTGCCTCCCACTCCGGTGCCAGTCGTTCTTCCTCTTTCTTCCGCTCGAGCACCCCGCCAGCGCGTCGCCTTCTCCGCCTGCCATTGTTGCCGCCATTCTCCTCCGCCCCGTCATCGTCGACAACCACTCCTTCCCGTCGCTCGAGCTCGCCATCCCCTACCTCAGTCGAAGCCCACCATCTCCGAGCACCTCCCGATACTGGAAGCGAAAATTCATAGCGAAATTCATAGGGATTAGGGATTTGGTGGAGATTAGGGATTAGGGATTAGGGATTTGGTGAAGATGATGTATAAAAGTAGCTTTTAATTGATACATGCCAAACAACTTCTAGCTTAAAAGTAGCTTTACAGTTAAAAAAAAGCTGACTATCCAAACAGCTTCATCTTTTAATTTCAAAGCTGTACTTTCTAGCTTCTCCTTCTGAAGTAGCTTTAAAGCTAAAAAAAGCTAGGCCAAACGCACCCTTAAGGGAGTTCAGATCTTGTTCGAGGTGTAACGGTGTCAATCTGAGTTTGTAAAGTGCCCAGAAAGTTTTTGCGAATTTTCTGGATTTTTTTTCTAATTTTTAAATTATTCTTCGAACTATTTATCCAATTTTGCGAAGTAATAATATGCTTTCCAAAAGTATTAATTAATCGTTCTAATTAATAATTATTTATCCAGGAGTCCAAAAATATTTCCCTTTTTTAGAAATTTTAATTAATTCTTTTTGAACTTTTAATCATTTTTCGCAATTATTAAATAATTAATTCGAATTAATAATAAAAATAAAAGAATTAATCAGAGAATATCGATGTGGCGCAATATGGAGCATTGATCATGCTGTTGGCATGAATTTTGGAGTGATCAGGCGGTGGATCTGGCGCTTAGGTGACGGGCATGATCTGGGCGCTCCGATCAGGTGCACGCATCGGGAGGTAAGTGGTTTTCCCCCATTTCCAGCTCAGTAGCTCGGATCCTCGAAACATGGATCCGAGCTACGAGGCACATTCTGGGCCGTCTGATGAAGATCATGCACGAATCTCAATGCAATGTTTTTTGCCATTTTCCAACTCGGTAGCTCGAATCATCCGAATGTAGATCCGAGGATCGTGGCATGATCTAAGCCATCTGATGAAGATCATGCACGAATCTCTAGGCGATGTTTCTCTCCATTTTCCAGCTCGTTAGCTCGGATCCTCGGAATGTAGATACGAGGGTCGTGGCATGATCTGAACCATCTGATGAAGATCATGCATGAATCTCGAGGCGATGTTTCTCTCCATTTTCTAGCCCGATAGCTCGGATCCTCGGAATGTAGATCCGAGGTTTGTGGCGTGATCTGAACCGTCTGATGAAGATCATGCACGAATCTCGAAGCGATGTTTTTTGCCATTTTCCAGCTCGGTAGCTTGGATCCTCAGAATGTAGATCCGAGGGTCGTGGCCTGACCTGAGCCGTTTGATGAAGATCATGCATGAATCTTGAGGTGTTGTGACTGGTCAGTGAGTTTTGGGTGATGTGTCGTGCTCATGCCTTTACAAATTCTGTCATTTAGCCTTCTGATGGGCTTTTCTAGTGGTTCAGGGGGCCCAAAGCTCTCGGAAGCCCAAGCGGCACCCCCTCTCTCTACTATAAGTCACCACTCCATCCTTCATTTCCTCAATCTCTCTTTTTACTCTTTGGAAAAAATATTCACTGCTGGGCAGCTCAACTAGCATTCGCGGCCAATCGTTAGCGTTTTTCGACAATCTTTTCCAACCGTTGCTATCACATCAAGGTAAATATATATTTTATTTTATATATTTTACTAGATGACTAGAGCATCGTCTGGGAGTGAGACCTCCACCTCAGACCAAGGAAGTGATCGGCCGTTGGTAGTCCCCCCTATGGTGGACAAGGGGAAGGAGGTAGCTGGGTCGGTGATAGTGGAGATGATAGTGGAAAGGGTGAAGAGAGTAGGAGAGTTGGGCAAGATGTCGTCTACTCTATCTAGCCTCGGCAGAGTCAAAGAATACTCCGACAACCTTCTGGCCAAGGTTGTGTATGGGAGGTCGGCTTCAAACGAAGAGAACAAGCCGAGGGAGCGCTTCGAGGTTGACGACATCCCCTCAGTTCTTATGAAGAAGGATCTACTGCGTATCATTAGGAGCTTCATGATACCATTGAAGTTTACTCTCCTCCTTCTCAGTCCAGGGTTCCGAGCGTGTTTGGCAACTTCACCAGATACATGCGTCTTCCTTCTTGATGCACTCAACGCCGGTCTCCGTTTACCCCTATCGCCCTTCGTAACCGAGGTGCTGTGGTGGTATGGGTTGAGTCCGGTGCAATATATGCCGAACATGTGGCGGCATGTCCTCGGCTTCATACTTTAGTGCCAAGCGGTGGGGGCCGAGCCTCAGCTCAGCGTGCTCCGAAGTCTCCATCGGATCAATCGTATGAGAAAAATGGAGTACCGGTAGTACTTGTCACTGCGGTGGGGTGTTAAATTGATCGAGAACTTGGACTCCATTAAATTTTGGAAGTAGAAATACTTTTTGATCCGAGGTGGCGAACCGTGGGACTTTCCCACGAGATGGAGGAAGGATGGGCCGAGGTGGGCGAAGTCCGAGCCTGTGTTGACCCCGGAGGAAGATAAGGTCACGTCGAAACTCCTAGGTCGTCCGACCTTAAGTTGGAAGGATATGACCGAGGAGGTTCTCTTCGGTAGGGGTCTTAGTCTGATCGACCCCAGTATGCTTCAGATGTTTGCCTTCGCTTTTATTTTCAATACTGATTTCTTCGTGTGCTAACTTTTTTGGCTTTTGTAGAGGCCCCCGATATGGACTTTCGAGCAAAGTTATTCGTTCGAGGGGGAGTTGGTGGGAAAGCTACTGATGGCAAGAAGAGGAAAAGAACAACAGCGGGGCCATCGTCTGGCCGAGCTGCGAAGGGATCGGCGGTGGCCTCCGCGCTGGTTGACTTGGAATACCCTTCTCCAACTCCGTCTGCCCCTTCTGCTACTCTTATCTTGTCTGCCCCTTCTGACCCTTCCGCCAAGGACTTCACCCTTGGGGCCGCACTAGAGCTCGAGGTGCCACCCCTTACCGCCGAGGCCGAGGCAATTCTCACCAAAGAGCACAAGAAGCTTTTCGTCCCCGATTGGCGAGTGATGAAGCATGACGGCTTCCTCGGGGACTCCGTCATGAGCATGCAGGCAATCCATCACTTGCCGACCCCGAAAGACCAAGTGGCTTTGAAGGCGGGGACAGTGGGCAACGATGCCCTCGAGATTGCTAAGGCGACGATGATGGTGAGTAACTTTTTGGGGTTCTCCAAAAATCTGAGTTTTCCTTGAGCTAAACTCTTAGTTTCTCTTTGTATATCTCGCGCCACTTTAGCCACCTCTTAGGGTAGTTCGTCGGGCAGGAGAAAGAGCTCAAAGCGACGAGCGATAAAGATTAGTCAGAGAGAGCTAAGGTCATGAAGATGTACGAGACCGAGCGGCATCTGTCAGAGTCTCAAGCCGCTCAGATTAGCCACCTTGATTCTGCCTTGGAGAAGGTGAACGAGCAGACAGCTCAGGAGGCAGCCAGGGCGAACAAGGAGAAGGAGAGGGCCGACCAAGAGAAGGAAAAGGCCGTAAAGGCCGTCGAGGATGCGGCGAGGGAGCAGGAGGCGACTGTTGCAGCGACTGCAAAGGCGATCAGGGCCAAGGCGAAAGCGCATATGCGGGCGAACATGGAACAGTCTTATGCCAGAACCCTCAAACATGTGGAAGCTCATATCCCTGGCTTCGACAGTTCGGGGTATAGCTTGTATACCCTTCTCGAAGGCAAAGTAGCCGAGGGAGCAGAAGGCAATGGAGAAGGGCAAGAAGAAGAAGAAGAAGAAGAAGGAGAAGAAGAGGAGGATGTCGTGGCGAACCCTCAGTCGGCTATCGTGGAGGTGCCGGAGGCGATCGCGGAGCAGCCCCCCAAGGTGGCTCCCTGATTTTTGTATCCGCACTCGTTCTTTCTCTTTCTTTCTTTTTGCTTTTGTGCTCATGCCTTATAGCGGACTGGCCACCGCTTCCTGTATTTCTCGCTGAAATTTAATGAAAAATAGTTTTGTGGACAAGTGTTGTGAAGTTTCGATGCTTTTGTGGGCATGTTTTGCTTTCAAACCGTCTCATAGTAGCTTCGTTTAGACGTAGTATCGTCATGTTGGCTCTTCAGACTTAGAGATTTACACTTTCTTTTTGTTCGACTTCCCATGATAGCGAGGTGCCACGACTCCGCTCTGAGCTAGGCATCGTCAAGTCAGGGCTAGCTCAGTCTCAAGAGATGCTTTATAGAGCAGAGCGAGAGTTGGGTCATCTAAGGGTGACCCCGGCTCGTCTAGACATCGAGACAAGGCGCCTTGAGGAGAGGATTCGCGAAGTGCCACCCAAAGGTGAGGAGTCCTGTCCCTCTATGGCCATCAGCTAGGGCTTGAGACTCAAGTTCCTTCGTCACTCTTTATTCGAGGCGAGATCCGAGAAAGAAGAATTAAAGAACGTGGTGCTCGAGAAGAGTCTAGAGTCGACACACCTTCGAAGAGCTATCTCTGAGGTCTCGCGAGGGAGTAGTTCAGGACGATTGCCTCGTTTGAAGATCAAAGTGACGGATGACTCTCTGAAAGAGCGGGTCGTCGAGCTAGAGGTGGAGAATCTTCGTCTTCGATGGCTTTCTGGGGAGCAACGTCAGAATCACTTCCTGCCCTCAGGGTGAGTATGCTAAAGGGAGTTCATTCCACGAGTTAGCACTTCGTTTGCCTCCTGTTTTGCGGAATGCAGGTGATGCGCAAAGTGGAGTGGCCGTCTCATCGAATGGGGCATCTGTCGGGGCAACTGTTAGACTCTTGGGTGTCGGCGACGCAACTCGGCTCGCTATCTTAGAGTCCTCCGTGGCGATGAGGCGAGATCAACATGGTGCTCGTCGCCCTCATGTATCACTTAATAGGAGCATCCCCCTCCCTAGAAGAAGTTAGGGCTAGAATAAGACTCGTCTCTCCAATTTTGATGTAATAATATATCACATTTTTCGATCAGGTGACGAGCATCTTCGAAGAATTTGTGTTTTGCTAACTTTCGTATGAGAATTTCAACAGTTGTGGGAGCAATTCTGAATGGTGAGCTACTTTGTACTCGCTCGTTCGCAAGTAGCTAAAGTGGCATCGAACCAAGTGTTGGACTCCGAACTTGTCGTTAAGAGAGTTTCAACAGTTGTGGAAGCAATTGCGAATGGTGAGCTACTTTGTACTCGCTCGTTTGCAAGTAGGTAAAGCAGCATCGAACCAAGTGTTGGACTCCGAACTTTTCATTAAGAGAGTTTCAACACTTGTGGAGAAATTTCGAATGGTGAGCTACTTTGTACTCGCTCGTTCGCAAGTAGCTAAAGTGGCATCGAACCAAGTGTTGGACTCCGAACTTGTCGTTAAGAGAGTTTCAACGGTTGTGGGAGCAATTTCGAATGGTAAGCTACTTTGTACTTGCTCGTTCGCAAGTAGCTAAAGAGGCTTCGAACCAAGTGTTAGACTCCTAACTTGTCATTAAAGAAGTTTCTACAGTTGTAGGAGCAATTCTGAATGGTGAGCTACTTTGTACTTGCTCGTTTGAAAGTAGCTAAAGCGGCTTCGAACCAAGTGTTGGACTTCGAACTTGTCATTAAGAGAGTTTCAACAGTTGTGGGAGCAATTCTGAATGGTGAGCTACTTTGTACTTGCTCGTTCGCAAGTAGTTAAAGCGGCTTCGAACCAATTTTTGGACTCTGAACTTGTTGTTTGAGGGAGTTAACGAGTTGTAGGAGCAATTTTGAATGGTGAGCTGTTCTGCACTTGCTTGTTTGCAAGCGGCTAAAGCGGCTTCGAACCAAGTACTGGACTCCAAACTAATTTTTTGAGCTTAGAAGGTTGTGGGAGCTGCCCTGTAGAACAAGCTGGACTCCGAACTCACCATTTAACAAGTCGTAGATGCTACTCGGAGAGATATAAATGAGGCAAGTGCAATAATTTTTAATAGAAAAAAGCTAAGTTTTATTGAAAAAAACTAAGTGGCCACTTCATTGGGGCGAGCCATTATTACATGCTTTTGGCCGTGTTAGAAGCATCGGCCTTATTGAAACTGAAAACCTACTTCTACAATAGGGTGAAGGCCTCTTGGGAGGAGTTTGGTCCTCCCCCAATTGAACCTCAATGGATAAGGTGGAGGTCGGCCCCAGGTTCGAAATCTTGGAACTCGTTGGGCCTCTCGAAGATCGGCCCGGACTTTTCCGACGAACTTAGACAGGTGTCCCCGCTGAATGAGTTCTTCGATCTCCTCTTTGGGATCCCGACAATCATCCGTGTCGTGGCCCTGGTCCCTATGGAAGTGGCACCACTTATCCTTATTCCTTTTCTTACCAGGGATATTCATTCTATAGGGACCGCAGAGTAGCCCTTCCTTTTCCACCTCTCTAAGAACTAATGATATACTTTCATTGAGGGGGGTGAACTTCTCAAAACGAGGAGCTGGGTGGCGCTGGCTATTGTCGTCCCTCTGGAATTATCGGGACCCTTTTTCACTTGTACCCTTCCATTTGTTCCCGGAAGATGACTCCTCTTGATTGGGAGGGGGGGAGGTTGAGAGCTTCTTCGGCTCGGATGTACTTCTCGCTCCTAAGCAGGAGTTCCGAGAAGTTCCGAGGAGGCTTCTTGGCAAGGGACGCCTTGAGGTCGGCGTTAGTGATGTTATGCCTGAATGCCGCAGAGGCTACTGATTGGTTGAAAGAGGCAATAGACCGGGCTTCGGCGGTGAAGTGCCGAACGTAATCTCTTAGGTGCTCACCCTTTCTTTGGCTAAGTGCTAGCAAAGATGCACTTGTTTTCTTGGCTCTGCGACTGCCCACGAAATGGGTGAGTAAGAGCTCCTCAAATTGTTTGAATGAGAAGATGGAGGCGGGGGTTAGACGGGAGTACCACTCTCGCGCTGGTCTCCTAAATGTTGCTGAGAATGCCTTGCAGAGGACTGCATCCGAGGCTTGATGAATCATCATTAGAGTTTTAAAACTCTCGATATGATCGGCCTGGTCCGACTCCCCATTGTAAGATTCAAAGCAGGGCGGCCTAAAGGCTTTGGGGACCGGAGCTTCCATGATGGCCCTAAAGAAGGGGGGTCTACTTGGTCGGAACTTATTGGCCCGTTGTTCTTCTTCAGGATTTATCTTGTTGAGGTGCCTCTCCCTCTCGTGGAGACGGCGGCGGACCGAGACATCCCGTCGGTCAGATCTAGTCGACCCTTGGGACTCTCCTTCATCAGTGGTGGTATGGTGAGGGTTAGGGGCACGCTGATCCTGACTCGTGCAAATATTAAGAGCTCACATGATATCTTGTTTGAAGTTCTGGAGCTCAGCCCAAGTGACTAGTGCCCCTCCTGCTCGGCGATCCTTAGGTGTGGCTCGGCTTACTGGAGTATGACTTATCTGCCGTTGACGTTGAGGGGACTCTCTTCACCTCCTCGTGGGAGTGGATCTTCTGGTCCTTGGTCTACGAGAGGTCCGGACTCTCGAGGCCCCTGGGTGCTCAGGTTGAGAGACTTCCTCAGAGGCTTGCCATTTATTCAAGTGAGTTCGGAGGTCGACCCCCTACCGATGGTTAAGAATTATCTGACAGAGATCCGACCCTGGAGGACTTTGCGAAGCCATAGAGTCAGTTGAGGGATTGTGGACCGAAACATGGTCATGATGAGGGTGTTGCTTTGGAAGTCTTCGACGAGAGCCCCCCGGGGCAGCCCCCCGAGACCCTGGAGGGGCCTGTTGAGGAGGAGGTTGTTCAGGCTGTGGTTGCTGAACTTGGTGATTGAGTTGAGGAAGGACACCTTGGACTGGAGGAGGACGAGGGGGAAGAGGATTGGCTCTTCGGTTGGAGACTGCTGTCGTCCCCTTCACTTTCAGATGCATAGTTTGGGAAACAACTTTCGCTGATGAAGGTCGGATTGCTTTTTTGTTTCCCACAGACGGCGCCAATCTGTTGCTGCTGATTTTGGTGTGGGAGCAAATAGATGAATTTGTGGATTCTTGAAGGAAACAAATAAACAAACCTGTTGACTTTCACAGGAGTTTGACTGGTTTCTCACCGCTGCTGTGAACCTGTAAAAAGTTCGATACACTAGGATGGATCCCGGTGAAAAACCCTCCGACACTCTTGTCAGTAATCAGGAAGATTATGAAAGAGCTTTATGTGAAAAAAGATTGATTACCTTGTTACGGTAGGGGGAGAGGGGTATTTATAGTCGCCTTAAGAGACAGTTTAGAGATAATCAGTTATCTCTATGTCCCGGTGTTTTTAGATAAGATATAGAGTTTAAATTTGTTTCATGATAAGAGATACTGTTTAAACTGCCTCTTAAAGATAATCACGAATTTCAATTACTCTTTATCCATCTGAATTGGTTTGTAACGGGTTGCAACCCATACCCAATAGGATAGATCCGTTTTCGGGCTATTGGGCTTTGAAGGAAGACCCAGTTCCCATTTCGGACCCGTTTGTAGGTGAAATTACTGAGCTTTAAGATTCGTTCCCAATTTGAACGCTTCCGATTTAATTCTATTTTTAGCCATATCAGGTTTCTAGTCAATTACTCGCTTTCTACAGCACTTCTATCCCAAATTATTCTTAAATGATTGACTAGATAAGGGATTGGATTATACAACTAACTCATACTTTAGTGGTATTTAGCATACACATCATATGAACTCAATCAATTCGACAATAGCTCAACTCGACCCAATTGGACTACACAACTCAGCCCCCACAACGACCAAACTTGGCCCTCACACTGGTCCAAACAAGGCCCCACATACTGGCCATACCTGGCCATAAATACTAGCCCAAAACTGGCTCAACTATTCTTGTTTCAGGCCAAATTTGTGTCCACTTGAGTCTGAAACTAGAACACTCTCTTAACCCAGTTAAACACCACTTATAACACCTCTTGAATACTAGATATGTGGTTTCTAGACACAATTTAAATAACCTACAAACAGGATCTATAAACCCAAATATTTCCAGCGTCATCTTATCCCGCCTGAGAAAGTCCGCAACACAGTCAGCCTAAAGCTGTTGATTTGGGGCCTTCTCGCACCTGAAACGAAGTCCACTCGAGCCTTAACCCTCCTAGGTTCAGACTGACATGTTGACAATGGTTTTGGGTTCACTTTAATATACACTAATAGCTCCTAAAGGGTGGAAATAACTCGTTGTATGGTCAAGTGATAGAAATTCCAGCAAGCATCGACAGAGCAAAACAGTCGTTCTCGAGCTCTTTTCATGCCCGAAACGAGATCTATTTGAGTCATTCCTAGGTTCATCCTAACATATTAAAAAAAGGTTGGGGATTCATTTGATTACTCTAACAACCCCTAAAATATGGAATATTAGACTATAGAAGCCTAACAAACGAAAAATTCCAGCAAGCACTAACACTGCAAAATCTTTCATTTCCAGTTCTTCCTGTCCAACACGAGAACTATATGTACTATATCGAAACAAGGGTTTAAACAGCACTCTACTAATAATATGAGGTTCAAACAAGGGTACTTTATAGCCCTAAAAATATCAATTAAATGCCTCATAACAGTGAGTGATTTCTATTCAAAACACGATCAACACTCTTTTTCATTGTGTTCAAAACCTATAGGTGGTCTTCAATAAAATGCATCTAATCTCCAATGAACGACAAGCAAATATAGTTCTAAAATGCAAAAATCATTGTCCAACAATCATAAATTCTCATATTTGATATTAACTCGATTCAATCACATTAAATAAGTGCTATTCATTATTATTTTTATAATTTGATTTAGCATGTCATACAGTTGATATTTAATGAATACTAGCAAGAGAAAAAATCATTTACATGCTTTTCTACAATCTCTTCATAAGTCAACAATTCAATATTCAAATTAGAATCCTAGCATGCTACTATAAATATACATGAATTGGTCCATAATTCATTCAAATTAAAACCCTAGAATGCTACTACAAACATATAGAAATTTGGATAGAACACCCACCTCTAATATGACGAATTCCAGCTTTGTAAGCTTTCTAATAGCCTTCCCTCCTTCAACTCAAATGCACTATGATAGAGTACGTTGTTCACCCACACAAAATGAAGTAACAAAAGTGACTTCCTTCCCTATATTGTCCGGCCAATAACTTCAAGAGTGTAGGGGTTTTGGAAGTTACAAAACACATTCAATCCTACCCATGTTTTCCTAATTATTTTAACCCACTCATCCACTTAATTAGTGAACCCTTGAACTTCCAAAACTCCTCCCCACTATAGCCGGCCAACCCTAGTGTGTGCGCACATTTCTTTTCACAATTTATTGTACACAAAATGTTACAAATTATATGCCCTATTGGTTAGGTTAAAGTAGACTCATTTCCATCATAGGTCTTAAATTTTGGGTTCATGCCATTCTAATTTAGCTAAATTCAAGTCACTCCATTATCTCATTCATGACAAGTTAGTGCAACTTATAACACTATTTATACTAACTTATAATAAAGAAAAATACAACTAATACATGCACTGCCCATACGTGCATTGCACATACTAATAAATACACTAAACAATCTCTTAGTATTTTTGCAAGGTATTACACTATTACTCCACAAAAAAGAAAAGGAAGATGACTTCACAAATATAGCTACACCAGAGTGTGATTCCACAGCCAAACAACCACCTTCTTACAGAGAAACTTTACTCTCTGAGAAATCTTAAAAACAAAATATCAAAGAAAACATAGTTTTTAGAATATATCAAAAATTTATGTGCAAAAGTACAGGTTAATCAATACATCAGAACCATATCTCAGCAATATATGAATAAGGCTACTATCTTATCCGGAGTAAATCCAAAGACTACAAGAGCACTATTTGAACGAGGTCTAATCCACGACATATATCCATCAAGAGAATGTGAAGAACTGAGCCTACTTCCAAAAGAAATATTCATGGCAGTCAGAAATTATTTTGGACTAACAAAAGCATCCAAAATTTATGACCGTATATATTCAGCAGATAGTGAAGAATTACCAGCAGAGTATGTCATAAAGATTGGTATGACTACCTAAATAATATGGTGCTTCTAATATTGTAGAACACAATCTAGTGGAATTTAAAAGAATAATTCCAAAAAAAAAAGCCATGGGCTTTAGAAATATGTTCTGTGAATTATAAGATTTAAAACTCAGAGATAGTAATATCTGGATCTATGACAACCCAAATCCAAAAAAAAATATTAATATACAGTATTGCAAAAATAAAATAGCCACAATAGAAAAAGAAAATATTCTATAGCTGGTACAAGATACTAGAAAAATGCTAAATGACAATTATAGAAGAGACAACAAGGCACTAACTATAGACTGATGAAGATAGAACACTTAAATTAGTGTGGACAATGCGAAGCTGTTGGAATTGAGTATACATTCAAAACACTCATCTTGTTATCAATACTGTCTCATGGCCTAATGGTTAAAGTTTTGAATTCACAAGAGGTTGGGGGTTCAATTCCTACATTCTACATGATATATATATATATATATATATATATATATATATATATATATATATATATATATATTTATATATCCATGACCGGGCCGGGCCATAGGGCCTTAGGGGACTATTGAAAAAAAAACAGAACTTTTTTTTTGAACTTTCAGAATTCAAAACGTTTTTAATAAATATAGCTGTTTCACACTTAAATAGACTTTATGTTATAGCAGTTTCAAAAATTAAATGGTATTCATTATATAGCCGATTTTGGATTAATGCACACACATTATAGCTTCCTGGTTACAAGCTATAAGACGAGATTATCTTTGGGAAGAAAACTGACACAGAAAACAGAAAAAGAAAAACAAAATTCTATCATTTAAAATTTTCTCAGAAAATCCATTTTCTGCGGTTTTTGCTGGTGCAAGTTGGTACGTGCTGCAATTGGAGTCTTGGCAGCACTGTAGATCAGAAGCTCGTTGTATCCCGGGAGAAGTGTTTGGTGATCAACGATTTATCTCCAGAATCGGCCAAATAGTTTCTTAAAGAAAGTGCAACCCACGCCTCGAGCTACTTCTCACTTTCTTCCTGTTGCAGATCAATTCCAGAAAGGTCACTTGGTACACTCAGGTCCAATTTTCCCAACAATTTTAAGAAACTATTTTCGTGATCTGTAATGGCTTTAGTTTCTGACCGCAAATATGAAACCAACAAACCAGAAAAATTTGCTGGACAAAATGTTTTTCTATCTGTCGCTGAAGGAAGTTGCCCATGTTCTTACCCTAGACTGCCCTGTAATGCCTAATCCAGAACCTGTTGATGCCAATGATAATGAGCAAATTTTAGATGACATAGTAGAATGGAAGGATGCCGATTTTAAATGTAGGAACTTCATCTTGAATGGGCTATCCGACGAACTGTATGACTATTACTTACAGTCCGATACGGCTAGGTCTGTTTGGGAAGCCCTACAGAAGAAATATGACACTGAAGAGGCTGGCTCGAAGAAATTCGCAATCAGTCGTTACCTCAAATACACCATGGTCGACGACAAGCTGGTAACTATTCAATCACACGAGTTACAACATATTGCTCATGAGATCATTTCAGAGGGAATATCCCTCGATGAGCAATTTCAAGTAGCTGTGATGATTGACAAGTTACCACCTGTTTGGAAAGACTACAAGAACATCCTGCGACACAAATCAAAAGAACTGACCATGGAGAATTTGATAACTAGGCTTAGAGTTGAGGAGGAATCCAGAAAGCAAGATCAGAAAGAAGAAGTCCTGCTTGTTCAACAGAACAAAGCAAAGGTCCATTTGAAACCAAAGAACAAGCCGTTCAAGAAGAATGCTAGTCGGAAGTTCAATTCAAACTTTCGTCAGAATGGTCAGAATGGACGTCAGAATCCGAATAAGACAAATAACCAGCATGCCTAAACCAACAACAATGGAACAGATCCTATCGAGTGTTGGAAGTGTCATCGCTTTGGACATATCGCTAGGAACTGCCGATCGCGTACGCCTGCACCACAGGCAAATGCTATCGAAGGGCCATTAGTGGCTATGATTACTGAGATCAACATGGTCGGTGTAACCGATGGGTGTTGGGCTGATACGGGCACTACTAGGCATGTTTGCTATGAGCGCAGCTGGTTCAAAACTTATAAGGAGACTGAAGGTCAAAAAGTGCAACTTGGTGATTCACACTGTATCAATGTGATGGGCACTGGAGAGGTAGACTTGGAGTTCACCTCTGGCAGGACTGTTACCCTCAAGGATGTCTTGCACACTCCTGATATGAGGAAGAACTTGATTTCTGGATACCTACTCAACAAGGCTAGTTTTCATCAGAGCATCGGATCCGACCAGTATGTTATAACTAAAAATGGGATTTTTGTGGGAAAGGGATTTGCTTGTAATGGGATGTTTAAACTCAGTATTGAAATGAATAAGAATAATGCTTCTGTTTACTCTTTGTCTTCTTTTAATTTATGGCACTCTAGACTAAGTCATGTTAACAAGAAATTGGTAAATAATATGAGCAAACTTGGTATGATACCAAAAGTTAACTTAAATGAAAAATGCACATCCTGTAGTCAAGCTAAGATAATTAAAACTTCACATAGAAGTGTAGCTAGAGAAACAAAAATTTTAGACTTGATACATTCTGATATATGTGAGATGGATGGAACCTTAACCAGAAATGGTAAAAGATATTTCATTACGTTTATTGATGATCATTCAAATTATAATCATGTTTATCTTATGGCACATAAGAGTGAAGCAATTGACATGTTTAGAACTTATGTAACTGAAGTGCAAAATCAATTTGAAAGAAATATTAAGAGATTTCGTAGTGATAGAGGTACATAATATGATTCCAATGAATTTAAACAATTATATGCATCATTTGGAATTATTCACGAGACCACTGCACCTTATTTACCTGAATCTAATGGAAAAGCTGAAAGAAAGAATAGGACTCTTACTGAATTGGTAGTTCTTCGCTTATTAGTTCTGGAGCACCCAAATCTTTATGGGGTGAAGCTCTCTTATCTGTATGTCATGTTTTAAATAGAATTCCACATCTATCTTCTGATACTTCACCATACGAATTATGGAGAAGTAGAAAGCCTAATATTGATTATTTTAGAGTTTGGGGTTGTTTAGCATATATCAAAAAACCTGACCCTAAAAGAATCAAACTTGCAAGTAGGGCATATGAATGTGTTTTTATTGGTTATGCAGAGAACAGTAAGGCTTCCAGATTTTTAGACTTGAATAATAATGTGATTATTGAATCCTTAGATGCTGATTTTTATGAGGATAAATTTCCTTGCTTATTGAGGAACAGTGGGGGTAGTAGTGGGGGTTCACAACCCTCAACTTCCTCTGGCATTCCTCAAACTATTACAAATGCTGCTAATGTTGATTTAGATTCTGAGCCCCGTAGAAGCAAACGTGCTAGAACTACTAAAGATTTTGGTGATGACTATGTTGTATATGCTTTAGAATCTGATCCTAGTTCTATCAATGAGGCTTTAACCTCACCTGATGCCGATTTGTGGCAAGAAGCCATAAATGACGAAATGGATTCACTAATCTCTAATGGTACTTGGGAGTTAGTGGACTTACCTCGCGGTAGTCGTACTATAAGATGCAAATGGATTCTTAAGAGAAAGCTAAAACCAGATGGTACAATTGAAAATTTTAAAGCTAGACTAGTAGCTAAAGGATATGTACAAAAGGAAAATATAGATTTCTTTGACACTTACTCTCCTATGACCCGTGTGACTACCATTAGAGTTTTATTAGCCATTTCTGCTGTGCATAACTTGTTGATCCACCAGATAGATGTTAAGACAGCTTTCCTTAATGGAGAACTTGAAGAGGAACTTTATATGGATCAGCCTGAAGGTTTTGTGATTCCAGGGCAGGAACACAAAGTCTGCAAGCTGAATAAGACTTTATATGGTCTTAAGCAAGCTCCTAAACAGTGGCACGACAAAATTGATCAATTATTACTCTCAAATGGTTTTTCTATTAATAATGTTGATAAATGCCTTTATTATAAAGCATCCAGTGATAGTTGCATCATGCTTTGTCTATATGTAGATGATTTACTCATTTATGGTTCTTCACTTGAATTAATTTCAGAGACTAAAACTATGTTTAGTCAAAATTTTGATATGAAAGACCTAGGTGAGGCCAATGTTATTTTAGGCATGAAAATCACACATTCTGAGACTGGTATTACTCTTGATCAATCTCATTACATTGAGAAGATCTTGAAGAAATACAATTACTTTGACCGTAGACCTGCACGTACACCTAATGACCCTCATGTTAAACTTTTGAAAAATTCTGGTACTATAGTTAGACAAAAAGAATATGCTAGTATTATTGGTAGCCTTCGCTATGCTACTGACTACACTAGACCTGACATTGCATATGCTGTAGGTGTATTATGTAGGTTTACGAGTTGTCTACGTTCTGAGCATTGGAATGCTATTGACAGAGTCATGAGGTACTTGAAAAAGACCATGAACTTAGGACTACATTATGAGTGGTTTCCCGCTGTCTTTGAGGGATTCAGTGATGCAGATTGGAATTCATTTTCGGATGATTCCAAGGCCACAAGTGGATACGTTTTTAGTATCGCTGGTGGTGCTGTTTCTTGGAGGTCCAAGAAACAGACTATTTTAACTTACTCTACTATGGAGTCTGAGTTAGTTGCTCTAGCTGCGGCTAGTGAGGAGGCAAGCTGGTTGAGGAACCTCTTGTCTTACATTCCTTCATGAAATAGGCTTATACCTCCGATCTTAATCCACTCAGATAGTACTGCTGCCATAGCTAAAGTACAAAATGCTTACTATAACGGTAAGAGATTAGCGATTCGTCGCAAGTACAGTACGGTGAGAGAGCTCCTCACATCTGGTGCTGTTACTGTGGATTTTGTCAGATCAGAAAGTAATCTTGCAGATCCTTTGACGAAAGGATTGTCTCGAGACAAAGTTTGCAATACATCGATAAGGATGGGACTGAAGCCCATTTAGGATCACAATTGGTGGGAACCCAACCTATACGACTAGAGATCTCAAGACATAGGTTCAATGGGAAAAACAAGCCATACTGTGATTGAAATCATGCAACCTAGGAGTTTTACCACTCCTTACTCCATCCTGATGTGTATGTGCATGATATTTTGTAGCGTTAGTAAGGATGAGCTTGGCTCTTAATGAACTCTATATCTCTGAATGAGAGGAGTGCCTAGCTACAAGAGCACTCTTGATAGACTCACCGGGGTGTTTGTGAAGTGTGGTCGCTTCTATGAGAATGGGGCTGATTCTCTAAAAACATTCACCTATACTGGGATAAGCACAAGGCCGGAATGTGCTAGCATTTAGAACTTGCACCAGGTAGAATCACGTGTGGTTTTCCTTCACTATGTAAAAACGGGTAATGAGTTCAAGACTGAAGATCACTCATTATTCTTGCATTTTGAGGATTGTCCACTATGTAAGGTTCAAGTCTTCGGACACCTTACTTATGCATGGTTCTATACTTTTGAAAAACCGCTTCTTTTAAAATTAGTGTTTTAAATATATAAGTGGGGGATTGTTGAAATTGAGTATACATTCAAAACACTCATCTTGTTATCAATACTGTCTCATGGCCTAACGGTTAAAGTTTTGAGTTCACAAGAGGTTGGGGGTTCAATTCCTACATTCTACATGATATATATATATATATATATATATATATATATATATATATATATACATATTTATATATCTATGACCGGGCCGGGCCATAGGGCCTTAGGGGTCTTGGGGTCTATTGAAAAAAAAAACAGAACTTTTTTTTTTGAACTTTCAGAATTCAAAACGTTTTTAATAAATATAGCTGTTTCACACTTAAATAGACTTTATGTTATAGCAGTTTCAAAAATTAAATGGTATTCATTATATAGCCGTTTTTGGATTAATGCACACACATTATAGCTTCCTGGTTACAAGCTATAAGACGAGATTATCTTTGGGAAGAAAACTGACACAGAAAACAGAAAAAGAAAAACAAAATTCTATCATTTAAAATTTTCTCAGAAAATCCATTTTCTGCGGTTTTTGCTGGTGCAAGTTGGTACGTGCTGCAATTGGAGTCTTGGCAGCACTGTAGATCAGAAGCTCATTGTATCCCGGGAGAAGTGTTTGGTGATCAACGATTCATCTCCAGAATCGGCCAAATAGTTTCTTAAAGAAAGTGCAACCCACGCCTCGAGCTACTTCTCACTTTCTTCTTGTTGCAGATCAATTCCAGAAAGGTCACTTGGTACACTCAGGTCCAATTTTCCCAACAGAAGCAAAAGAAGATAACAAAGACTTATTCCTTATATAACCAATGATGTAAATTATTAAGAAATTGATGTAAGGTAGTATGTAAGCATGCAATAATGCAAGCCAACATTTTCTTCTATAAAAGGAAGGCCTGAAAGGAGAGAGAGGAGAAGGATGAAGACGAGGAAAGACTTGTAAGCTCAGAGTGGTACAAGTTTAGAAAGAGTGTACTAAGGAAACTAAGATAATAAAATTATGTAGTATCTTATCTCAGATATGATTAACTAACTTTCTCTTTCAGGGAGGGTTGTACGTACAAAGCTCTGCCTGAAAAATATTGTGAAAGACCAATTTTCAACTTACAGAGTTGAGCCGTACACCTATGGTAGGAAATGTAACTAGGTTGTGGTTGTCTATGTTGAAGTGCTATTAGTTGTACCCAATCCCCGGAGTATAAACATTTAGGGTGCGTTCCGATCGGGTTTTAAAAACAGTTTTCAGTTTTTAAAATCAAAACATTGGGTAATTTTGTTTGGATACAATTTTTTCGAAAATTCATTTTAAAATTTCACACTCAAAACCTATATTTAAAATGAGTTTTTTGAAAATAAAAAAAACTTGTTTTCTGAGATAAGTTTTTTTCATTTCTCAACCAACATACTGTATTTGTATATGTATATGTATATGTATATGTATATGTATATGTATATGTATATATGTATACATTATGTACATATACAATTTGTATGTATATAGTATGTATACAATATACAGTATGTATGTATATAGTATGTATATGTATGTATATATTATCATTATCATTATCATTATTATTATTATTATTATTATTATTATTATTATATAACTTATTATATACATAATTACTATTTATATATTATTATGTAATATATTATTATTATATATTATTATATAACTTATTATATATATAATTATTATTTATTAATAATATTTATATTATTAATATATATATATATTATATAATACATAATATATTATTATATATATAAGTATTATATTGATTATTACATAATATATTCTTCTCATTATTATTATTTTATATATATACTATTATTATAATGTATTATTATTTCATATATACTGTAACATCTGTATTTTTATTTCCTTAATTATTTGATTTAAATTATTTTAAAATATGTTTCTGAGTATATTTACCCCTATTAATTGATTTTTTTAGTATTAGAATGATTAAATTGATATTTTGGGGTAAACGGGAAAATTTGAAAATATAGGAGTTTTGATATGAGTTTTCTCGGAGACGACGAATTCGATTTGACCCGAAATTTTTCTGGGGCATTTGTTCATTATAGGGGGTTTAAGTTTTTGAGTTATTAAATTATAGTTTGAAGTTGAAAGTATTTTTCTGAAACATTGCGATATTCGTATATATACATATTTATATGTATTGCTATCGTTCGTAACTATTGATTTTGATTGCAATTATGCATAAATATGCAATATTATTATTATTATATATATTCTTAAATTAATTTAGTTATTTGGTGGAGTTTATTTAATTGGAGTTCATGTTGAAAGATGAAATAAGGACATAAAAGTAAAGGAAAAGTCGAAGAGGGGTCTATATATAATTTTTCCTTTTTTTTTAATTTCTTTCTTTCCTCCTTCCCCCTTCACGTCCAGCTCCATTTTTTTCTTTCCTTTCTTTTTCTTTTTGGCCGGAAACCCCTTTAAAGACCCAAATTTTTAGGGTTTTTCAATTCCCATCAAATCTCCACCAATTTTGAAATAAATTTTAGGGTTATGGCAAATTGAAGGGTGCTCTTTTACGTGGTGGTGTTGGTTTTTCGAGAAAGTTCCAAGAAGGTATATTAAATTGTATGATAGTTTGTTAGATTATATGCTTTTCATTTCTTTTATTAGAAATTGATGTAGGGAGATGGATAGAGCATATAGAACATATTAGGAGTTAGAATTTGTGCTTAAAATGGTGAAATTGAGAGGTGGTGATTTTGGCCTAAAACCAAATTTTAGGGCATGTGAAATTATGTAAGAAACTTGATTCCAGTGACTTTAGAAAATGCATTTGGGGTTGTAGAATAGTGTGAGAGTATTAATATGAATTTAGAATGGATTTTGTAGTCTTAGAACTTAATGGAAAAGATTGAGAATGAAAGTATAATTTTTATGCACGCCGGGTGTTCGGTGGAATGCCCGAGCGAGATTTATGTGAGAATTTGATGGGTTCGGAGGTATAATTGAGTCTTATTATTATTATTAACCCTAATTTGAGATATTAGGAAAAAGATATTAAAGAAATTAGGAGATAGGGAATTTTCATAATAGGAAGCCTCCGATCAATAAGTGAGTTTTTGTATTGGGACCCGAATTCGAAATCTATCGATGTAGCTCACCTACATATGTCATTTGTGACGCGTGGGTGAAGACGGATTCGAATTTGGAGGTTCGTAGGTCACATTTTGAGTTTTAAGCTAATCGGTTCTATAATTTTCCAATTAGGTGGAAAAAGTTGAACTTCGACTTGCTACCGGATAGACGTGGGACATCGTTTGCTCTATCCGTCAGGTGAGTATGTTGTATCTATAAATATTTTATATTGGGGCCAAATTTCGTGGCTTTTTTATATATTTTGTAGAAGTTATGCCAAAAATTGATTTTCAATGAAAATACGGATTTTTAAGGGTCCGAAAATAGGTTTTTGAGATATTTGGTAAAATTAACTATTTTGAGTATATAAAACCTACATTATGGGTTAATGTGATGTGTTGATGTATAAAAACTAAATATATTAAATTGTTTATGCATATTTTTATCCCGTGCATGTTTCGTGCATGTTTTTGGGGATATATGCCGGTATAGGTGAGTTGGTATAGGTGGAGCCTTGTGTATAGGCTAACATGCTATGGATAGATGTTATAAGATGTAATTAGATGAAATTAGTGATTGTGATCATATTTTGGAGACACGTGTATATATAGTGCATGTTTTATGCTTATTTTGGGGCATATAGATCCTTATAGGTGATTTTACTTATATAGAGCATTGTGTATGAGCTAGCATGCTATGATTGGTTGTTATGGAGTTCAGTTAGATGAAATAAGTGATTGTGGTCCTTTTTCTTGGAAACCCACAAATGTGATGTACGTTTGTGATATATATATATATATATATATATATATATATAGATGATAATGACTGGCGATGTGATAAAGTATATGTTTATATTCTAATTATGTTTGAAATAAATTAGTGGGTAATAATATGATATTATAATGTGATGAATTATACCTTTTGATACTCTTACGATATGGAATAACATGGTATTCTTATTGTGGGATGTTATGGCAAAATAAATATCTTGGCGCATTAATATTATGCAATAATATGATATGATGAGTTTCTATGTTGAATGACAGGGTGTATGCTTAATGTGGTTTAATGACACGATGATTAATATCGCGGACACTGGATATGCATTAAATGGTAAGGTAAAAGATAAGATGGTACGTGCTAATAAAATGTATTATTAATTCACGTGGTTAAAGTCAAAGACATGACTCGTTGTAAATCAAAAGTGAAATGCTTGTGTTGATAAAGTAAGATGGAAAGATGAAATGATTAATACTAATAACAGATGGTTTTGTTGACCAGTACCTACAACAATCCTAGGGGTTTGGGCTAGACCTCCTAATACCCAAGGATCAGCTTGGGGTGCGGAGTTTTTCCCTCCTGGCTTCGGCTGGAAGGAAGTACCCAGTTTATCTAGGGTGCGGAGTTTTTATCGCCCAAGCTATCGGCTTGAGGCCCCGTTTTCCCTCGATGAAAGCCGTCGCGAGGAAGTACCCAGTTTATCTAGGGTGCGAAGTTTTATCGCCCAAGCTATCGGCTTGAGGCCCAGTTTTTTCTCGATGACAGCTGTCGCGAGGAAGTACCCAATTTACCTGGGGTGCAGAGTTTTTCCCTCCTAGCTTTGGCTGGGAGGAAGTACCCAGTTTATCTGGGGTGCGGAGTTTTTCCCTCCTGGCTTCAGCTGGGAGGAAGTACCCAGTTTATCTGGGATGCGAAGTTCCTTCGCTGGCATAGGCTGGGAGGAAGACGTAGCCTCGGACGAGTAAGACTCTGTGTGAGCATCGGTCCGCGTGTTTTACTGGGCTGTCGGCTTTCAGTATATTGGAATACTGTGGCTCACTGGTCGACAAACTAATAAAATAAATAAGTGTAAATAAGAATGTGTAAGAAAAGAAAGTGAATTGTGAATATGAAAGAAAGTGGTTGTGAATGAAATGAATATGAAGAAATACGAGTTATGAGTTTGTGTATGAAAAGAAATGATAAATGCAGCATGTGGTTAATTTAAAATGAAAAGTAAAAGAGACGTGTGTTAATATGAATAGTATGAAGTAATTGTGTAATGAGAAAGATTCTTAAAGTGAAATACAGGATGATTTGAGTTGATACACCTTGGAATTGTGTCGAGGAACTATTTGCCTGCTATTTATGTGGAAATGGTGGGAACTACCTGCCTTGGCATAATTCGCAGGGTGAGTGGCATGATATCGGTAATGAGTAATTGAAATGAAGAATAAAGTAAAGTGAAGATGAAAAGTAATTGAAGTAAATTAATAACCAAGCTATCGGCTTGAGATGTGATGTGATATTATCCAGACTATGTGTTTGGGGTGCGGTGATTATTATCCAAGCTATCGGCTTTGGGGTGTGATATATTATTGCCCAAACTATGTTTGGGATGTGGAGTATTAATTGATGAGCATGAAAGTGAAATTAATGGTAACTTGAGATATCAGTGAAGATGAAAGTAAGTTAATTACCTATTAGATTGAGTAATAACTAAATGATATAACGAGATGAGAATGAGTTATAAAACATGCTTTTGATGCGATAAGAATGAGTATTCAATAAGTGATATGTTAATGATGTGATGAAATGTGTGTAAATTGCAATGGACAATGAGATGTTATATTTGTTTCATAAGATATGAATGAATGTGATATTATGAGAATAGATGCATATGTGTATGATGTGATATTTGATATAATACAATAAAATAAATACCTGTATTATGAGATTGGTTATGAAAATGGTTATTAAAGAAAGTTTGTTGTGTTATAAGTTTGTGTACCTTGGAAGTGTGTCGGGGAACTACTCGTCTTGGCACAACCTCCAGGATGAATGGGTGAGATGATAATATGATACAAGTAAATGAAGTGCATGGCTAAATAGAGATGAAGAAAAGATGTAATAACATCAGGTAGTTATATTCATATAAATAGTAAAATGCTGATTTGGCGATAATTGTGGAAAGATGAATATTCATGTTAGGAAATTTAAATTGAAAAGTAATGGATTGTATGGGAATTCGTATTATGCGAATGTAAAATAAGGATATATATGAGGTTGATGTGGAGCATATAGTGAAATGTGTGAATTATGGGTAATTATATAATTGGATGCAGATTTGAAGAGTACTTTGATATAAAATCGTATTGGTGATGTTTTTATGTTCAGATTTCAGGTTGCATCATCTTAACTTGATGTTTGTAAGTTTAAAGTATTTTCTTTATACCATTTTAATTTACTTATTAGATTAATGGTTATACTTACACCAGAAATGGCTAACCCCTATTGTTTTCTGGGGGTTAGGGGGGTCCCTCCTTGAGGGTGGACAACCCTAACTCTCCTGCAGGTTTGCTAGCAGCCTG
Organism: Hemerocallis citrina; assembly: GCA_017893485.1. NCBI lineage: Eukaryota > Viridiplantae > Streptophyta > Magnoliopsida > Asparagales > Asphodelaceae > Hemerocallis > Hemerocallis citrina. The sequence continues at coordinate 150,597,681 of CM030361.1, forward strand.
GTGAGGTAGTTATAGAGTTAGAAATTATATTCTATTGAGATAATAGATTCTTTATGTAATTAGTATATAAAGAAACATGGACTGTTGATGTATTATTTTGTAATAATGTGAACATATATAGATATAGTGCTGTGATGAGGTAAGAAAACATGTACCCACCTCGTTGTGGAGTATTGGGTTCTGTGTTTGGTTTTGAAAAGTTTTTCTTTAGTTTTTCTATTACTTATATAAGTTTTTAAAGGAAATTTATGGTTTTTAATTGATAATTGATATTATGTTATGAGTTTGGCCCCCAGAGCATGATATTTATATTGCCTATGTGATTCTGCTCATTTTGACCTGGGGAGCCCATGATTATATTGCCTGTGTTGTGAGCTACGGAATTGAAAGACTTGTATTTAGAGGTTTAGTTTTCAAAAAAAAAATGGGGTGTTACATATACTATTTTTATTATTATTATATTATTGTTGTATATATCATAATTATTATATATATTATTATATATTATTATATATATTTTTAATACCCTGAATTTTATGAATGTGAAATTGTAGATTTTTACGTGTTTAGAGAAATTGAAAGACTTTAATTTAGAGGTTAAGTTTTCAAAAAAAAATGGGGTGTTACATATACTATTTTTATTATTATTATATTATTGTTGTATATATCATAATTATTATATATATTATTATATATTATTATATATATTTTTAATAACCTGAATTTTATGAATGTGAAATTGTAGATTTTTACCTGCTGTGCACGTGCAAAATTTTGTATAAATATTCTCTTATGAAATAATTTTCTATAACATGAACAAATAATTATTTTCCCTGTTTTCTTTTCTTATTTTTTTAAACCCATTTTTTTTTCTTTTAAGGAGCCTAAATTTGTTTCTAAATAAAGCCCAACCTAATGAATTAATTGTTTTTATTCTAAAAGCCCACTATTTTTAAAAGCCCTTGAATTAACTACTTTTTAATTAACTTGTCATGTAGACACATATTTTTGTAAATAATTAATTAATTTTTAATGTACAACTTTAATTAGGGGGACACTAGTTGGGACACGTGTTTCCACGTGTGTGTGCATTGCACACCTCCTTCTTGGCCAGATTGTGGGAGAGAGAGAATAGGGGGTGTGGACTAGTGGAGAGGTGGTGTTTGTGTCATGGGTGGTTGCTACAACTTTTCATCTTATCGTAGCCATTCATCTACAACCATCTAGTGTAATCCTAGCCCTCCAATCTATCCTAAAACTAGTATAAATACCCCCTACCTTCATGCATACAACACTAAGAAAAATAAATAAAAGAAATAAACTATAGGAGAGTAAAAGATTGAGAGAGAGTAAAAAAAAAAGATTGAGTGCTTTAGTGTGTGTGTTCTCTACCTTTGGAGGTCGGCTACTTCACATCCACGGCAACGAGAAGGCTCGGCTTCACCAAGTGCAATGAGAAGGATCATTGTGGTGGCTCATTCTAGGAGGAGAAGGACCAATCATGTTCAAGGAGATCGTAGGAGCTTTGTAGTATTTTCTTCAAATAGGTGGGTTGTTTTCTATACATCTAATATTAGATATCATGCTAGGGAATTTATGATATTTATGCATGCTAAAAGAACTAATAAGATAATCACTTGTAGACTCTAAGAAGGACTTGCTAAACGAATGAGTAAATGCTTGATGAATTGTGTGCTATTGGTTATAATTCGTGTTTAATGTAATTAAAATTCACTTATTGCCATGAAGTTGTAGAATTGGAACTATGTAATTGTAGAAAATGTTCATGTGTTGATTAGCGAAGGAATTATTAAATTTTTGCGCTTATGGAACCATGGTATTATTTTGCTCAAAAATACAACTTGGATTATAAGCATTATGAATAAAGAGGAAAAATAGGAATTTACACCTTTTAACAAAATCCTAATGCAAGAAATTGAGTAGCAAATTTGTTAAAGTGATTTCTTTGCAATATTGTAAACATAGAACATAAATTAGAGTGAAAATACTTGTTTTAATGTCAAAAAATTATTTTAAAAACACTGATTTGTTGAATGTATGTAAATCTAGTATTCTGAAAATTTTTAGAAATTTTTGTAAAGAAGAAACAAAGTCACTATCGTTTGAAAAATAGAACATTTCCAATAAACAGAGACTCGAATTAAACCTATTTTGAACCAAGCCTATATCAGTTAATCCCTATGCTCATACTGGTTATAGGAGGGGCTTTAGTTGCGTTACTGTAGCTCTGACAACTGTGTGTGTGGGTTCGAGTCTCGGCAAGGGGCTTATATTCCAAAATTCGATTTTTCCCCAAACACCGAGAATTAAACTGAAACCGATTTCACTCCCTCCATGTGACAGTTGGGCACCTTGTCCCTTTGGCTAGCGCGTGGGCTTTGGGGTCTCGGTGACTGTGCACTGTGTGTGTGTGCTGTGCGGTTCGAATCTGGCAGTGACCAAATTTTTTTTGGAAAAAAAAATCTCTTTTCTTTTTTTTCTTCCTTTGTGATTATTTCGAGCTTTTAAAAAAATAGATATTGTAAAAATATTAGAAAATCCTTGAGTATATAAACTTCATAAAGAAAAAAAATATTTTTTGGACTTATGGACCCTTTAAAGGAGAAATACAACTTTTTTTTAAGAGTGAAGAGTTCACTTTAGTTTTGATCTTTTAAGATTCTAAAATAAAGAAAAATGAAAATTTTGAGTATGGAAATGATTTCAAAGAGATGAATTGAGACTTATGTTGAGTAGAATTAAATGTGAAAATTTAAGTATGCAAGTTGTGCATGGAATTATGAGAAGAAAAAAAAAGAACTTGACGAATTGAACAATTTGTGAGCAAGTATGTTTCTATAACAGTGAAAAGATGACTTATACTAGAACGTGGCTAAGACTCTACATCAGCAAGCATAAAAAGTATTTAAAAAGAGAATTTATGAAATTTTGTTGACCAAGTTTGGGTCGTTGATAATGAATATTGTTGAAAGGACCGATGCAGGAGTAATGCTAGATTCTAGAATAGTAACCTCAGATTATACATAAGGATGAGATACATAGTGAAGATGTGATGAACGTAAGAGACAAACATGAGTATGAGGGCCATTGGATTGGCGGTGTGAGAGTATTCACAGGATGCCCCATGATGCGTCATGATTAGGGCGTGGATACTACTCCAGAGTACCGTCCCGGTGGCGACGCTTATGGGGCAATCGAATGACTGAGGGTGGTGTCACGTTTATGGTAAGAGGTGAATTACTACAGGATACCTGCATGATGAGTCATGTGTCAGTGCGTTGGGATTCTCTCCAGGGCGCCTAGACGTGAGTTCGTAGTTCATAGAATGCTTAAGATACTTACCGTAGTTACAGTAGTAGATTAAGTCATGGCGAGGGATTGAACCATACAAGATGGAGAACAATTAAGGGCTAGCCCTCGGACCTATGTAGTATGGACTGCATAGACTATGAACAAGTGCGCATTAGTATCATATAATGTAAACAACTGCATTAAGGACTAAGTGCACATCACAACACGACATCAATAGGATAGTCCCTTGTAGTTTGTCTTGTGATCAAGTTTGTAGTTGTTTAAGTATGGAAAATCGTGATACTGTTTCCGGCATAGAGAGAATGGCCGTGTATAATATTTCATCAATGAATAAACTGACGCGCCTACAGTTTCATATGCAGGAAAAAGAGGCTGACAAATTGAAGTATACATGCTGCTCAAAGATTGATTTAAATGTTGTGTAATGGTTCCATGTAATTACTGTAAATTGCTTCCGCTGTATGAATATAAATGTGTAATGTAACTCTGATGTAAGAAATGTTTTTAATTTCCCTGTAAAATTGTACAAAAGAAGTGTAAAGAACCTGTGGAACTCCGAATTCAGTTGTATTTTGGAATTCAGGGTGTTACAATATTATTATATAATATATTATTATTATAATATATCGTTATATATGTAATTATAATATATTATTGTTACATAATAGTAATAGTAATAGTAATAGTAATAGTAATTAATAGTAATATATATAATAAAACACAAAGAAAGCTATCAAGTGGCTCTCCTTCAATCCCCCCAAAAATCAAAGGCCCAGATCTAACCTTACAAAACATATTTTCCCTCCAAAAATTTCCCCCAAAACTCAAATTCAAATCCCCCACCCAAAACAACTCCTATATTTCTCTCTCTCTCTCTCTCCATCCCTCTTCTATTCAACAAATTGAGAAAATAAAAATTTTAAAAATTTTAAAAAATTAAAAAACTAAAAAAATTTAAAATTTAAAAACTTAAAAAGTAATTCAAAAAAAAATCAAAAAAAATCATATAATATGTTTTTTGCTTTATGTTTCCTACTTCAATTAATTTGCTGGACCTCCAAAACTATTTTATATGATCAAACAAGGTGCACCGTTCCGAAGACGTGTCGTAGGCACGTGTCAACGGGCAAACCTAGTTAATAGTAATAGTAATAGTAATTAATAGTAATAGTAATAGTAATAGTAATTATTAGTAATAGTAATAGTAATAGTAATTATTAGTAATAGTAAATAGTAATAGTAATAGTAATTATTAGTAATAGTAATTATTATTATATATTATATATTATATTATTATTATTATATATTATATATTATTATAATTATTATATGAGTAATGCTTTAGCCACTACCAATTTCACTACCATTTCCTTCACTACCTTAGGTGGCATACTCCTATTGGAGAGTTCTCCCACCTACTCTATCATCCCCTACCTATTGGAGTGTGCCACATAAGGTAGTGAAGAGAAATGTAGTGAAATTGGTAGTGGCTCTAGCATTACTCTTATTATATATGTGTATATTATTAAATATGTTTATTATAATAAATTATTTTATATTATTATATATCAGTATGTATGTATATGTGTACAACATGTATGTATCAGAGTACCTATACTGTATATACATACAACCAAACCTATACATACATTATATATAATAGTATACAATATAGAGTATTTATGTATATACATATATACATATATATGGATTATATGTATAGATACATGTTGTATACAGTTTACCAAATGCCTTTTATACTTTATTTTTGAAAAAAAAAACTATTTTATGAAAAAAGTTTACCAAACAATACTCTGTTTACGAAATTCACAAAAAACAACTTAATAGGTTTTTTTTTTCAAAAACTATGTTTAAACTGAATTTTCAAAACAACGAACCAAATGCAGCCTTATAATTCTTATATATAAGAAAAAGGTAAATCTAGAAATAGATATCCTAGGATATTGAACACAAATTGTTAAAGATTATAAAGATAAAGTATGCCAAGAGACAAGGTCAACAATAAAATATTATAAAACATATAAAGATATAATATGTTGTGGCGAATCTAGACCAAATCGTTGGGGATATAGGTACAAAAGAAATTATAATTATAGAGGAAATTATAAAGAAAAATATATCCTACTTGAGCTTCTAGGATTCTTCACCACATAATCTATCTTTATATGTTTTATAATATTTTATTGTTGATCTTGCCTTTTGGCATACTTTATCTCTATAATCTTTTACAAATTGTGTTCTATATTCTAGGGTATCTATTTCTAGATTTACTTTTTCTTGTATATAAGTATTATTATACTCCAAGGATCTTATAGTTTTAAAAAGAACGTGTCTAATATAGGCTTCTTTTCTTCTTTATTAAAATAACTTTTTTTGGAAATATTTTTTGAATTCACAGGCATACTTATCAAAGTAACACATATTACATATTTCTAATTTACTTAATCACCATCTTGTTTGGTTTCTTTTATAGTCCACATATTATTTTGATTTTTCATATACACTAAATTCTGTTCTTAGAGTTTTTTCATAACTAGAGATAATATCTATTATTCCTAATGTTGGTGGTGTTGAAGTTTCTTGTGTTCCATTATCCTCTATTTTTCTAGGTCTTCTAACTTTATTTCTTTCTTCTTCACTTAATCCATTCCATCATTTAGCTACTACGCCCATACAAGTTGCTTATACAAATCTTTCAAATGACATTCCTTATAAATTTTGTCTAAATCCGACTATTAGGTTGCTTTCTCCCATTGTTCTATGGTCCTATCTACGTCTTTTACACAGTCTAAATCCAACCCCATGGAAATGGCAGAATAGAGAAATGAAAGAACCAGAAAAGGGTAATGAAGAAACTTCTAAGACCCCAAAATATAAACCTGCATAACATTATGAAAAAAGGAATAGCATGAAAGGGAAGGTTGAACTTAGACTGTGTAAAAGACGTAGATGGGACATAGAAAAATGGGTGAAAGCAATCTTAATAGTGGGATTTAGACAAAATTTATAAGGAATGTCATTTGAAAGATTTGTATAAGCAACTTGTATGGGCGTAGTAGCTAAATGATGGAATGGATTAAGTGAAGAAGAAAGAAATAAAGTTAGAAGACCTAGAAAAATAGAGGATAATGGAACACAAGAAACTTCAACACCACCAACATTAGGAATAATAGATATTATCTCTAGTTATGAAAAAACTCTAAGAACAGAATTTAGTGTATATGAAAAATCAAAATAATATGTGGAATATAAAAGAAACCAAACAAGATGGTGATTAAGTAAATTAGAAATATGTAATATGTGTTACTTTGATAAGTATGCCTGTGAATTCAAAAAATATTTCCAAAAAAAGTTATTTTAATAAAGAAGAAAAGAAGCCTATATTAGACACGTTCTTTTTAAAACTATAAGATCCTTGGAGTATAATAATTCTTATATACAGGAAAAAGTAAATCTAGAAATAGATACCCTAGAATATAGAACACAATTTGTAAAAGATTATAGAGATAAAGTATGCCAAAAGGCAAGATCAACAATAAAATATTATAAAACATATAAAGATAGATTATGTGGTGAAGAATCCTAGAAGCTAAAGTAGGATATAATTTCTTTATAATTTCCTCTATAATTATAATTTCTTTTGTACCTATATCCCCAACGATTTGGTCTAGATTCGCCACAACATATTATATCTTTATATGTTTTATAATATTTTATTGTTGACCTTGTATCTTGGCATACTTTATCTTTATAATCTTTAACAATTTGTGTTCAATATCCTAGGATATCTATTTCTAGATTTACCTTTTTCTTGTATATAAGAAATATAAGGCTGCATTTGGTTCGTTGTTTTGAAAATTCAGTTTAAACATAGTTTTTGAAAAAAAAAAACCTATTAAGTTGTTTTTTGTGATTTTCGAAAACAGAGTATTGTTTGGTAAACTTTTTTCATAAAATAGTTTTTTTTTTCAAAAATAAAGTATAAAAGGCATTTGGTAAACGGTATACAGCATGTATCTATACATATAATCCATATATATGTATATATGTATATACATAAATACTCTATATTGTATACTATTATATATAATGTATGTATAGGTTTGGTTGTATGTATATACAGTATAGGTACTCTGATACATACATGTTGTACACATATACATACATACTGATATATAATAATATAAAATAATTTATTATAATAAACATATTTAATGATATACAAATATATAATAATTATAATAATATATAATATATAATAATAATAATATAATATATAATATATAATAATAATTACTATTACTAATAATTACTATTACTATTACTATTTACTATTACTAATAATTACTATTACTATTACTATTACTAATAATTACTATTACTATTACTATTACTATTAATTACTATTACTATTACTAACAATTACTATTACTATTACTATTACTATTACTAATAATTACTATTACTATTACTATTACTATTAATTACTATTACTATTACTATTAACTAGGTTTGCCCGTTGACACGTGCCTACGACACGTCTTCGGAACAGTGCACCTTGTTTGATCATATAAAATAGTTTTGGAGGTCCAGCAAATTAATTGAAGTAGGAAACATAAAACAAAAAACATATTATATGATTTTTTTTGATTTTTTTTTGAATTATTTTTTAAGTTTTTAAATTTTAAATTTTTTTAGTTTTTTAATTTTTTATCTGGGATTCGAAGTTCCCTCGCTGGCATAGGCTGGGAGGAAGACGTAGCCTCGGACGAGTAAGACTCTGTGTGAGCATCGGTCCGCGTGTTTTACTGGGCTGTCGGCTTTCAGTATATTGAAATATTGTGGCTCACTGGTCGACAAGCTAATAAAATAAATAAGTGTAAATAAGAATGTGTAAGAAAAGAAAGTGAATTGTGAATATGAAAGAAAGTGGTTGTGAATGAAATGGATATGAAGAAATACGAGTTATGAGTTTGTGTATGAAAAGAAATGATAAATGCAGCATGTAGTTAATTTAAAATGAAAAGTAAAAGAGACATGTGTTAATATGAATAGTATGAAGTAATTGTGTAATGAGAAGGATTCTTAAAGTGAAATACAGGATGATTTGAGTTGATACACCTTGGAATTGTGTCGAGGAACTATTTGCCCGCTATTTATGTGGAAATGGTGGGAACTACCTGCCTTGGCATAATTCGCAGGGTGAGTGGCATGATATCGGTAATGAGTAATTGAAATGAAGAATAAAGTAAAGTGAAGATGAAAAGTAATTGAAGTAAATTAATAACCAAGCTATCGGCTTGAGATGTGATGTGATATTATCCAGACTATGTGTTTGGGGTGCGGTGATTATTATCCAAGCTATCGGCTTTGGGGTGTGATATATTATTGCCCAAACTATGTTTGGGATGTGGAGTATTAATTGATGAGCATGAAAGTGAAATTAATGGTAACTTGAGATATCAGTGAAGATGAAAGTAAGTTAATTACCTATTAGATTGAGTAATAACTAAATGATATAACGAGATGAGAATGAGTTATAAAACATGCTTTTGATGCGATAAGAATGAGTATTCAATAAGTGATATGTTAATGATGTGATGAAATGTGAGTAAATTGCAATAGGCAATGAGATGTTATATTTGTTTCATAAGATATGAATGAATGTGATATTATGAGAATAGATGCATATGTGTATGATGTGATATTTGATATAATACAATAAAATAAATACCTGTATTATGAGATTGGTTATGAAAATGGTTATTAAAGAAAGTTTGTTGTGTTATAAGTTTGTGTACCTTGGAAGTGTGTCGGGGAACTACTCGCCTTGGCACAACCTCCAAGATGAATGGGTGAGATGATAATATGATACAAGTAAATGAAGTGCATGGCTAAATAGAGATGAAGAAAAGATGTAATAACATCAGGTAGTTATATTCATATAAATAGTAAAATGCTGATTTGGCGATAATTGTGGAAAGATGAATATTCATGTTAGGAAATTTAAATTGAAAAGTAATGGATTGTATGGGAATTCGTATTATGCGAATGTAAAATAAGGATATATATGAGGTTGATGTGGAGCATATAGTGAAATGTGTGAATTATGGGTAATTATATAATTGGATGCAGATTTGAAGAGTACTTTGATATAAAATCGTATTGGTGATGTTTTTATGTTCAGATTTCAGGTTGCATTATCTTAACTTGATGTTTGTAAGTTTAAAGTATTTTCTTTATACCATTTTAATTTACTTAAGGGTGGACAACCCTAACTCTCCTGCAGGTTTGCTAGCAGCCTGGTGAGGTAGTTATAGAGTTAGAAATTATATTCTATTGAGATAATAGATTCTTTATGTAATTAGTATATAAAGAAACATGGACTGTTGATGTATTATTTTGTAATAATGTGAACATATATAGATATAGTGCTGTGATGAGGTAAGAAAACATGTACCCACCTCGTTGTGGAGTATTGGGTTCTGTGTTTGGTTTTGGAAAGTTTTTCTTTAGTTTTTCTATTACTTATAGAAGTTTTTAAAGGAAATTTATGGTTTTTAATTGATAATTGATATTATGTTATGAGTTTGGCCCCCAGAGCATGATATTTATATTGCCTATGTGATTCTGCTCATTTTGACCTGGGGAGCCCATGATTATATTGCCTGTGTTGTGAGCTACAGAATTTAGAGCAGAATTCCGTAAGCCTTTTGTGTTTCGGGGCAGAAATTTCAGGGGAGACTCTGCCAAAATTTTATTTGAAATATACCTATCTTAGTTTATGTTTAAAGTAATAGAGAAATTGAAAGACTTGTATTTAGAGGTTTAGTTTTCAAAAAAAAATGGGGTGTTACATATACTATTATTATTATATTATTATTATTGTTGTATATATCATAATTATTATATATATTATTATATATTAATATATATATTTTTAATACCCTGAATTTTATGAATGTGAAATTGTAGATTTTTACGTGCTGTGCACGTGCAAAATTTTGTATAAATATTCTCTTATGAAATAATTTTCTATAACATGAACAAATAATTATTTTCCCTGTTTTCTTTTCTTATTTTTTTAAACCCATTTTTTTTTCTTTTAAGGAGCCTAAATTTGTTTCTAAATAAAGCCAAACCTAATGAATTAATGTTTTTATTCTAAAAGCCCACTATTTTTAAAAGCCCTTGAATTAACTACTTTTTAATTAACTTGTCATGTAGACACATATTTTTTTAAACAATTAATTAATTTTTAATGTACAACTTTAATTAGGGGGACACTAGTTGGGACACGTGTTTTCACGTGTGTGTGCATTGCACACCTCCTTCTTGGCCAGATTTTGGGAGAGAGAGAATAGGGGGTGTGGACTAGTGGAGAGGTGGTTTTTGTGTCATGGGTGGTTGCTACAACTTTCCATCTTATCCTAGCCATTCATCTACAACCATCTAGTGTAATCCTAGCCCTCCAATCTAACCTAAAACTAGTATAAATACCCCCTACCTTCATGCATACAACACTAAGAAAAATAAATAAAAGAAATAAACTATAGGAGAGTAAAAGATTGAGAGAGAGTAAAAAAAAAGATTGAGTGCTTTAGTGTGTGTGTTCTCTACCTTTGGAGGTCGGCTACTTCACATCCACGGCAACGAGAAGGCTCGGTTTCACCAAGTGCAAGGAGAAGGATCATTGTGGTGGCTCATTCTAGGAGGAGAAGCACCAATCATGTTCAAGGAGATCGTAGGAGCTTTGTAGTATTTTCTTCAAATAGGTGGGTTGTTTTCTATACTTCTAATATTAGATATCATGCTAGGGAATTTATGATATTTATGCATGCTAAAAGAACCAATAAGATAATCACTTGTAGACTCTAAGAAGGACTTGCTAAACGAATGAGTAAATGCTTGATGAATTGTGTGCTATTGGTTATAATTCGTGTTTAATGTAATTAAAATTCACTTATTGCCATGAAGTTGTAGAATTGGAACCATGTAATTGTAGAAAATGTTCATGTGTTGATTAGCGAATGAATTATTAAATTTTTGCGCTTATGGAACCATGGTATTATTTTGCTCAAAAATACAACTTGGATTATAAGCATTATGAATAAAGAGGGAAAACAGGAATTTACACCTTTTAACAAAATCCTAATGCAAGAAATTGAGTAGCAAATTTGTTAATGTGATTTCTTTGCAATATTGTAAACATAGAACATAAATTAGAGTGAAAATACTTGTTTTAATGTCAAAAAATTATTTTAAAAACACTTATTTGTTGAATGTATGTAAATCTAGTATTCTGAAAATTTTTAGAAATTTTTGTAAAGAAGAAACTAAGTCACGATCGTTTGAAAAATAGAACATTTCCAATAAACAGAGACTCGACTTAAACCTATTTTGAACCAAGCCTATATCAGTTAATCCCTATGCTCATACTGGTTATAGGAGAGGCTTTAGTTGTGTTACTGTAGCTCTGACAACTGTGTGTGTGGGTTCGAGTCTCGGCAAGGGGCTTATATTCCAAAATTCGATTTTTCCCCAAACACCGAGAATGAAACTAAAACCGATTTCACTCCCTCCATGTGACAGTTGGGCACCTTGTCCCTTTGGCTAGTGCGTGGGCTTTGGGGTCTCGGTGACTGTGCACTGTGTGTGTGTGCTGTGCGGTTCGAATCTGGCAGTGACCAAATTTTTTTTGGAAAAAAAAATCTCTTTTCTTTTTTTCTTCCTTTGTGATTATTTCGAGCTATAAAAAAAATAGATATTTTAAAAATATTAGAAAATCCTTGAGTATATAAACTTCATAAAGAAAAAAAATATTTTTTGGACTTCTGGACCCCTTAAAAGAGAAATACAACTTTTTTTTAAGAGTGAAGAGTTCACTTTAGTTTTGATCTTTTGAGATTCTAAAATAATGAAAAATGAAAATTTTGAGTATGGAAATGATTTCAAAGAGATGAATTGAGACTTATGTTGAGTACAATTAAATGTGAAAATTTAAGTATGCAAGTTGTGCATGGAATTATGAGAAGAAAAAAAAGAACTTGACGAATTGAACAATTTGTGAGCAAGTATGTTTCTATAACAGTGAAAAGATGACTTATACTAGAATGTGGCTAAGACTCTACATCGGCAAGCATGAAAAGTATTTAAAAAGAGAATTTATGAAATTTTGTTGACCAAGTTTGGGTCGTTGATAATGAATATTGTTGAAAGGACCGATACAGGAGTAATGCTAGATTCTAGAATAGTAACCTCAGATTATACATAAGGATGAGATACACAGTGAAGATGTGATGAACGTAAGAGACAAACATGAGTATGAGGGCCATTGGATTGGCGGTGTGAAAGTATTCACAGGATGCCCCATGATGCGTCATGATTAGGGCGTGGATACTACTCCAGAGTACCGTCCCGGTGGCGACGCTTATGGGGCAATCGAATGACTGAAGGTGGTGTCACGTTTATGGTAAGAGGTGAATTACTACAGGATACCTGCATGATGAGTCATGTGTCAGTGCGTTGGGATTCTCTCCAGGGCGCCTAGACGTGAGTTCGTAGTTCATAGAATGCTTAAGATACTTACCGTAGTTACAGTGGTAGATTAAGTCATGGCGAGGGATTGAACCCTACAAGATGAAGAAAAATTAAGGGCTAGCCCTCGGACCTATGTAGTATGGACTGCATAGACTATGAACAAGTGCGCATTAGTGTCATATAATGTAAACAACTGTATTAAGGACTAAGTGCACATCACAACACGACATCAATAGGATAGTCCCTTGTAGTTTGTCTTGTGATCAAGTTTGTGGTTGTTTAAGTATGGAAAATCATGATACTGTTTCCGGCATAGAGAGAATGGCCGTGTATAATATTTCATCAATGAATAAACTGACGCGCCTACAGTTTCATATGCAGGAAAAAGAGGCTGACAAATTGAAGTATACATGCTGCTCAAAGATTGATTTAAATGTTGTGTAATGGTTCCATGTAATTACTGTAAATTGCTTCCGTTGTATGAATATAAATGTGTAATGTAACTCTGATGTAAGAAATGTTTTTAATTTCCCTGTAAAATTGTACAAAAGAAGTGTAAAGAACCTGTGGAACTCCGAATTCAGTTGTATTTTGGAATTCAGGGTGTTACAATATTATTATATAATATATTATTATTATAATATATCGTTATATATGTAATTATAATATATTATTGTTACATAATAGTAATAGTAATAGTAATAGTAATAGTAATTAATAGTAATCTATATAATAAAACACAAAGAAAGCTATCAAGTGGCTCTCCTTCAATCCCCCCCAAAAATCAAAGGCCCAGATCTAACCTTACAAAACATATTTTCCCTCCAAAAATTTCCCCCAAAACTCAAATTCAAATCCCCCACCCAAAACAACTCCTATATTTCTCTTTCTCTCTCTCTCTCTCTCCATCCCTCTTCTATTCAAAAAATTGAGAAAATAAAAATTTTAAAAATTTTAAAAAATTAAAAAACTAAAAAAATTTAAAATTTAAAAACTTAAAAAATAATTCAAAAAAAAATCAATAAAAATCATATAATATGTTTTTTGGTTTATGTTTCCTACTTCAATTAATTTGCTGGACCTCCAAAACTATTTTATATGATCAAACAAGGTGCACTGTTCCGAAGACGTGCCATAGGCACGTGTCAACGGGCAAACCTAGTTAATAGTAATAGTAATAGTAATTAATAGTAATAGTAATAGTAATAGTAATTATTAGTAATAGTAATTATTAGTAATAGTAAATAGTAATAGTAATTAATAGTAATTAATAGTAATAGTAATAGTAATTAATAGTAATTAATAGTAATAGTAATAGTAATAGTAATTATTAGTAATAATAATAGTAATAGTAATAATAATAGTAATTTTTAGTAACAGTAAATAGTAATAGTAATATTAATTAATAGTAATAGTAATAGTAATAGTAATAGTAATTATTAGTAATAGTAAATAGTAATAGTAATAGTAATTATTAGTAATAGTAACCGTCCAGATTGGGCACGAATCTTGAAGCTCGGGGGTAAAATGGTAATTTCACATACAAATGGATCCAGAGCGGGTATTGGGTCTCCTTCTCACGGATCCAACTGCCCACAAACGGATCTATTCCGACTGGGTACGGGTCCCGACCCGAGGCAAACCCAGACCTACAAAGAGACAAATCAGGGTCACTGATTTGACCAAGTCAACAGGCCTGATTTACTCTCACTGGGAATCAGGGGTTAGTTTCCTAAACAGACTGTGAGGATTTTTCTCCTAGCGTTACACAGGGAATCAAGCCTCTAATCACTCCTCTGGCGACTATAAATACCTCCCCTCTGCCACTGTGACCAGGTAATCACTCTTTTTCCACCTTAAGCTCTTTCTTTAATCACCACTGATTACTGACAAGGGCGTCGGAGGGTGCGTCGCCGGAATCAACCCCGGTGTCTCGCACTTCCTTGCAGGTTGCGGCAGGAATCAGAAGGCTTGGATCCGCTGTTCAGGTTTTCTCGAGCTCACAAATCTCATCTGTTTACCCCCGCACTGAAATCAGCGGTAATAGATTGGCGCCGTCTGTGGGAAACACCACACGAACAGCCTCCGTCTCTTCCTCGTTGCCTAGCCCTGGTCCAACCATGCCTCCAAAGAAGGTCAGATCCAGAGGATCCAACCGCGGGGCCATTCCTGCCGATCAGACAGAGGAAGCCCCTGTCAATCCAGTCCAGCAGCCTGAACTTCCTCCCTCGGTCCAACAGGGCCAACCTCCTCTTCCCAAACAGCAACCCCCCAATGGCCCTTCCGGTCATAATGGGCGGAGGCAGAAGCAGCCCCTTGACCCAGACCATGTCTCGGTTCATAATGAATCCTCGGATTCAATGGCTTCTCATCACCCCAACCTCCGCAACACAATCCTGAACCGCCAAAAAGATGAGGACCTCTGCACCCACCTTGATGAGAGGCGGGCCCGAGAGGGAGCCTCCCGCCAGCATCAGGGTGAGCGGTCCCCCCACCGCCGAGACGGTAGAAGGTCTCCGGACCGCAGGGGCCGAGCGTCATCTCCCGAGCGCCGAAGGAGGAGGCCGCATTCCCCCGCGGATCGGCATCATTGGAGGAACAATGAGGCACCTATCACTTGTGCCGAGTTCCTACAATTTCAGGACACCGTGCTGCAGGCCCTCAACCTTCGCCCCAACAACCAAAATGCCCAGAGGGTTCCAACACCCCCGCGGGTTCCCAGTCCTCGCCGCCGATCCCGAAGTCCTATCCCGGATCCCAGTCGCCAGCAGCAGCACTACAGTCCCCGCCGATCCCAGGACTACCGGCGCCGCAGTCCCCGCTCCCCTTCCTATGAAGAAGAGTTCGGGGGATCGTATGATTACCAGCGGAGGGACGATGCCCTCAACCGCCGTCTCCATGAGGTGGAGCGGCACATTGGTCGCATGGACAGAGAGGAGGAGTCCAGAGCAGGGACCGTCCAGCCCAGCAGACCCCCTTTCTCTCGGACGATCATGGAGGCCCCCATACCGAGGGGTTTCAAACCTCCGTAGTTTGAAACGTACTCAGGGGAGTCCGACCCAGTTGATCACGTCGAAAGCTTCAAGACATTAATGCTGATCCATCAAGCTTCCGACGCCATGCTCTGCAAGACCTTTCCCGCCACCCTCCGTGTAATATCCCGGACGGATATTACCATATATAAATTATTATTTTATTATTATTTATTATTATTTGGTTTTAATTCCAAAATTAGAATTATTTTGGTGATTTTCACCCGGTTTGTTCATATACATTGTCTGTATCCAGATATCGGTCAGTATACATCCGTATTGTATCAAATTGATACCGTGATCTTCCGAACTAATAATATAATTTATTTTATTATTATTTCCGAGATCAAATTATTTTATACGGATTATGCGAAGATTTTCGGTATACAGACATATATGTGCACGTACGAGTAGTATGTCGATTAGTATATTATATAATTTGTGTGTTGTGTATTTTTGGACAACACTTGTTTTGTTATGACAAAACCTAGTAGAGTGTTAGGGTTTATAAGTGGTTAATCCTAGGGTTACAAAGACATAAAGGATTAAGATTTCTTCTAGAAAAATCCTCTTCCATATCAACCTTCCCTCACATAACACCTCCCCCACTTTCCCCCTTCTCCTAGGTATGGCCGGCCCATATTTTAGGGGAGGGCTTATGTGTAAATGTGTGAGTGCCATTTTTGCACTTTCCACCCTTCTCTCCACCTATAAATACCCCCTCCTTCTCCTCCTTCTCTCATTTTAGAAAGATAAAAAAGAAAGAAAGAAAGAAAGGAAAAGAAAGAGAGATCACCATGCTAACTTGAGAGTTTTATTTGTAGGTTTTGTTAGGAGTTCTTAGAAGCTAAGGGGAAGGAGAAGGAGTGCTAGGCAAGTCCTTCCTTCAAAGGAAACTAAGGTGGGGGTTCTCCACTTATTTGTTTCATTGTTTGTTTGTTTGTTTGTTAGTTTTGTTGTTTGACTTCTTCTTCTTACCTTCTTGTTTTGTTTTCTTTTGTTTTTGATGGGTGTGTTGTTGTGTGGTTGTGAATATTGAATAAAAAGAAAGAAAGTAGTAGTAGTATCTACTAAAACACATAAAGATCAAACCTTTTAATTGTAGTTGTTGTTTATGTTATTGTTGGACTAAAATTCACATATGGCATATGGACTTGAACATACAACCGATTGGGGGTTGTAGGACTTGTAGGACTTAGTATACATAAGCATATGAATACTCTTATACAACCATTTTGGTTGTAGGACTTTGATTGAACTTGGACTAATAACAATAAGCATGTGTTCTATTGTAATTTTCTTTCTTGAAATAAAAAGATCTTCTTTTTATTAATCACTAGTTGTAGAAATAATAAAAAGATCTTTTCTTTTGTTAATCATTAGTTGTAGAAAATAAAAAGATCTTTTCTTTTGTTAATCACTAGTTGTAAAATAAAAAGATCTTTTCTTTGTTAATCACTAGTTGTAGAATAAAAAGATCTTCTTTTTATTAATCACTAGTTGTAGATTAAAAAGATCTTTTCTTTTTATTAATCACTAGTTAAAGAAATATTAAAAAGATCTTTTTTTTTAATCACTAGTTGTAGAAATATTAAAAAGATCTTTTTATTAATCACTAGTTGTAGAAATAATAAAAAGAGATCTTTTCTTTCATATTTACTAGTTGTAAAGTAAAATAAAATAAAAATGATCTTTTCTTTTATCACTAGTAATAATAAAGACTAGTAAGCAACTAAGTAGTAGCATGCTAAAATATAAAGTAGTAGTATGTGATTAAATGAGGTAGTAGTAGCATGTTGATTAAATAAAGTAGTATGTTGATTAAATAAGGTAGTAGTAGTATGGTTGATTAAATAAAGTAGTAGTGGTATGTTGATTAAATGAAGAAGTAGTAGTAGTAAGTTGTATGTTGTGTTCTTGATAAGAATGAAGTAGCAGTAGTAGTAGATGGTTGTGTGTATGTTTTGATTAAAATAGGAGTAGTAGTAGTAGTAGAATGTTGTAGGATATTTTCTAAAAATATCCCTTCATGTTTTATGCTTAGATAGTTGTAGGATATCTTCTAAAAATATTCCTTCATGTTTTTATGCTTAGATAGTTGTAGGATTACTTCTAAAAATATCCTACCATGTTTTCATGCTTAATTAGTCGTAGGATGTCTTCTAAAAATATCCTACCATGTTTCATGCTTAGTTAGTTGTAGGATTTCTTCTAAAAAATATCATACCATGTTTTCATGCTTAGTTAGTTGTAGGATTTCTTCTAAAAAATATCCTACCATGTTTTCATGCTTAGTTAGTTGTAGGATTACTTCTAAAAATATCCTACCATGTTTTCATGCTTAATTAGTTATAGGATGTCTTCTAAAAATATCCTACCATGTTTCATGCTTAGTTAGTGATGCGGTTTATTTCTGGGAGACGTGTGGATGCACCAGGTGTGAGTTCGGACTCGATTTGTATTGAAGGAGAAAGCTGCTTGTCAGACGACCCTCGGAGTGACCTGGCGGCTCCTGCGACAGGCTCGGAAAGGGGTGGATGCCTCAGCTCGGATCAGAGGGTTCGGATCCGAGGTCTTGTGTACCTGCAGACGGCCCTGAAATACCGGGGTTTATCCCGGTGGCGGACCCTCCGACGCTCTAGTCAGTCTCTGTGAGAGAGTAGCAATAACTAGGTGAATTTAAGTGGCAAAAGATTGGTTACCTCAAAAGGTGGGTAAGGGTATAGTATTTATAGAGAACTCCAACCGGGTTTGGATCCGCTTGGGGGCCGGGTCTGAACCCGAAAGCCCATGGGCCTGACGTGGCAGAAGGCCCAGGGGGTTTAGGGCTGACGTGCAGTACCAGAAGTGGTATAGGGCTGACGTGGCAAAGCCCTTGGTGGTATTTTGAGTTGACATGGCAGATCATGGGGCTCCTGTGCTTCTGGGAGAATCTGGTGGCCTAGGATGTGCCAGGTCATCTTCATTCTACACCAGGATGGGCGGACGGCCCGGAGGGCTGTCGTGGATCGGAGGTCGAGGGACATCGGTGCTCGTTGGATATGAGGAGACCAGATCTGTGGGGGTGAACTTGAGGTTCGGCGCCGACCCTGCCGTGGCTCGAAGCCGAACTAGGCTGCTATTTTTACCATTTTTGAGTGAGAGCTGTATTGGGCCCTGGTTGGGCCCCAAGCCATTTTTACCCTACCACACAAGCCCCCCACTCCTGCGGGGGTGCGGGAACTAGCCGTGGAGGAGTGTTTACGGTTGTAGAAATGGGATGGCGAATCGCTGGTCCTTCATGAGGGGGTTGCCCTGATGTTTGAGCGAGCCTTGAGCTGGCGAGGGTTTGTTGGCCGGCAAGGGTGATGGCGAGCCAGTGTTTCTTCCTGAGAAGAGTGCCCTGGTGCTCGACCGAACCTCGAGATGACGAGGGATTATGTGTCGGCAAGGGTGATGGCGAGCCGGTGTTTCTTCCTGAGAAGAAGGCCCTGGTTCTCGACCGAACCTAGAGATGACGAGGGATTACGTGTCGGCAAGGGTGATGGCGAGCCGTTGTTTCTTCCTGAGAAGAGTACCCTGGTGCTCGACCGAACCTCGAGAAGACGAGGGATTATGTGTCGGCAAGGGTGATGGCGAGCCGGTGTTTCTTCCTGAGAAGAAGGCCCTGGTGCTCGACCGAACCTCGAGATGACGAGGGATTACGTGTCGGCAAGGGTGATGGCGAGCCGTTGTTTCTTTCTGAGAAGAGTACCCTGGTGCTCGACCGAACCTCGAGAAGACGAGGGATTATGTGTCGGCAAGGGTGATGGCGAGCCGGTGTTTCTTCCTGAGAAGAAGGCTCTGGTACTCGACCGAACCTCGAGATGACGAGGGATTACATGTTGGCAAGGGTGATAGCAAGCCGTTGTTTCTTCCTGAGAAGAGTACCCTGGTGCTCGACCGAACCTCGAGATGACGAGGGATTATGTGTCGGCAAGGGTGATGGCAAGCCGGTGTTTCTTCCTGAGAAGGTTTGAGCAGCGTGGTCCGTCGCCTTCGCGGAGTATTGAAGGCGCTTCCGGGATCCGTGCGATGTTCCAATTTTCTAGGGGCATTAAATGGCGCCGCCTAATGAATGCAGGTGGCGCATGGGCTTCCGTCGATTGGCTTTCCCAATGTCATAATGGCTGGTTCATGGGGGAGGCTATAAATACCTCTCCCCTCCAGTGGGTTTGATCGCAGCAAGGGTGGTCCAATGGCCACCAAAGGTGTCTGCTTCGGCGGACGTCTCTTTTTTGAAAAATTTTGTAGCGCCAAGGGGCCTCGAATCGGTGGTGACTCTGCCGTCCAGATCTTTTTTCGGGTCCGACGACCCTCACACGGTTGTTTGGCCCGAGAGAGATCAGGACGGGAGGGGTACCCACTGCATTCTGGATCTGAGGCTGAAGAGCCTCGGATATGCGGGTCGATCTGCTTTCTGTTAGGGTTCTAGGCGATGGTGGCTTTCCTCCCACCCTCGAACAATTCGGGGTTTCGGCCGACGAGGCCGTAAACCCCGAGCTGTTCGCGGGTGAGAGAGGAGCCGACCAAGACCTGGAGCCCGGGACGCAGGCGATGGTGGCTTTCCTGCCACCCGGGAACAATTTGGGGTTTTCGGCTGCCGAGGCTGTAAGCCCCAAGTTGTTCGCGGGTGAGAGGGGAGCCGACCGAGCCCTGTAGCCTTAAATCTTTAAAAAGAAAATTTTTCCGCCGAGCACTTCATCCGACCCGACCCCTGTGTCTGGCTGCCAGCCTGGCACTGGATGACGTCAGCAGCCCATGTTTCGAGGACGTGGCACGGTTTTCCAGGCGGCCGCTACACGTCAATCGGTGAACAGTAATTGCGGAAATCGAGGAGTCGTTTTTGTCCTCTATAAATGATCCCCCCTCTCCCCCTATCGTCCACTTCTTACTCGCTTCTTTCTCTTTCAAAAAATCTCCCAACACTTCAGCGTTCGTCCCTACCGTTTGCTGTACCAGGCTCGTTCTTCCGAAGCGACCCCAGGTTTGTTGGTAAGTTTGTTTAGTTTAGGCACAGTTGGATAGGGCTCAGTCTGGCTCGTCAGCGTCGACATCTGGGGGGGACGTAAAACCCGCCTCCAAATCAACTTCGTGGGAGGAGTCTGATATCGAGGGGGAGTCTGTAGGCGAGGATCAGCCAGTGTATGATGTGAAGCCGCTACGGTCTCGGAGGCTTTTTGTTGTGGAGAGTAGCGATTCTGACGAGGGGGGCGGTAGTTCCGCCGAAGTCCAGATTCTAGGTCTGGTTTCTGAAGAGGAGGGTGGCCCCAAAGGGGGTGAAGCCAAAGGGGCTCAGATAGGAGGTCAGGGCGTGGGCTCGAGTTCCATGCCGACAGGTCTGGGGCGATTATCTACCCCCTCACCGGAACGAACCAAGAAGAAGAAGAGGGCTCCGAAGAAGAAGGGGTCGAGGATTGGGGGCTCGAGCCAGGCGCCTGTTAACTTGATGACAGGGTCGCCTGTACAGCCTAAGCCGTTCCGTCGGTACCCTGACGATCTTTCTGATAAGGAGGTGTTTGGGGTCCAACCATCGTCGCTGAGCCGGAAGAGGGTGATAATGGACACACTTCCGACCGTTCTGGAGGCAGGTAACTTGGAGGCTTTGCGGCTGGCGTACCACATAGGGTCCAGCTACGAGCTCATGTTGCCGAGCTCCACTCTTCGACCGACCGACCCCCTGCCGGATTGGTATTGCGTCTTCCCCGTGGATGCCTTTATCTCCGGCCTGAGGCTGCCCGTTCACCCGTTTGTTCGCGAGGTGCTGAACTGGGCGTCCCTGGCGCCGATGCAGTACGGGCCCAACTCTTGGAAGCAGATCATCTGCTTCGTGTTGATGTGCGAGGAGCAGAGGGTACCTCTACGGCTGAATGTCTTCCGAGCGATGTTGATGATCAGCTCGGTGGCTGAGGGTATCTACTACATTTCGCCCCGGGGCAAGGGGAAGGTTGTCCATGGTCATCCGGACTCCATCAAGGATTGGAAGAAGAAATATCTGGTGATCCGGAGTGAGGAGCCTTGGGACATTCCCACTCGGTGGAACCACTCCAAGCCGAGCTATAAAACGCCGAGGCCGAGGGACCTGACGGCCGAGGCCGAGGGACCTGACGGCCGAGGAGTGGGGGTTTGTTGAGCGCCTCCATCTGTCGTATAGTATCAACTGAGCGAAGGTGACCGAGGGTCACTTGGCGAGCGTCGGACTGATCCCGGCCGATCTATGTATGTAGTTGTTTCTTTCTTTTGGGTTTGTTGTTCCTCTGTGCTCATTGTCCTTACCGGATCTTTTTGCAGATATGGATCCTGAGTCGATCAAGGCGAAAAGGCTCGCCATGAAGAAGGAGGAGGCCGAGAAGAAGATGGGGGTTATGAAGACGAGGGGGTCGTCCCAGGCAGTTTCCGAGGCCCCTGTTCAGCCGAGGGCCAAAAGGACTCGTTCGGAGACGGTCAAGGACGTGGCGGTTCAGGGCGGTCCGGACCAGGGCAAGGTCACCGATCTCGATAAGGGGAAGGGCCCTCTGGCGGATCCGGAGGTAGAGGAGAGGCTTCGGCGACCGTGGGTGCCGAGTTGGTCGATCTGCGAGGGAGATTGCCTGACCTGAGGGCAGCAGGCCGTCGAGGTGGCGAGTAAGCTGGCGACCCCCCGGGATCGTTCGGAGATGAAGACCGAGACCCTAGAAGAGGCGTATACTCGCCTCGCACAGGCCAATGTGCTGGTAAGTCTGTCAACCTCTCTTGTCCCGTAATTACGTTGTAGAGGAGGCTTCCTTAGTTGTGCTCGGTGACTACAGGCGACCGTGCAGGGGGCCCACGTGAGGGGCCTTTACGAGGCCGCTTTGAAGCGGGAGCGTGACCGGGCGGACAAGGCCGAGCAGGAGACGAAGGAGATGAAGATAGAGCTCGAAGGCTCTCAGAAGAGGGAGCAAGAGATGAAGACGGCCTTCGACAAGGAGAAGGAGGAATGGGCGAAGAAGATAGCGGCTCAGGAGAAGGAGTTTACCAAGGAGCGGGAAGAGCTGACAGAGACGGGTCAGCTCCTGGTGATCAAGGCTCAAGACGAGTGTTATGCGAAGGCACTCAGCCACGTGAGGCACTTCTACCCGACCCTTGACCTGTCCAATTTCGAGTATGACATGGAGGTCGAGGGGACACCGAAGACCCCTAGCGAAGAAGGGCCTGCTCTTGACCCGTCTGCCGACCCCCCTGTGGACCCGCCTGCCGATGCTGAGGTGGGAAAATAAGTTGTATAATTTTTGTCTTTCTATTTCCTTCTCTCGATTGTATTTGCCTTCCGCGGACTGGCCATCGCATTTTTGTAAGAAGCGACTCAATTTATAAAAAAGGATTTTTGACCGGCCAAGTGTTTTGACTTCGGGTGTTTCCGACCCTCCTTGCTTATGTGTTTTGAGTTGGCTGGTTTTCTTGTAGGTTGCGGCTCCTCTTCCCGAGGTGGACCCCCGTCGTTCCGACGTGGCGTGGCTCCGGAGCAAAGTTGAGGCCCTGGAGGCCACGTTGGTTCGCTACCGAAAGGGGGCTCGTGACACTGATGCGGCCATTAACTATTATCGGAATAAGTCTGAGGCCTTAAGTGAGGAGGCGAGCCGGCTGAGGAGGGCGATGGTGGACCGGGACCTCGGAGGTGTCGGACTTGGACATACCATGTCGAACGCCTCGGTACAGAGGCCCTCTTCTGAGAGGTTACTTCGCGATGTCATAGTGGAGAAGGAGATGGAGATACACCGCTACAAGACGATGTTGGGTGTCTCGACATCTTCCTCCGTGGGTCGGCGAGCGGAGGGGGTTCCCTCTGCGCTGCTGCTACTGGAGCGCATGCGACCAGTGGATGCCAGAGCTCCGTGGCTGGTGTGTTGACCGTGGCTGAGCCCAAGGACCGTCATGATGAGGAGAGGACTCCTAGCCGTTCGGTCGGAGTGGTCCCGCCCTTCGTTGGACCCGAGGGGCCCTAAGATGGTGGCGTCCTTCAGTTTGAGATGAGTGGAGTGGTCCTGTAACGGTCTTTGTTTGTTTTCTCATAACAAAATAAAGGAGTATGAATAAAGAATTCTTTTCCTCCTTTGCTCTGTTTAGAAGTGCGGTGAATGACGGCGGAGGCGTGGTTCGGCTCCGTCGATCCGTGAGGGATCAACGCGGGGCCTTAGGAAGAGTCCCTGGCCTGAAGTTGGATTGGACCTACCGAGATGTTAGGGATGATACCGGAGTGAGGACTCGGGTGCCGATCCCATTGTTCGGTGTTAAGTCGGATCTGCCGAGGCATTTGGAGTTTGACAAAAAAGAGATTTCTTTCATACTAGATAGGGAGGGTCGTCGAAGCCGCCCTTTACACATGAAAGCTTACAAAGGATTTTATATACATTAGCCAAGTTAGAACCTATGTTCGCTCTTCCAGGAACTTCATTAGGTGCTCGGCGTTCCAGGGTCGGCTGATGAGCCGGCCGTCCATATCCGCCAGTCGGTACGTACCAGGGCGTACAGCCTCGACTATACGGTATGGGCCTTCCCAGTTAGGGGCCAATTTCCTCTTCTTGGTTGGATCAGAGACGGACAGTTTTCGTAGCACGAGGTCTCCCGCCTTGATGTTAGTGGGGCGGACTTTCTTGTTGTAAAACTTCTCGATCCGTTGTTGGTAGATGCTTCTCCGGAATGAGGATTTCTCTCTGACTTCGGCGACGAGGTCCAGGTTGGCCCTTAAGTCTGATGAATTGTCAGCTTCGTCGAAGGCCATGATACGGGAAGAAGGCAGGCCGACCTCGACGGGGATGACTGCCTCCGTCCCGTAGGTCAAGGCGAATGGCGTCTCTCCCGTGGGGATCCTCTTGGTGGTTCGGTACGCCCATAGCACACTAGGCAGTTCTTCGACCCAAAGCCCTTTGGGGGAACTGTCGAGGCGCTTCTTGAGGCTGTCGAGGATTTGCCTGTTCACGTTCTCTGCTTGGCCGTTGGACTGAGGGTGGCAAATAGCGGAGAAGCGTTGCTGGATACCGATGTCCGCGCAGAAAGTTTGGAAGTTCTGATCCTGAAATTGGGTTCCGTTGTCTGTAACGAGGATCCGGGGGATGCCGAACCGACAAATGATGTTCTTCCAAAAGAATTGTTGTACTTGGCGCTCGGTGATGCTGGACAGAGGCTCGGCTTCGAGCCATTTGGTGAAGTAGTCGATAGCGACTATCAGGAATTTCTTTTGTCCTACTGCTGGGGGGAAGGGCCCCACAAGGTCCATCCCCCACATGGCGAACGGCGCATGGCTCGCCAGGGATCGGAGATTGGCTTGAGGAAGCCTTTTGATAGGGGAGAACCTTTGGCAGGGGCCGCACCTTTTGACTAAGTCTTGCGAGTCCTGGAGCATGGTCGGCCAATAGTACCCCTGATTCAGGGCCTTCCGAGCAAGTGTCCTGCTCCCCATGTGGCATCCGCCGATCCCCTCGTGTAGGTC
Organism: Hemerocallis citrina; assembly: GCA_017893485.1. NCBI lineage: Eukaryota > Viridiplantae > Streptophyta > Magnoliopsida > Asparagales > Asphodelaceae > Hemerocallis > Hemerocallis citrina. Next base: position 150,623,073 of record CM030361.1, read on the forward strand.
TTTGAGGGCGTAGCTGGCCTCGCCGCTGGTGAGACAGCGGAGGTATGGTTTGCCGTCGGCCAAGGTGTATGAGCGTTTAAAGAGGATGTCATCAATCATGACAAATCTTTCAGCTGAGACTCTAACTCGTCTGGCCTCGGCCCTGTCTTCAGGGAGCTCGGCATTGATTAAGAATCTTCGGATGGGAGTGGTCCAGTCGTCTGGGCTGGTATCATCTTGCACACACATCGCCTCCGGCTCTAGGTCATTGATACTTGGCTTTAAGAGGATTTCTATGAGCATTGTCTGATCGAGACCCTCGAAGGAGGAAGAGGCAAGTTTGGATAACGCGTTTGCTTGAGCGTTCTGTTCCCTGGGGACTCTGATAACTGTGGCGCAGCTGAAGGACGCCAGGAGTCGTCGGACTGCCGCCAAATATCTCATCATGCGATCATCGCGGGCTTCGTATTCTCCGGTGATCTGATTGACCACGAGCTGAGAATCGCTGAAGGCCCAGATTTGCTTGGCTCCGGCTCGGTAGGCAAGGGTCAATCCGACGATCATGGTCTCGTACTCTGCCTCGTTGTTGGAGGCCGAAAAGTTACGGCGAGGGGAGTATTGAAGTAGGAATTGGTCGGGGCCATGAAGGATGATGCCTGCTCCGCTCCCTGTTTCGCATGATGAGTCGTCGACAAAGATCTCCCAGGTCGGATCCGAACCCTCGATGCTGGGCTGCTCGGAGACGGTGCACTCAGTTATAAATTCGGCGAGGGCCTGTCCTTTAATGGCCACCATCGGCTGGTAGCTGATGTCAAACTGACTCAGCTCAATTGACCACTTGACTAAGCGGCCGGAGTTTTCGGGCTTGTGAAGGACAGTCTTTAGTGGCTGGTCGGTCAGTACTTGGACGGAGTGGGCCTGGAAGTAAGGACGAAGCTTCCGGGCTGCCATGACTAAGGCATAGGCCACCTTCTCTATCTTTGCGTACCTCGTCTCGGCTGGGAGTAGTACTTTGCTCACATAATACAATGGCCTTTGGACTCCTTCCTCTTCTCGGACGAGGACAGCGCTGAGGGCGCTATCCGAGGCTGACAGGTAGAGCCAAAGCGGCTCGCCAGGCTCGGGCTTGCTGAGGAGAGGTGGGTTGGCGAGGTATTGCTTCAGTTGTTCGAAGACTTCTTGTTGATGGGTACCCCACTAGAAGCCCCCTTTTCCGCGTAAGGCCTTGAAGAAGGGGAGAGACTTCTTCCCTGACTTGGAGAGGAAACGGCCGATTGCCGCCAGCCGGCCCGTGAGCCTCTGAACCTCCTTGACATTCCGAGGGGAGGACATGTCCAAAATGGCTTGGATTTTCTCGGGGTTTGCCTCAATGCCGCGTTGGCTGACGATGAACCCCAGGAATTTCCCAGTGGAGACACCGAAGGCGCATTTAGCCGGGTTGAGTCTCATGTTGTGATGTCGGAGGACACCGAAGGCTTCTTCGAGGTCGGCGACGTGGTCCGGTCCGGCCCGGCTTTTGACGAGCATGTCGTCGACGTAGACTTCCACGTTGCGACCGATCAGGTCTTTGAAGATTCTGTTGACGAGCCGTTGGTACGTGGCTCCGGTGTTTTTCAGCCCGAAGGGCATAATGCGGTAGCAATAAAGACCCTGGTCGGTGACGAACGAGGTTTTGGAGATGTCTGGTGGAAACATCCGGATCTGATTGTACCCCGAGAATGCGTCCATGAAGGACAGTAGCTCATGCCCCGAGGTTGCATCGATTAAAGCATCGATGCGGGGGAGGGGGAAAGGATCTTTCGGACATGCTTTGTTAAGATCCGTGAAGTCGATGCAGATCCGCCAATCCCCTGTTGCCTTCTTTACCATGACAACATTGGCCAACCACTCGTGGTAGCTGACTTCCTGAATGAATCGAGCGGACAAGAGTTTGTCCACTTCTGTCTTCACAATTTGTTGCCTCTCCGGGGTGACTTTGCGCCTCTTTTGGACAACCGGCTTAGAGTCAGGGATGACGCTCAGCCGATGCATAATCAAGTCTTCGGAGATCCCGGGCATGTCGGTGAGCTTCCAAGCGAAGAGATCAACGTTGCGACGGACACAGGCGATGATGCCTGTTTTCAAGTCCTGGGTGAGCGAGCGGCTTACCCGGAACCACTTTGATTCATACTCGGCGTCGAACAGGACCTCTTCTAGTTTGTCGACAGGCTCGGGAGCTGGGCCATCCCTCTTGGGTTCGAGTTCAGCGGCGTCGAGGGGGAATACACCCCCTCCGACAGTGGTTATATAGCACGACCACGCGGCTTCGTGGCTACCTCGGACGATGCCGACCCCTTGGGGGGTGGGAAATTTGTGTTTCAGATGGTAGGCTGAAGGTACCGCTTGGAAGGAGCTCAGTCCGGGTCGGCCGAGAATGGCGTTGTAAGCTGCCTTGATGTTGACAATCATGAAATCCATGGATTCGGTCCTTTTGACAGGAGCCGATCCTGCGGTGACGTCGAGGGTAACAATCCCTTCTATTACGACAGGGGCACCGGAGAATTCATGTAACGTGTATCCGGCGGGCTTGAGCTTCCCACCGGGTAACTTGAGGCTCTCGAAGGCTTTGAGGAGAAGAATATTAACTGAGCTACCGTTGTCAACGAGGATTCGGCGAACCTCACAGTTAGCCATGTGGAGGCTGATGACGAGGGCATCGCAGTGGGGTAGGTGAACGCCTTCGAGGTCCTCTCCTGAGAAGGAGACTGGCCTTGGTTGTAGCTTGGACGAGGGGTTGTTTTGGACAGCATTCGTCTCTTGGACGAAGGCTTTTCGGGATGTATTTGACTCTCCTCCCATCGGCCCCCCGTGGACACAGTGCAAGATGAATGGCGTATCTGCGGTTCCCTCGGACTCGAGATCCTGACCCCGGAGGCGGGTCGAAGTAGGGTTCGGAGGTGAAAGTCTCCGGTTCCTATCATCTCGCCGATCCCGTCGGCCTTCTCGGGTGAATTCTTGGAGGAACCCTCGTGAGATGAGTTCCTCAATTTCGCCTTTCAGGGCTCGGCATTGGTCGGTTTCGTGCCCACGATCTCTGTGGAAGCGGCAGTAGAAGCGCTGATCTTGATTCTTGTTGTTATTAGGTCGGGGAGGTAGTCGGACGAGGCCTTTGTCTTCGATTTCCAAGAGGATGGCAGATACGCTATGTGTCAAGGGAGTGTACCTCTCGAAGCGGGGGACCGGCGGGACCTTCTTCATGGCCCCCGCGTCCCTCGGAGCCTTCTTTGATGGTTCGACTTCTTCGGCCTTCCGTTTTCCCTTCCCGGTGGCCTCCCTAGCATCTTCGGGGCTAAGGGCCTCTTCTGCCCTAATGTATTTCTCGACCCTGTTGAGGAGGTCGGGAAAGTCGACGGGGGGTCTCTTCACCAGAGAAGCTTTCAGCTGTCTATGACGGACGTTGTGCCGAAATGCCGCAGAGGCGACGCCTGGATCAAGAGAGGAGACCGATCTTGCCTCTGCGGTAAACCTCCGGACGAACACTCTGAGTGACTCTCCCTCTATCTGTCTGAGCCCAAGTAACGAGGCGCTGGTCCTTTCCGCCTTCCGGCTGGTGACGAAGTGGGCAAGAAAATTGCCCTCTAGCTGGTCGAAGGAGTAAATGGAGCCAGGGGTGAGTTTCGAGAACCATTCACGAGCCGGACCCCGAAGGGTGGCGGGGAAGGCTCGGCATAGCAGGGGATCCGAGATGCTGTGAATCATCATGAGGGTTTTAAAACCCTCCATGTGATCAGCGGGATCTCCCTCGCCGTCGTAGGTCTCGAATTGAGGTGGTCGGAAATTCCGGGGTATTTCCGCTTGGAGGATGGGAGCGGAGAAGGGAGGATGGACAGGTGTGTATCCCTGAGCCGCTCGTTGGTCGCCGTCTCCTATATGATCGAGGCGATCCTCTATTTTTTGGAGGCGCCTTAGGAGTACGCCATCGTCTTCTGGCTGGATTGTTGACGGGCGCGACACGCTGGCCTCGGCATCCGACCCGGTTTGGGAGTGGAGGGCTTCCCCCCTGGGGGCCCGTCGGAGGGCCCCGAGAATTTCTCTCCGGAAGTCTTGGAACTCCTTGTGAGTGACGGGGGCTCCCTCGACCCTATTTGGTCGGTCTGAAGGTTGCCTTCCGATGCGGCTGAGTGCTGGCCTCTGTCCCTCGGGCTGCGGTCTTGGATGGTTCGGGGCCGGGTTGGAAGCGGCCCTTTCCCTGCTGCGGCTAATCTGTCGGTTGACGATTACCCCCCGTAGGTCGGGCTGGACTTGACGGGTGACGCTCCTTTGGGACCCCTGATGGGGAACCCTGTGTTTTGAAGTGTGTGGACCGGCGTTCGCGGTTGGTGGGGGCGAGTCCCGTCGGTTGACGGAGGAAGCAGCCCCCTTGCCCTTGGAGGCCATGAGAGTTCGGCTGTCGAGGTGCCTTGTTGGTCGTGCTCGGGTCGGCTTCTGAAGCAGTGTTCCCACAGACGGCGCCAACCTGATGCGGTTTATTTCTGGGAGACGTGTGGATGCACCAGGTGTGAGTTCGGACTCGATTTGTATTGAAGGAGAAAGCTGCTTGTCAGACGACCCTCGGAGTGACCTGGCGGCTCCTGCGACAGGCTCGGAAAGGGGTGGATGCCTCAGCTCGGATCAGAGGGTTCGGATCCGAGGTCTTGTGTACCTGTAGACGGCCCTGAAACACTGGGGTTTATCCCGGTGGCGGACCCTCCGACGCTCTAGTCAGTCTCTGTGAGAGAGTAGCAATAACTAGGTGAATTTAAGTGGCAAAAGATTGGTTACCTCAAAAGGTGGGTAAGGGTCTAGTATTTATAGAGAACTCCAACCGGGTTTGGATCCGCTTGGGGGCCGGGTCTGAACCCGAAAGCCCATGGGCCTGACGTGGCAGAAGGCCCAGGGGGTTTAGGGCTGATGTGGCAGTACCAGGAGTGGTATAGGGCTAACGTGGCAAAGCCCTTGGTGGTATTTGGAGTTGACATGGCAGATCATGGGGCTCCTGTGCTTCTGGGAGAATCTGGTGGCCTAGGATGTGCCAGGTCATCTTCATTCTACACCAGGATGGGCGGACGGCCCGGAGGGCTGTCGTGGATCGGAGGTCGAGGGACATCAGTGCTCGTCGGATATGAGGAGACCAGATCTGTAGGGGTGAACTTGAGTTTCGGCGCCGACCCTGCCGTGGCTCGAAACCGAACTAGGCTGCTTTTTTTTACCATTTTTGAGTGAAAGCTGTATTGGGCCCTGGTTGGGCCCCAAGCCATTTTTACCCTACCACAGTTAGTTGTAGGATTTCTTCTAAAAAATATCCTACCATGTTTTCATGCTTAGTTAGTTGTAGGATTTCTTCTAAAAAATATCCTACCATGTTTTCATGCTTAGTTAGTTGTAGGATTTCTTCTAAAGAATATCCTACCATGTTTTCATGCTTAGTTAGTTGTAGGATTTCTTCAAAAAAATATCCTACCATGTTTTCATGCTTAGTTAGTTGCAGGATTTCTTCTAAAAAAATATCCTACCATGTTTTCATGCTTAGCTAGTTGTAGGATTTCTTCTATAAATATCCTATCATGTTTAGAATGTTGTAGGATGTTTTATAAAAAAATATCCTATCATACTTTATGTTCAGAATGTTGTAGGATGTTTTATAAAAATATCCTATCATGCTTTATGTTTAGAATGTTGTAGGATTATTTCTAAAAATATCCTATCATGCTTTATCCACTCTAAAAATATCTAGCATACTTAATGATATTTAGAATGTTGGGGGAGTAATTCTAAAATTGCCTATCATATGTAGGAATGACATATATGTTGTAGGTTTCTTTCTAAGATTACCTATCATATTTTTAAGCTTAAAATGTTGTAGTGTGCTTCCTAAAATTTTCCATCATGTTTTAGGAATGCTATTTCATGTTAGAGTGTTGTAGGACAAATTCTAAAAGTTCCTACCATATTAGCTTAGCCTATTTATGCTTAGAATGTTGTAGGATTCAATCTAAGAGTTCCTACCATGTTTAGATTAATTGTGCCTAGGATGTTGTAGGATCAATGATAAAATTACTTACCATGTTAGTTTAAATTGTAGGTAAGTGATATACCATGCTAGTTTAATTGTAGGTATGTGATATACCATGCTAGTTTAATTATAAGTAAGATCTATGCCATGCTAGCTTAATTACAAGTAAGTTGTATGCCATGCTAGCTAAATGGTAATTAAGTTGTATGCCATGCTAGTTTAAATGAATACTCATGTTTACATGATACCCGTACGTAGATAAGTATTTGTTCATACTATGTTAGTAGGTGATCATGCTTAGTCATCATTCATGCCAAGTAAGTAGGTGTCATGCTAATTATTGATCATGTGAGGTTAATGATATCCATGCTATGATATTCATACTTAGATTAAAGAGGCTACCCATGGTTAGTGGTAGTGATTTTATGTTGTGTTCTATACCATGCTAAAGATCAAATACATGCTTAGAATGTTGTAGGGATAGTGTTAGAATTACCTACTATGCCTTGGAATGTTGCTTGTTCATACTAGTTTGAGTTGTGGTGGTTAGTCATGATAAGTAGTAAGCTTTCATGCTCAAATTATAACCTATACTTGACTATAGTGGACTTCATGTCTAGGTCGTAGTAATTTTCATGCTTAAGCTCGATGCAAGCACAAGCTTAATCATATTCGTACTTAGGAGTATCATGGTGAGTGGTTGTGTTATATGATCAGATTGTCGTAAGAAGATGCTTGCAATTGTGTGCCATACTTAAGGCACTATAGGTCGAAGTAATAAGATTGGGAAGACCACTAGTAATAGTTAGTTGATAAAGGCCGTTATGTCGCCTTCGGTTCTTCCTTAGTAGAATACCGACCATAGACTATTAGTAGATTCTTCTGTTGCTTCTAATAATAGAAGATCGAGTTTGCTAGTAAGCACGTTTGGTTGCTTTTAAGATTGATTACCTGTATGGTTGTTTGCATAAGGTTGTTGTCTCGTACGCGGCTCGACTGGCCCGTACGTAGCTGTGAGTCTCATACGTAGCTTATTTGGCTCGTATTAAGATTGTTGTCTCGTACGCGGCTCGACCGGCCCGTGCGTAGCTGTTGGTCTCATACGCGGCTTATTTGGCTGGTATGTACGTTGTTGTCTCCTACGAGGCCCGCCTGGCTCGTAGGTAGTTATTGTTTCATACGTAGCTTATAGACTCGTATGTGGTTGTTACTCGTGTATAGCTTGTTAGCTAGTACACAGTTCGTTGTGCTCGTCTAGGGTGATATTACCACCCTAAGGGCTATCGACCATCAAGACATAGGGTAGCGACTTGCATGTATATTCGCACGGTCGAAGTCTTGGATCGATGAGCCACGAACCGGATCCTGAGGGGTTCTGGTAAGTCTAGGTTGAGCAGCCTAGTAGAGTTGTCTTGCGAAGCCTAAATTAAGGCCTAGCATGTTATGTTATAATATTATCGTCCCTAGGATCGTCGAGTCAGGGACATCATTAGGGTAGTGACTTATAGAGGTCATTTTGCTCAGACCCTTGCCGAAGAGAGAGGAGTTGGTTGTAGGGGGCACCTTATGACCAACTTGTCCCTTGAGGGAGGCCTTAGGTGGTGACATTGGGTTGTACCTTCCCGTCAAAGGGATACGTACGGTGGCGTCTCACAAGTTGGGAGCACGGGTTGTGTATCTCACTCTGTTAATTCCTGAAATACCGTGGCTGGGGTGCCACAGGATGCATTTGGGCAGTCCTGCGCTTGCGATACCCCAGAGGGTGCCACAGGGTAGGCTTCGTGCTACCCTGCGCTTGCGAAACCCTATAGTTTGATTTTGGAACGATGCCCGATATACTGGGATCGAGTGAGGTCCGGCATGCCGGGTAGTAGTGAAAAACGGAGACACCATAAGCAGACTGCATGGGGGGACTTGACCCCTTCTGCAACCTCACAGAGTCATGGAGTATTGTCAGGAACAGGTTGTGTACAATTAGAGTTCATAACGCGGGTTCAATCGCTATTTATGGAGAAACGGCTTGAGATGGGGTTGCATGTAGTATGGGCTGCATGTTGCTTTGGAGACTTGCTGACATTAGAATAGGAAGCGTCCTAGTTCTACCTTCCCGTCAAAGGGATACGTACGGTGCCGTCTCACAAGTTGAGGACACGGGTTGCGTATCTCGCGCTGTTAATTCCTGAACTACCGTGGCTGGGGTGCCACAGGATGCATTGTGCAGTCCTGCGCTTGCGAAACCCCAGAGGGTGCCATAGGGTAGGCTTCACGCTACCTTGTGCTTGCGAAACCCTATAGTTTGATTTTGGAATAACGCCCGATACATTGGGTTCGTCTGTTTTGAGAGAGGTCTGGTTAGCCGGGTCGTAGTGGCGAACATAGACACCACTGGCGAACTGCATTAGTGGGACTTGACCACATCTACAACCTCATTAGCCATGTGTAGATGTCAGGAACAGGTTGTGTACAATTAGAATTCATAACGCGGGTTCAAATCCCTATGTTTTTGCACTCACGAACACTTAAACTACACCGACACAATTGCTATATTTTTGTATATTGTTTGGGAGATTCGCTGCTATATGATCAGCCTTTAAGCGTCAGTGAATACTGACGTCCCCACTTCCATAGGTACTGGATCGCCGAAGTACAAGGCGAGATTTAAGAGGACTCAAGGCAGGGAAAGCAAGGAGTCAGTGTTATGTTTAGTTCCGCTGCAGTATATGTATTGATTATCTATTAGTTGAGAAGTACTCAAGTGAGAGTTAGCAAGTGTTGTTCTTCATTCCTTGTACTCTGATGTAAGATGTTGAAGGTTGTAATACTTGGAAATGTAAAGGAAATATTGTAACTCTATTGTAAGGTATTGCAGTTGTATAATGTTCAGACTTGTAATACATTGGGTATTGAATAAAAAGTTTTAAATTCTCCTGTTTTTTCTGTGTATTGTGACTAATTGAAGAAAAGATCTTGGCTCGTGTCACGGTTTCCCAGTATAGGAAATCGGGGCGCTACACTCCGGGGGTCGGCTCGGGAGTGGTACTCCAGGCTCGCCCCCTCTTCCATCTTCTCGTTCGAGCAGTTCGAGACGCTGTTCATTACTCACTTTTTGAGTAGCAGGCGAGCCGAGAAGACGAGCCTCTCCTTGCTCAACCTGCGGCAAGAAAGGGGAGAGAAACTGAGGGACTACGTGAAGAGATTCACCGCAGAAGTCAGGTCTATCGCCTCCCTAGACCAGTCAGTGGCGACTGTTGCGTTCCAATCGAACGTCCTCAACTCCAACCTCCGGTCGTCCCTCGCCAAGAAGCCCCCGCACAACTTTGCCGACCTTCTCCTAAGGTGCGAGAAGTACATCCGGGCGGAAGAGGCCGAGTGCCTCCCGAACTTCGGAGGATCGGCCTCCGGATCGAAGAGGAAGGCGACCGAGGGGGAGGGGTCGAAGAAGATGCAGAAGGACAACGGCGGTCAGCGCCGTCCTCCCCCTAGGTTCGAGAAGTTCACTCCCCTCACCACCAATGTCTCCACTATCCTGATGGAAGTGGAGAAGGAAGGCCTGCTACCACCCGCTCCGAGGATAAACACCCCGGCCAAGAGGAGAAACAAAGAGAAATGGTGCCGTTATCACCGGGACCACGGCCACGAGACCAACGACTGCCGAGCGTTGAAAAATGAGATAGAGGCCCTCATCCAGAGGGGGCAGCTGGCCAAATTTGTGAAAACAAGTGACCGGGCGGTCCACACTACCCCTCCGCCTCGGGGGGCTAACAAGCGCTCCGAGCGGCGGGATGAAACCCCCGAGTTTGAGGAAGAGCGGGTCCTGCACCTCATCCACGGAGGCCCCATGCGGGGCTCCTCCAATTCCTCCCGGAAGGCCTTCGTCCGAGAGGTCGATTCAGTCCACAGCGCTCCTCCCCCCAAAGGCCTCGGCGTCCCGGTGACCTTCTCTGATGAAGACCTCGAAGGGGTCCGGACCCCCCACTGCGACACACTGGTTATCGACCTCCGCATGGCCAACTTCAAAGTGCAGAGGATCTTAGTAGATAATGGGAGTTCGGTAAACATCCTCTTCCTCTCGGCCTTCCGAGGGTTGCAGCTATCGCGGAACCGTCTCAAGCCGGCCGGTTATACACTCCACGGGTTCACGGGGGTACCAGTAACCGTCAAAGGAGTCATAACCCTAGACGTGACCGCTGGGAAGGCCCCTACCACCCGTACCGAGCCGATGGACTTTATGGTCGTCGACGTCCCGGCCGCATACAATAACATCCTAGGCCGACCCGGCCTAGCTGCCCTGGAAGCTGTCCCCTCAGCGTACCATCTTAAAATGAAGTTCCCCACTCGGTCGGGAGTAGGGGAAGTCAGGGGAAGCCAAGAGACGGCTCGGAAGTGCTACATGACTTCCACTGGGGGACCGGTGCTCTCCCTCGAGACACTAGAAATCCCCGAGCCGAAAGTCTGACCCACGTCCGAGCCGGCGGAAGAGTTAGAAGAAGTGCTCTTCTCGGACGAGGACCCGAGCCGGAAGTTCCTCATCAGCAAGTCCCTACCGACTGCGCTGTGCTCTGACTTGGTTAAATGCATTCGGGATAACCGCGACCTGTTTGCTTGGTCAGCCGCGGATATGCCCGGCATCTCCGAGGAGTTGCTAGTCCACCGCCTAAGTGTCGAACCGGGGTGCAAACCAGTTTAGCAGAAGAGACGAAAGTTCGCTCCCAAGCGACAGCAGGCCATCAAGGAGGAGGTGGATAAACTTTTGAAGGCCAAGTTCATACAGGAGGTGAACTACCCCGAGTGGCTCTCCAATGTTGTAATGGTCAAGAAGTCCAACGGCTCTTGGAGAATATGCATTGACTTCACCGACCTGAATAAGGCGTGTCCGAAGGACCCGTTCCCTCTTCCGAACATCGACACCCTCATTGATGCCACCTCGGGCCATGAGCTCCTCAGCTTCATGGACGCCTTCTCCGGCTATAATCAAATCCGAATGTTCCCCCCGGACATTCTGAAGACCTCCTTCATCACCGATCAGGGCCTCTACTACTACCGGGTCATGCCGTTCGGGTTGAAGAACGCGGGCGCCACCTACCAGCGCCTCGTCAACAAGGTCTTCCAGAGCTAGATAGGCCGGAACATGGAGGTGTACGTTGACGACATGCTCGTCAAGAGTATCCGAGGCACTGACCACGTGGCCGATCTCCAGGAGGCATTCGGCGTGTTGAGAAGGCACAGCATGCGGCTGAACCCAAACAAGTGTGCGTTCGGGGTCTCTTCGGGAAAGTTCCTCGGCTTCATGGTGAGCCAGCGAGGGATCGAAGCCAATCCCGAGAAGATCAAGGCCATATTGGACATGGCCCCGCCCCGAAACGTCAAGGAGGTGCAGAAGCTAACGGGTCGGCTCGCTGCTATCGGACGGTTCCTCTCGAAGTCTGGGGAAAAGTGCCTCCCCTTCTTCAAAGCACTCAGGGGGGCTAAGGGTTTTGAATGGGGCCAACCACAACAGGAATCGTTCGACCAACTGAAGGCCTACTTGGTGAACCCCCCTCTGCTCAGCAAACCCGTCCCGGGGGAAACTCTCTTCATCTACTTGGCTGCTTCTGAGCAGACCCTAAGTGCTGTCTTGGTGAGAGAGGAGGACCGGGCCCAAAGGCCCATCTACTACGTGAGCAAGGTGCTTCGGGACGCCGAGCTCCGCTACCCGAAGATAGAGAAGATGGCCTACGCCCTGGTCATGGCGGCGAGGAAGCTCCGGCCATACTTTCAGTCCCACTCGGTCGTTGTCCTCACTGACCAACCTCTAAAGCAGATCCTCCACAAGCCCGAGACCTCAGGCCGGCTAATGAAGTGGTCCATAGAGCTGAGCCAACATGACATCTCCTACCAAGCTCGGATGGCAATTAAAGCACAGGCCCTTGCCGACTTCATTGTAGAGTCCACCATCCCTGAAGTCAGCCACGTCCCGAATGGACCCCCCATTTGGATGGTCTTCATGGACGGCTCCTCCTGTAGCGAAGGAAGCGGCACCGGTATCATCCTGAACGGTCCTGACGACTTCGTCCTCCAGTACGCGATCCGTATGAACTTCAAGGCCTCCAACAATGAGGCGGAGTACGAAGCACTCATCGTAGACCTCGGACTTGCCCGAAGTGCTGGGGCGCAGTGCCTCCGAATCCACAGCGACTCCCAGCTCATCGTGAACCAAGTCTTGGGCGAGTACGAGGCCCAAGACGAGCGGATGGCGAAATACCTCGCTAAGGTTCGGGCCCTCATGAGCCGGTTCGAAGAGGCGCTCATCCAACGGGTCCCTCGTGAGGAGAACTCTCAGGCCGATGCCCTCTCCAAGTTGGCCTCATCCTCCCTGCAAGGTCTTGAACAGACTGTTCTGATCGAGGTCCTCTCTAAGCCGAGCATAGGAGACGAGACATCCGGCTCGATGGAATCGTTGCCGGTCATGTTGCAAGATAATTGGATGAAGCCGTTGGTGGAATTCTTGAGGGACGGGGTCCTGCCCGAGGATCCCAAAGAAGCACGCCGAGTCAGAACCCGGGCCGAGCGGTATGTCTTGATCGAGCGTATCTTATACAAACGCTCTTTCTCTCAAATAGACGGCCGACCATACCTAAGGTGCCTCTCTCCAGAACAGGCCGACTATGCCCTACAAGAGCTCCACGAAGGCATCGGCGGGGCACATTCAGGATCCAGGTCCTTGGCCCGAAAAGCTTTGAATTATGGATACTTCTGGCCGACCCTCCATCAAGATGCCGAGCGACACGTTCGGCAATGTAACTCTTGCCAGAGACACTCCAGTGTCCGTCGCCTCCCTCAAGCCAACCTCGCCTCCCTATCAAGTCCTATCCCCTTCGCAATGTGGGGGATGGATTTACTAGGGCCTTTCCCTCCGGCTCCGGGTCAGTTCAAGTTCTTGGTCGTAGCCATCGACTACTTCTCGAAGTGGGTCGAAGCCGAGCCCCTCGCCACTATAACCGAGAACAAGGTGGTGCAATTCTTCTGGAAGAACATCATCTGCAGATTCGGCGTCCCCCGTGTCCTCGTGACGGACAACGGGACTCAGTTCACTGGCGCAGCATTCCGAGCTCTGTGCGACGACCTTGCCATCCAGCAGCGCTTCTCGTCCATCTCCCACCCTCAGTCGAACGGACAGGCAGAAAACACTAATCGGTAGATCCTCGCAGGCATCAAGAATAGGCTGGACAAAAGTTCCAAAGGCTTATGGGTCGACCAACTCCCCAACGTCCTATGGAATTACCGCACGAGCAAGCGGACCCCTACAGGCGAGTCCCCTTTCAACCTCACCTATGGGTCCGAGGCCGTGATACCCCTCGAGGTCGGAATACCTTCCCCTCCTCTCTCAGCCTACGACGAGGAACAGAATGCCAGGGACCTCAGGGCAGACTTAGACCTGATAGATGAGCTAAGGGAAAGAGCGTCGATTCGGCAGCAGAATTACCAAAGAAGGGTCGAGTTGGCATACAACAAGAAGGTCCGACCCACCAACCTTAAGCAAGGGGATTTAGTCTTGAGAAAACTGGCCATATCCTTCCCCAATCAGAAGAGCAAGCTAGCTCCGAACTGGGAAGGGCCGTACAAGATTACGAGGGTAGTTCGGCCCGGAGCATATCGTCTGGAAGATCTAGAGGGTAGAGAGATTCCGAGGACCTGGAATGCCGACCACCTCCTAAAATACCAAGAAAGCGCCCCGGTGCCACTCTAAGTATCATAGGATATCGAGCCACTCCTCTCCTCTGACTTATAACCTATTTTCATAAATTGTAATATGTAAAACGGTTCGCCGTCGATTATCAATAAAGAAAGCTCTTTCATACTTATAAATTTGCATGCCTCTCTCCGCCCCTATCATCTGTTTTTTAAATTTTGATTTCAACCAATGGTTCGGAGTCCATGTCCGGCTCGACTTTACCTCCTCGGCTCGTCCCCGGACGAGCCAGAGGTAGACCGTCGTTCGGAACTGCTCCCACAACCGTTGAAGTACACCGATGGTTCGGAGTCCAACACTCGGCTCGACTTTACCTCCTCGGCTCGCCCCCGGACGAGCCAGAGGTAGATCACCGATCGGAACTGCTCCCACAACCGTTGAACTACACCGATGGTTCGGAGTCCAACACTCGGCTCGACTTTACCTCCTCGGCTCGCCCCCGGACGAGCCAGAGGTAGATCGCCGTTCGGAACTGCTCCCACAACTGTTGAACTACACCAATAGTTCGGAGTCCAACACTTGGCTTGACTTTACCTCCTCGGCTCGCCCGCAGACGAGCCAGAGGTAGATCGCCGTTCGAAACTGCTCCCACAACCGTTGAACTACACCGATGGTTCGGAGTCCAACACTCGGCTCGACTTTACCTCCTCGGCTTGCCCCCGGACGAGCCAGAGGTAGATCGCCGTTCGGAACTGCTCCCACAACCGTTCGGAACTACACCGATGGTTCCGAACTACACCGATGCTTCGCGGCAGACTAGGAGTGGACCACCATTCGGAATCGCTCCTACAACCATCGAACGCACGCCATGACCGACGAGTCCCACAAATGAAAAGAGCTCGGCTCACCCCTCAGCTTCGCAAGAAGAGGGAGACCGAAGCACTGTTCGGCAACATAATCCGAGCAATCTTGTCTAGAAGCTGAAACCCGAAACCCCACGCCTTCGGTCGGCTGCCGAGCAGGGGCCTTTCCGACCCTGCAAACGGAGAAAACTCACTTTCTCCTCAACTTTCGTGATGGATCTCGATCAGACGGCCCAGATCTTGCCACCGACGCTAAACGACAAGATAGTATTTTCTTGGAAACTGAGCCGCCTCGAGATTCGTGCCATCATCCGACGGCCCAGATCTTGTCAGAATCGCTAAACGACAAGGTAGCGCTCCGTCAGGAACTCGTTCGCCTCGAGATTCTCACCGACGGCACCATGTGCTCGGCTCGAGGACCTCGGCACGGCCAATACACTCACAAGCGAAATAAGTACGTAGAGCCACAAAGGAATTTTATTAATAATCGGGACACAATACAAAGCAGTCTTTCCATAGTTACAAAATATTAGAAAACAAAAAATACAGCGCCGACCCATTACACTTGGTCATCAAACAGAAAAGTCTTCACTGATCTCTTCGGTCGCCAGCCCTTCCACTTCAGCTGTTAGCTCCTCCGCCTCCTTCCGAAGCTTCGCCTCCACAGTCTGTAAGTGATGGATCTCAGAGAGCAAATCGTCCCGCACGGCTAATATCTTCGACTGATTGTGCCGAATACACTGAACCCGAAGAGCGTTGCTAAAACCTGTGTGCGAGTCATCGTCCTCCCCTACGGGGGTCGCCCCGATGATCCTGCTCTCCAGATGTAACCCCTGTTTTTCGCTTTTTGGTACTTTGAGGATATTCTTCATTTTTTTTTGTGAATTATTATTTTTCCATTGTATTTTTCGGAAATAATAAAATTTAATTATTTTTATTCTATAATATTTTTCTGGCAGTTTTGACTTCCTTTTTGCTGTTGTGCGCCGTTTGGCCGTTTTTCGACATTTTGAGTTCTTTTACTCAATTTCTTGATCTCGTTCATGTATAAATATTATTTTAGGGTCATGGTGGATTTTTAGGGGAGTTTTGACCAATTTGAGATTTTTGGCCCTTAAGGAGATTTTTAGGAGCTATAGGATTCATTGTATTTTGTATCCCCATTTGAGATCTACCCAATATCCATTACCCAATTGTATACCTATGATTTCCTATTGATATCCACTACCCATTAACCCATATTTGATCTCCTATATATATCCCTAATACTAATTAATCCCTAACCCTAATATTTTTCTCTCTCCCTCTCCTATTCCAAACCGGCCTACTTCCCAAACAATCCCGGCCTGCCTTCTTCTACCCTAGGCCGACCTTCCCCTGCCCTCTCTTGCCTTGGCCGACCAACCATATCTCCCTTCTCCGCTATTTTATACTACTTCGCCTCGATTCTACCTCGTCTCTCCTCTTTTTGTGACCGGCCAAGCACCAAATCAGCACCATACGACCCCAAGTTGGCGAACAACACCTCTCTTCACTGATTTGACAAGTGGGCATCTCCCACTTCGGTTCGTGTGTCGAAGGGATCAACCGTTGGCGCATCTTGTTCGTGGGATTTGCTCGAAATCGCGCTAGAAGGCGTCTTGCTTGTGGGTTTTCTTTGAAAGGCTTGGATTCGTCACGTTCGTCATCACAAAAAGGCAAGTAACTTGTACTTAAATTTCTTAGGTTGATACAAGTAGAAAGTTCACACATAGGATAGTTTGAGACTAGAGACGGACAAAGATCATGTTTTTAATTGTGGGTTTCGTCTCTATTGTTCAAAACAGGCCATAGACGACTTAGGATATGAATTTTGATAGGGTTATGCCTTAGGATTCACCCTAACGCGATTTTAATCGCGTATGTGACATATTGTGTAACCGATGTTCGATTGAACGCCCATATGAGAAATACTAGATTTTGACATGTTAGTTACCCTCTTTTATGATAATTAGACATTGGGTATACAGCGATTCGAATTTGGAAGAGTTTGGATTACTTTTGTAGAAGTTACGACGTTTTGAAGTTTAGTTGAGAAATCTGGAAATTTGGATGTAACTGGATTGATTGCTGTTTTTACCTGGATTAGAGTCCGAATCTCAACATGACTATTTCTGAGAAATTTGTAGATAACTGAATCTATTTTCTAACCCCACTGATTTCACCCTGTTTGGACTTCGTATGAATTAGTTATGATTATTTTAGTGCCTGTGTATCGGTAGTTTCCAGATTCAGTTCGGAGTAATTTTTGTGGACAAACTATTTTCAAGATCAAAGTTAGACATAATTTCATGCCACAAGATTTTGTCCAGTGTTTCAATATGATGTTAGGTAGTTCTCTGATTTTTGTGATAATTAAAAGATGAGTTTTGAGTGATGCCTTACATCCTTTTCTAGATGTCACTTTTGCTGTAAACTGCGTGTGATTGTACGTTGAATGCCGTGTTCACCTTGTTTTTAATTACTGTATGAATATTTTGTGTGAGATATGAAAGTTGGGTAATTGTATCTACTTTCATCCCGTTTTGGCGGAAGTGGATTTTGATGCGCTGTGTGCAAGATATGTATGATTTTGTACAGCGGTGTTAAAGAATTCCAGATCCATCAAAACCGTGTTATGTGTTATTTTCTATTTTTGAAAACATATCTATACTTTCTGTAAAAATATGAAAATCTATATTTTGAGACTATACATATAGGGGATTACCCCAGAATTTTCGTGGATTTAATTAACAACTTTGTATGCTGTTTTCATGTGGTTTAAGTTCTTCCCCTGTTTTCTGGCTGTACATGAAAACTGTGTTGAATTGTGTTTTAAGTCGAGACGTTGTGAAATAGCATATGGATTTATTATACCCGTTAGAAGCGTGAGGAAGTCTAGTTTCCAGATCCTTCGACGGATCATGATTTGCATGCCTGTAGATCTTTGGATCACTGTTTTTGTACAGACTGGTCTTGCTGTCCTGTTTATAAATCTAAACCATTTTGCTCGTATTCGTGAATGTTTTGTACCTATACTTACTGATCTAATTCCCTGAGTCTAAAACTGAGTATAACCTGTTAGTTTGACATTATTTAGAACACTCTCATGCCTGTTGATGATATTATTAAGAAAAGTAACTAAGCCGGGGTTTAAGGGAAGATTCTATTAGTGGAAGAAATAGAAACGTGTACTTGGAAGAGGACTAGTGTCCTACCTGCCTGTTTACCTGTTTCTGACCCTGTCTACATTGCTTCTTATGTAAGAAGGTGTAGAGTAGAAGAGAGCCACTGGGTTCTGCCTGTTTCCTGTACCCAAGTACATTGCCCTATGGACTCCATTATGAAAATCTTACTAAGCGAAATTGTTTGTTGTAGCAACCATGTGATATAATTTAGGGCACATGTCGTGCTACCTAGATAGTTAATAAAAGATTAGACTTAACATAACCTAATGAACCTGTTTACCTGATTCATGATTTCCTGTTACATGATTACCTGATTATCCTGTTACTTGTTTTTCCTGATACTTGATGCATATTTACCTGATTACCTGAATTCCTAATAATCATACATGTTACCTGTTACCTGTTGACAATAGACATAGGTTTATCCATACCTGTTAGTATATCCTGTGGTTAGATAGTGTCCATGTGCTTGTATCCTATTCTATTTGTGACCCGGACTTGCCATTGACGGGTACTGTGTTTTCTTCTTTTCCTTTTTCCTGCATTCGATGATTGCAGATTATGGTGGACAGATTCAAGATGGTACTGGTGGCTCGCAGTATTAGATGCTGATATTATTATTTCTGTTTCCTGTTATAACATTATTCTGTATTCCTGAGACTTGATTCATTTCTGTATTTGAGACACGTGTATTATTTATTTTTTTTTGGGCGATGTGGCCCAGAATATTTGTTTTCCAGACTCTGTTTATTTGAGAACAAGATATTTGATTTCAATTAATTCCTGTTGGTGAAATTATCTCGATGTTGCATGTTGGTTCCACTCTTTGCTTCCGACTGCGATATTTTGACTCTGATATATGTTTTTTTTTTGATGTAACGGATAGAGTCTAAGGACTCCAGCCAATCAATTAAAATAAATGAATAAGAGTTTACAAAATGGGTTTTACCAGGGGTAAAACAAGGAGCTCAGACCGAATAAATTATTTACAGCACGCAGAAAACAATCTCCACCGACAGAAGATACAATACAAAACAAGCTAAATCTACAGTAGTGACGCCCACAGGAGAGACTCCGCCCGAGCAACAAGCCGCAGCAGCTGCGCAGAAGAAACGCAAGCCGCACTCGACAAACTGGAAGGGAAGAGTCCACTGAAGCAAGGAAACACCAGGCTAGCTAGGAACGGGTCTCCTACTCGAGTCACCTCCAAACGACCACATGGCTAAGAGAAAAAAAACACAATGTCCAGACACTATAGTAAGATAAACGCGTGGAGGGACAACAGAAAAGAGGAAGTATAGTAGAGCGAATCACAGTTGGAGATCTCCATCGGGGCAAAGCGCTTACCCACCGGGCAAGAGGACCACCTCAGAAACAAGGTGTAATGTCAACCCAAACAATAAGAACAAAAACCAGTAATCAGCGCTCAGATCGCACAGAGAGAGGCCAAGACAAAAGTCCGAACAATTAGAAGCAGAGCTCACACAAATAAAACAGCGAACAGAACAAATAGAGGAGAGCAAATAGCACAGACACCCAAATAAATAAACTCAGCTACTCAAACTCAAAAACATAGCAGTAAGAAAAACTACTAAAAAAGATTAAAAGGGCTAAAGAACCCAGAAGTAGCAGGAGAGAAGATAGTAACACAAAACAAGAGAAGCAAGTAGCAACTAATTCCAACATGATAAGTACAAACAGACAAACACCCCACCGCAGCAGAACACCTGCTACCATCAACACCAAAAACTAAACTTCGAAACCCCCCTACTCCACAGGGAGACAAAAGTCCATAGTAGGACCAAAAAGAAACCGGCTTGAGGAAGGCCAGCCAAAACACAAACAACAAGGAGCCTGAGAACACAAGGAAGGAATCAACCCTGCAATAAATCACAAGAAAACTTAAGCAAGAATGAAAAAAAGTAAGAAACCATCAGTAAGAGGAAACAGAAAAAAGGGTTATAAAGCCTGAATATTTTTAAGGCAATTGAAAGCAAGAATAAGTTTATCTGATGCCAAAGTGGCATCCGCTTTGAAAGCTGGGCTAGAAGCCCAAAGATTAAACAGTAGAAAGAACTCATCAATAATAGCAGCTATCGACTTGCGCTGATGACAGAATAGCCTACTATTCCTTTCCGTCCAAGCGATCCAAATGATGATGTGAGTTGTTAAAACCCACGCCCGATGAAAGATGATGTCGGCGGGCTGGGTTTCCCAAACCACATCCAAAGAGGGTGGGATGAAACTCAGATTCCAAGCTAAAGTAACAATCTTCCAAAGAGGGAGAATGAACGAGCACTGAGTGAAAAGGTGATGGTTGTCTTCCGGGAGAAGATCACAAAGCGGGCAAAGTTGTCCCCAGGCTAGGTTTCTTTTGTTGAGAATTTCAACAGTGAGAAGTTTGTTGTTGAAAGCTAACCAAGAATTAATTTTAACTTTGATAGGCACACTAGGCTCCCAAATAAACTGTGATAGTGATGAACGCGTTCCTCTAGAATTGAGGAAGCGGTAAAAGGAGCGGACTGTGAAGATACCCGAGGCCGTCCAGCGCCAGGAGATACCTTCAGTAGAGGACCAAACGAAGCCATTGAGGATACTTAAGAGATTATTGAATTGCGGAATGAGATGGTTGGGGATATCAGAAACGAAAGGAATCGACCAGTGCCTCACATTATCTATAACAATATAGGATTCGGCAACAGTTGCCTCGGGGAGCGCCGCCAACAGAAATAAAGAGGGGAAATTCGACGACAGCTTAATATTACCGATCCACAAGTCGGACCAAAAGTGCGCCGATGATCCCTCAGCGCACAAACGTGATATACTACAACTAAAAGCATTGGAAGCTTTCCAAACCCCTTTCCAAAAAGGAGAGGCGGAACGAGAGGTTGACGGAGGAAACTCCCACCAAAAAGAAGAGGATCGGTAATTTTTGATGCATTGAATCCAAGGGAGGTGATTTAGGTGATGGAATCTCCAAAGCCACTTGCCAAGCAGGGCTAGCTTATGGTCTCGAAGATTAAGAACACCGAGACCTCCCTCCTCTCTGGGGGAGCAGCAGAATTTCCAGTTGGCTAGGTGGGAACCGGGGGTATAAGAGGCCGAACCCGACCAAAGAAAGTTGCTCCTAATCTGATCAATCCTCTTGATGACCCAGGAGGGGAGGAAAAAGAAGGACATCAGGTATTGGGGCAACGCTGAAAGGACGGAATTGATGAGGATTAATCTACCTCCCCGGGAAAGAAATTTGCCTGACCAGGCAGAGAGCCTAGATTCAACTTTATCAATCAACGGAATCCAATCTTCTCTGAGGAGTTTACCCCATCTAAGTGGGATACCCAGATAAGAGATGGGGAAATTCGCAATGGGGCAATTAAAGATATTGGAAACCTCAGTCTGGCGATTGGGGGATCCGCTCAGCCAAATCACCGAGGATTTATGGAAGTTGATAGATAAGCCTGAAGCTAATTCGAAACAATAAAGTAACAATTTCAGGTTACGAAGAGAGTGAAGGTTAGGCTTAGAGAAGATGATCGTATCATCAGCGTATTGAAGGTTAAGGACACCCTCGAAATGGGGTGAAGACCCCAGACCCTCAATCAAGTGCGAATGCCAAGCATTCTTAAGAAGTCTGCTGAAAACATCCGCAACAAGGGCGAAAAGGAGGGAAGATAGGGGATCACCTTGGCGGAGACCGCATTTCACCTTGAATTGATGGCCCTCTGATCCATTGATAAAGATGGCTGATGTGCCCGAGT
This sequence comes from Hemerocallis citrina, assembly GCA_017893485.1. NCBI lineage: Eukaryota > Viridiplantae > Streptophyta > Magnoliopsida > Asparagales > Asphodelaceae > Hemerocallis > Hemerocallis citrina. The sequence continues at coordinate 150,644,579 of CM030361.1, forward strand.
AAAGACTGGATCTGATCCAGGCAATCCATTTGGGACCAAAACCTCGAAAGGAGAGAATATCTAAGAGGAATTCCCAATTGACATTGTCATAAGCTTTTTGGAAATCGAGTTTTAAAAGGATACCCTCTTCTCGAGATCTGTGACAATGGGAAATGATTTCCTGGGCAGAGGCCACGCTATCAAGTATGAAGCGATCCTTGATGAAACCCGACTGGGCGGAATCAATGAGGGGAGAGATGACGGCACTTAGCCTAGCAGAAAGGACTTTCATGATGATTTTAAAGGATGTATTGATAAGGCTGATGGGCCTAAAATTGGTTAACAAATGCACACCCGCGATTTTAGGGATGAGAACAATATGCGCATAGTTAATGCGGTCGAAAGAGAAGTGACCCTGGTGAAGGTCCTGGAATAAATTGAAAAGATCATCCTTAAGCCAGGGCCAAAATTTTTGATAGAAGAAAGCAGGGAAACCATCCGGCCCCGGAGCGGAATCGCTTTTTAAAGCAAAAACCGCTGAATGAATCTCTTCCAAAGAGAAAGGGGCTTCAAGAGAGGAAAGATCGTGAGTTTGATCTCCATAAAGCTGGAACCAATCGAGTTCGATAGAACGAGGTTTATTAGTACCTATAAGATTTTTATAGAAGTTAAGGAAACTCGCATGGATATCACTAACGGCCGATACCTCTCTCCCTTGAACTGAGAGAGAGGAGATATAGTTACAACGTTGCCTGTGAGATGCAAAGTTATGGAAAAACGCGGTGTTCGCATCCCCCTCTTGCACCCACTTAATACGAGCTCTTTGAGCCCATTTCGAGTGATCTTGCTGGAGAATTTTAGCATAGTCCAGCTTGCAAGAAAGACGCTCAGCCCTGGCGGCCTCAGATAATGGGTGAGATTCCTCCATCTTGTCGAAGGAATCTATAGATTGGAGAAGAAAATTTTTTAGGAAGACTGAATCGCGGTGTCTCTCGGCACGCCAGATTTTGCATCCGTGTTTAATAGCATGGAGCTTGAGAAGAATGTTACCCAAACCGGCAGAGCCAGTGATCAAAGCAAGACATTCCTCCACCAGCTTAACAAAAACCTGGTCCTGTAACCAAAATTTTTCGAAGCGAAATTTGTGCTGGTGCTGGAAAGGAAATTGGGAGGAGAGCGAAATCGGACAATGGTCCGAAGCAGGATTAGGTAGGGCCTGGGCTAAAGTCTGAGGGAAGCAGTTCAGCCAAGAAAGAGAAACAAGAAACCGATCTAGCTTGGCTAGGGAAGGAGGATGCCTCTGATTCGACCAAGTAAAAGATCTGCCTGATATCGGTAGATCGACTAATTGCAGGGCGCGAATGCAATCATTGAACCGGCAAGATTGGTGGAAGGAAGAACCCGGGGTCGATCTTTCGGAGACGAAACGGGTGACATTAAAGTCTCCGCAAATGAAACAGAGATCAGTTAGGAAAGGTTGCAAGGAAAGAAATTCGTCCCAGAATAATGGTCTCCTCTCCGCAGTGGAGGGACCATAAACCGATATGACGTTGAGAGAACAATTGAAGCGGGACCAATGAAGCTGAACAATTAGAAAAAAGGTTAGTCGGTGAGTAGTGATAAGAGAGAAGGAGGATTCTTTGAATCCTACAAGAATACCGCCTCTAGAGCCAATGGCATCCAAAGAAATCCACTTCGAGATAATGGAACCCCCAAGGTTCCTAAAGATTGGGAAGGAGGGAGAGTCCAATTTGGATTCTTGAATCGCAATTAAGTCGCAACGGGACGCTGCTATGATGTCGTAAATTACCCGTTGTTTAGACGGGCAATTCAGACCACGAATATTCCAGGAGAGGCTAATCATGGGAATGACTAAACTCGAAGACTCTGCGACGTTCTAATTTTCTAATGGTGCTGATGCAAGTAGGGTCGGAAGGGTCGAGAGAGAAGCCCATATCACGAGCGAGGGATGCAATGTAACCATCGGAGAGGGAGTCAAATATGGGGAAATAAAGAGAGCCAAGTTGATATGTGGGAGTGGGGGATTGGACCGATGCAAGAAGAGCTTGAGGGGAGAGGGGACCATTCGACGAAGACTCGAAGGAGCTGCACTCTACGGAGGGCGACGAGGATTTCTTTTTTAAAGCCAGCAGACGAGCGCTAGCCCTAATAAAACGATTAGAGGGAAGAGAGGATAGGGAGCCCTGATGGGAAGAGCTGGAAGAGTGGAGAGAAGGCGGGGAGAGAGAGGGGAGAGGAAAAGAGCAGCCAAGTTGATGAGCTACCGGGGTAGAGACAGGTAAGTTGGACGAACCGCAGAGGAGAGGTAGAGAGAGAGGAGAAGAAAGAGTCTGAGACTCAATAACACACTTATGATGTGTAACAGTGGGGTGCTGATACCACAACCGATACAAACAACCAAGTTGAGCTGGGATCAAAAGACTCAAGTCCCAGTGGAACTTGTTCACTAAATGAACCAAAATAGCCAGTCTAAGTAATTTAAATAAACAAAAACCATAGGCAAGAATGAAAAAATAATAACGGAAGGGACGATGAGGGGAATTTACCTTTTTGTCTATGGAAGCTCTCTTGAGATCCTCTTCCTCCTCCAGGAGCAAGGGATCACTATCAATCCACGACGGAGCTTTGGAGCACTTAGAAGATTTGAGAATGGCTCGTTCGAAAGCCGGATCGGCGCGCTTGGGGGTGGGAAAGTGAGCTATTTGAATGAATTGTTCCCAATCCGACGCGAAATTGGGATTAACCTCCCAAGCGGGCCACGGAGAAGAGGGAGACTTGCCCTTAGCAACGTGAGAAAGGGAGGCAGGTGTAGTCGCTGAAGGAGGAGCAGCCGGCTGAAAAATTTTGGGAGGAGAATGAGAGGTAGTAGATTTGTGCGGGGTTGCAACGGTGGAAGAAGAGGGACCTTTCGCGGGGATGGTATCAGGATTGATCCACACTAAATTTGGAGCTTTGGAAGGGGAAATCTTAGGGGCAGGACGGTGAGAAACAGGCCTGAGATGGCGAGGAATATAATTGCGCGCTGAGCCCACTCTGGGAGCTTTAGGCGCAGGCGGAGAGGCAATCGCAGGAGACGCTTGCCCCGGATGGAAAGACGCTTTAAGATCACCTTCAAAACTAGGCTTAGAGATCTCCGATAAAGAAGATGTAGGAGGAGTAGAAGAGGTGGAGATGTTATGGAAGTGAGCAGACACGGAATACGAGGAGACACCGTCTGATAAACAAAAGGCCTCGATCCGGGGCAGCGATTTGTTACAACGGAATATCGCGTCCACTTGAACAGAACCAGAAGCTAACCATACTTTGGAAGAAATACTGACTAACTCGCCAATGCACTTGGCCATTTCACCAAGCGAAAGGGGAGAGTCACAGAAAGGGGGCAACCCCACTAAAGAAACTTTGCAATCCATCCAATCAGAGTCCTGAGGAGGGGATGGAGAACTCACCCATTGACGAACAGAAAGCTGGATGGAGCCGATGGACAGAGAAGAAGACGCAATCAAATCGTCCAGGATAGAGGGAGAGGGGCAACGGATAACCATGTCGCCATTGGAGCAGTAGTAAAGAACCCAATCCCAATCCTTGATATTGCAATAATTACTAAGAAAAGTGTTGAGGGTAAAAAAAGGCACCACGCCACCAATGAAAGAGATCGCACCATACATACGGAAGGAGTTGAGACGGTCTGAGAGCACAGATTTTGACACGAAGACATTGGTGATATGCTGCGCAGAGATCGGGGAAGAAGAGACAGCCTGAGACTTCTTAGGGTCCTGAGAAAGCTCGGGAATGCGGTGGGAAGAAGATGGAGTGGGGAGGAGAGGGGGTTTAGTGGAAACAGCCTGCTTACGCGGTTTAGAAGGAGCGGAAGGAGGCATCTTGTTGCGCAGCGAGGGGAGATCCACAGCGCTGAGAACTTGATCGGAAATCGGAGAACCAACAGGGAGACCCAATATTTTTTGGAGAGAATAGCACCGCTGCTGAGCGTGCCCCTCTTTGTGACAAAAGAGGCATTTCATTTTGTTAGGGCAAGATGCTTTGAAATGGCCACGTTGAAGGCAACGGAAACAAGAGGGCCAGAATCGGCAAGAAAGCTGAGAAGAATTAGAGGAAGATGAACTGGTGTAATGAGAAGGGCGGGAAGAAGAAAAGGGAGATAAGGAAGGAAGCTTCTCGTAGAAGCTTCTCATAGAATAGACTGGGCCCAGCCCGGAACAGTAAGTGGGCTCAGAAGGGTACCCAGAGGAGGGCAGTTTTTTTTTTTTTTTTTTTTCACCACCTCTACCCATGAGAGTGCCATGGGCCAAGACAATGAAAAGCCCACACTCAAAAAGAGTAGACGAACGTTAAGGATGAAAGGGGAAGAAAGAGGAAGAAGAAGAAGGAGAGCTTTAATGGCGGCGCTCACTAGAGAGACAAATGCCGAAGGGAAGGTAGCCTAAGGGCCAGATCACTCCCTAAGGAGGAGCAAAAATACCCGAAGACTAGAAAAAGCACGGGAATACCCCGAAGAACCACCTCAAAACAAATGTAAATCAGCAAAACAAACGCCCCAAAAAACACGGAGGCTCAAAAGAAACATGCACACATGCACAACAGGCTAAATGAAACTAAAAGAGAAGAGTAGAGAAATACTCACAGTGGGTGAGGGGAACGCCTTACAAGACCGGAGAAGGGAAAGGCGCTAGCACTGAAAGGGGTACCTGAAGGCGCTTGCGTGGGAGAGAAAACAGAAAACGCTGGATCCCACCGAGAGGGCACAAGGCTCGGAACTGGAGGTAGGGCTCGAAATCGGGGACCAGACGCCGCGCAGCGACCGGGACCAACCAACAACCCTGGGGGACGGCACACCCAGAAAGGCGGAGGGAAGGGGGGAAAGGGGGGAGCAGCACCAGACGGCAAGATCTGAGGCAAGAGGAAAAGGGCTTGGAGAGACACGAACGCTGAGCAATTTTTGTGAAGGAAGAGAGGGGAGAGGGGGGGAGGGGGCGCCGGATCGGAGCTGAGAAAGGGAACAGGGAGGGGATCGCCAGAGAAGAGAGCTGTTTGTTACAACTTTTATTTCAAAAACCGACTCTGATATATGTTGACTCTGATATACTGCCTGAGATATGTTGTAAGATTTCTGAAACAGCTTAAGGATGATTATATTCATTCGCTGGGCTTGTGTTACGTGCCCGTATTCTGTATTTTTAGGAAGCGGGGCGTGACACCAGACGTTGGATCTCGGCGTCTCGTTGGCTGAGGACAGACTGAAGGTGGGCCCGCTCGCTCTCAGCTCGACGTAACTCCAGCTCCACTCCACGACGCCGCTCTCGGCACTTCGTCGAGCGCGACTTCATCGCCCCTGAGGTCACCTCGGCATCAGCTTCATTGTCCGAGCCGTTGGGATGGTGTATTGGTCTGACACCACGAGCTGAAAAGAAGGGAAAATGAATAGCAAGATTTCAATACACTTCCGAGGCGCAACACTTGAAGAATTTTCCAATCAAACTTTCAAACTCATATTCAGATATAATAAGCTCCACATACAACAAGACCGACTCTACTACAAAGTTTTGCGACAATCAGAAGAAACACAAAATGACATGATCAGGGTTTCTTCGGAAGGGGAACGCTTCGGTTCAAGGAAACGCGAGGACGACGAGGCCTGACCTCCGAGCTCGATTCCAAACCAACGAAGCGTGACCCCCCTTTGCCGCTGACCCTGACTGAGGCGCCGACCGAGGCACCGCTCGACGAGACGGCCGCACTACTCTGAGCGTCAGCGGGGCTCCGCCTAGCCACAGGCAAACGTGTCGCGAGTTCGTAAAAGGAAATCCCTCTCTCGCTCTCTTCGCGAGTGCACGACGTATTGCAGACGTTGGCTCTCTCCGGCAGAGGCTTGAGTGACGCGACCTCTTCCTCCAGTTCAATGATTCTGTCCCTCAAAGCGTCGTCCTTCGCCAACTTCTTCAAACGAGAAGGCCTTGACGAGCCCGAGACGTTGGCGCTATCGGTTGCGAGCCGTCGGAAGTAGGTGACCTCGATCCCCATATCTATCGCGATCCTTCTGAGCCTGTCGACCTCAGCTAACAGCCTCTTGCACTCGGTCGACGCCTTCTCCAGCTCGGAAGCGAGTTTCTCTTCCGCCGACGAGCGTTCTCTATCCGCTAACTCCAAGTGTCGGATCTCGGCCAAAAGCTCGTCATTCTTCTGCTCGGCGACGGCAAGCTCTCTACGAAGCCGTTCGACCTCACCTTCGGGACAAGGAGCTTGGGGTTGCTTCCGCAGTTGCCACAACTCGCGACAATACTTCCGCACAGCTGCTTCGTCTCCTCCAGCTTCAAGAGCATGAGAAACCGCCTCTGTCGGCTATTCGAGAGCTCGCCCTTCGTTTTGGCCAGCTCCTTACGAAGGTGTGCAACCTCCGTAATCGGACCGAACCTTACCTGAAAATCAGAGATAAATCTGAGACCCAACACTTGGAGAATTCTACGCCGAATCAAACATAAAATCCGAGACTCAACACTTGGATAAATTTTGGCCAAACAAACTGTTTTCATTCAAAACCGAGAAGAAAGTTTACAAGAGCGGTGGCCAGTCCGCAGTTAGGCTTACAAAAAGAAACGAAACAACGAAAGACTAAAAGAGACAACCGAGTCAGGGGTCGACCTTTTTGTCGTTCGGGTCTGTCGACCCCCCGGCCTTGTCCTCGCCATCGCCCTCGTCTTCGTCTTCACTCTCGCTCCCCTCCTCGGAGTCGTCCTCCTCTTCATCCTCGGCCTCGGTCTCTCCTGGGCCTTCGACATCTTCCGTCTCTCCCTCGGGGTCGTAAAAACGGTAGGAAGACGTGTCGAAACCCGGGTTCCTGGCGGCCACATGGAGCAAGGCTCGACCGTAGGCGTCCTCCATGTTCTGGAGCATGTGTTGCGCAGCCTCCTCCTGCACAGCCTTCTTCACCTTCTTCACCTTAGACCGGTGTTTCGCCATGATCTTCTCGGCCCTCTTCCGAGCCCTCTCCGCTTCCGACCGAGCATTGGCCAGCTCCTCCTTCAGCTTGGCAGCCTCCTTCTCCGACGCCTCAAGTTTGGTTGCCGTGTCCTTCGACAGCTGAATGGCGTCGGCCAGCTGCTTCTCCAGCCCTGCCACTTCGGCACCCCTCTTTGCCGAGAGGAGCTGCTCGACATCATGCAGCTTCGTGGCCTTGACACGCTCCACCCTCTCCCGCTCATGCTCCTGTTCCTTGCTCGCGAACTCCTCGAGCAGGAAGTTGAAGTGGCAGAGGGTCTGAAAAAAGAACAGCACATTAGGACCCGAACCCAAGGACTTAGAAAAATCTCAGAAAAAGTTTCGATGAGGAAGAGCTCGGCCCACTTACCGACATGGTGTTCCGAGCAATCTGCATCGCGGCGTCCCCTGCAAGTCTGGCCTTTAGGGTCACTTGATCCTTTGGGGTCGGCAGGTGCCTCACCGCTTCCACGTAGATATTGCCGTCGCCCAAGAAGCCGTCGACATTTATCACTGCCAGTCAGGGACGAAGATCTGCTTATGACGCTCGGTCAAGATCTTCTCCGCCTCGGCAGTGAGGGGCGGAACTTGGAGGGACAGCACCTCCTTCATGCCGAACGCACCGCTCGACGAACCGGGAGCATCCCCCTTCGAGGTCGGTGTCGGCGCGCCTGAAGCAGGAGGGTCGGGGACCATGACCTCCCCCTGCTCGGAACCAGCCTCCGACGCCACAACCTTCGGCTGGTCGGGGACCTTCGCAACCGAAGGTATCTTCGAGGCTCGGCCGCCTTGAGGCCCCGCCAAAGGCCTCTTCTTCTTCGTCTCCTGCTCCGCCGCCCTGGCCTTCGCCATCAGAGCTTTGTATTCCATCTTCATCGTCTCTGCACAAGCCAAATGAAAAAACTTAGAAAAATCTTCATAAACTTTAAGCAAAGAGTATAAATACCAGAAGCATACTAGGGTCGATCGGACTGAGACCCCCTCGAAATAGAACCTCCTCGGTAATATCTTTCCAGCTTAACGCTGGCAGAGCGAGGAGCTTCTTGAGGACCTCTGCTTCCTCGTCACTCAATGCCGGCTCCTTCTTGGCTCGCTTGGGCAGCCCATCCTTCACCCAAACTATCGGGATCACCCACGGCACGGGAGCCCGGATGATGAAATACTTCTCCTTCCAGTGTTTGATCGAGTCCGGGTTCTCGACCAACTTCACGCCCGTCCGCGGCGAAAGATAGAACCTCTGTTCGTTTCGGCTCGGCTGACAAGGTCGGTAGAGACTCCAAAAGAGAAACATGCTAGGCGCGGCGCCGACCTCTTGGCACCGGAAGACAAACACCATGACGTGCCTCCAGGTGTTCGGCATCAGCTGGGCGGGGCTCAAACCGTACCAGTTCAAGACATCAACTACGAACGGATGAAGGGGAAAGCGGAGCCCGACGATGAGAGAGTCGACAGGAAAGACGCACACATCTGTCGAGGACTTCGTATTGGCTCGGAAGCCTGGCCCGGGGAGTAGCAGCCCGTACTCGGTGGGGACCCGGAATCCCTTTCGGATCAAATGAAGATCGGCCTCCATAAGCGAGGAGATGGTATGGTCCACCTCGGACAGCTCTCTCGGTTCATTCTCCTCCACCGACTTGGCCGTCCCTTGGGTCACCTTCTCCAAGACATCCTCGGCGTAGTCCCGAACGCCTCCCACACTCGATAGAGCAATGGGCTGCCGACCGAACGCCCCCGCCGTCTTCGGCGTCTCGACGATCGTGACCACCGCTTTACCCTTATGAGACGCCGCCGCGACCTCCTGAGGTGGTTCGGCTACTTCACCCTCTCTGTCCGGCCGAACGACGCTCTGATCGGTCGGCTCCACTACCTCCTTTCCTTTGCCCGCTCGGTCTACGGCTTGCTCCGAGGTGGGGGTCTCATCCGAGGAGGTAATCTTAACCATTTTCTAAAAGAGAAAGGAAGGAGACTGACCTTGAAGTGATAGCTACGGTCGGAAAAATTCACCGGAAACAGAGAACACCTCGCCACGGAGCTAACACCACCACCAAGGAGCTGAAAACTTCGAAGGTAAAAGTAAAAACTGGAGAGAGAGAGTAAAAGTGAATAATGAGACTTGGGTTAAGGGGGGGTGAAGATTTATGGTAAAAAAGGAACGCCCCTTGGACTTCCAAACGAAAGAGCGCGACTCTTGGGCCGCTCTCGAAAAATCGCGAAGGCCCAACACAACTCTGTCTTCTTCGCCAAGTCAACTAGCTCGGCACAAGGAAATCTGAATCCGAACTACACGCGATCCAAGTTCGCTTGCAAAGAGCCCGGTCGGCCGCCGAGCAGGTGCCATTCCGAGGCTGCAAACAGGGAAAACTCACTTTCCCCTCAACTTTCGTGTAGGATCTCGATCAGACGGCTCAGATCTCGCCAGCGACGCTAAGCGACAAGATAGCGTTTTCTTGGGAACTGAGCCCGTCTCGAGATTCTTCGCGACATCTAACGACTAAGATTGCTCCACTTCGCTCGGATGATCGTACCCTCGGGCTTCCCAAGTCTATTTGAAGGAGCGAGAAAAAATTTGGATTCAAAGTTTTAAGGCACCGCCCTCGGCGAGCCCCCCAGGCCCCAGGTTTCGGTCGGTGTTCCGCCGACCCATGGGGCCCGGTCAAAAGCAGATCGGCACACCCCCCATCTCTAACTCCTTCGGGCTGGAAACCGTCAGAAGACGTCAGCCCGGAAGGAAGACAGAGATGGGAAGAGACCCATCATTCTAAAGCTACTGCAGTCCCTCAGATCCGGACTAGGTCATCACCTCTTCTACCATGACCTTCCCTGACCCTAACACCCACGTTGGAGCACTCAGAATCGGGAGAAGATCATGGTGGAAGAACGACCACCCGTCCTCCCGAAGCAAACTCGACCCTCGGATCCGGACCTGGGTCATCACCTCTTCTACCATAACCTTCCCCGACCCTGACACCCGCACCGGAGCACTTAGAATCGGGTGAAGATTATGGTGGAAGAACGACCACCCGTCCTACCGAGGCAGATTGCCCCTTCGGATCTGGACTTCGGCAGTCAACCCTTCTGCCAAGATCTCCCCTGACCCTGACACCTCCACCCAGGCCGTCGGAGTCAGGAGAAGATCTTGGCGGAAGAGCGACTCCCCGTCCTTCCGAAACACACGGTCCCTCGGATCTGGACTTCGGTGGTCTACCCTTCGGCCCAAACCTCCCCTGACCCTGACACCTCCACCCGGGCCGTCAGAGTCAGGAGAAGATTTGGGCGGAAGAACGGCCACCAGTCCTTCCGAAATGAACCCATCCGTCGGATCCGGACTAGGGTCATCACCCCTTCTACCATGACCACCCCCGATCTTGACACCCACATCGGGCCAGTCAAAATCGGGTGATGATCATGGTGGAAGAGTGACCACCCGTCCTTCCGAACAAGCTCACCCCTCGGGTTCGGACATGGATCATCCCCTCTTCCACCATGATCTCCCCCGACCCTAACACCCACGTTGGAGCAGTCAGAGTCAGGAGAGGACCATGGTGGAAGAACGACCACCCGTCCTTCCGAAGTAACTCATCCCTCGGGTCCGAACTACGGTCGTCACCACTACTGCCTTATTCTCCCCCGACCCTGACATCCACTTTGGGGCCGTCAGGAACGGGAGAAGAACAAGGCAAAAGAGCGACCACCCCTTCGAACCTCGAAGGAGAAGTTACCCAAGGAAAATACCTCCGAGGTCTGAAACTCTACATTGTTGCGATTGAAATGACAAAGGAAGTGGGATACTTATAAGCTCTCCTCCAAGATCTGGCCATTATGACCCTTGGAAGTTGAAACGCCGCACATTAATTGAAGGGCGTCGTCATTAATGACCCCGGGAAAATGAAACGCCGCATGAATCCTGGAACGCCATTAATATCCTTGGAAGTTGGGCCGTACCGTGGTCCATTCCCCCACTATATCTCGGAACGCCTTTTCACGCCCGGACTGACCGAAACCCCATGCCTTCGGTCGGCTACCGAGCAAGTGCCTTTCCGATCCTGCAAACGGAGAAAACTCACTTTCTCCTCAACTTTCGTGTAGGATCTCGATCAGACGGCCCAGATCTCGCCGAGGACACTAAACGACAAGATAGTGTTTTCTTGAGAAATGTGCCCGTCTTGAGATGCACGTCGTCATCCAACGGCTCAGATTGCGCCACGTCGCTCGGACTGCCGAGACCCCATGCCTTCGGTCGGCTGCCGAGCAAGTGCCTTTCCGATCCTGCAAACGGAGAAAATTCACTTTCTCCTCAACTTTCGTGTAGGATCTCGATCAGACGGCCCAGATCTCGCCGAGGACACTAAACGACAAGATAGTGTTTTCTTGAGAAATGTGTCCATCTTGAGATGCGCATCGTCATCCAACGGCTACGATTGCGCCACGTCACTCGGACTGCCGAGACCCTATCCCCCCGGTCGGCGGCCGAGCAAGTGCCTTTCCGAGCTCGCAAACGGAGAAAAAAAGACACCAAGCTACTGCGACCGTTGGATCTCTCAGAAATACGTGCTTCTAATGATGAACAGCCCAGATTGCGCCACGTGCGCTAAAAGACAAGATAGCATTTTCTGGGGATTCACACCATCATCCGACGGCTCAGATTGCGCCAAGTCGCTCGGCCTGCCGAGCCCCTATCCCTCTGGTCGGCGGCCGAGCAAGTGCCTTTCCGAGCTCACAAACGGAGAAAAAAGCTTCCGAGCGATAACAACCGATGGATCTCTCAAAAATTCGCACCCATCTATGATCAACGACCCAGATCGATCCACATCATAAATCGGTATTTAAAATCATTTTTTATTTATTTTAATCACTTTATTTATTTAAAAATTGCGAAAAATTGCTAAAAATTCGGAAAAATTAATTAAAAATTCTAGAAAATAATTAAAAATTCGGGGGTATATTTTTGAACCCCTGAACGAACAATTATTGCCTAGAATGTACCGTTAAGATCCCCGAACGATTAGTAAACACACCGCAAAATTAAATAAATAATTCGAAAAAAATAAATAATAGCTGTCAAATACTCGATATGGCTAGAGAACAGCACATGGCATCAAAAAGTCACCTCACTACCCCCTTCTAGATTCAAACTCCTCCATTTGGACTCCGATACAACTCCACTAGCCACCAAAACAGTTAAACTACTCCTCAAAGGCTGACCACGCTCAGTCTTTAGGAGTGGGGGGCTCGTGATATGGCTAGAAATGGGGTTAAATCGGAACCGTCCAGATTGGGCACGAATCTTGAAGGTCGGGGGTAAAACGGTAATTTCACATACAAATGGATCCAGAGCGGGTATTGGGTCTCCTTCTCACGGATCCAACAGCCCACAAACGGATCCATTCCGACTGGGTACGGGTCCCGACCCGAGGCAAACCCAGACCTACAAAGAGACAAATCAGGGTCACTGATTTGACCAAGTCAACAGGCCTGATTTACTCTCACCGGGAATCAGGGGTTAGTTTCCTAAACAGACTGTGAGGATTTTTCTCCTAGCAGTTACACAGGGAATCAAGCCTCTAATCACTCCCCTGGCGACTATAAATACCTCCCCTCTGCCACTGTGACCAGGTAATCACTCTTTTTCCACCTTAAGCTCTTTCTTTAATCACCACTGATTACTGACAAGGGCGTCGGAGGGTGCGTCGCCGGAATCAACCCCGGTGTCTCGCACTTCCTTGCAGGTTGCGGCAGGAATCAGAAGGCTTGGATCCGCTGTTCAGGTTTTCTCGAGCTCACAAATCTCATCTGTTTACCCCCACACCGAAATCAGCGGTAACATATATTATATATTATATTATTATTATTATATATTATATATTATTATAATTATTATATATGTGTATATTATTAAATATGTTTATTATAAGAAATTATTTTATATTATTATATATCAGTATGTATGTATATGTGTACAACATGTATGTATCAGAGTACCTATACTGTATATACATACAACCAAACCTATACATACATTATGTATAATAGTATACAATATAGAGTATTTATGTATATACATATATACATATATATGGATTATATGTATAGATACATGCTGTATACAGTTTACCAAATGCCTTTTATACTTTATTTTTGAAAAAAAAACTATTTTATGAAAAAAGTTTACCAAACAATACTCTGTTTTCGAAAATCACAAAAAACAACTTAATAGGGTTTTTTTTTTCAAAAACTATGTTTAAACTGAATTTTCAAAACAACGAACCAAATGCAGCCTTATAATTCTTATATATAAGAAAAAGGTAAATCTAGAAATAGATATCCTAGGATATTGAACACAAATTGTTAAAGATTATAACGATAAAGTATGCCAAGAGACAAGGTCAACAATAAAATATTATAAAACATATAAAGATATAATATGTTGTGGCGAATCTAGACCAAATCGTTGGGGATATAGGTACAAAAGAAATTATAATTATAAAGGAAATTATAAAGAAAAATATATCCTACTTTAGCTTCTAGGATTCTTCACCACATAATCTATCTTTATATGTTTTATAATATTTTATTGTTGATCTTGCCTTTTGGCATACTTTATCTCTATAATCTTTTACAAATTGTGTTCTATATTCTAGGGTATCTATTTCTAGATTTACTTTTTCTTGTATATAAGAATTATTATACTCCAAGGATCTTATAGTTTTAAAAAGAACGTGTCTAATATAGGCTTCTTTTCTTCTTTATTAAAATAACTTTTTTTGGAAATATTTTTTGAATTCACAGGCATACTATCAAAGTAACACATATTACATATTTCTAATTTACTTAATCACCATGTAACGCCCCGAATCCCAAATACACTGAATTCGAGATGTTCTACAGGATCTTTTCACTTTCTTTAGTACAATTTTACAGGGAAATTAAAACTTTTCATCATACATTAGAGATTACATCATAATTACATCTTTCTTTTGCACAGCGGAAGTAAAATACAACAATTAAATACAAGTACAACAGCATGATATAATCTTTAAGCATCCATTCCTCTTTCATCTTTAACATGACATTTACCTGCATATAAGACTGTGGGTACGTCAGTTTATTCAACCGACGAACATTATACACGGCCATCCTCTCTATGCCGGAAATAGTATAACTCAACTTTTCATATTTAACAAACACAAACTTGTCACATTCAAACTAAAGGGACTACCCTATTGATGTCGTGTTGTGATTGTGCACTTAATCCTTAATGCATTTATTAATGCTACATGACACTAATGCGCACTTGTTCGGATTCTATGCATCCCATACTACATAGGTCCGAGGGCAAGCCCTTATTCGTTCTTCATCTTTATAGGGTTCAATCCCCCGTTATGATTTAATCTACTACTGTAATTACGGTAAGTATCCTAGATGTTATCTGACCTACGAACTCATGTCTAGGCACTCTGGAGTAGTATCCTCACCCAGACGCATCATGGGAATTCCTGGGATACGCTCTCACCATAAACATGACACCACCCGTAGTCTTCAAACATCCCACGAGCGTCGCCACCAGGACGGTACTCTGGAACAGTATCCTCACCCAGACTCGTCATGGGAATTCCTGGGATACGCTCTTGCCGCTACCCATGGCCCTCATACTCAGTGTTTTTCTCTTACTTTCATCACATCTTCACTATGCACTAGTCCTTAGTTTTATTAAAAATCATGAACAAAATTAATCTCTAGAGTTAGCCTCTCTATCAACCGGACTTATTCATTCATTTCATCTTGACCAACCTTGGTCTAATTTCATTTTATTTCATTTCTCGATGCCGGGGAGACTTAGCTACTCTATATCAAATTTCATTTCACAATCTTCAACTCATAAAATTTTCCATGTCGAGTTCTCAAACTCACATGTACATTCTCTTTCAATTCATGATTCCTAACTTTGTTCACAAGTCCATAATTACACAAAAATTGCATATACTTATTAATTGTCACATCATGATAATTTCACATTACTAAATAATGTACACACTTCATATTGTTCCACAAGTGAGGAAATAATTGCATCATAACCACATTTCTTTTTTTGCCAAATCCATACTTAAGGTTCCAATTCCACTTATTCTTTCAAATTATAATCTCATATCAATAATCTATATAAACTCATATGTCTATATATGCTTTTTAACTACAACCATAGTTAAAATCATTCAAATAATACTCAAATCATTCCTATAAAATTCCTTACATTTTTCTGAGAATTACCATATTTTTTTCATATTTTTTTGATACACGAAACTCCCAAAAAAAATATTTTTCCATCTTGCCGATAGCAAGAATCGAACCCAAGCACACCACCGACACAGCCTAGAGCACAGACTGCTAGGCCATTCGCCGACACAGTATAAAAGCAACTGAGAGCTATAAATGCTCTCAGTTCGCTGATTACTAGTTTTGAAAGAATTAAACAAAAAAAGTGTTGATCCAGGGATTCGAACCGTTCAACCCAGAGAAGCCAACGCACACAGTGACCGCCTGAGCTACTAGCTCAGGTTGTTACAGTCCATATAAAAATCTTCTTTGAATCAATTAGCCACTGTTTATCAAAAATACTCGATGTTCAATTAAACCTTGTTCCTTATTGCTTTTGTAAAATTTACTGAAAATCTCCAGATTAATCCCCATTCATATAAAGTTCATACCAGTGAGAAAATATAATTTTTTGGTACTAATAAAATATATTTTTCACACACAAATCAATGAGTCATTTATTAAAACTACTATATGTTGCATTTTCGACATTGCCAAATAATTGATCTACTAATCTTTTTATTCAAAGATTTTCTTGTGACAATTCACTGTTATTAAATCTTTATTCAACCAATACATATGTTTGTAATAGTCCATATCCATATCAACATAAAGGTCTATTCATCACAACTCAACTACTAACTTTGTGAGTAGTACTTTCATTAATCAATCTATATCACAATGAAATATACTCACCTATCAATTGCATGAATCACATCTCAACCATACAAGAAATTCATTTTTTTCCAAAATAAAGTGTACTCTTTCTTAATAAATTCCATGTTTCAACTTTACAATTAACAAGCGTTCTTATTCATGCATCATATCTCAAATCATACTAACAACATTCTTAAATAAATTTAATCACCATCATAACTTCTTACTAATAATCATGGAGCATTCTACACACAATTTAATTTTAATACTAGAGACATATACAAATTAATCACCACATTTCAAACAATTCATATACTAACTACTCAATTAAAGTGGGCTCTTATTAGTATTTTCATGCATCTTTTGATAGTTGAAACTAGCATGGATCTATATTAGAAATATGAAATGTTTACCCACCTTGAATGGAGAGAACTAAACAAATTTAGCAACACAAGCCTTGCGAATGAAAGCACCACCTCCTAGCCAAAAGCGCGCGCAAGCTCCAAGCCTCCAAGCACACACCGAAAGCTTCTTCTCCTTGGAATGATGCCGGCCACTCCTTCTTGGAACAAGCAAGCAAATCCCACACAATCTCTCTATCTTTTATAACTCACACTATTACTACAATAAGACTATAGTTTGGAAATATAAAATAGCATATGAAAATAGCCATGAGAGGGGGGGTATTTATACTAGAGAATAGGTGAAATGGAGGGCCAAGATTGAGTGGTTGGTTGTAGAATGAAGGGCCTAGATTAAAGTAGGAGTTATAAAAACTACCCACATCCACAAAACTACCTCCATGAACACCATGATCAATTTCAAAATTCCCTCCCAAAAAGAAGCAATCCGGCCTCACAAAAGAGTGTGCAATGCACGTGTACGTGTAGTGCACGTGCATGCAACTAGGCCAAAATTTGTACATTTTTAATTTTGTATAAAAATAAATTAGTTAAAAAAAGTCTTCTACATGACAAGTTTAATTAAAAGAGATTAGTTCATGGGCTTTCTTTTGGGGCCAAAATGGTTTATTAAGAATAAAAAATAAAATACATTTTTTGGGCTTTTTAAGAAAAGGCTTTTTCATTAAATTAAAATAAGGCTTTAAAGAAAGGCTTTTTGTACAAAATAATTTGAGAACACATAATTAAATATTTATACACATCATTATAAAAATAATTCAACCCAAAATATTGCACGTGCACACTACGTGCAAAATAAATAATTTTTCATTAATTGAAAAATCGGGGTATTACACACCATCTTGTTTGGTTTCTTTTATAGTCCACATATTATTTTGATTTTTCATATACACTAAATTCTGTTCTTAGAGTTTTTTCATAACTAGAGATAATATCTATTATTCCTAATGTTGGTGGTGTTGAAGTTTCTTGTGTTCCATTATCCTCTATTTTTCTAGGTCTTCTAACTTTATTTCTTTCTTCTTCACTTAATCCATTCCATCATTTAGCTACTACGCCCATACAAGTTGCTTATACAAATCTTTCAAATGACATTCCTTATAAATTTTGTCTAAATCCGACTATTAGGTTGCTTTCTCCGATTGTTCTATGGTCCTATCTACGTCTTTTACACAGTCTAAGTCCAACCCCATGGAAATGGCAGAATAGAGAAATGAAAGAACCAGAAAAGGGTAATGAAGAAACTTCTAAGACCCCAAAATATAAACCTGCATAATATTATGAAAAAAGGAATAGCATGAAAGGGAAGGTTGAACTTAGACTGTGTAAAAGACGTAGATGGGACATAGAAAAATGGGTGAAAGCAATCTTAATAGTGGGATTTATATAAAATTTATCAGGAATGTCATTTCAAAGATTTTTAGAAGCAACTTTTATGGGCATAGCAGCTAAATGGTGGAATGGATTAAGTGAAGAAGAAATAAGTAAAATCAAGAAATCTAGAAAATTAGAGGATAAAGGATTACAAGAAACTTCAACACCACCAACATTAGGAATAACAGATATTATCTATATTTATGAAAAAGCTCTATGAACATAATTTAGTGTAATGAAAAACCAAAAATATACGAGGACTATAAAGAAACCAAGCAAGATGGAGATTAAGTAAATTAGAAATATGCAATAAGTATTATGTTGAAAATTGTGCCTACCAATTTAGAGAATATAACCAAGAAAATTATTTTAATAAAGAAGAAAAGAAGCCTACATTAGATACTTTCTTTTTTAAACTAGAGATTTAAATGTGTGTGTGTAAGGATTGTTTAATATGTGAGACAATGATTGATTTTTTCATTTTGCAAATTAGTTTTGATGGACGGTATGTAGATTGAGATCTTAAGCACATCAATAAATCTTGTTTCGTTCATCTCTTAATTCGAGTTTTCTAAGAAACATGAGCACTGATACTAACATATACAACATAAACATCAATGAATTTTTATAAATTGTGCATTGTAGTAAGGAGTATTGCATCGATATTTGTGTGTGATCGATATCAGTGTTCTATACATCAGTGAAACAAGTTTTAAATAAAAGTGTTTGTTCTTCGTAGAAGCTGATAATTCTGTTGTTTTTTTTCTTTTGAGCGGTTGATTACATCTTTGTCTCGAGTCAGGTCAGGTTCGTAATTTGACTCTCAGGGTTTCATACTCAAATTGTGAAGGAAAAGGATCTTCAATCCTTGCATTAAGAGAGAGGTGTTAGGGAAATAAGTGCTGCTACGACACTACTTGTTTAGGAAATTAGCGAAATTCTTCCCTTTCGAAGATCTAGTTAAGTCTTCAACATGATTAACACAAATCATCATGCAAAACTAGATCACACCAATCACATAAGCACACAAGAATTGTCCCAGTTGGGGCTTTCGCCTTAATTCGGGAAAGGAAGAACACAAGATGTTATTTCAACTAGAGAAGATATAAGAATCTTACAATTCTCACAATGACCCTTCTCAAACCTAATTGGAACTTACTTGCTATTTACAATGGAGAAATATCTCACCCTCTTAGATGAAGTACTATCTTCTTTTATTCGGTACTCAATAGAATCATATCGTTCTAGGAGCCATTACATTTGATTATATAGAGATCAAGAGAAATCCTAGTTTGATACACTTGATAGACTAACCATCCGATTACTACTGAAGATATAACCCTGCATTGAGAGCCGTACGATCTGACTTGAAGATGAAGCTGGACTTCTCGCGAATCAACCAGACTCGAGCCCAAAACCCTATTAGCGCTGCGTTCGGTCAACCGACCCCATGGTGCAGTCGATTGTCCCCCTCACTAGAAACCCTGTACAGTCCGGTGGTTGGAGGGGGGATCAAGGGCGAATTTGACCGCGCAGTCGACCTGCCAGACCAGTGCTGCTATCTGCAGATGCTGCTGACTACTTTCTTCTCTATCTTCAATCATTCGCTTCGATCCTCTCATTGCTTCATCGACTTCTTGATCGAACATGTGTATGCAAGACATACAAACCCAACAATATCCACCTTGGATTGCATACTTATGAATCCACAACTGTGTGATTAAAACTCTTCAGATTCTTTCATCTCCGCTTTGTAAATATTCCGTTTCTATGGCTTTTCTACTAGTTGAAATCTACCGCCATCTGTTTCCTCCAGTCGTATGCCCCCCTCAAGGGCACACCTCATTAGATGTAATCATGGAGGTGCCACCCTCCACACGTACCCCACCTTCCAAAGATATTCGAATGTTGGAATTTCAATTTGGTAATTCTAGTGACAGCTTACCAAATGATGCTTTAGTAACAACGGGCTTTGGCCGTGTTTTCTTGCTCCCACAAAGCTGGTAGAGGTTGTGCTGACCCTGCTCAATCCCCCTTTTACTCTTCACTACCTTACGACTACTATCCCAAACATTTAAAACTTCACCTCGAGCTGTGTACCTGCAGCCCCGAGAATCAAGAGTCCACAAGGATATTAGTTTCCGCTGTATCGAAGGAATATGCATGACCTCTTCTAGTGTGAACCCTTTACTATCTGGTGTCTTTAATTCAACTATTTCCTTAACCACTACTTCACAAATTTTTTCTCTAGCCATTCTCACGCTACAGCCTGTTGACGAATTGTAAGTAGAAAGCATCTCCCTCTCAGAACAAATATGAGAAGAACTTTCCGAATCAAGATACCAACTTGAATCCACATCTGAAAAATTTGAAATAAAAAGATATAGTTCGAAGTTATCAGATTCACCTGATTTACCTGAATTAGTTGCACTAACTAATTGGTTTGATCACATCCTTTAATAGCACTCTTCTAACTCAACCACTTACGACAGTCTCTCTTGTAATGCCCAATTTCTCTACAGCAGTGGCAGTGAATCTTACCCTTGTGTTGTCCCTTGCAATTGAAGTGTCACCATTCACCGCAAAACATCCTGTAGAAATAGACCCTCATTTATGAGTATCCTTCCTCAGTTCATCTTCTTTTAGTCCCTTAATCACCCCGGCTACTGTAAGTGTCTCCTTAGCTGATTTTCCATATAGCATGGTAGTTATCAAGTGATTATAAGAAGTTGGCAGTGAATATATCAAGTTGCATCAGTGTTAATCACCTTCAGTTCAGATATTACCTTATTGAACTCCACAATATGTTCTTGAAGATGGTTACCTTCCTTTATTGAGCTAAACAGCTTCCTATAACAGTACATCTGATCTAGCAACGGCGACCCCGAGTAGTCAAATTTGAGTCTCACCCATAAACTCGCCGCATTTATCTCCTCAAGAATATTACACTTGACGTCCACTAATTGCAACTGGATTAAAGGCCTCCAAACAAACCTCATCCCACTTCTCCTAATCCATGTCGGTTGGCTTCTTCTCTTCTAAGGCAAGGTGCAAGTCCTTCTGAACTAATACATCATACATGTCCACCTTCCATAGATTGAAATTGAACTCACAGTCAAACTTCTTGATCTTCGTCTTTTGATCTGTCATCTTCTCCAAGGAACTCAAAAAAACCCCATGAGCCTGATTTCTCTGATACCACTTGTTAGGAAAACAAGCGGTGCTACGACACTACTTATTCAGGGAATTAGCAGAATTTTTCCCATTTGAGGATCTTGTTAAGTCATCAACACGATCAACATAAATCATCAAGCAAAACTAGATCACACCAATCACACAAGCACACAAGAATTGTCCTGAATGGGGCTTTCGCCTTAATCCAAGTGCGGAAGAACCCGAGATGTTATTTTAACTAGAGAAGATACAAGAATATTTCAATTCTCACCATGATCCTCCCTCAAGCCTAATTGGAAGTTACTTGTTGTTTACAATGAAGAAATCTCTCACCCTCTCAGAGGAAGTACTCTCTTTTTCTATTCGGCACTCAATAGAATCATATCATTCTAGAAACTGTTACAATTGATTATATAGAGTTTTAGAGAAACCCTAGTTTGATTTACTTGATACACTAACCATCCGATTGCTACTGAAGAGATAACCCTGCTTTGAAAGCTATATGATCTGACTTGAAGACGAAGTTGGGCTTCTCACGAATCAGCCAGATTCGAGCCCAAAAATTCATCAGCACCAATTTCGGTCAATTGACCCCAAGGTGTGGTCAATTGTCCCCCTCGTGGGAAACCCTGTATAGTTGGGTAGTTTGGGGGGGGGGGGGCACAATTGACCCGCCAGACCCGTGTTGTTATCTACTATTGTTGCTGACTTCTTTCTTCTCTATCTTCAATCATTCGATTCGATCAATCTCATCCCTTCATCGTCATCTTCATTGAACATGTGTATGCTAGACATACAAACTGTCACGCCCCACTTCCCAAAATACGGGAATACGAGAACATAACAAAGGCCTAGCGAATGATTTGCATCATTCATAAGATGTAATATTCAACTCAACAATATGAAGTACAATTACAACCATGCATGTTTTAATGAAATTGCATAACATAAATAATCCATGAAATGTCTCAAAAATAACCAACATCTGGAAAGAAATAAACTTCTGGTCATCAAAGCCCAGAATACAAAGTATGATAATAACAAAAATGTTGGAATTTAAAATAACATGAACAAAACTATTATCGTAGGCCAATAATTCGGTTTCAATCCCTAGAAGATTTGCTCACCAAGTCATTCAAGCAATTCTCCTTGTATACCTGCAAGCTCGTGGTCTAAAGTGGGGGAATGTCCATTACAGGAAGTCACGAACAATAAGTAGTAACAAGCACGGAACAATAAATCAGGACGCATAAATATCAAGGAACAAGGAACTAGAACTATATCAATTGTCAACAAAAATGTCGATAACAAGGATAAAGTCTATAATCAACAATTCAACGATCAAAAATAACAATAAAACAAGAATCAAGCTGATAACAATAACCATGATCAATGCAAGTGTTAATCCTAGGTCAATCAAGTTTTATTACCATATATA
The DNA here is from genome assembly GCA_017893485.1 of Hemerocallis citrina. Taxonomy (NCBI): domain Eukaryota; kingdom Viridiplantae; phylum Streptophyta; class Magnoliopsida; order Asparagales; family Asphodelaceae; genus Hemerocallis; species Hemerocallis citrina. Next base: position 150,666,944 of record CM030361.1, read on the forward strand.
ATGCATGTAATTCTGTGTCACATACCACAGGTTATGTGCATACAAATAAGTGAACGTTTAGACTAAAGTAGTGAACTCTACAGATCATGTACTCGCCAACAATAATCAATAACGAGAATCCACAATCAACGATCAATAATGAGAATTTATCCACGATACGATACACGATAACCATAACAATATAGGAAAATGTGGGCCCCTCATCCGAGTACATTCTCTGATCGTTCACTACCAAGTCGACCCTTATTACCCAGTCTTGGTATTAATTTATTAACATGAATCATGAATTTGCAATCGATGGAACAAGTATCAAGAAAAGATATCAACGAGGTATCAATGATTGTACAATGTATGATATGTAGTGCAATGCAAAGTTTAAACAGATTTACAATTAAATATGAAGAATGCAATTCTTGTAACACCTGAATTCCAAAACACGGTAAGTCATAGCTCAAAATGATCTTTTACTTCAAATTCATACAATTTTACAAGAAATTTAAAACTTTTTCATACAACACTTTTCTTTTACATTAATGCAATGGAAATTAATAATTAGAACATGATAAATACAAATTGAATGACAACAACAAAAATCTACAAGCAATCTTATTTAGCACCAAATCATCTATGTGTTCTTTTTGCAAATCCCAACCCTACAGGGAAAACTATGGGCAAGTCAGTTACTTACAACTGACGCAATATTATAAAACAGGATCCTCACTATGCCATAATATAACGATTCATTATACTTTAACAAACAAAAACTTGAATGTAAAACAAAGTGTGAAAAAGTGACTATCGTTGTAACGCCCTGAGCCTGGCTCAGCTGCGCACGCGGATACACGTGCACGCACGTGAAAGAACGGACACAAAACTCTAGCCACGCCTATCACAGGCACCATCAAAAGGTGGGTATACCCTATAGGTGATCCTTTATCATATGGAATCCTATATAACTCACTCATTTTCCTATGCATTTTCCGATGTGGGATCTTTTCACCCATGCAAGCCACGTCAGCCTCCATGCATGCACCCTTCTTCTTATTCATTTAATCTATCATTTTAATGCCTATGACCCATAAGCCATCCTATAGGCCACTTTCATCAATCCTTGATCATAATCCCATAGGATCCCTCTATAGGACGACAACCAACCATCCATCTCTTTTTTATTTATTATATATATATATATATATATATATATATATATATATATATATATATATATATATATATATATATATATATATATATATATTATTTCTGTGTATGCAATGACTTAATGCCTAATGCAGATGTTTACGCTATGATGACACTAATGCATACTTGTTCGGATTCTATGCATCCCATTCTACATAGGTCTGAAGGCAAGCACCTACGTACTCGACATTATAGGGTTGAATCCCTTACCATGCAACCTACTACTATGACTATTACAAGATTTAGACACTTTGCAAGTATTGGCTCTCGCCTTTGGAATACTGGAGACCAATCCCTCTCCGTGGATCATTCTGTGGCCCTTACGTCCATCCTCCCGGAATACTGGGGATTGTCTCACTGTGCAGGGCATCCTGAAGTGCTTATTGCACAAATATCCCATGAGCGTCGCTCTCGTTTCGAAATACTGGAGATCATTCCCTCTCTGTGGATCATTCTGTGGCCCTTACGTCCCTCGTCCAGGAATACTGGGGACAGTCTCTCTCCAAGAATCATTCTGGAGTCCATAACTCACGTTTGTACTGATTTCATCATGTCACCAACTAGTGCCTTGTCCTTAAGTTTAGTTAAAATCATCACAACCTAGAGCTAGCTTACCCTACCAGACTTAAATCAACACAAGAGAAAGCCCACATGGGCTACTTCTCAGAAAAAGAGTCAACCCACACTGGTTACTCCTCAAAATCTCATCAATAATAACACTGCCGGTTACTAGGGTCTCACCTAGCCTCTAGATTCCAATAACTATCTCATCTTAGAGATCACAATGGGTTACATCCAACCCCAACAAAATATTTCAACTTCCAAATCAACAATTTCTTCCTTCCCGACCACTTTTAATTAGCAAAATAAACTAATCACTATACAATTTCCTCGAAAGTATTTTCTTCAAAATATAATCGTTTCCCAAACAAATAATTTGTAACCCAATCAAAACAATTTTTCTTTAATTTATATCGTTCAATTTTAATGTCAAAACTCTTTTAAAATCGACACATAAAATTCTCGATCTTCCACCTCAATGCTTTGCCTTTAAATTTCGAAAAAATTATTTTTTTTATATTTTCAATTACATTTATTTTATACTTGAACTCCATCTACAAATAACATAACCATGACTTATATATTATTTTTTTTTCATTTTAAACAGTGTAAATTTCAAAAAAAAAAATCTAATATTTAATTATATATATATATATATATATATATATATATATATATATATATATATATATATATATATATATATATATATATAGGGAAGTCTTCCGTTGCGCACCACCTATGGTGCACACAGCGTGTGCACTCGACCTTCCCACCTTCGTATCGACTATTCGAACCGTTCAGATTGATCTACACATCTAAATTAGCCTAAATATGTAAAATCAAATCATTTGAAATTCATTTGCCCATCCATTGAAGTGTTATAAAATTGTATGGCTGGAAACCATTATTTTTTATAGTCACAAGATGGATGGGCAAATGAATTTCAAATGATTAGATTTTACATATTTAAACTAATTTAGATGTGTAGATCAATGTGAACAGTTCGGATCGTCGATACGAAGGCTTGAAGGCCGAGTGCACATGAGTGCACATGAAGGGGTGGTGCACAATGAAAGAATTTCCTATATATATATCGAAACCCAAAAAATTAAAGGATATGAGTAAGTCTATTAAGAGCCGGGAAGCTGGAATCCTTATCGGGAGTTGGAGATCTCAGCCATCCGATCGATCTTGATCGCGATCGGACGGCTGAGATCGACAGCCGCTTATCTTCAGATAGAATCAGGTGTAAAAGGGGTATAATCGAATTCCCCTATCTCTCTTATCTTCTCACGCTCTCCTCTCTCCCGCTCTTTATCTATCGAAACCCTAATCCCAGTTCTTATCTTCTCGCGCTCTCTCTCCTACTCTTGAAGATCGTCGCTCTCTTCGAAACCCTAATCCCTATCTCTTCTCTTCTCACGCTCTCTCTCCCGATCTCTCTCTTCGAAACCCTAATCCACCTCTCTTCGAAACCCTAATCGAAGAGAGCGAAGTGGAGCTCTCTCTCCCGCTCTCTTTCTTCGTCACCTGTGTAAACCCAACTCCACAATCAACGAAATCTCCAGCCACTTATCTTCAGATCTGTCGAGGGGTAAAAGGGGTATAATCGATCAGCCCCTATCTCCCTTGTCGTCTCAGCACCAAAGAAGAGCTCTCACAAGTTCGTTCTCTCTCTCTGACGGAAAACCCAAACCGCAATAAGGGTTTCGATTTCTCGGCTCATTTTCAAATTTTATTTCCTTTACAAATGCTTCTAGTTTGTTGTTATATTTTTAGCCCTTAAATTATGCTTTGATAATATTCGTACGTACTAGTATTCGTAGTAGTACATTTAGAATAACAAATAATATTCGTACTAGTATATGGAATTTTGAGATGTGGACATGACACATGCATATAAGCACACATAATGCATGTAATATGCAGCCTAGTTTTTGTTTCTTTTGAGATTTGCTTCAATCATTGCTAATAGTTTTGTTAATGGGGGGTTTTTTTTATGCCTGTCGATTCCATAAAATCAAAATTGGAAAGTCAAATCCTTTGCGTGTTGTGTACGTGTACTAATACTTTAGAGGAAGAAGCTGAGGGTTGTTTGCCATTTAACTATGGATGTTTCTCCCAAAAAAGAAAAATATTTAACTGTCCAAAATCTGTACATACTTAAATTTTTCCAACACTAAGTTTCATATCCCCTCAATATGAAGACTTTATTACTTGTAGCTTCATAATGTAGTTTGTTAGACTTTTTCCTTTGTGTTAATTTAAAGTTGTAGCTTTTTTTTAATGTTTGTTGTCTCATTCTCCTATGAAGGATGGAGGTTGAAAATGAAGAATTACTAAGCCAAGATGTTCAGTCCGGTTGGAGGGATGTTGATAATGCTTCTAAACCATTTGTTGGTTTAGTATTTGCAACATTAGATGAAGGATATGAATTTTATAAAAGATATACAAAATTAGTTGGTTTTTCAGTATGCAAGTTTGCAACAATGGTTGACACTACTACGAAGGAGATGTATTCACAACAATTTGTATGCTCAAAGTAAGGTAAGCCGGTAGATACAGCTGGTGTGAATGTTGCCAATATTGAAGAATCGTCTTCTTCAAATTTGATCAAAAGAAGGAGAAGGGCTGTGACGAAAGAAGGGTGTATGGCTCAAATACGAATGCAAAAGGACGATGACAGGAGATGGTCAATCCGAAGGTTTATTAAAGAGCACACCCATCTTTGTGTTACACCTAGAAAGCAACAATTTTTAAGATGTAATAGAACTGTTTCCGAAGCGCAAAAAAGTTTACTTAGTTCTTTCAAAGAGGCTAACATAAAAACTTCAGAGTTTATGTCCTTCATGGAAATAAAAAATGAAGGTTTCAGTAATATTAATTGTACTGAAAAAGATATTAGGAATTCGTTGCAAAGAGAGAAGGATGGGATGAGAGCTTATGATGCTGATATATTGCTGGAGCACTTGCAAGAGGACAAAGAGATGAATCCTTCTTTCTGTTTTCATTACAAGGTTGATGAAGACAACAAATTAACTCATGTGTTTTGGATTGATGCTATTGTCAGAAAGGCTTACAAGCATTTTGGTGAAGTGCTAATTTTTGATACCACATATGATACCAATGAATACAAGTTGGTTTTTGCTCCATTTACTAGAGTTAATCACCATGGTCAATCTGTCAATTTTGGTGCGGCTTTCATAAATAAAGAGACCACCGACTCTTTTGTTTGGTTGTTTGAAAAATGGGGTGAAACAATGGGTGGGTCTCCACCAAAAGTTATCATTACAGATCATGATCCTGCAATGGAGAATGCAATCCGCATGTGTTTTCCTGGTTCGAGCCACAGGCTTTGCATGTGGCACATTCTTAAAAAGCTTCTCGATAAGCTTGGTGGTCCGGGCCTGAATAGTGATTTTAGCATTCCATTCCATAGTTGCATTTGGGAATCAGAGACCCCGGAAGAGTTTGAGATGAGATGGAATGACGTAATGAACGCTAATATGCAAATTGCAGGTATTACTTGTTTCAATAAATTATAGCTATGTTTGACCATTTTTTATTAGTATTAGTACTTGATACATATTACAATAACAGGTAATCCTTGGCTTTCTGACATTTATGAGCTTCGTGAGAAGTGGATACCAGCTTATGCTAAGCATATTTTTACTGCTGGAATTCGCACAACTCAGAGATCAGAAAGTATGAATGCTTTTGTGGATAAGTATGTTAATAACAAAAATTCTTTACATGAATTTATCACGAGGTTTGAAAGGGCAATAAGGAAACAAAGACAAAATCAGTTAGCAGCTGACTACACCACTCTTCATACAAAACCAAAGCTGCAAACAGATTTTGAAATTGAGACACAAATGTCTAAGCTGTACACTAGAGCAAAATTTCATGTATTTCAAGCTGAATTAGTTGAAAGCTTGAATTACGCCTCTTTAATGAAAGTTGACGATGGTAGTGTGCGACACTATATTGTGAGGAGAATGGGAAAGTCAGTAAAATCTGATAAAACAAGAGATGTGTTCTCTAAGGGAATGGACAATGTTGGGTCTTGCACTTGTAGTAAATTTGAAGTGAAGGGAATTCCTTGTAGACACATCCTTGTGGTATTGAGAAATGAGTTTGTTGATTTCCTGCCTCAATCTTATATTTTAAAAAGGTGGACCGCTTCGGTAACTACCAAGATTGTATATGATGATGCTGGGGAAGAAATCATTGGTAGCTACGGTAGTCCACAAGATTTGGACATGGTGGAGTTGTCAAATGAAATCAACAAAGTGATGAGGATTGCTCGCTCATCAAAGGAGATGCGTCAGAAGGCTAAAACATTACTAGTTGGTGTTGTTGCAGAATTGCAACAAGATATGCCCCAAGAATTACAACAAGCAACAAGTACTTTACTACCTAAAACAGTCCATATTCATGTACCGGATATTGCAAAGACCAAAGGTAGTGGGAAGCGAATTAAAGGGGGTAAGGAGAAAGCATTGGAGAAGGCTGCGAAACCAAGTGTCATTTGTGCAAGAAGCTTGTTAATCATGACAGTCGCACTTGTCCTTTAAAGGAAAGGTTAGTATTTAAATACAAACTTTATAGTTTATTTTTGTTATATATAATATAATCTTATTTTCATTTTGTGAATATTAATCGTGTAGTTCTACTATAAATGAGTCACAAGCTTTCTATCAACAATGGAACCCATAACAGAGGAGGCTCCAAATATTGCATGAACTTTGTTGGTTTATTTCTGTGGATTTTGCAAGGTATGTGTCATACATGATTTAAAATAATTTCTGACCCATATTTGCCATTATTGTTCTTTAATACATTATAGCACATTTATTAAATTAACCGTTATGTCTTCTTTGTGTGCAGGTAAAATAATGATGGAAATAAAATAGATGCTCGATAAGATATTTATACCCGAAAAGTTGGTAAAAATATTTGGTTTATAGTTTATAATTCCAAGTTAGTAGGCAATGATGAAAAGTTTATGTAGCTTGAATTTTTTTTGGACGCTAGTCGGTGTGGCTTAATAAAGCAGCCCTAGTGACAAATTCAAAATTCCACATTTGACTCACTTATACTTGATTTATTATGCGGCAGTGATGAAAAGTTTATGCATGATTTTGTTTATTCATGATTATTGGATGGTGTTGAACTTCATGTTCAATTTGGGTTTGTTTTGAACTGGGAAGCTGAAATTATTTGACACTTCACCCTTTTGTTCAATAAAAGTTGTTCTGAGCTTACCCATTTTCAACTTCATTTTCAAATGCATTTGTACTGAGTTTACAAATTTTGAGGTTCATGGTGGTGTTATTCTGAGCCGGCATGATTTTTGCATATGAGTCTACAGTTTTGTGTTTTTTGTTGTACTTGTTCTGAGCCTACAAGTTTTAACCATGTTCAACATACACTCTCCAGGAACATACCACATACGTACTTGCATTTTTTCTATTTGATGAATCGTTTTGTGCAGGAATTCAAGAGGAAGAACAAGAAGGTCGTTAGCCAAGAACCAGAGATACCTTCAGAACAGTCTCCGACAAATGGAATTCTTTATTGTGTAACCAATGTATGGAATGTAATGAAAATAGTTGAAACAAAATTTGATGTGTCATGCTCTGTCTCTGTTTGTATCATGTTTTTTCTGAGCTAACAAAATTGGATACTTCATGATGTGTTTCTGTTTGTTCTGAGAATACAAAATTTGATACTTCATGCTCTGTCTCTGATTGTTCTGAGCTTACAAAATATGATACTTCATGCTGTGTTTCTTGTTTGTTCTGAGCTAACAAAATTGGATACTTCATGATGTGTTTCTGTTTGTGTTGAGAATACAAAATTTGATACTTCATACTCTGTTTGTGTTAGTTCTGAGCTTACAAAATTTGTTACTTCATGCTCTGTCTCTGATTGTTCTGAGCTTACAAAATTTGATACTTCATGCTGTGTTTCTGTTTTTTCTGAGCGCTCAAAATTGGATACTTCATGATGTGTTTCTGTTTGTTCTGAGAATACAAAATTTGATACTTCATGCTCTGTCTTTGATTGTTCTGAGCTTACAAAATTTGATACTTCATGATCTGTTTGTGTTAGTTCTGAGCTTACAAAATTTGATACTTCATGCTCTGTTTGTGTTAGTTCTGAGCTTACAAAATTAGATACTTCATGCTCTGTTTGTGTTAGTTCTGAGCTTACAAATTTTGATACTTCATGCTCTGTTTGTGTTAGTTCTGAGCTTGCAAAATTAGATACTTCATGCTCTGTTTGTGTTAGTTCTGAGCTTACAAAATTTGATACTTCATGCTCTGTTTGTGTTAGTTCTGAGCTTACAAAATTTGATACTTCATGCTCTGTTTGTGTTAGTTCTGAGCTTACAAAATTTGATACTTCATGCTCTGTTTGTGTTAGCTCTGAGCTTACAAAATTAGATACTTCATGCTCTGTTTGTGTTAGTTCTGAGCTTACAAAATTAGATACTTCATGATCTGTTTGTGTTAGTTCTGAGCTTACAAAATTTGATACTTCATGCTGCGTAATACACCAAAACAATCACAGAATTTCGATCATGACACCAAATCAATAATGAACTAAATATGTGGAAGAATTTCGATCTTCATAGAATTGTAAGGTAATACTTTACAAAAACTTTACAACGTAACAAATGTTCTTGACATCTGACACTTTACAAAAAACTGAAACTTAACAAAAACTTTACAACGTAATACAATGTTCAATAACGCACAGTACATGAAAAACTTTACAAATACTGAAAGTATACAACTTATTGTTGCTCCTAATATATAGTTTTTTGTATAGTGTCAACAAAAACACAATTTTTTTTTGCTCCAAATATCAACTTTTTGTGTAGTCCAGTATTCAATAGCTCTAAGAAGCACTTCATGCTGAAATCAACCTGAAATCAAAATTAAACATAGCTCATTTAACCTGGAAAAGACAAAATAATTACAAAATATAGTCGGCTCAGACTACAAAATATCATTCAGCAAATATAGTAGGCTCAGAACAACAGAGGCTGAACATGAAGTTCAAAATTTGTTAGCTTAGAAAAACCAGAAACTGAGAAACAAGTATCTGGTGTTGTTAGCTCAGAACAAACAGAAACAGATAATGAAGTATCAAATGTTTGTAAGCTCATAACAAACAGAGACAGAGCATGAAGTGTCAAAGTTTGTAAGCTCAGAACTAACACAAACAGATCATGAAGTATCAAATTTTGTAAGCTCAGTACAAACACAAACAGAGCATGTAGTGTCAAATTTTGTTAGCTCAGAACAAACAGAAACAGAGCATGAAGTGTGTAATTTTGTAAGCTCATAAATAACACAAACAGAGTCTGAAGTATCAAATTTTGTAAGCTCATAACAAACACAAACAGAGCATGTAGTATCAAATTTGGTAAACCTAGAACAAACAGAAACACATCATGAAGTATCAAATTTTGTTAACTCAGAACAAACAGAAAATGAGCAGGAGAAACTGGACATGAAGTATCAAATTGTGTATGCTCAAGACAAACAGAAGCTGAGCATGAAGTTTCAAATTTTGTAAGCTCAGAACAACAGACACTGAACATGTGGTTTTAAAAAAACCAGTAGGCTCAGAACACACTATTCATAACTAGGGCTGCATTGGGGTGCCGCGCCAACTAGGATATGATAGATATATAATCAAGAATAAATACAACAAGCTTGAAATAATTATTCAGATCATAAAGTGTTTTGCATCACGGCCTACACAAACAAACAGTTGGAGAGAATCAAACACCAAAAGGCTTAGATGAGTACCCAACACATACGCATCCAACGTCAGTTACTATAAAATCTAGTTTTCTGTTGTTTAGAGCTTACAAAATTTGCTACTTCATGCTCTGTTTCTGTTGTTTTGAGCTTATCATCAACTGTCTTATATAAATAGAGTAAGTCTATTAAGAGTTTGGGAGCTGAAATCCTTATCATGAGCCGGGGTTTTTAACCATTCGTTCGCGACTGATCGTGATCGAACAACTCATTTTCGATCCCGCTTATCTTGAGAATGTTTCGGGGTAAAAGGGGTAAAATCAAAAACCCCTATCTCTCTTTCTTACTCACGATCAATCGACCTCCTCTCATAATAGACTTACTCATGAATATATATGGACTAAAAAAAATCAGTAGGCTCAGAACACATTATTCATAACTAGGGCTGCATTGGGGTGCCGTGCCAACTAGGATATAATAGATATATAATCAAGAATAAATACAACAAATTGAAATAATTATTCAGATCATAAAGTGTTTTGCATCACTGCCTACACCAACACACCACAGGAGAGAATCAACCACCAAAAGACTTAAATGAGTATCCAACACATACGCATCCTACATCAGTTACCAAAAAATATAGTTTCTGTTTGTTCTGAGCTGACAAAATTTGATACTTCATGTTCTGTTTGTGTTGTTCGGAGCTTATCATCAACTGTCTTATATATATATAGAGTAAGTCTATTAAGAGCTTGGGAGCTGAAATCCTTATCCAGAGCGGGGGTTTTTAGCCATTCGTTCGCGATTGATCGCGATGGAACAACTCATATTCGATCCCGCTTATCTTCAGAATGTTTGGGGGTAAAAGGGGTAAAATAAAAAACCCCTATCTCTTATCTTCTCACAATCAATCGACCAAGCACACATAATAGACTTACTCATGAATATATATAGACTAAAAAAACCAGTAGGCTCAGAACACACTATTCATAAGTAGGGCTGCATTGGAGTGCCGCGCCAACTAGAATATGATAGATATATAATCAAGAATACTTAAAATAGGATTGAAATAATTATTCAGATCATAAAGTGTTTTGCATCACCGCCTAAACCAACACACCGAAGGAGAGAATCAAACACCAAAAGGCTTAAATGAGTATCCAACACATACGTATCCAACGTCAGTTACAAAAATTATACTGATACTATCAATCATTGTGTGTCATCGGTGCCCAAAAATTTGATGAATTGAGCTAGTCTCAAATCACATAAATGTAAGGTAAGTGTTGAGGGCATTGGACATTCAAACACCTTTATTTCATTTCTTCACCATCTACTCTCCCGCTCATACCCCAATCTCTATTCAACTTTAAATAATTATCATGGCACACAACCAAATACCCTTGAAAACAATAATTTCAATGCCCAAAAATTTTGTAACCAACTTATATCAAAATCAATCTCATCATTGCCTACACACAAAACCGAATGAAAATGCAAGAAATTAAATAGAAATCATAAAAGCATTTATGAGAGTCAAACACTTCCCTCCGGAATCTGAGAGAGGCAGAACCCAATGAGCCGAGAAATCGAAACCCTTATCGTGGTTTGGGTTTTCCATCGGAGAGAGAGAACGAACTTGTGAGAGCTCTTCTTTGGTGCTGAGACGACAAGGGAGATATGGGCTGATCGATTATACCCCTTTTACCCCTCGACAGATCTGAAGATAAGCGGCTGGAGATTTTGTTGATCGTGGAGTTGGGTTTACACAGGTGACGAAGAAAGAGAGCGGGAGAGAGAGCTCCACTTCGCTCTCTTCGATTAAGGTTTCGAAGAGAGGTGGATTAGGGATTCGAAGATAGAGATCGGGAGAGAGAGCGTGAGAAGAGAAGAGATAAGGATTAGGGTTTCGAAGAGAGCGATGATCTTCGAGAGCGGGAGAGAGAGCGCGAGAAGATAAGAACTGGGATAAGGGTTTCGATAGATAGAGAGCGGGAGAGAGGAGAGCGTGAGAAGATAAGAGAGATAGGGGAATTCGATTATACCTCTTTTACCCCTGATTCTATCTGACGATAAGCGGTTGTCGATCTCAGCCGTCCGATTGCGATCAAGATCGATCGGATGGCTGAGATCTCCAGCTCCCGATAAGGATTCCAGCTTCCCAGCTCTTAATAGACTTACTCATATATATATATATATATATATATATATATATATATCTTGTGAAGTCCTCTCCTCAAAACAAAAATCCAAAAGCTCAAAAAAAATCAAGTTTTCCCAAAGTGCCAGTCCCCTGGCTAGGCTCAGATCACAACCCATATAGAGTTAAATTCTTTAACTACTTGAAACTCCTACTTATTGACTTTTAAAAAAAAAAATCTACACAGCAACACAGGAATTTGAACCAGTGCCAATAGCGAGGCAACCACTCGCCTACCCACTTAGCCAAGCTCAGATACACAACATATAAGGGGTAAAATCATTAAGTATTTAGTTTCTGCCCAATTCATTATTTTAAAGATACAACATCAAACTTCTTCGATTCCTCTCATCAATATAATCTATTCAATCCACACAAATCAGAAAGTCTAACAATGAAAAGTTACTGATTATTCATGTGTCAAAACAATTCTACACAACTTTGAAGATTTCTAATAAATTGAGAATGTCTCAAACATCATATGAAATTAATAAAAATTATTATTCTACATCACATTTAGAGATTTCTTTCCTCCTTTCAATGACAATTAACAAGATGGGGAATTTTCACCCAAAATTTCAATCACGATTAATTTCTTCACCAAACTCTATTTATACAAAAAATTTAAACTGTTCATGATATTTATTCAATAACATAAACAATTTGAACTTCTATTCTCACATACATTATAAATTTAAAATTGATCATGAATTTCATTCAATAAATATTTAAAACTGCAAAGTTGTCTACCACAGGCATCATATCAAGATTTTGAGCGTAAGCTGAGCAAAATTTCATCTACAATTGTACTATAAATTACCTAAGCATGCATCTAGAATACAATTTAGAAAGTAGTTTGAAACACCCACCTCTTAATAGCAAATCCTTACACACAAGCTCCAACAAAAACGAAAAGCAAGCCAAGCAACTCCTACCAAAATGCAAACGCTAGCCAACCCGAGAGCTCTGTTCTTTTTTTTTTTTTTTTGATTTACTATAAATTAGAATAAGGTTAAGAGTATTAGGCTTAGTTATAGTGTTTCTAATCAAGTAGTTAATAAAACCACCTCTCCGCTAACCTATTCTTTCTCCACTAACACCATTATCATTTACCAAGTCAAGGCAAACTCCAATGTTCAAATGCAGGCCCAATTCGTGTGCACAATGCACGTGTGCACGTGCACGTTCTTGTGCACACCACACCAATTTTAATTATTTTTATTTTTAAATTAAAACATGTGTAAATATATATAATATGTATTTAAATAAAATTAGTTTAATTTAATTAAAAGTTAAGAGTTTTTATGCATGAATAAAATAGACACACACACATACTTCATAATTTTTATTTTGAAAGTGAATACAACTAATACGTGCACTGCATACACGTGTTCGCACGTAAAAATATTAAAATACGAAATAGATTTTATCGATAGGGAAATGATTATACATAATCGAAATATGCATACGAAAAATATATTTCTTTAACTACACCTATATATCCAATTAATGAAATCAACATGTACATAGAAAACACGTGCACCGCACGTATAAAATATTTCAATCCAAATAGGAGAAAAATGGTTTTTCATTTATAAAACAAGTGTGAACAAATCATAGAATAAATAATTAAAACATATAGAAAATACGCAATGGTGGAATATACGTAATCGATACGTGAATCGATAACACGTGCAATGTATGTAAAGCACAAAGATTGAATATTTAATATTTTAGTTGGCTCAAATAGGATAAAAAAATGAATTTTGAGAAGAAGGAAATGCATAAATAGTCGAAATAAAAAAATACGTATTGAATTACGTTACGGATAATACCCGTAACGGTAAAAAATATACATGCGTAACACACGAGGGATAAAATTGTTATAACTCAATTTTGCGGGGTGTTACAATTCTGGATAACAAGACGTTGTTGTACAAAAGTCAAATTTTCCGCTGATACGGGAAAGCAAATCAAGTTCTGTCTGAGGTTCTAGAAAATAGACTCTCTGTCAGTTCCAATGCATATTCACACAATATATTATAAATACAATAGCTAGGTGTATAATCTCATTCTTTACTGGTTTCATGTTCAGGCAGCATGTCAGGGTCAAATTCCTATATATTAAATTTGGTTTTAAAATCATTTAAAAATCTTATAAAATCATAATTTAGTTCCTAACAGTGTTCAGTAACAACACGATTAGTCTCAGGTCTAAATTTTTAATTTAATTTATTATTTCAATTAGTTAAACATGGTAATTTATTTTCAGAATGTATTCTGAAATTCAGACGTTACTCCACGAGAATCTGAATATCTTGCAATCTATATGTCGGATTGCAAAATCATCAAATAGTATGGATTCAAAACACATAGGGCTACAATTCTCGTTTAGTGAGTGCTAAATAATATTATCTTCAGCTAGGTCAAAAGTCTGGTTCTATACTGAACTAGTGCTCTGACAGTAATCTAGGGTCATGTTTTTTTTGTATGCATAACGAGTCTATAAAGTCATCAATTAATCTCACAAAAATTGTAAAAAAATTCCTAATCATGTCTAGCAACTTCCGGGATACTTTTCAAGTTTTGATTCTACTGTGAACATTTTATTTTAATTAAAAAGTCGTGTCGGCGTGTCTCTTGACAGCAATTTGGAAATTAAAACCTAGCAGTACTAAAAATATGATAACTTGCAGTTTATAAATCGGAATTTAGATCCGTCAATATTCCAGAAACTAGATTCAAAGGTCTATAACTTTAATTTATAAAGGTTAACTTAATTCTAACTGTAATAAGGTCAAAAACTCACTACGACACAGATTAGACAGCAAAATAGCGACATGATAAATTTTATTTATCAACAATCGAGATATACAAAATGCATATTCTTTCACAAGAGATTAATAAGCATTCATGTCCAGTGTTTCGGGTACATTTATATTATTATCAATGTAGAAACTTGTCATTTGTATGGTCTAGAATTTATCATCAATAGTCATACCAATCCAATGCATACAATCAATGTACTAGACAAACCTATATCTCTACATTTGTACGGTGCGATGTATGCATATGATGACAGGTAACATGGCTGAGGATTGAGTCTAAGAAACGACACAAAAAGAAAACTACTTTTTGGTTTCGCGAATGTATTCGTAATAGTTTCTTTGAGAGGTATTAAGAAAATAAAATACGATAACAAAATAAGGACTACTTGCAGAGATCAAATAATTCTTGAACAAAATTAACGATTTGGTTCAAGAGAGACTTGACTTTATACCTCGTTTGCACGTGCGACGAGGATCAACGGGAGAAGAACGGCGGCAACACACGACAACGGACAACAACAAGAAGTGGCAGCGACCGGGTTGGCTTCGGCTCTGCGATGGAGGCAGGCAGCGAGCACGGAGCAACAACGGAGATGGAACTCGGGGTTGGTTGCCAGTGGAAGTCGGCTGCAGCAACACTGCAATAATGGCAGCGATGAGTGGTTATCGAGTTGTAAGTAGTCGGGATGGTGAAGGAGGAGTTGTGTGCGGTGGCGAGGTTGAGTGCAAGGGCAGCAATGAAGATAGGCGAACGGTGATGTTGTGGGTGGTGGTTGCATCCTGCAAGGGAGAGGGCTATGGTGTGCGGCAGGCAGCGGCAGAAGTTGCAGGTGTTTGGCGGCGCCTGGGATGGAGAGCGGTGGCGGAGCGTAGGAGGGCGACTCTCGAAGATGATGGCAAGGATGCTGTGGTGGTGCACGGTTGTAGAGTTGCGCAGGCTGGTGGCGTGGGTCATCGGGGTGCAGGCGATGGTGAGGTGAATAGGTCGGAGTTGGGTTTTGTTGGTGGTCGGGGTGCAGGAGGGTAAAGAAGATGATGGGGTGGTTTTTTGAGTGGGGCTGATAGATTAGTTAGATGATTAGGGTTAATTAAGTTAATGAGGGATTAGCGGATTAGTTAGAAATTATAGAAAATCAGGGGATACGTGAAGATGAGTGAGTAAGAGGAAATAGAGGGGATTGTGCTGTTAGTGGAGATTAGGGGGATTATATGTAGTGGGGGTTTGACTTGTAGATGGGCTTGGGTTAACAAGTTTTTGATTTAGAAAGTGGGCTTTGGATGAGTTCCAATAAGAAATCAAATAAGAATATCATAGGTTAATTGAAATAGTCAACATAATAAGATTAAATAGGATGTATGAGAATTGTAGGGTTCAACTAAAAAGAAAATCGATTGACCGAAAGAATACAACTGGGTTGAAGAAAACAACAAGATTATTATTAGATAAATCAGATTACCAGAATTGAGAAGAGAAAAGAATTACAAAAAAAGAAATATGAAAAAATCGGAAACGGGAGTTACAAAAACCCAACAAGAGGGGGGACCGAGTCTCAATATGAAAGAGTAAGGAATTATAAGGGAGAGGGTGGAGAGAATTGGAATATGAAAGAGTAAAGAATAATTAAACAGTATACAATTTGATTGATGCTTACAATAATGAAGAGAAAATTATGTAAATTATATCATAGATGCTAATGCAAATATAGATATAAACTCGAACATGAGTCTTTTACATTAATCCAAGGGCCAAAAACTCCAAGAAAGATTTTTTTTAAAAGAATATAATCATAATGCTATAGGAGTAAAAACAATATATATATGTCATAACTCCATATTGTTTGTATGTGAATACAACAACAACAACAAAGCCTTTTCCCCAACTAGTTGGGGTCGGCATTGTTTGTATGTGAATATGTTCTATTAATTTATGTGATTTAAAGCACTTTTTTTTTAATATCATTTTATTGTAAAGCAAAGTTATTGTAAGGTTATTTTCTGCAATGAAATGTCTACTTGTGCGTATTGTGCATCTGGAGAAAATGAAATGGTCATCCATATCGAAATATATATTGACAGGCTAATTAGAAAGGTAGCAAAACTATATTTCAGCCTTTCATTATAACATTATAAAAGTTACAATTAGAAATTTGCATCCATATAACATAGTTTTAAGGTGGAAAGTAATGGAATGAGAAGTTTCTTGGTCTACCACCTTAATGTTTTATTTTCAACTTTTATCATGTGTCTAATACTATTTAATTTTGCAAGTGCTACTTGGGAGGTCATTTTCTTTCTTAAAATTAGCTTCTTAGTAAGGTATGTTTTCTTGCAAATTTTTATTGTATTTGTTGTCATTTCACTTTTATATTTCTAACCTTTTTATGGGTTCCAGAGTGTTAGTATTGTTTTATTTGATGTGTTGACAGAACAGCGTATGTGAGATTTATTAGAGGAGAATGTTTTTACCTTTTGTTTTCATTAGCCCCTTTTATGTTGTACAGGCAGTATGGGTTTAGGTTACAACCCATGAAAATTGATGTTCGTTGTGATTGGAACAAAGTCATAAGTTTAATAAGCTTGATGAAGAAGTTTTTTTACGAAAGGGGTTTACTTTGTCTCTAATAGTATCTATGTTGACTTTTGGAGTTAATTTGGCTTTGATACCTATAACTTTGTATTGCTGATAACTGTTTTCATTGTAGAAATGTTGCGACATGAATGTTAGTTTAAAGACCTTAATGTAGATATCAGCCTCCCTTTTTTTTAATCTGTTTCTATGTTAAATAGGGTCTTGTTTCTTTAAATCTACTCCTTGACTTTAGGGTTTAATTTTGTGCACTAATAGGGTTATCTTTTATGTTCATTTACTTCTTTAATTTAGTCTTAATATTTCTCATTTGTTTTTAAGTTCTCTTATGATCGGTTTTTTTTCGATATATATGGGAACTAAATTACATAGTTGATTAGTCAAGTGTCAATCTGTGCCTGTAACTATTTTTTAAAACGTACTTAACTATTTTTGCAAACTTTATCTCAGAAACAAATCTAGTTATGTGAAAATGTAGATGTCCAAGCTCCTCAATTTGAAATTGGCACAAGTTTTCAGACAGCTCCAGGTTTATGATGGCATTGAGACAATTCAATTTACAAAATAACTTCAGATGTTGGTTGAAGAAGAATGGCAACACTACAATTGTTGCATTGTGTGGTATGCAGGTATGTCCATGGAGAATTAGAGAGCTAGGATGCAAGACAAGAAAACATTCGAAGTGAGGAGGTACAACCCAACCCATATCTGCACTGGAATAAACAAATTTGGGAGTAAAACTGCTTCAAAGTTCTTGATTGCAGAGGTAATTAAGGGTGATGAGAAAGTCAATGCTAATTTGAGGCCTAGAGATATTAGTAAATGGATTTACAAAAAATATGGTTTGAAGGTTGGATACAAACAGGCTTGGAGGGGAAGGGAAGAAGCAAGGCAGAGGCAGGGGTGGAAGGTCATAGTACAAATTAATTCTAATAATTGCCTTTATGTCAGGAATTTATGCTGCAAAAAACTGTTGTTTAGTGTATCTATTTTTTAGCAGGTTAAACACTTGTCAGGTTTATGTATTAGGTTAAACTATTTTGTATCAGGCTAAACTATGATCAGGCTAAGGTAATTTTTATAACAGGCTAAACTATTATTAGCTTTATGTATGGAAAATTTCTGTATCTGTTTCTTCAATACTATGTACATGAACCATGTTTTAGGTATCAGGTTCTTTAAGCCTGTGTTTGTGTATGATGATTTTTGCATCAGGTTTTATGTATGCATGTTTTCTAATTGCATGTTCTGTGTGAGGTTATCTGATTGCTATTTATGAATGAGTTCTCCATTACTGCAACTCATAGATCTGTGAATGCTGCAAATAAATATCTCAGTGCATTCTTGAATGCTGCATAGATGTTCTCTGCACAAAACTTGCATACCTTATACATAATGTGAGGATTATAAGCTGTATATGAATAATGTATGTTTTATTTTTGTCTCAGTTTCAGTTTTTTGAAACTTATGAAAAATATGAATCAAGTTTTTTGAAACTTATGAATCAATTTCAGTCTCTGTTTTCTGTATATGGATCATGTCAGAAATTTATGATGCAGTTTGTTTTTGATCATTAGGTTGTCTATTTGCATGCCATGTACCATCCTATATAATTGCTGCATATTAATGAGTTATACACAGAGATATCATGCCAATGGCTGATGTGAATTATCCGCATTTTCTACCATAACACTGCATATGGTTTGTACACAATATATGAACTGTATGTTTATACGCAGACAAATCACAATTAGATAACAAATATTGCACATAAAAATTGCTACTTTGTATTGCAAAACATGATAATTTAGCCTTCATAAAGATACATTCATTCATTCAATAATACTTCATTAACAAATAAACTTCTTATGACGAGTATAGGCACACGTCAATCCAAAGTAGAGAAAAAAAACCAACTCGTAACCAAAAGATTCAAAAAGCTCCTTCTCTCTCTCTTTCTCCCACTTCTGAGCTCAGATCCGGCTGATCCCTCCCCCGTCCAACCCACCCCCATTCATTAAAGTTGCTCGTCTCCTCTTGAGCTTCAAACCCATTTAAAGATCGTCAGTTCCCGTTTGTTTTTCCTCGTCATCATTTTTCCCCTATCTCTCTTCCCTCCCCTCCCCCGACCGGCGTGTCGCTCGCCATCTTCCTTCTGTGCATCTTCCTTCTGAGGTGGCTGTATTCTCCGGACGCCGCTCAGCCAGTAGCGGCGTATTGTTTTGGTCCTCGCCTTTGCTCGTTGGCGCATGGTCTCCAGTGTGCTTTTGGTTCTGTAAGCATCTGGTAGCGCCTCCGGCAGGTTCGGCTCCTCCTATGTGATCCCGCTGGTCTTTGGAGAGTTGCCTATCGCTACCCATATTCCCAGTTCCCCATTCCTCCATGCTGCCCTTTCATCCGATCACTGTAAGTATCTCTGTAAGTTCTTCGATAGTTCTAATCTGTAACTGTTGATACTGGTAGAGTTAGTTTTGTGTGTGGTTCTTGAAGCCTTGCTTTTGCACAGCTACATCTTCTGTGCGCTGGCGTTGGTTCCCTTGTACTGTGGTTTATTGCGGGATGTACATTAGTTATTTTTGGCTTTGGGCTCCCCTTTCGCTGGGGTTTGTTATTGTCAGAATTTATTTATGCACCATTCTACTTCTGACCGAGAGTTTGTTCTAGCTCGGTCATTCTATATATCCCTTTTTATTTTATTGTTTTCTCCACTCCGTTTTTCTCCCTATCCGGAGAGTATTAGCGTCCCTCTTTGTGTGACGCTGGTTTGTTTTCTTGGGTACTTCCTATTTTGGTGGGACTGGATCGGTACTGTAAGTGGTACCCTTGTCCAGTTTCCATTCCGGTGTCGGTGCTTTGCATTGATCCATTCTTGGGTTGGCTTCAACCATGTATCTCATCAAGTCCGAAGCTAGTTCCCACTACTCAGTTACGGCTCAGGATTTGAAGAAGGAATTATCTTCTCCTCCTTTGGATAACATCTATCACCCTCAGTGTGTTCCCTTTTCCTCTAATTCCCCTTCGCCTTGTAGGCCTGACCCTCAACGGGTCTGCATCAAGTGCCTTCTTCCTGGACACTTCAAACGCGAGTGTGTGAATAAAATGCAGTGTTTCTTCTATGCTAAGCTTGGTCACACTCGCAGTCGGTGCTTCTCCCTTCAAAAACTCCTTGGCTTTCCCAGAGGTCATTCCTTACCGGCTAAACTCCTCCCCTTTCTTAATTACCCCCTTTTAAAGCGCAAGCTTCATGAGAGGTTGGCCAGTAAGAACAGCATTGTTTTGGGCAAGATCCTCGACTCCACAATAATGGTTTCACTGTCAGCGACGAACTCCTCCACTCCTATATCCCATTATCGTGATCCTCTTGTTACCCTTCACTATCCTAATATTGCTAACCTTTTTAAGGATCGCAAAGTTAATACGACTCTGGTCTCCTTCCCCCGATTGGGTTCTTATAAGGCCCGTACCCGTTCTATCTCTATGGCACCTTCGTTGATTTGGAATCTGGATTACAATTCTAACTTGGTTAAATCCTTTTTCCCTTCTCTTGAATGGTCTCGTATTGCGAGGGGGCACGCTGCGCTCTGCCGCT